>CM028927.1:16722500-17922500 GCA_016801845.1 Polydactylus sextarius
TCCCAAAAGGAGCACACATATGGTCATCTAAAATGTCAAATGATGAAAAGTGGCGGGTCTTATATTGACAAAACAAAAAGTAGGTAAGCAAAAACAAAGATGTAGAAATGTTTGTAGCCCATGCAGGACTGTCTGTCAATCAATGACATGGATGAAAATGCCCAACTTAATACTGAAAGCTTGAAAAGTTGAGTTTAATTGTAAATGTTGCTGCTAATACAACACCCACAGTCCACACAACCCCCAACATAGGATTAGAGATTAACATCCCTATTAAATTCAGGATGATCATGTTTAAACTTAAATACAGGTTTGAAATATACACTGATTCTGTCTCCCTGTCTGACTCCACAAGACAGAAAAATCCCACTGCGCAACCGTAGTTAGCAAGTAACACCACAAGCAGAAATGCTTGGGGATTAAGTGCTCACTGAGGGGGTACTTCATCAGTGTGTTGCTGAGAGTAAAATTAAATTTAAACCATGACTTTTTTGCCCCTGGGTATTCACATTCTGGAGACAGTCTGAGGATTAAAAATGGGCAAATTTACTTTGAACAGCTGACTTCCTTAACCTTTATGCGCCAGCTGACTGCACTGTGGACAACCTCATGCCACAGAGGCTCTGAGCTCGAGCCCACGGGTCAGACTATGCCACCTCATTCTCCATGATGTATCACTAATAAACAACAGGGCAAGCCACAGGCAACCACCCTTTAACAAGGACAAGAACACGGGTCCACTTCCACCGATGACACCTTGATGAATAAACTGTCCTGGCTAATCGATGACACCACTGCACCGGTGGCCAGCCTGCCAACTGGTTGGTCGGGCACTGTCGAAAGTAAACACACTCCTAGGGGCCACCTTCAGTAAACTGACTCAACTGCTAATTAACCAACAAATGGCACAAAAAAAATCTACACACACATAGATTTAATGACAGGGGCAGTGGCCTTTACCCATTGTTAGTTAGTGGGTGCTACTTGGTGACACCCAATGTTCAATTAAAAACCAAATTTGCTGTTTTTATTGTTGCCCTTTGTGAGCTTGTTAGAAAACCTCTGCTCTCTAAAAGTGGAGAAGTCTTTAGTCCTCGTTGCTTTAAAATGAAGCACCAATAACCAAAGATAGAAAATACCAGTTCAAACTAAACATTCTTTTATTCTTTTGCAGTAGCAAAATCAAGATTTTAAATTGGAAATTGCATAAAAAGACTAATAATAAAAAGAGTGTAGGAACTTGGAGCACTTTTTACACATAGTTTATATCTGTGCACAGATGATGTATCATTTGTTCACAGATTCATTCAAAATGTTTGACTTTTCTTTTTTTTTTTTTTTTACAAATACAAATCTTTTCTACACATAAAAAACTTGAATTTCTCCTGCGGGTTTATTTTACAGGCTCTGGGATTATTCAGGAACATAATTTTAGAATTTTATAAAATCTTCTTGTTCCTTTCTTCGCAGTTTTGATGTATCAGTAGACAACACAACCAGGCTTTTAAAATGTGTAGCGGTAACTTAGGGCCTGAAAACAAATAATTGGAACCAACTGCAGGGTATGAAGGCATCCAGGAAATCCTACGCAAGTCTGTGTGTGTTTCCGCTATTTACCCCAAAAGAGACGTCAATGTTTTATCCAGCATTGTGGAAGTTTGTATTGCATTGCCCTACAACGTGTCTACAATTTGTTTTGGGAATTTTATCAACTAAGCTGTCTTTTCCAGACAGACAAAAGCTTAAAAGGTTTTGTAATGTATTAAACTCCAACAATAATTATTGTCAGACACTGTGAGTGGACGAAAAAACCATAGATCCAAATTGGCTACTGCTCACTTTGTACCAAATCCAAAGCTTCATGAGAAATGACTCCCACAGACATGAAAGTTAATGAAAGTTTACTCTGAGAGACATCTGAAGCTGCTCTTTCATCCTCAACGTACTCTTTTTATTAAAGTATTACATTTCCCTATGATTGCACATAAATGTAGCATTTCGTGATTGTAGCAAACATTTTAACCACACTTTCTATAAAATTTCAGCTCTCAATTATGATAAAAAAAAAGTTGGATAATAGAGCCGTAAGGAATAGATACACGATATATAAGCCAAAGGACATTCTTTGGTGGTGAGTCTCCTGTCTAGACGAGCTGACACCACACCTAAAACAATTACACTGGAAACCACTTACAGTGATCATGTCTGTCTGGGTCAAATTGATCACTCTTAGGAGATGATTATTATAACAGATTTATTTTGTTTTTCTTTATTTCTCATACTGATTTGTACCCAACTGCCATTTTCATATTAATTTCATAAATATGCAGAAATAAAACTGACAACCATGATGAAGTAAAGATAAAATTACTGCGCTGGTTACTGGTCCTCTCATGCTCCAAGCCAAGCCCATACGGTCAAGGTGAGAACATTACACTCCACTCACGTACAAACCTTCTGCTATAAGAGTGCAAAGATACAATAGTTATTCAGTATAAAAGTCCCAAAACGCAAGCAGTGCAGGAACAGGAGGCAAAAATAATTCACTGAACCACAGCAGTGTGAATAGAGAAAGATATTACATGGCAAGAAAGTGCACATATACACACACGCACACAATGGACTTACAATATATGTTGTGAGAGCAAGGAGACGGTAGCACTCACACTGTGGCCAAAAATACAAGTTAGAGAAGAGCCAAAGCACATAAAAGCTTGCAGCAGCAGTTTTTATGTGCTTAGGCTTAGCAGTTTTCCCATATGTTGTCATGTATGAGGAGAACAAAATGAAAACTGAAAGTGGACTAATGCTGATTATTTCGAGCATTTGTATAGAGATGCCATACATGTGGTTGATCTCGAATAGTATTATCATTATTATACAGCAGTTTCAGTAGTTTTCATTATTTTCAAGATGCTTCTGAGGCACTTTCACTTCATCACAATGAAAACCCTAAAGGCTTGTGTCAATTACTGTTTGCTCAAAGTTTGCTCAAAAGCCTCAAAATTGACAGAGCAAGCCATGACAAGCATCCCATTCACAGCTGCCAGAAGCAGTGAGTCCTGTCATCTAGTCAATGTTTTCGTATATCTGTTGTGTTTATTCTGCCGGTATCTCATCTGTGCTTCGAGGCCTATAGAGCCTCTTGGGCTGATTGACGGAAAGAGGTTCTGGCTCCTGCCAGAGAAGCATGATTGACATCCTTGAGATGGAGGCGAGCCAGTGAGGGTTTTACTGTCACTCTTGGACGTGCAGAGGGCTCCAAGATGGCAAGAGAGTTGATTTGTTTGAGAATCACCATTCACACATGGAGCAGTCTGCACAAGGCACTTAGGCCTGCATGTAATACTAAGCAGTTGTACAACATCCTACCTGTGGTTCAAAGAGTGTGCTCGCTGTTACCATAGAAACATAACAACTCATTACCTACTTCCTTTAAAACTGCTGTGGTCAAAAACCAAAAGTACCTACAGTTTCACTTTTTCTTGCAACAACACTGATGAATAAACAAGTCCTTCCATCACGAAATAAACCACATGTCTCTGCAGGTAACACTGCTCAAAACATGACATCATTTGACACCACAAAACATGCACGCTCTATTGCAGCTTTGCTCGGAAAGATAACACATTCAATGAGTAAGACTCTATCTATGTGAAAGTATCTCCCAGAATAGCTCAACACACAAGCAGGATCTCATCACTCATCACACGCGTTCAGACACATCCAGTCTCTCTCTCACAGACACACAAAGACACACACAGACACAGCACAGCAGCTGCAGATGTGTAGCAGAGTCTGCAACTTACTTTTTTGTCATCTCTCTGGTTTGCTGGTTGTGCATCCTTAGTATGGTTGTCAGAAGTAGACCTGCCACTGGCATCTGTGTGACTGTTGTCCAGTTCGTTCTGCTGATTGGCCCCTGACTGAGGAGAGCCCAGAGGGCGGGGCTCCGTCTGCTGAACGCCACTCTGGACCTCCATCTATCCTCTGCAGTGCCTAGAAAAGGTAGAAAAGGAAATGAAGGAGAACAATACTAAACAACGAAAAAAAAAAAACTGATTTAATTAAACAGATAGTAGATTACACACAAGCTGTCACAGATTTGTTCTCTCAACCACTACTCTCCAACACAAACAGATCTGTGTGTAGTCCCTTGACTGTTGGTTGCTACTGAGGTGCTGATTAGTGCAGACAACACTAAGAAAATGTCAGCTGCTCTTTTACTACATGATATGTTCATGTTAAGGCTTATGAAAGCATTTATTAACATTTTTGTTTTGCTTCACTAATTCGGAGTACACTAAGCCCACTGATGCTCACTCAACTAGTTTTGGTTTGTGTTGAAACTCATTAGCTCTGCATAACAACACAAAAATATGTGTTGGTCTCACATCTTCACTATAAAACAAAAATCTTTCTCCATGTCATGAGTCATCTATCATCAGGATAATACATTATTGGACACCTATTCGCACTGTATATACGCACTGTCATGGCTTTGTTTTATCTCACCTGTTTTTCTCACTTCTCCTGCTATAGCAAGTCAAAACATCTGTTGTGAAAAGGTCTAATTAACCCCCACCCCCTCTGTGTGTGTGTGTGTGTGTGTTATCACTTATTGTACATACATCTAGGTCAGATCAGTCACAGTAGAAACCGCCCTTTAAAAAAAAAAAAGTTGCATAAAATTAATCTGTGGAAAAACTGCAATAGTTCCTTATATCAGTTTTATCAGTAGCAGGTGCACGATGTCTTCAAGTCCCCGAGCAATAAAACGGAGATGAGCAAAGTAAAAAGTGGGGGGAAAAATCACCTTGTCTGAAGGACACATCAAAAACCAGCCATGTGAAATCAGCAGCCAGGTGATGTTTAGCACCTACTTGCTTCATGCTGCATTCTGAGGGACATCAATAAGTTATGAGGTCAGTTGGTCTCTCACACAGCCGAGATGAGCTGCCTCATAAATACAAGTCCTGAAGGACCTTTTACTAAACATTTTTTAAAAAACACACAAGCGCATTTAAAGACGGAAGTCAGGCTGGTAAAGCTCTCAGGTGAACGCACCTGTTGGCTTTTATTAATGAACCCCCGTGACTGTGTGATGACGTCGTTTCCGCATCCATTATCATTGAGCCACTAATTGAGAAGAAACATTAACTCTTGAGTATATTTTTTATGTATATATAGTTAAAGCACATAAGTGTCATATTTATCTGTACTGGAACTAATGAGCAGACAGGTGAGACGGTAGGTCAGCGCTGAAATTAAGGAAGACATGTTGAATTAAACCCTTTAAAGTTGTCTCCTTCCTGAGTTGCTGTTGTGCATCCGTCTGCTTTGCCTTCAGTTCACGCCTATAGGCAAATGAAGCTGCAGCGGCAACTCTCAATGGCCATTTTTCACTGAAGACAGATAAAACAAGTCAGCGACGCGAATTAACTAACGCTGTCCCGACTTGTTAACATAATGACGAGGTGGTTTGTGGCGCTGCGACTAAATGTTGCAGCTTCACCCCAGCAGCAGCAGCAGCAGCGCATGGCGTCGGCAACATTAAAAAAAAAACAACGAGCAAGTCGCAAAACAATGCCAAAATACCTCTGTCACTTCTCGGGCTCCTCGTTATGTCAGAAGCATATCAAAGAGGGAGATGCGGTAGTGTAACTTGCTTTACATCTCTGTTGCTGCACTGACGCGGAGAGCCACGGCACTCTGACGGCACAACAAACAGGCAACCGGTTCATTTACTTGGAGCCTATGAGAAGTTATTCCGTCAAGAGCTGACTGGCGGACAGAGGAGGGTGTGAGAGACTTCTGTCGCCGCTTTGGGAGGCAACGTGCGTTGTCACAGACGCACGAATCCGCCGCCGTCGCCGCGCGCCGCTACTTCTGCTGCTGTCACAGCGGGCGTGTCCCCGCGAGCTGTCACCAAACAAACCCTCCTCCTCGGTTACACGGAGCTCGTGTCAAAAAAAAAAAAACGATGCCTTCAGGTGCTGCTCGAAAGATTGTGTGTCCGAGAGATCAAAAGTTTGAAAAAAGCTGTTAATAATTGAAAGAATAAATATGGAAAATATTTTCAGGTGGTAAGGAAAATTTACATGATATGATCTACATTTATATAAAGAAAAATAATAATTTAAAATCACTTATATTCACCAGTGACTCAACACAAGTATTATACAAGATATTTGTTTAACACACGAATATTTAAGTCATAATTCATGGGGGACAAAGAAGAAAATTATAACTGATCAAGAGTAATATTCATCAATAACTCCTGCAACTTGTGAAAGATTGATTTGTGGAAGCAGCCAAGACTCTACTCTACTACAGTGGGAGGGGTTGACCTCTCCCGGCTGGAAGGCAGGTGACGCCAGGTCTGTAATGGTTTAATACAGGCAGCTCTAGTGAAAATAGGTTCATTACATAACGTGAAACAACGTGAACTAAATGTTTGAATTAAAAATATATACACATCATAAAATCTTGTATTTTCTTTACACATCATCATCAAAGTTAAAGTCAGCTGAGTGAACTCACATTTACTTGAGTGTGCCTAAAGTACACTGTACATTGTACATATTGTTTTTTGTTATGAAAATGTAAGTGTGATAACATTCAACTATTTTTAAAAATATTCTGCAGCCAAACCTAAGTCTGTGTACTTTACCAATTCACTACTCTTAAATGAACACATTTTTGTGTTTCTCTAATTCAGTCTCTCTTTTTTTTCTCTTTTTTTTTTTTATTTTTATTATGGACATTCATTGTTTGTAGTTCAGTTTGTTTTATTTGCAGAATTTTTAAAAGCTTAATTGTGACTGTAGCACTGAAACAATCAGTAAGCCTCAATTATGGCCACAAGATGGCAATATAAACTCAATAAACATTGACTAGAATGAGGCACATTTGACAAATCTGTTTTGGATTGTTAAAAACATGCCACTAACCAAGTTATACTTTCTATAGCAGTAAATTTGATTAATATTTGACTCTTGACCGTTAAATCTGCTCCGTTGTTCAGTGTCAGTGTGTAGGAATGCTGGTAAGGTAGGTGCCAAACAATTTGTTGATGATTTATTCTCTTGCTTTATTTATGCTCTTTGATTATTGTTAAGCTCTGGGTGCACTGTTTACCCTAAAGATGGGGCCTTCCATCTGCTGGACTGGGCTATAACATGAGGGAGCCATCATATGGGTGTTGGCCCACCGTGTCATCGTCATCGCCTTCCTGTCTGCCTCAGCTTAGGAGCCATGCTGGTGCTCCGTCTCGTCCAAGCAGAAGGGAATTCACCCAAACGAACAACTGCGTCGACAGGCGGGCCCTCGTCTGTTCTGAGAGAGCTGCCGTTGCCAGGGAAGGCAGACAGGCAGTCAGAGAGGCAGGTGGATCGACAGGCGGACAGGCGGAGGGTAAGGCACTGCGAGGAGCAGGAAGACTGGGCCCTCTACGCTCGGGCCCCTCAGCATATCCAGGCAGGCATGTGTCCTCTGTGGAAGCCAGCAGGGACACACAGTCAGGCATGTCAGTGGCCCCAGCCGGCACAAGCAGATGTTTTCTGGGTATTGTTGTTCCGCCTCTCTAGTAATTGTTTTCCTTCAGGGCCAGCCAGTGGGACAAGGTGCCAGGTTGTGTTTGTGGGAAGGAGTTATGGAAGGATGGAAAGACAGAGTGTATTATCAATCAACAACAGCGTTGGAGGCTGTCGTGCACAGGCTGTCCAGCTTTTCCCTCGTGCTCCATGTGGCTTGAATAAATATAGGAAAAGGGAGCATGCATTATCTGAGGTTTTCAGCCATCATTTCAATGATGTAAAGGTATTCAGTGTCCAGCTGGGATTGTAGCAGGGTGACAAAGTGAATGAGGAAAATATAAATGTGGCCAAAATGCTCAGATTTGCTCCCCTCTACATTTTACTTTTCTACATTTACCAACAGAAATCAATAATTAGTGATTAAACCCATCAGATATATATGATGGCAGTATTAATAACATATATCACCCTACAATTTTCAGTGACTGTGAGCATTGCATTAGCCTGTGATGGAGGATTTTGCAGTACCTTCGCATCCAATTTACCCTCACAGACACTTAGCAGTTTGTTATTATACAGAAAACAGAAAATGCACTCCAACTGTGTTCGACACTGAGTGTTATCCTGAAAATGCCCTCTTAATTAACACACTGAACTACTGAGACCTTATTACATGGTCACATTTTTCTCCACACCTTTATTGAGAGCAGGAACAGAACAGAACCACTAGGGGGCACTTTGAGTTCAGACTTTGGATCAAAATCACAAGCCAGAGAGTTTCTTTTAATGACTGTTTTACAGTTTGAGGTTTATTTACTGAACATTTTTATGCACTTTAAATAAAAATTCATAGATTTCTGATCAGATTTACATGCTACTTCCAGTCTTTCATTTTGCATCATAATTGACCTTTTTTTGAGGTTTTAGTCCAAGGTTTCATGGATGTTTTCATCACCCTCTACATGGATCAATCTATGGTTTAAACTGTGTGTTGTTTCAGTGTTTTTAGTTCAACTGTTTTTCCCAAGAAGGGGCAGCAACTCATGAGAGTTGTGTCTTGAAGTGTGGTGAAGCTTCTCTCATCTGTTGTGACATGCCACACTCCTGGGAAACTTCACTAAAAGTCAGGATGTTAAGCTTTTTACAGACTGACGCAAGATGTAAGTAATTTGGTCCAATCATGTTTTCATTTTTTTTAATACATATATATATATTTTTCATATATATATATATATAAACTGTAGGTGTTAAGCGCGCCGTTAAGAGCATGTGGAGAAAGACAGGACAGAAAAAGCTTCAGCCGTGGAATCTGCTGTTCACACGCAGAGCATTGGATCAAGACTGTGTTTCATAATCTGCCTTCACTGCCAATGGATGTAAGTGAAAATAGAACCAGTGTCACATCTGTCTTTTCACTATTTTTGACACTGTGTGGCCTTCATTTGTGACAATCATCCATGTCAGACAGGGTGTTTAGACTTTGTTGCTCTACGTGTACGTGTGTTTGCGTGTCTGTGTTTGTGTAGTATTTGCTGGTCCTTTCTCTTGCCGATCCACCACACTACAGAGACGTCTAACAAATGAAGAGGCGTCTGAGGGCCCCCGCGGCTATGGGGTCACACAGCAAGCCTTGTGAAGCTGTGGCAGTTACCAGCACGTCTCGCTGTACGCTGGCAGAACGAGCCACAACAGTCCAGCCTCTTTACAGAGTAGCACCTTAGGCCCCCATATTTCTCACACCCAGGATGAAGGAGTGACAGCATCTGTGGGATAAGCCTGTGTTGGATGAGATGGATTTACACAAGGGAGAATGGGTAGCATACCTGAACAGGAGGAGATGAAGTCAGGTCAGGGTCACTGGGAATTTAAAATGAAGTGTTATACAAGATATGTTTACCCCTGAATAGTCCTGATGAGATGAGGGAAATCTGTTGACACAATTTACAGGACAACAAATTTCCTTGACAAATTTACTTTTATTACTTGTGAGTCGACATTTTAATCATCATGTTTTTGTTTTTGTTGATGCACGTGGATGGCTGCTCCATCGTCACTGAGTCACACCTGTTAAAATCATATCAGCCATGACTCAAACTCCACCTACTGACACCATGAGTGACAATTCAGGCAAAGTTCAAACACCATGCTGCAAAACATCACCAAAAAAAAAAAAAAACTTAAATATTATACAGCTGCTGCAACACTAGAGTGAAACCTCTGAGTTTAAGACTTTGAAAAGTCACACACTGATTTTTGTCATCATTTTTACAGATCATCTTACGTCTATAAAAATCTGTACAAATTCAAGAGGATAAAAAAAGAGAAAATAGAAAAGGAAACATATTGTATTTATGATATTTCAAAAGTAGTTTTCCAAGCTTTCAATTGAAATTAAAGTAATTTTTTGTTTAAAAAAAGAAGTTTAATTCAAATTATACCCCTGTTTTTTTTTTTTTTTAACATTTTGCATCATGCATTTTTGGGACAAAAGCTCCATGTGTTCCAAGAGTAGTGGTGTTGCTAAAACTAGCAAGAGGACAAAAGAAATGCGCCTGCTGATATACCATGTGTCAACTGCCCTGTTTGTGTGCGTGTGCGTGTGTGTGTGTGTGTGCGTGTGTGTGTGTGTGTGTGTGTGTCTATCTAAGAGAGTGTGTGGGTGCTTATGAGCAAGCATAAGCATACATTTGTGTCAGCTACTTGGCCACAGTATGCATAGAGGCGGCATTTTCTTTTCTGTGCATGGCTGCAAAATGTAAAAGAATTACATTTGTACATTTGTAAAGTATTTTTATGTATTTTTTAAATATCTGATCAGATAAATAGATGATGAAAAATTAACTCAGTTTTTCAAGGCTCTGTTAAATTTTGATTAAATGGTTAAATAATCTTTGTCTACACTGTTAGCTGAAATATAATTTGGGAGGTGATGGAATTATATTGAGTTTATTTTTTTATTTATTTTTTTTTTTTTTTCAGTATTTTATCATAGCAGTTACACAGCAGTTAACTGCCACAACTGCATGTGTGTTCAGGCTATATTCCTTCATGTAAAACTGCATGCCCAAGTGTTACTTTGTGTGTGTGTTGATGTTTCCAAGCTGGGTTGTATCATTAGGAAGTGATTCTCTCTAACAAGGGCTAAGAAGCTGTCAGGAGACATTCACAGGCAGGTTTCGCCATGGAGAGTGTGAGGAGTCTTATCAGGGTCTTAGCTGTTTTGCTGCGCCTGTTTATAAAGAGCCTGCTTTATTTGGAGTGAATGCATTCTAGCAAGGTCTCTACTGTTGCTGTGCGTTGATTAAAAGTGTTTTCACGATTACCCGTAGTGAGTCTATTCCAGCCTAACAGGGTTACTAGCAGTTTTAATGAAGGGGAATAATCATTACATGTGAAAGGGGTTTGTCGGGGTCTTGTGCTGTCTTTCTCTGTCTGCTTGTTGTAAGTGTCACTGTTAACTTTGCCTTCGCTGGTTTATGTTTTATGTTTTATTTTTTTGTTACACTCGTTTGCTGGTGGTTTTATTTGATATAAAAGTGGGAAATATATCTGTTTATTTTACTCCTTTAATGTTATGTCACGATTACCAACATTCGTATTAACATGTTCCTCCTTTGCAAAATGTCTCCTCGATTGAATATGTACAAATTTTTATAAACTGTGATGAAAGCCGGGCTATATATCTTTATTTTTGTCCGTGTGTGTGTGTTTGTGTGTGTTTGCACGTTCTGCCTCTTCCTCTTAGTCAGTTTCAGTTGCATGCTCAACTAACATGGCTTTTTTGCTCTGCCCCTTTTGTTGGCTGTGGTCAGCCTTTGCATTCGCTGGTGTGAGTGAATTTCTCACAGCTTCTCGTGAATGTGTTTTTTGAAAGTCCTATTCAACATTTGGTGCAACTATAATCGGCACTAAGCCACTACGCTCATGAAGACGTGTCTGTGGATTCACACTTTCAGGCCTTCAGAAGTGTTGCGCTATCTCTTTTTAATTTTTTTTTTTCTTTTTTTTTTTTTTTTTTTTTTTTTTTTTGAGGCCAAGTAGCTAGTAAAGAAATGTTTGAAGTTGATTAAAGGAATTCTGAGTAAAAGACACGATGACTGGATTTTTTATTATTTTTTTTTTTTTTTACTGATTGATCCAAGAATATTTAATTAGTGAAGCAGCAAGACAACCACGTCCTATTTGTTCCTCCTCAAAATGTAGTAGATTTTTGCAGAAAACTAAGTAAGAGTAATAGACATTAGTACACAATATTATTTTAAATTTCCTTTTATTATTCATAATTAAAGATCTAAAAACGTATTATTATGATTTCCTTTTTTTTTTAAATGATACATGTATTTTTACATTAAATAAAATGCTCCTTTTTGTTTATGCGCGCGTGGTAATAATGGCAGAACAACTCATCACTATCATAATCTCACTTCTCTATTTATTTTGAATAAAGAACAGCCTGCTGTCTTTAAATTTAAACATCATTTCGGGCCAGAGCTGCAGCTATTTGTGTAGTTGCCTGTGTACACTTACTGTTCTGTCCCTGGGCACGTTATGAGCCTCTGCTATCAAATCAAACAATTACATCTCCTGTCCCGTAGCAGAAAATTACATTTTGACACAATGGTGGCGTCTTTGATTAATATATTGTAACATCTGACTCCGTGCTCGATCATTCTCTGATGGGGCCAATAGATAATAAATGGATGACTTGTGAAGCTATAATGAAGTGACTGTCTTGTTATTGACAGGGGAGCCTCCAATGCTTTAGTGCAAAGTAGAGCTTCCAACGGAGGGCCCTCCGGTGCACAGATTATTACACTGGCCGTTAAAATGAGCTAATGTTCTGCTGCCAGTGCTTCTCTCCAAAGGGACAGAAGCTGAATTCCCCTCTCACAGCTGCAAAACAGAGGTGTAAATTAAAGCCAAACAAAGTAAAAAAAAAAATCTCACATCTAAGACCAGGCTACAGTATTTCTATGATTAAAATGTGGGATTTCCTCTGTTTGTGGTGGAAAGTGGGTGTAAGGATTTTCTTATTGTATTATGTATCAGAGATGATGCTACCGCAGCTTTCTTGTTGTGAATTGTGTGTATTTATATTGTGGACACACACACACACGCACACACACACACACACACACACACACACACACACACACACACACAAATGTCCTAAGCTGGAATTTGAATTATTTCATTTGGAAATCAGCAACATCTTATCGCATATATATGTGACCAGGTCTATATATACATATATTTATATCCACACGCTCCTAAGCAATTGCAATGAGCAGCAGGAGAATTTATAGCTGTTATTTATTTTCCACTTGTAAGGTGCCACCACTTCCCCCAGGTACTTATTAGCATTGACAGGGGATGTCTGATTTGATAAGAGTGTGACAGGTGTAAATTTCACACACACAATTCATCTCCACACATTAATCCAATTAATTTTGAACATGTTCTCCTCTCTTGAGCTCATCTCATGCTGAACTGAACCAAGGAAACTTTTGGATGCTGTTTCTCAGACATTTTCATTTTACAAATGTAATCGGTGCCTCACGATGGGCCCAAGCTACAACATTTTATATGTATTCCAATGTCAAAATGTGGAATAAAATGTATTCATCACATGAATATCTCAGTGGTAAATATTCAGAAATAAATGTAACAAAAGCAGAATATACAATGTGGTTGTTTAAGGGTAAAAAAAACATAAAGACGTCTTCGGGGGTGGAGAGTTGGGGGTTAGGGGGATAACAGTGAAAAAATATTCCACTTTGAGAATGTGCAAGATCTCATGCAGTTGCCTCTCTCTCACTCTCTATCCCTCCTCTCTGTTGGCGCTAAATCACACGTTAGTACAGCCAGTGGATGTGTTGACAGTTTTACAAACAGAAATGTAAAACGCCATACTCAAGGGGGTCTAAGAGATAAGGGGGGAGCTGAACAGGGCAGGAAACAGAACGAACATGGCCCAGAGAAGCAGAGAATGCCATGCTCAAACACCTCAACCGGGTTATTTTAATTACATTGGGTATGCCACACTATCAGCTATAGCCATAGTGGTGTCAGAGAATGAAGAGGAAGAACTGCTGCTTGATACCAGTGGGATTTCCTATGGCTCACTGCCTGTGTAGAGCGGATGTGGACGTGTAAGAAGTGTAAGAAAATGGAGGAAGCACAGTTCACATACTAATCTCTGATTCAGTCCACTTGTACATTTAACACTTAATCAAAACATGTGGTGGAAACTTATACTGGCACAACTGTCAGCTGACTGAGCATGTTTTCATTATTCTGCAAAATGAAACTTTTTTTGTTCCCTATAGTTACTCCCTGCTGTCCCCAGCTCACTTTAAATATCTATGACCAACGAAAGTGAGAGACATTCCCAACGGATCGTCTCTAGTCTGCTGAGCACAGAGCAAACAGGTTTGGGACATTTATACACATTTACCCAGAGGTGCCCTCAGGGGAGGATGAGGAGTGTGGGCAAGAAGCCAGTCTGTGGGGTACAGATACTCAAAACAGACGGCCTGTAATGTGTCAGAGATGCTGTTAGGCCCAAAATATGTATCTGAATATTTAATCTATTTATCTAGATGATGTCAATATCTAAATAAATATTTAGACACCATTTATTCTTCCTGTGCATTTCATAATCTGGTCCAAGTGGACATTACTTCCTTCTCATTTTATCCTCAGTGATGTGATTTAACAGGTCAAGTTAAACACTCGACAATCTTGACAGTAGGTTCAACACATTGTGGTTTTCTTATTGAGAAAAAGCGGGTGAAATCAGTGAGAGGATGGGAAGACAAGATAAAAAAAAATATATCCCACGTTTTGCGTATGTGTTTGTAATATGTCTATATATATCTGCTGTACATGTGAGGGAGTTTTATTGTGGCTAAATGAGAGGCTTTTTATCAGATGGAGTGAGGCTGGCATGAAGACAACAATTGGCCCCAACTTGTCCTGGTGCTGGTAGGACACAGGCCTTGCCTCTCTGAAAAGCATCATTAGAAAGTGACAAAACTGCCAGGGGCTAAACTGGCCCCGCACAATGATCAATTCGGCAGACAGGATTGAATTATAGGGGGAGGGCTCGTTTTAAAGAAGGGGGATTGGAGGGAGTTGGTATAGTACAAGGCCCCCTACTGCTTTAATTACTGATGTGTGCGTCTCCCTATTAACAGCGCACCTATGGTCCACTGGCCACTCCAGGCCTGCACAAAGCTGGAGAGGAGAAAGAACATTCTGCAGAGAAGCGGGGACAGAAAAAGCAGGGAGACACACACACACACAAACTGGGGTGCTCATTAGCGAATGGTAATCAGCGGTCGAGAGGCTGGGCACTCACCTCACAAAACGCCACATGTCAATTTGTCCCCTTCCATTCATGAGCCCACTCTCATTTTACCCCGCTCCCTCATGTTCCCTTGTTGAGCAGAATTGGATGGAGCGCCGTGGGGGGAAACACTCGAAGGGAAACGTAAACACAGGCCTGGAGTAGGGACTCCTGCTTCGTCAACAAGGGGGGGACAACACTCCTCAGCTGTGGCCTCTTTGGCTTCTTGTCATCAGTCTGTAGCCTCACACACACATAAGACATCAGCTTCATACAATTCACTTCTGTCACCTGTGTATTTATATTTTTTTTATCTTTGAATGCCATGCATACATTTACATATACAGCTGGGATGTGTGATCTTAGAATACCGCCCTGGTACTATTAAAATCATATTAAATGTGGTATACAAAATGATGCAACATAATTTAGCGTGTATAAAAAAAGCACTTTAACAAAACTGTATCTGAGTCACAGTGTGAGTCTACACCTATCTGATTTAACATAGTCACTATGGTGTATAGTAACAGTCCTGATTATACAGTGAATGCACATCCTTTAGATGACTTCCCATCACTTCCATTACAATTCCTAAACCATAATATTCAACCATGTAGATGGTGGTATCAGTGGTCCCAAGTCATAGTTAGCTAAGTGTAGCATAAAGACTGGAAGCAAGGGGAAACTGCTAATCTGACTTGAGTGTAAAAATGTGTCAAGTGGTGATTTTCCAGGAAGTTATGTCTCCCATTCAGGAAACATTGACCCCATTTAAATCTGTAAAAGTCAGGCTAGTTTTCCCCCCGCTTCCTGTTTGCAGCTAAGCTATGCTAACTAGCTCTTTGCTGTGACTTCACAAAAAATGTCTCTTTACATATAAAAAGAAAAATACATACACATTTCCCAGTGACTGTCTGATGGTATGTAAGGAAACAGTTTCTTGTGTTTAGTTTTTTGAGCATCACCTTGCTGATTGGTCACAGAGGGAGTTGTGAGGTTATTGGGGGTGACTTAAACCAGGTCACAACCTGCTGGTGGTTCATGTATGGAGATGTTTGGGTCTATGTAACACCAACCCTGTGTTTCTTACCCCTCACAATGTGACAACAGCACTGTATCCAACATGGTCCAGTGCGCAGGGAGAGAATATCTAATGCACCGAAGCCAATTTCATCTGAACTGAAATTGGGAAGGCCTGGCTTATATTCTCACATTCAAAACTTAAATCAGATCTCCTCTCAGTCGAGTGGAATGAATACGGCCCTCCATCTTACTTTGAAATGAGACATAGTCGTCCTTATGGATTATAGGTGGCTGATCGTGGGATGACGACACTAGTGGATATCTCTAGAGATCCACCTCTATCTGAGCTGCCTGATCTCCATCTATCTCCCAGTCTAGTGCTCAACCCCCCCCCCACATACATCTTTGACTCTCGCTCTCAGTATTTGGATGAGATGTAGTGATGCAGCATGAAATAAGATAATCCATATTTTAATCAGAAGCATCATTTCAAATAAAACCTCCAAGCCTGTGCATACATTCTCAACAAAGCTTTCATTCTGTCAAGAAAGAAAAAAGAGGGTTAGGTAAGGTTAGGTACCTTTAGGGGAAACAAAGATTTTCCCTAAAGGTACAGTAGCTTATGTATTCATCACTGTATTGGTGAATTAAGTGCTAAAACCAGCAAGACATGTTGGATAAATATCCGCAAAAATGTGATACTTTTAACAAATATACTTGAAAAGCAATTACATGAACAGAAGTAGAGCAGAGCTCTGATGTGTGTAACTATTCCACATCCTTTGCACCTCAATTTTCTCATCATGGCAGTTTCGATAAGTTTTAATTGGTATGGAAATAGAAGTGGTGAAACATGACAAGAAACTACTTGAGCACGGCTATTTAGACCCTTTATTACTGTATACTGTCCTTCAACCAATTATCGCCAATCTACTGCTCTGCAGCCCCCTACTAATCTCCTCCCTCACATTTAACCAGGCCTCATGTAGCTGCAGAGAGACAACTATGGGTCGATAAATACTACGTGTAATCCAAAGTGGTGCAAATTGAGTTTTCACTGGAGAATAATAGTTTGAAGAGATTATCTGAGACTTCAGCCCCACCCATCTTTTTTTTTCTTTTTTTGCACCAGCTGCTACAAAATATCAATGAAGTTCAAATGAACACTACCCTTTAATCAGATTTTATTGTTAAAACTCTTCCATACTCTATAGTAGTTAATTAAAAATTATGTCATCTCTGAAACAGAGATCCACCTAAGTCTTTGTCTATGACACTGTTTCTGTGTGTGCTTTATTTGCACATAGCCAGGAAATGTCACCTTGCAAAGAAAATTCACAGCTCAAGCTGTGTGTGTTTGCCACATAACGGAAAATGACTGGACCTCCAAAGAAGCAGATAAAAAGATGAGAAGTTACATCTGCAAAGACAGATTACTCTTTCACCTGATACATAGATAGATTTCCTAACATTAGAAAAATCTCAGCAGTAACCCGAGTGCTGTGCAGAATATTTCTCGAAGTTTAAAATACGGTTTATGTGCAGGTAAATCTTGACCAAACAACTGCATCGGTGCAGTACTGTTACACTCCCTGCAAGCATCCATCCTTGGCACACTCATTTGGCCTGGCCTTCCCATGAACCAGCTTGTTGTCTGGGCCGTTGTTAGCCCAGGAGGCTGGCCTGAGCCCTGAGGGCTTGGTCAGCGTTTAGGGTGTTTTGCAGGGTGGGGGCGGAGGGGAGGGCTGGGTGGGTGTGGGGGAGCTGTGGTGATGGGTGCAGGCCAAGGCTGGGCACGGCTCGATGCCAGGGTCTCGGTGGGACACCCTCCTTTCTGGGAGCCTGCTCACCCCCCTCCTGGGACCCCAGCGGGATGCAGGGATACATGGTCAGTGCAAGACAGGTCCATCTGCCCCTCTACCTCTGCCCCGCTCATGCCAGCACCCTCCTATCACCTGCTCCATCGGCACCTTATGGAAATGACCTACTGCTGCCTGACCTAGCTGACACGCATGGCTCACCTTCAGCATATGCCACCATGGCTCCTGTGTCTTCTATTCAAAGGTTTATGAATGGCTTATGGAAGATTAAGGCCTCTGTCCTTCTATTTCTCTTGCAATGCATATGTTTAAATGAAGCAAAAGCAAAAACAAATATAGCAAGAACATCACATAAACATTACTGTCATTTCTGCCCTGCGCAGCATGAGAAATTCAACATTTGAAATATCTTCCCACATGTTTCACTCCTTTGTAGTTGCTGAGACAGCATTGGTGAAACTAACAGTAAACCAGTTTATGGCACGTGTATGTACAGTATAGAACGAGGTGTGTCTGATGTGGTCGGGTGTCAGAGTGGAGGGGGGTTTCCTTTTGCATCCTCTCCTTTAAAAGTGTTGAAGATGCGGAGCAGAGTGTTGCCCAGTGCCACACAGAGCAGAGCTCTCTGCATGTGACTGCTGTGAAACCCACTGAAATTTACAGCACAGAAACACCAATCTCACGAGCACGAGAAAAAAGTGGAGTTGAATTCTAAAAATAAGACATCCTGTATTTGAAAAGCTAACACCTTCTTCAAAAAAGCTTTGGTGTGAAAAAGAGCGCAGCAGTTTCAACGACTAAAAAACTTCTGAGTTGTAAGACGTTTGCAGCAGTGTTTTTGATTATAGAAATGTAGCCTTTAAGACATGAAATCAAATATTAATCATATATGATAATTATACATCTATTTAAAAAAAAAAGGATTAAATATTGGGATGTTGTTTCTTTAAAAGAAAACTTTAAACTAACATCTCTGAGTTATTTCCCTTTTTTCATCAGTGTGGGAACAAACATGATTCTGTGACTTTGTATGATAATAATATTTCTAGTCAGAGGTGTCAAACAAAGGAGAACTTCGGTGTCCTTTTGTGGCACTTTTTCCACACCACATATCAAGAGACGTTAGCAGTGTTTCAGTTTTATGAGCTATCAATATCAGTTTGTGTGAAAGTGTTTCTGAAGCAGAAGTATAATGATCAAACTTCCCTATGACTTGTTTTTTTTTCCTTCTTCTTATTGCACTCAAACTTCTTGCACGTCCTCTTGACCTTTAGACATATATCTAATGACGAATTCGATCAAGTGAGCAGAGATTTGATCGCAAAACCGATCGGAGAGTTCATTTTAAAACACAAACAAAACGAGGTGGGTTTTCTCGCCTCTACAAATGAGACAAGCAGCACGGCCTATTGTCCCGTGGTGGCTGCCACCATGCTGAATGAGGTGAATAGGGAGCTGTCGTGCCCTCTGTGTAGCCCCAGCTGTCTTTGACTGATAGGATGGAGGAGGGAGGAGGGGAGGGGATCGACGAGGTGTAAGGAAGTTCAGGAGGCCTGTAGATTTACAACAGAACTGAACAGACTGTCGCGTTAGTCATCCTAACTAACCAACAAACCAACCAGCCAAGCAGTGGGCTGCTGCGTTAACACCAAGCTCCACGGCTCAGAGCATGCTAATTAATGCAGCCAAATGAGATCAGCGGTAGAGGCCCAGGCCAGGGCCATATTGCTAAATAGCTTCTCTCAGTATAGGTCTGTGTGGTGTAATTACCACCAGGCCACTCCACAATGCCGTCTTTATGTCCCTCTGAAAGTGATTTTATGTCTCTCATTCCCCCATTACTGGCACGTTTTTTCAAATGTGATGAGAGAAGTCTGTCACTGGTAATCATGTGTGTTTGTGGGAGAGAATGCCAGTTTACTTTGTACATAAGGGACGGCCTGATGAATATTTGTTGTATACAATGAATGCGAGGCTGCTAGACTTTAAATAAATTAAATCTACCGTGGTGATATTTTGTTATCACTTCTGAAGGTGAGTCAATGAGTGAACGTGTTGCTTTACATTCATAAAATGACAACAAATCCCCAGATCTTTGCTGTTATTATTATGTTTGGCACCTTGTTACCATCATTAATTTGCGCAAGTTAATGTGTATATTCAACAGACTAAATCGTCTGAAATAGTACAAATCATTATCATGTCTAAATCTCTAAGTGTGATAACTGCTGGGTACAAAAAAATAAAATAAAAAATAAATAAATAAAAAAGCTGTAAACATACTTGTTAAAATTGCTTGGAGGTAATGTTGAGCATTATGGTTAAATAAGGTGCCGTTAATATTCAATTTTAAAAAAAATTAAATTAATGTTGTTCACTTATTTATTTCTCTGGCTCCATTTTCTTTATTAGACTTATTTGATTAATAGAGAAGAGCGCTGTCAGTCACACTTGGTTTGAGGTGTCTGTGACACATTTTATCACGTTTCTTTCTTTTCTTCTTTCTTCTATGAGGAAAACTCCTCATATGCAAGGGAATGATGGGAAATATTAGACTATCTGACTGTTGTGAGACTTTTTTTCTTTTTTTTTTTCTTCCATTTTCCAGTCACATTATAATAGATAAAAATGAAGAAATTAAACTAATGGATTCCACCTAAATTGTAAATGATCAAGTGAAAATACAGTGTTAGAGGATATGAAATGGATCAAACATAAATAAATCACACAGGATGTTGTCTTGTCTCCCTTTTTTCCCTCATCCATATGCTGTCTACCATGGTAATCCTTTAATTCAAGTCAGCATGAATATAGACACCACAACCCGTTTGGTGTGTAATGTAGCAGAAGCGTCTAGCTGGCCACCACTATAGTGCCACCCTGACACTGTCAAAGGTGCCACGTTTAGCCCCAGGCACTACTACTCAATCACTGCCTGGTTCACAGGGGCCAGGACACCAGCCGGGCTCACTAATGCTTTACTAACCCTCCACTCCTTAGTCCCCCTCCCTTTTTTCAAGGGTCAGGAGAAAGTCTGCGTCTCCCATCACTCCGGGATCCATGTGGATGGGTCTCATCCCCACAGCACTAAGGGTTAGAAGACCAGGCCATGTTTTGCCGAGGCCGTCGTGCAACAGCTTTCTGCTCAAGATGGATGGCTTCAAGACTGAAACTGCACCAATTGCTGCTGAAGCGCCCTCCCCCTGATGGGACATATGTGGTAATGGGCTGACGTTGGAGCCCTGCTGACATATGCCTGAACTCCATTTACGTAAATAATCAACAAATTTTCATTTAATGAAAATAGAAACACTTTATGTGGAAACAGATTATATGTTAGATTAAGATTAAATGCTATTGGAATATTAAATTGGGGGGAAGAGTTATATTAAACAAATGGAGGAAAAAGAGGAAAATGCATTACAGAGACTGGATACTGTCAAATAACATTATAAAAAATATATAGTAGACAACAGTAGCAATATAAGTGGAGCCATAAAGATCAGATCCAGTATTCACAGGTCCAGCTGGATAGGAAGTGAGAAACCAGGGTCAGGCTCCAACATGACTCCCTGACTCCTAATTTAGAGATTCTCATTTTCAGCTCCTGAACCGAGGGCAAGAAATCGTACCTGTGAGAAGCCTTCAGGCAGAACAGGGAGAGGTGTGGAAAAATCTGTTTCTGTCAGAGAGCAGGCTGCTCAACTACTTGTCTTTGTTCCATCAGTGCATCTACACAAATACAATCACATGAGAGTTATAAATATATATATATACTTGGCAAAACTTGTGGCTGAAGCATTGCACATTTAAGTTTTGTGCATCCCTGCCCTCTGCCCCACAATATATGCACAAAACTTAAATGTGCAACGCGTCAGCCACAAGTTTTGCTAAGTATATATATATATATAAAACTCTCATGTGATTGTATTTATGTAG
The DNA here is from genome assembly GCA_016801845.1 of Polydactylus sextarius. Classification (NCBI taxonomy): domain Eukaryota; kingdom Metazoa; phylum Chordata; class Actinopteri; family Polynemidae; genus Polydactylus; species Polydactylus sextarius. The sequence continues at coordinate 16,744,172 of CM028927.1, forward strand.
ATGCAACAAACAAATTGAAAAAAAAGCATAAATGAGGCTGAGGTTAAAACATATTTGAAACCTTTTCACTCTGTCACGAGACACCAATGAGAATCAAATATGTAAGTCAGAAAGAAAGATTTTGAAATGAAAGACCTCCTAGAAATTTTAGATAACAACAAAAATACATAAACTTAGTGATTATATAAAGTTGCTCAAAAGCTGCAGCCTGAAGTGAAAACACTACAAAAATAAATCTTTTCCTTTATTACAGCACAGTTATGCTATCCTCAGGTGCTGACCACACACACACGTACACACACACACACACACACACACACATTTTGTCACTTTCACAATTCATCAGTACACACATTTCTCCATCATGATTAACTGCGTGTCATGACACACCAGGACACACATGCACCCCCACCACCACCTCTTTGTGACGAATTCACTGACACGTCCTGTGTTCCTCTGTGTGTCCGACACTCTGACACCGTTGTCTCATGACTTAATGCTCTGAGATCAACTTGTTGAAGAGACAAGTGAGACCTTTTTGTTACCACAGCACAGAGGAAAACAGAATCTGATGGGTGTTTGTCAGTCAATTTGCATTTGACTTCGCTGGCCATTATGGAAAAAAAAAATGTATTAATAATGTGTTTTGGTACAATACAGCTGTCAAATTTACAGCTGGTAAATTATATACATGTAGTCAGTTATTTGAACTGTTCTTTGTACTATTTCTTTTGTTCATTTTTCCTGTTTGTCTCACTTTAAATGTCATTAGTATTTTTTTTCTTACCCATTCCACATCTTTAAGCGTGGACCTATTGTCTCTGCAGGTGTCATGGGATTTATTTTGTCTTACACTTTGAGAAGACCTTCCTCCCCGTTAGTCCTTTACTCTGCACAGCTGCAGAGTTCACTGAAGCAAAGAGACGACATCTTCTCTCTCCACAGAGAGCGCCGTGTCTCTGCAGAACCTTGTAGAGAAGACAGAGTGCAGATACACACACACACACACACACACACATAAATCCTCTAGCCGTACACTCTGTGACCCCTCCACCCCAAGTCTTGCTCCCTGTACTCCCCACTCCCCCCATCTTCTCCTCCTGCTCACCCTCTGAGGAGACAAGCTGTATCGAGCGGGAGGTTGAAACCATGCTTGTATTGTCAGAGGACTTGCCGGCACTTACCTCCACTTGAACATTTAGTGCTGTCTTGCTGAGCCTGGACAGAGAATAGCACTATAGGGTCACTGATGAATTGCTATTTCTGGACGAGGGATAAACACACTGCTTTGTACGGATTATCCCTCCAATCAGTGGTGCCAGAGCTGAGATTTTTTTATCTTCGGTTCATGCTTTCATGTGTTACACTTCAAAAAAAAAAAAAAAAACAGCTGCAGATTTCTATATCTGTCTATAGGATCCAACATGTAAAGGCATGAACATTCAACCAATTATTTTATTGAATTACCGTCACTGAAACAATCTGCTAATGATGTGATGAACGGGAATGAGAGAGGTTTTTTTAGGAGAGTGTTGGACTTTCAACATCAGTTGCTAGATAAAAAATAACAACGCTAATTTTTTTTTTTGCCTACTTGCTGAAACTGTCTGCCACCTTGATTGACTGGCTCTATTGTTATGTGATTTTGGTGGTGAAATAGCCAGGAATGAAAAACTCTGACTGATTTATCTTTTCAGTAGTGTTGGTATGGCAATGAGAATGGCTTCAGTCTTGTCATAGTTAAGTTTGAGAAAGCTACGTGTCATCCAGTTGCTAATGTCGTTGAGGCAGGTGACCAGATTCGAGGGAGGGCAGTGCATGAGAGGGTTTAGTGTGAATGTAAATTTGTGTGTCATCAGCATAGCAATGGAAATTTAAGCCATACCAATGGAGACTGTGATCAAGGGGAGGATGTAAATGATGAAGAGCAGGGTCCTAGGACAGAACCTTGTGGGACACCATGTGAGAGGGGTGCACTAGGGGACCTGAGACCACCAATGGAGACAAACTGTTCTCTGTTATCCATGAGATATGATTTAAACCAGGAAAATGCAGTGCCTGTGATGCCCAGGAGTGCCCTTCCAGCCGGGTAAGCAGCATGTTGTGGCAGACTATGTCAAAAGAAGCTGTGAGGTGCAGTAGCAGGAGAATAGTTACGTGGCCCGTATCAGCAGCAATGAGCAGGTTGTTTACGACTTTGACCAGGGCTGTCTCAGCTGACATGTGTGTGTGTGTGTGTCACTTTGGGAAACACATATCTGTGCACCACAGCGCAACACCTGCCAGAGGCTGTGGCTGTTTATGACAGAGGCTGTGTGAGTTGGAAAGGACATGGTGGAGCATCGCCAGCTCCGTGCACACACACACAAAGAAATTTGTGTGTGTGTTTTTTTTTTTAATTATTCTAATAATTCATATTGTACAAACACAAAATTCACACAAGCAAACACTTCTAAATGGCCAGACATCACACCTAGCCTGTAAAAACTATGGAAAATCACTCCCCTTAATACACACACACACACACACACACACACACACACACACACACACACACACACACACACGGGTAAATGTAATAACCACAGGGCCGGTGTGAGCTGTGTCTCTCTCCCTAGGTCTTGCTGGCTGTGCAGGTCCCCAGCAGCTCCTATATTACAGCAGTAGGCAGGGGAGCCTGGCAGAGCCACCAGCCTACAAAGTTCAATATAAACGAACAGTGGGATCTCCCAGGGACCTGGCAGGAAAAAGCTTAGCAAAGTTAAAGCCTCACCAGCCCTTCCCGGCTGTCCATGCCAATGGAACAACACACATGTACTGTACATATGGGCATACAAGCCTGCACACACTCACACAATTGTACGCACACTGACAGCCTACCTATTCTCTATGGGAGACATTGTGGGACTTTGGTACTTTACCAGTTGGCTAGTATTTTTTTCCAGGTTATGTACTTTGTGTTAATTTGTAAATTTGTGCAATTTAACTTGTGATTCTAACATTCGAAGCACATAATAAGTGACAATATGGCATATTCAATTATTAGAGCCTCTGGTATCAACAAAACACCAGTGATCCTCACATTGACACCAAAGCAGAATAAGTGTTTGAAGTGAAGTGAAAGTGTTTCGGGGAAACAAAAAGTCTTTAAAATGTTCAAGAAAAATGGAAGTTTGAGCACCTACAATTCCATCCACTGATGAAGATCAAACAATATGGTTTGACAACTTTAAAATAATCTTTATGGTGAGTATTTGTATGCAAATGCTGTTTTCTGTGTTGACAATAAAGACTGAATGACAATCTAAATTTTCTATCTTTGGTTCATTTTATATCAGAAACATGAGCAGTCACCAACACTTCCACATCTTAAGCAGAAACTAAATTCGTAATGTTACTCTACATGATCAACACATAATTATCAATGAGTAGTGAAGTACATAATATTCAAAATGGATGTTTGAAATGTTTTTTGAACTCTGTGTAAAAGGACAGTGAAACAAAAATCACTCCTCCTCCTCCTCTCCTGCTCTCCATGCACTATAAGCTTCTCTCCGTCTGCTTTGCAGGGTTGCTCCCCTCTTCAGATGGCTGTGGACGCAATAATGACCCAACAGATGGGTTTATTAGAGGGCGGTTAAGGCAGCCAGCGGGTGGTTTGTTCAGGGGGAACCAAGAGCCACAGCGCCGGGAGCTCTGGGTGAAAAGTAGACTGACAGGAAGCAAGTGACTCAACCTCCAGTCTCTTCAGTTGTTGATCCAATAGGCACAATCTCTTCCTTGTAATGAACTCAGCTTGTAAAGCTGGTGTGTAGTCGTCTACCGTGCATGTGTGATTTTGTGTTACACCCACACATATGTGCACTCTTGCTTATGTAATGCATCCACGCTTTGCATTTGTACATTTCAGTACATATGCCTCCCCCTGAAGCATGTGCAAGGCTTTTGACATGCAAATGAGACAGAGCTGGCTTTGTTAGCTACCTGTGTGTTAATGCTAGTTTAAGATGTCATCTGTCTCTTTTTGCCTCTCCATTCATTGGGGCGGGTGGCATGCTTTGTGTCTCCAGCCCCAGGTGTCAAAGGAGGTTCTTCAAACCCTCGTTAGTGTCCTAGTGTGTGTGTGTGTGTGTGTGTGTGTGTGTGTGTGTGTGTGTTGTCTACATTTGTGTGTGTGCTCTGCTGGAGCAGCCTTCTCTTGATCACAGGACAATATGGGCCACATCAGATCATACAGAGACCTCATTATTCCCTTTCCACTTCGAGGTCTCTCCAGCACTTGTTAGCTTTCATTGGTCAATAGAGCTCAATGGAGTTGATTTAGTGAATAAAAGCAGAAAGTGGGACATTAACTGGGCATATGGATAGGAATCAGCTATCAATAGGAAGGAAATTAGTAAATTAGCCTCTAATTACCAAATTAAAAGAAGATCAGAGGATCGTCAGAAGGTTTTTCTTTGCGTAGATTGGGTCAGTTTTTAATGACATAGTATCACAAGGTATTACATTTTAAAATTTAAAATTCAAAGTATCAATGAAATTCTTAATTTGTTGAGACTTTTTGAACTATAATATATAACCACTCTCACCTCACATTCTCAATGACAAACCTGCAATTCAAACTGAATGAGATTTTGCATTTGTGACACAATAGTGACACTAAATATCTATTGAAAGTTCTTTGTTCTGTTATTCTTGAATTCTTTCTTGTGTCGTTCAAATCATTTCTGTTTTTCATTGTTGTCTTTTCTTCTTTTTTCATCATCCATTGTAATTTATGTCATGGTTTATAAAAGATAAAATCACAATCACACCACCCATAGTCAAAGGGATTCAATGCTCAGCGACATAAAGATGAATCAGCCCAGAGGACATGATGGCGCTCAGACACCGCTCAACTGAAGAGTATAAGGGACACGGCACCTGAAGGGAGAAATCAAATGCTTGTTAGGGCCTGGTGGAACGGCCCTTCACGGTCTCTCACCTCTAAAACCTCAGCCTAGGACTCTACCCCAACCCACCCCACCCGGATCCTGGTGGGCCCCCTCTCCCGCATCCTCCTCCCCTCTCCTTCCCTTCAAAGGTCACCCAGTCCCGACCACTTCCCCCTCTCCACCCCCCAAAGCTACGGAAAGAGAAACTGAATAAAGGGTATGAACACTGAGCTTTTAGCCCCTTTTTCTCTCAGGGGGTGTATCTATCTCTTTTGTTGTCTCACTCAAGCAATGTATACACCTTCCCTCTTCATCTATCATTCATGGAGACCATGCCACAATAAAGTGTAGTCTACATTGTAAAGGTTGAAGATGAAAATCACAACAGATGTTGAATAAAGTAAATCATTCTTTATAATATTTCCACTCATACGCACTGTACAGAAACCAGTATATCTATTAAAGTACAATAAACATTTTCCATTTTATTCTACAACTTATTTAATTGCATTTTATAGTGAAACATAAATAGGATAGGATATAATCTTATAGATTATACCCAAAAATATGTAAATTGATATTATTAGTTATATTTATCTCCACTACAACCAGATTAAAAGATTAAAATGGTGCTTACACAGTAATAACACTGTACATATTAACATTCTGCATAATGATAACTTAGATATTGTTACTTTAAGTATGTTTTTGCTCCGTTAAGTTCTGTTAAGAAAGACAGTGGAGGATCTTTGTCATCATGTTTCGGGATCTTTGACGATAAATAAAAAATGTTTTATCAGTCTTTCCATCCATTCTGTGAATCTCCATTGTTCTCGTCATGACTGCTATTTCCACTGGAGGTATTTTACTGAAACTAATGATGCTGCCTCATACTTTTTCATATAAATTGATACGTAAGCGCTGTATCATTGCTGTCAACTACAGAAACAACCTCTCAGAATCGTACTTAAATCCAGTTCCTTTCCATCTTTGTGCCAACATACTGTGACCATATTGCTTTCATTAGCATGTAGCGAAACACACCTTCATGGTCCTAAATATTTGATCTCTTTTTGGTTTTTTACATCAACTGCATAAAAGACAAATAAAAAGGGGAAACAACATGAAGAGAAAACTCAAAGACCCTCCTCTGAGTCAAGTATTAGACTGTTTCTTTCACCACTGCACACATACCACACAACCATGTATCTGAAACAATACACCTTATGGGCACCCCTACACAGACACAATTCACCCATGTCTGTAATCTTCCTAATCTGTCACCATGACCCAGGGTAATGCCATGTCACCACAAGTGTTTGGCTTCGCTTTCAACTCAGCCATGTTGACACCCCACGTCTCCTCAGAAACTCTCCCTGACCCTGGCTGCAGCCCTGTGGCCACCCCGCGGTGACACCGTGGCTCCTTCTGCCCTGTCTCAAGCAGCTACCATCGTCTCAGCCACATCTTGGCCTGGAGCCAACACCACGGTACGCAGTAACCCTGATTCAGGTGGCGTAAATATAGCCTGGCCTGACACTGAGTGGACGCTACATGCACCTGAGATGTAAACAAAGTTAAGCTAAAAAAAAAGCCAGAAAAAAAGGAAAAAAAGGAAAAACAAGGGCCCCCAGCCTACAGCATCGCTCACAAAAGCTTATAATATCCACCTTTGACAAAAGACGATACAATGCCGGAATCTCTCACACCACACTTTTGCCTCTACTCTTTCTTTGCATGACATGGATGTTTGCACTGAACACCAATTGGCATGACAGTCTGACCCCCAACCTTTTTTCTGCTTGTCCCCACATCCCATCCCCTCCCATCTCTGTACTCCTTCCTTTCCTTGTCCCCTCATCATCCATGTCACCCCCCTCCTATAACTCTCACCCACACCCCTGCTCTTGCCTCAATGACAATATCCTGGTAATGGTGGCCTTTGTTTTTCTTGGCCCAGGCGCCTGGATTTGTCAGGACGCATTTCCTGCCCGCAGACTGAGGGAGCTGCTGCTGCGTGGCAATCTGGGCTCACTTCTCAGGCAGCTAAACCCTTTGACACTGTGCTTTTTAATTAAAATTACATTATGATTAATCAGGCAGAAGGAGGGGCCCTCCCCCTCACTTGCACTCCCTCCACCTCCTCCTCCTCCTCTTCTCCTCTCTCCTCCTGCTCAGTTTCCAGGCAGGTTTGATTACAACCTGTGACGGACGTTCCTCACTGCCAAGCCGCTAAAGATGTGCTGGCAGATGCGGCGGCCTGGCCAGCTTGTCAAGCCCCGGGGTTGCAGGCAGCCAGGGAGAGAGGGACAGAGAGAGAAAGAGAGGAAGGAGTGAGGAGGTGGGTAGTGGGGGGGGGGGGCTGGGACAGAAGGAGCAGAGATAGAAAGAATATTGCAAAGAGAGTGTGTGCAAAGAAAGACCAGGTAAGTGACAAGAGAGGGAAATTAGGAGAGACGAGAAGTCAGCAGTGACAACCAGACACTTAAAATCATCCAGACACTCTAGAGACTGTGACAAGACATCAGGTAGACTGACAGGCAGGCAGAGCCGCTGGATGGTTGTATTGATCTGGAAAGCTCTGCTGCGGCACATACACTCACTCCCAGAACAGAGGAGGAGACAGGGAGATATTTCCTCTTACAGCTGTACAAGGCGCCTGGATACAAGAGCCTATACTTAACTCCTAGTACCTCAACTAGTACTCTGGGTCCTTTATACCGCAGGTGAAGTGGTTGAATGTAACCTGGAGCTGTGTGCACGTGTGTGCATGTTCACATGTTTGCTTACTCAGGCTGAAATATTCATGTTAGAAATATGTACAGACAAAAAAAAAAAAAAAAAAGGCAGGGGTGATGCATGAGCATGTCAATGAGAACCAGGTCACAGGTTAAACTGGTGGAAACTCTACAGAGCATCTAGATTTTTAATGATACAGCAATAAATCAGTTTTGCTTTAGATTAAAATACTTAAAAATGTGTTTTTATGTGACAGTTTTCTGTTTATTTTAACTGCAAGAGGAGGTACTTTCTATTCACTGTAAATCAGGTCAAATAGCTGTTAGCACATCACATATACTGCCATGACTACGGATGACGTACAGTTACAGCCGCAAATGAAAATGTCATTTTGTGGCCATGTCTCTTGGACTGAATGTGTGTGACTGTGTGCGTTTAAGTGTGTAAACGCATAAGTGTTTGATTTTTTTTGGGTTGCTTTTGTGTGTGTGTATGTGTGTGTTAAAACTGGGGTGTGTGTTGCTGATGAGGGAAGTTAAACAGTTAAACAGGCGTGACCAGAACATTAGCGAGCATGTTTCCTTTGCTTACACAAGCAGAAACAGAATGTGCAAAAAAGTTAAGTATGCTGCTACAAGACATTGTGAAATCATATTTTTTGTTTTGATAAATAACCTCATGAGATAACCTAGTCTCCTATTCTTCTCCTTTTTTTTATGTTTGGTTTTGCATAAAAATGGTGAATTAAACATAATTTGTTTGACAAATTATAAGGGCTTTTTATATAGAATAAAAAAAGAAGAATTTAATTGTCTGGATAATTATGTAATTCCTGTTTTACATTAAAATTAATTCTTGTTTTCCTTTCTTGTGCCTGTCTCTCTACATAACTCTCACCCATTCAGCCCCCTGAGCTGAAACAGGCCTGTATTCAGTGTCCTGCGGCCACATTGACAGGCAGTATTAAAAGCCGGTAGGTGGTCTTTCACTGTCACTGGGCAGAAGCCCCTCGTCACAGCACATTAATTACATACTCTCACCAGCTCAAACAAGCCATGCCTGTTCATGCATGGAGATGGATTAAGAACAGAGTGAAGTGTTTGTTTTGTGTTTTAAAATCCAGAATTTATTCCTGCTCCGAGTTGCCGCAGCCAGATTTTTTTTGTTTTCTTTTGACGTGTGATGCTAATGGTGACAAAAGGAAGTGAGCAGTCACTATTTTAAAATATAAAATAAAAACAGCATAAACTCCAGCAAACCTTGTGGTGATTCTTGATGAGTGGGCCGAAAGGAGAGTACAATCTGGTTGTTTTTTTTTTTTTTTTTTTTAATTAATTCTGCAAACACCGGTGTTGTTGCTGCTGCAAGTGAAATAAAATGTCAGTGAGTATTTCTGTCAATGCATCCGTGTTCACCTGCATGTATAAATACAGATATAGTTTGTATGTATGCTTGCATGTGTATTGAACACAAGTGAATGCACGCAGGTGTGCAGATGCATGTGCGTATGCTTGGTTTGTCACAGGATCCAGCACCGTCGCTCTCCTCCCTCTGACCTGACCTGGCCGTGAACTCTGTTGCCCTTGCGATCCATACGTATCATTTACCCAACGCCTTCCCTGCCGTCTCGCCTAACGCATAGAGGCGTGAAACACCTCGTAATGCTCAATCACAGCGGGGCACAGCATGCTAGGAGCCATCCAGAGTGACAGCACACGGCCAGCGAGGCGGCCAGCTGAAGGAAGGAAATGCCACATCGCCCTTAGGGAAAGGAAAAAAGGGAGGTGGTGGTGGACAGGAAAAAAGGGTAAGGAGCTAGAGGGATTTGTAGGATAGAGGAGAGGGTGGGGAGGGAGTCAGGGGCACAAGTGGGGGTTAAGGTGGTCTGGATCTACCTCAATATCACCAAAAACCAAAATAAGAAAAGCTAAATAAGGTCTTTTCTTTAATTTGTGCACTACCTGTACCTGTATCGTCTCTTAACTAATCTTTTTTTTTTTTTTTTTTTTACAAACAGCACTTTCTGTTCCATTTCCCTCTATTTCAAGTTTCAATACAAGTGAAAGTGTAGCTGTCATTTTGTGTGGTCAAATTGCAAAATTGAGGATGTGGCTAAAAACTGTAGTGAAAACACTGCGAACATATACTTTTAACGGAAAACACCTAATGCCTGTTTCATAGCAGTTGTAAAATGTTGTTAGATGATGTAATACATGAATCGACATACTTGTGCCACCCTTGCATTGTATTTGTGCTTTAATGATCACTCTCAAAGGGTGAGAAGTGACAGAATACCTCTTGTCTTGTGTCTCCTTTTGGAAAGTAGTGAGGGTTTGTCATTAAGTTAGTAACACAACCTGTAAACAGCTCATTTGGAAACCTTAACTCTAGCTGTAACTTTAACCCTTCAGCTAGACAACCTGTTGTGTAACAATCAGTCATTCAACAACATATTTTTTGCTGGTATCCGCTGTTTCAGTGGCCATTTCTGTTCTGCCTGATCAGCTATAATGATCTGTGAAATGAATGATCATGTAGAAAGTCAGTGATTGTTATGCAGAATAGGTTAACCATATTTGATAGTTGACAGTCTTGTCAGCATTTCCAAAAACCACAGTTTACACTACAACATCAAACCAGTATTTTTTTTTTTTTTTTTTTTTTTTAAACATATCCAGAGTTGAGAGCACAGTTTTATTCCACATTAATTACAATGCTTGGGTTTTTGCACATTAAAGCAAAGAGAAGAAGGAGTGAGGCAGAAAAAAAAAAGATGGAGAGAGAGAGATAGACGCAACAGACGGAAGTCACACTTGTGAAGTTGGAGGTGTGAAGGAAAAAGACTCCATCATGTTTAAAGGCAGCTTTTTGGACTGCTGTTTTAAAACCCATCCATGTGCTGCTTAAAGCTTTCGTCTCTGAACTAGTAAACTACTTTTTACACTTTACCAACAAACTTTGGTTATAAATATTGAATTTTTTTTTTTTTTTTGAAACATTCATTTGTAAATGTCCTTAATTTTGAGCACAGAACTATTTTAGTTATTTGCTGCAAAAATTAGAATCAAAAAATAATTCTGAAAACACAAGACATTTAATGTTTGATCTCTTAGCAAATATTAATCATGCGTATACACTAAACATGAGGCACCTCAGCCATCATTCAAGACCCATTTTCCTGACTCGCTGGCACCTTCTCTACTTGTAAAAACCTGACTATCTAGCATCTGAAGAATTTTACACATACATACATAAGCCTCAGAAAGTGTGAGACACTGATGTTGGCAGAGAGATTCATCTGATGCAATTGAGAATAAAACTGCCTTTCACTCAAAATCAGCATAAAATTTTCATGAAATGTAAACGAGAGGAGAGATCTGCTTCCATCCTGGCAAAGGCTCCCTTGTCCTTGCCTGTGCCCTGTGGACTCATGCCCAGGACCCAGGCCTCTCCCAGGCCAAGCTGCCCAATGGTCCAGTTAATCATATGCAGCGCCATGAGGAAGCTTATGTTGGCCTATGCCAGTTTATGCCTCCATAACTGCAGGGTGTCGAGGCCAGAACCACAGCGTGATGGGGGCCTGACAGACTGGCTTGGCATCAGAGGCCTTGGCTCGGATTTGAAGATAAGCAAACCCCTCAGAACCTGAGCTGGTACCCCCACTGCCCCCTCCTTGTGATTCTCCCGGTGTCCAGGTCCTGCTGTGGGGCCGCTGACCCCGCTGACTGTGTGGACAGAGACCCTGCTGACCAACACAAACATTGACATTACTGCCTCTCAGCAGGGAGACAAAAACTCTAAAGGGCAGTTTGTGGGTTTATGTGAGTCACGTCACCTCGGAAGAAAGAAAGAAAGAAAAGATACATCAGGACGTCATTTGTCTTTTGATCAAATTCAACGACACAAACAAAAACAGCACAGGGATTATGATGTTATATATGAATGTATGATGTTTTGTGTCTTTTGCTGTGTGAATAACTGTGGTGTGTGATAGTGTTAACAACACCATGCCAACCTTGCTAGTGGCTGTATGATGTCATACTCAGGCATAACAAGGCTTTAAGCTAAATGCTCATGGCAGCATACTGATAATAAACAAGTATGATATTTAGCATTTTAGTACAATGTTTAAGCATGTCACTCAAAATAAACAAAAACCATAAAGAATAGACTGATGGGAATGTCAGTAGTTTTGCAGATATTTAGTCATGATCAAAAGATCACCAGTGATCATCAGGATTTGTTTGGACGATTGATTGACGATAATCAGTGATCACCAGGGAGGAATTAATGTGTATAGCTATTGAAACATATATGCCAACCTCATGGCTGTGTTGGATCAGGATCACTAAAGCCAGCATGATTTAATATGCCCCCATACTGGTGACAGCCGCAGCCAGAGGCAGATTTTTTTTTTTTTTTTTTTTGATTTGTCTATTCATTTATAAATTTTTAAGTCCCAGGATTATATTTTAAAGGGAACACTTTGAGGAATCTTGTTACTTTTGGCACAAAATTCACTTGAATTCATTTAATAATGAACTGTTTAGATTTATTTAAGGGGTGATGTAAAAAAAAAAAACGTTGTGATTTAACAAAATACATTTTTGGTCCTTTGAATGGTTGTCAAGTCCACTTTTGAGGAAACATTTTATAAATTGCGCAAAGTGATTACATTTCAGTGGTCAAAGGTCAAAGGTCAAGGTCACAGTAACCTCTACTGAATATGTTTTATAAGTAAATGTGCAGAGATGAGTAAACGGAGAAAACATCAAGCACAAACATTCATGTGGACTCAATGATGATCTGAAGGTCAAAGGTCATGGTCAATGTGACCTCACAACACCTTTTTAAGTCCTCTTGAATTGAATATGATATTGTGACAGCCTGGAAGGATTTACAACAAATTTGACAGAAATATTCACTGAGACTCAATGGTGAACATCACTATGCCACTATGATCTCACTCAATGTGTTTTTGACCAGAGTTCGTTTATTTAAACATCTCCAGCTGGAGTTGTTGATGGAAACATACAACCACAATTTAGTATTTCTGGTTGTCTGGGGACCATGAATGTCTGTATAAATTTCTGTATCAGTTCATTAGATGATTTAAATATTTTGGGACTCACACAACAACAACATTGCCGTTTATGTTACTCTTTGCAAGAAAATGTCATTAATGATGCACTATTTGTCTTCTAGGGTCAATTTTTGAGATTATTCCACATTAAACCAAACCGCCCTTGCCCACTTACACTCATAAACTACTTGTACACAAGCTTTAGCTGCTATCTGTCCTCTGTTGTTTGCATCAATGAGCGCTGCCACAAAAGAACAGCAGTGGATTTACAGTGTCGTGGGGCTAGCCTCTGGCCGACTGTGACCTTTGACAAGTCACTGTCACTTCTCACCTCTGCAAGACGAGCTCTGTCATACCAACACACACAACATCACATGCGCCCTCTCCACCACCTCGCCCCCATCCTCCCGTCTCTTCAATTAAAAGCCTAATGGATGTTTTAGCACTCTGCCACTTTGATCACAGCATCCTGATCTGCCACTGCTGGATTTCTGAGAAACTGAAAGAAGAGGGGAAGAGGAGGAGGAGGAGGAGGAGGAGGAGGAGGAGGAGGAGGAGGAGGTTGAGGTAGAGGAAGATGAGGTGGAGGAGGAGGAGGATGAGGAGGAGGTGGAGGAGGAGGAGGAGGAGGAGGAGGAGGAGGAGGATGAGGAGGAGGTGGAGGAGGAGGAGGGGATATCTTACAGGTCAGGGGGGGGCACTGACAATTTAATCATAGTGAGACACTGCAACGGGAGGATTTTTTTTTTTCCGTTTTCACACGCAGCAGACCCAAAGGGGTGATCCTGGTCAGGGCATCTAGCCGGAGAACCTAGTCTCACCTCACTGACATGGAAGCCACCCTGGCTGTCACTTTGCATCTCTGACGCCTGGAGAGGGAGACCATGACCAGCCTGACAGGGGCGTCAGAAGGTGAGGACCCAAAATGCTTGAGACACACTTGGCTCAGAGCCAAACTCTCTGCTCCTCCTTTGCCTCCCCCACTCTTTTTTTCTTCTTCTTCCTTCTCCCCCTTCTCCCTGACACTTCAGAGTGTCCATGTAAACTTTTATACTTTATGATCTTTCTAACCTTTACATTTTAAGAAATATAATCTGAAAGGATATGAGGGAGTTTCTCTCCTGAGAACTGATCAGGATTTTTGACACTATGACAAATAAGATGAAGGTTACACCTGTTTTTGGAGGACAAAAGCCATCAGAGCTAACCAAAAAAAAAAAAAATCTTTTCAAATAAACACACAATCAAACAACATAAACTTTAAATCCTCATTAAAACAAGACTACATATAATCCTACTGCCAAACCTAGTGTGAAAGTCATAGTGCCTGATTGGAAACATGTGACTTACCAGAAATCACATGAAAAAAAGAAACACACAAAAAAAATACTGACTTTGGAGCGACCCTTCATGACTGACAGATGTGGCAGATGACTAATGTTTTGATACTATGTGGGCGATGAACGCGAACAAGGGATTCCACATCTCAAAACAACAGTTTCAGTAGTTTCGGTGATTGAGTTTTGATTTTTTTTTTTTTCTCATAGGTACTGAACCTGTCATGTTTTGGCAATTGTTCATCTATAATATGTTTTGAAATAAATCAAATAAAATAAAAGGACAGAAAGTATTTAATGATACAGTAACACCTCATGTGTCTGAATTCACTCATTGTAGTGTTTGAACTTGTTTGCCTTTCCCTAGATGTATAAATACATTTATTCTATTAATATTTGAACTGTAAAACTAAAAGTTAAGACTCTTACTCATCAAAAAACATTTCTCCTTGTCAACAGTGACTTGTTTCCTGCATGTGACTCTCTCATCTGTGAACAAAATTGATGGCAGAAGAAAAAAGTGTGACTGTTGCCTCTCACAGTAAGATGCCTCATGAGATACTGAAACATTAAAGCAGAAATCAACACTGTGATACACTGATACCACATATATTATCACCGCTCAGAGTCAAGCTGTGTAAAATTTAATGTCTTTATATCTGTATCATTCTGTATTATTTGAACCAAGCTTTAGTTAATACATTTAACTTCAAAAGACATCAGCTACAACTTACATTACTGTTGTGGTTTGACAAGTAAATGAGGGGAGGATAAGAGTACGCTAATAGTTACAACATAGTAGTAATAACACGAAAACCAGCGTTTTCCATTCACTCAAAATGTATTCCTCTGTGGTGGTATGGTTTCACTTTTGATCCACAAGCTAATGAGACATTAGCGTTTCTATAAAGGGGCTTTTAGCTTTAATTTTGGTGTGAAACAATATTCATGATACCTTCTGTTTCCCTTTCTTGTAAATGAATGGCATGGTAGCGTATGACAGTGTGACCAGTTAATTCCTTTGACTTGAATATATTATTTTAATAGGAGACTCAACCAACACATAAAGAAAGAGCACAGCTGTAGCTGAATCTGGAGTAACAATTATTGTTACATACATACTCACGTATGAATCTAGGTATAACTACACAAGATTAGATGTTGCTGTTTTGTGATCGTTTTGTGAACTTATTTAATGTAAAAGAGAATTGACACTGATTTTTGAAGGTCCCCCGACATGTCTTCGTGCTGAATTAATAAGGTGTAGTCTAGCACCAGTAATTAGTATCTGCACATCTGGTTACACATACCCATACCACTGTTCCAAAGTGACTCAAAACAGGTTTTTTCTGTTGTGCCACCTCCATGACTTGTGGATAAGTTGCATAAGTGGTATTTATTAGTTGTGGTTTAACAAATCCGAAGTTTTCTGTTAGCAGAAGAGCACGCACAGACCTTGATTTCAAGTGTCAAACTATCACACTGTACATTATGTTCAACTGACATTCATGAGAACATCGGCCCACTTCAGTCTACGTCTTTGATACACAGAAGTTGATGATCAGAGTTCCAACGAATGCGTGAATCACACAACAAAATAAAAATGTAGTCAGCTCATCTTTGAATCCAAGTAATCGTGTAAAAGTTGAAGACATTTGTCAACGAGATTTCACATGAGGTCACAATGACTTTTGGTCTTTAGTTACTAAAATCTAATCAGTTCATCCTGGAGCAAGTGAATGTTTGTGACAAATGTTGCATGATTCTCTTATGGCATTCATGAGATGTCATGTTCGTGAATGTGTCCTCTGAGGTCAAAGTGACCTTGACCTTTGACCACCATTATGTAATCAAGTCATCCTAGCGTTTAAGAGAAGGATTGTGCAGATGAGTGGATAAACAACCCAAAAATCTAATGCTCCTGACCACACTTGTCACTGCCAAAGAGACATAAAAACTCAGTTAGAGATAAAACAGTTATGATCAGATGAAACCAATTCTGACTTCTGGTAGGATGGAAACAGTCTTCTGAATTAAAGTGTCACAGTGTTTTTATTACAGTGGTCACAAGATGCCTTTTGTCACCTGAGTGTAAACAGACGTCATTTGGGGGTGTTTGTTCACTTGATTGGCACCATAATTTTTTTTTTTGCAAAAACAAGATAAGTTTGACAATTGCTGTTTTTAGCTTTTGAATAAATGACTTAAAAAAGGAAGTGTTGATGAATGTAGTTTATTGTCCATTTTATTGCCCACAAAATCATACAGATGCAGCACAGATGCAGCACAGCTTCCATCCATCAATCCACACTTTGTTGCATTTATCCATATGTATCTACACCCCTCCCTTTCTGATCTCATCATCCTGCATGTTGAACTTGTGCCCCCTGCCTTCTTGATGACCTCTTTGGTAGAGTGTTTTGAACCCACCACTGCCCCCACCCTCCATCCACTCCTCCTTCCCCCTCCTTTTCCTCCTCATCCTCCTCCACCTCCTCCTCCTTCCCCTTGTTCCAGCTCTTTCAACACGGCAGACTGCCGATCCCGCCTGGCCGCCCCTTGCCGTCTCACAGAAGTGCGAAAATAAGATGGCATTGGATCTATTAACACATTGGGCTGAGTGTTAGTGAGGGGGCCCCAGACGAGACCACTCTCCCAAGGTCCACCGACCGCCATTCTGGCCCTGCTCTGGCCGGGGGCAAGGTGGAAGGTTGTGGAAAGGGGGGGTGGGGATGGAGGTGGGAGTGTGTGTCGAATAAAGGCAATTGAAGATATCCATAGGAGGGGAGTAACAAAACAGGAGCACTGGTGTTTGTGGTGTTCTGGTCTGGGCATGCTGACACATGTCCACTTGAAATTTCACCTGTTCATCAACAGCCTGTCAACTGATGGATTGATCGGACCAAGGATCAATAGCAACATGTCAAGACATGTGTGATCTGACCAAAGAGATGATTTTCATTCACAAACAATGCCTGAAAAAAACAAAACAAAAAAAGAATCCAATACTGTTAAAATCTCTTGAAAAACAAAACAAAACAAAACAAAACAAAACAAAACAAAAAAAAGGAGTGTGATACTTGTATTAAATTCAAAGGGTGTCTAGAAATGGGAGTGTGTATTGCAGTGTATTCCTGCACATGTTCATACAAGAGTGTGTGTCACTTACTTACACATGTGTGTGTGTGTGCGTGTGTGTAAGGTTTGCGCATGAGCAAATTCATCGGAATCACTCAGCATATTTTCTATTCATGAAGGTAAGACATAAACTGCCACATAAACTGCCATTTCTCAGATAACCTTGTTCCAATGTTATGATGACTTTACATGTGCTCGCATCCACGGGATTTCACTCCTGAACTTGTTGGCACGTCGAGATGTAATGTGTGTCTCTCTCCGAGTGTCTCTACCTCAGTGCGATTACACGCCCACAGATTCTTACCAGCTCCATCACAACAGCAAGAAAATAGATAAATAAATAAATCAACCTCACAACTTTTTGTCACACTTCAATCACATAACATTAACCAACCGCATGTTAGGAATTAATAGACGCTGTTCGCTACTATTTATTCAATTTTTTTGCAAAGGATGAATGAACACATTCGCAGCAGTGCAGGTGTTATATAGGGGGTTCATCCTCATTTCTTTTCAGTAACTTACAGGATTACTGTGTAACATTGTTACATTGTAATCTTGTCTGTTTCTAGTCCTGGCAATGGAAGCAAATTCCACCATCGCCCCTCTGCTGTACAGCATGTGGCCCTCCCTCAGAGGGGCTGGTTACCAAGCAGATTAGACAAGATATTTACAGGTGTGAAAAGATGCATTTTTCTAATACAGTGTGAAATTCTTCTGTTAAGTGCGTTCTTTCCAATAAGCCTGTTCACAATGGGATGAGAGAGAGGAAGAGAGAGAGAGAGAGAGAAAGAAAGAGAGAGAGAGAGAATCCAAGAACCGAGTTGTCTTGTTTTTTGGCTCTGTATTTTAAAAGGAGCTGAGGCGTAGCTGAGCGCAAGTCTTAAGAAAAAGTGATAAAATATACAGTGAGAAAAGCTTTCAAAGTGTCGGGAAATTAAAGCAGGGTGCAGCAGCAGGGCGGGGGATGCGGGTGGGGGGAGGGTTGATTGTCGGATGGTGGTGGTGGCGGCGGTGGTAGAGCAGTGTTCAAGATGACTGCAATCTGCTTATCTGACTCTATAGAAGACTTAGCCTCGTCGGCCTCAGACTTCTCTCGTGTTAGTGACATCATATCGTCTGAACCAGCATTTGTATAAAGTTTGTGAGTTTGTAAGAAACTGCACTTGGTATAGCTGACACTATCTGAAACTTTCTTTTTGTTGCTGCACTGTAAAGCTGTGAGGCTAAAGTCTGTGGCCTGGTTTGACCCTGCAAGCTCTTACGTCCTGATATAAAGCAAGTGAAGTGAAGCAGAGGAGGAGACTCCAGCAGTGTGAAGCACAGTGGAAGAGGAGAGGATGGGTGCTTGAAGGAGATGGGTTTGAATTTGGTTGAAAGCAAGGGAGAGTGAGGGGGGGCTGCTGGAGGTGGTGGTAGTGGGGGGTGGGATGTAGGAGTGTTGTGACCACACGCCCTCACCCGTAGAGCGTGGCTTGGAGCCCAGACAAGGCTACGCAGGCCCTGCCCGCCTCGCTATGGAGAGAGGGCCATTCTGTACAGGAGTCAGGAACAGCAGCGTGGGGATCAAAATGCTGCGGTGCCAATTCTCCACCCTGTGAAAAACAAACAAATGATCCTAGCTGATAAATTCCTATGACTAGCATTTGCATTAATGAGTCTCTAGGTAGAGAATAAAATACATGTGTAAAGTAGGTGAATTTTAAGGTGAAAGATATTATTAATGACAAAAAAGAAAAAAAAAACTGAAAAATAAGTGTGGGAAAGGATCAAATCGTGGTGTTAAGGATGAGTTTATTATTTTAAAACAAGGATAGAATGAATTATTTAGATAAAAAAGAAAGAAAATGTGATATAAAAATCCATAAAAACACCTATTTAATGCTTTCCCTCCTTTTTCTTTTTTTTTTTTTTTTCTTTTTTTTTTTTTTTTTAAATCCCACCAACAACTGTGAAATTTTACCAAAGAGCACAGTGCACCGAAGCTTGTACAGCCACGGTTTCTTTTGATGCCTCGTTAAATAAAACTCTGGCTCCTTTTTTTTCTTTTTTTTTCTTTTTTATCCATTTCTGCCAGTTGTATTAGCAGTTTGTGCGGCCGGCGGCCTCTCTTTCTGCAGCCCTCTCCCACCATTTAAAGTGATGTCACACGGCTTGGCCGAGCAGCACGATGGGGGCACGGAGACCCCCTAATTAATGGTGGCAATCTTGCAGCTTTCAACCAGCCTTACATGTCTTTCAATGAAAGGATTAACGCAGTGCATTAAGATGTATTTAACCTCCAGCAGTAGCTCTGTTTCAATAAGTATTAACAGGCTATTAAATGGAGCGGGGGCTTGAATTAAAGCAGACAAAGGCCAATGTGCTGCATGTAAAGTGAAGGGGTGGATTCGGGGAACCAGGATGGGGTATGCTGTTTGCATTTAGCATCTGCCCAAACAGTTCACAAGCTGGAGGAGAACAGGAGCTAAGAGAGATCGCTGAAGGCCCATCCTGAGCTGCAAAGAATTTAGGCTTCATATATTTACATACATATAAAAACAAAAGCATATAACCTTCACACAAATAATCGTCACTTTTATTTTTTTATGTTTAAACCATAATTTGCGACCCGTTTGCGTGGTAAGGTGACATTGTTTTATAAAGATGTATGTAGTCTACCCACATTTAGAACGGGAGCCAGAAATCTCATAAATCTATTTTGTAAGTTGTTGATTTTACAAAACAATCAACCGCTACCATGTAAAGCCGTGCCAGAGCCCCTGCTGAACAATGATGGTATTGTTCACTTGGAAAAGAAAACTGGCGTGGGCTGCTGCATTTATCAATTTTCCCTTTCTCTTTTCGCCCACTTGCTTGTTTGTCATGGCATGGCGAAGGCCCATTTTGGGCCCAGCAGGTTGTCCTGTGCGCATGGCATCACCTAAAATTAGTTCCAGTCAGCGGTGGCCTTTTTGCAGCTTCGCCACAGCGGATGTTTGCAGATCCAAAAAAACTGTTTTGTCTCACCCGCTTTTCATGTTTGTGACAAGCTTCGCTTTCTCCGATTCTTTTTTTTTTCCTTAGGAGGAAAACATTAATGAAACTAGTGCAAATTGAGAAATAATTAGCAATTTGTCTAAAACTATGACAATGTATACGATGTTCAGTTGCAAATATAGTCATTATATATGATAAATATTATACGTTTTTAAAAATAAATGGAAATTAAATCCACGGAGTTGATTTTTTTTTTAAACTCCTCAACATAACAGACCTGACAGCCTTGTCATGCACTTAAGTGTTAATTAGTTTTCAGATTTTCTGCTCCCTCCCCATCTATCTTTCTATCATGAGTGTATTGAGAATGACGTGGCTCAGTAGTTAAATACATTCCCTATCGCATGTCATTAACCCCCTCCTGCTGCAGGATGTGGCGGAACAGCTTTTCTCGGGTTGTCTTCCATTGAGATGATTAGCCTGAAACTACATTTCAGAAGTGTTTGTCAGGGCGTGTAGCATGCTACAGCGAACTCGGGTAACAGATGGATTTTGCTCATGGAAGAACACCACCGATCATGGCGTGCATTAAATGAACACCATGAAACCGTGGCACAAACCTTCAGTCTGTATTACTGTACTCTTTGAAACCCTCAGCGTTTACTGTAGCCTGCAGGCACACATTATGGTTCCCTTGTCTGCGGCGGGGGAAAAAATGACACTAACAAGTAGCAGTAAGAGTGAATTACGATGGTTACGGTCGAGCAAACAATGATAGGATGACTCCAAATCATTGTAACTGTCTCTTTTCACACTGGTGGGTTGTTAGAACTCAGATGAATCTTGTTAGCACCAAAAACATTAGATGAATCCTTTAAAACTGTCAGTAATAATAGAAAATAATTTCAAAGAGGGTGGAAAATAAAATGAATTTGAACTAAACAGCTCAATAAATATACACACTGATTAATGACTTTACATCTTCACTGATCATCACTTCCATTTGTATTTTGAGTCAAACAAAGCGCTTCACACAAAACTGTCACCACATTAAAAGACCCAACAAAACCTGATAACTATTTCTATTTGAGGCCTGTTTCAAAAGTGCAACCACAAACCACCCTGCAGCTTAGTCCGGGCAGATAAAATTATCTACATCAGACTGCAGTGGCAATCAGATACACTACAGATACAAGTTAGTTCAAAAATATTTGAACTCTCAGACGTGTTGTTCACCTGTGATGTACTGTCTCTGTCTCATGGTAGCAGTGGATTAAGGTGAGATGAGAGGAGCAGTTTGTGTTGCAGTGAAAGTATCTGTTCTACCATTATAAGATCAGTTAATTGGATCCTGTTTATCGTACGATTTCAGTATCATTACATTAATTTGGAAGGATAAATGCATGACCACTACAGTTCTGAGTATTTCATGCATCATGCCTACACTTTTCAGGAGCCATGAAAGAGTTTTCGAAGTTTGGTTTGAAGGGGGATTTTTTAGAAAACACTTCATCAGGACTATATTCAGGCTTCAATGGAGTTGGTTGGGGAAGTGCCAAGACCGCTCCTGCTGTGTTCTTTGCACCCTGGTCGCAGCTCTCAGAGGTATTCCCAGCCTGTTGAGTCTGTGACGGGATGAGAGAAGATCAAATGAGAAGAGAAGAGCAGGAGAGAGTGAACATATGAAATGAGAGAGAGGAAGGGTAAGAGAGAGGGAGGGGGCTTATGGAAGTGAAAAACAAAGATATGAGCGATAAGGTGAGACACACTTTGTGTAACGTTGCTTGTCACAGACTCGCAGCTTCAGTCCTAAGGCAGGATTTTTTAGCTCCCTCCTCCCTGCTCTTTCTCTCCTTCCCTGAGAACTGTCATTAAGTCATATGATCGTGTAAAGTGTTAAAAACCAAGTGACCTACTCAGCAGAGTGTCAACAGTGTGTGTGTGTGTGTGTGTGTGTGTGTGTGTGTGTGTGTGTGGCCTCTTATTCTTATCACACATGATTAAATATATTTTGAGGGTGTTTTCCTGCTTGTGTATAAGCATATGCAGACTGTAGTTGTTTGCTCCAGTTTATGAGTACCTTTGACAATAATTTATACTATACAATTTTTTTGTTCAGCAAAGACCTCATCTGCTTGCCTTCTCCCAAGATTTACATCCGTATGGTATTTCCCTATCTACATTATCACTAACTGCAGGCTACTGTATATTATGTGACAATTGCCACCTTTAAACTTGGATGAAACAGAGAATACAGTCACTCAGAGTTGAAGACTACAAGCCTCTCTAAAGTTCTGTGAACTCTGTCAAAGCTTCCTGGCTTCCCATTGTGTCACTGTGCTGAACTGTAACAAAGTTGAAATGGCCCAAGCCAAGACTGGAGGCCTCAGCTGTGGCTGAGTGGAGCCAAAGCATGGTGAAGGCCTTTACTGGGGTGACGAGAGCAGGGAGCAGGGAGCCAGTGCATGTTAGCTA
Source organism: Polydactylus sextarius (assembly GCA_016801845.1). Classification (NCBI taxonomy): domain Eukaryota; kingdom Metazoa; phylum Chordata; class Actinopteri; family Polynemidae; genus Polydactylus; species Polydactylus sextarius. Next base: position 16,766,857 of record CM028927.1, read on the forward strand.
GCTAGAGCGTTTGGTAAAAGTGCAGACAGCTTGGGAGGTGCTAATGAATGCCGGGCATTGCTAACCGTACTGTACCCAGGCTCCGGGCGCAGCCTGGCAGCCTCCTGTCCCTCCTGCCCATGCGAAATGTGAAAGATCAACCGGTTGGAGGGAGCAGACGGGAGCAAACACACACAAATACGCACACACACACACATACACACACAGACACACTCAAGCACTCATACGCTTGTTCAACTGCACACAGACAAGCGTGCACGTGTACATAAGTACACGCGTCACTATGCATACACACATATAGATGTACACAGACTCACAAATACAAAACCCATGCACGCACCAGACTCACACACAGACAAGCGCAAACCACACTCCGTCACAAACACACTCAGGCCTGGCTCACTACAGTATCACATCATGAGGGCTCCAGCCAGGCCAAGCCATGAGGCCTCAGCTGAGATGATTCAAGGCTCCCCGCTGGGTCCTCACCCAATCAGCCAGGTGGAGCTCCACTCCAGAATGACAGCAGAACTCCCAACACTTCACGCTACAGCCTCTAAATGTGGGAGGGAATTTGTGCTAGTCAAAGTGGTTATAAGAGGAGTGTATATTTTTAAGTTTTAATAACAAAGACTCATCTTTTTCTTGTTTGTAGTCATTGGCAGTTTTTTGCATTTTTGTTGAAGTATCAGCACATGCAAATGTATGAAAATTTTCTTGGAAAAATCTCCAGATTTTGGTTTAACAACATATTTCTTTTTCATGTTGATACTTAAAAAAAAAGTTAACTGTTTGACTATAAATTGTAGTGACGTATGAAATACAAAACTGACGTGATGAGTCACTTCTTAACACAGCAGAAGACTCAGAAGATGTAACAAAGGGCAGTGATGCAACATTTCAGAAAACTGATGGGCATCAATGTCATACGAGACGTTTCACAATTGAAGGTTTAATTGCAAGTATACTTCAAAATAAAAGTTCAAAATATTGATCCAAATTAATTTCCTTCTGATGCAGCATGGTTTTACTTTATCAGAAAAGATAAATGAATCAATTTTTTTTAATCTTGGTTGCCAATTTGCCTTTTTCAAAAAAAAAAAAAAAAAGGGTTCGCAATAACACCGCTGCAATGAATATGGATGTAATTTAAAGTTAAGTTTGCATTTCACAAATTCAAGTGTTAATATATGCCTGCATTTCATATAATATTAATATTAACCTCACATGTAGAGTAGAGATGTGTGACACCAGAGTGGTTGTACGACAAAGCTCTTTTTATTTTGTTGTGGTTTAATGTAATGTTATGAAAAGAGAGCAGTCCTCAGACTCCATTGTAACATTTTAGAGGAAAAAGGTAAAGATCTTGTAGTCGGCAGAGAAGTTGAAAAATAAATAGCCTGGAGAACTAAGTGTTAAGTAGTAGATTTACCCCCTGTGGTGACCCAGCTCTGAAGGGGATCTTCATGAAAGCTGTGAACTCTCATCAAGAATACATCCTGATAATGGAGAGATCAGCAGTTCAAATATGTACATACATGCTGAGTTTTTTTTCTCTTTCTTTTTTTTCTATTTTGACAACTTGGCAGGAAGATTCTGCCCTACTCTAGACATTGCCTCTGTGAATAATACCCAGCTGTAAAAGATGAATCATATTTACCATTCCTCCTTATGAATATTCATAATTACATGCTTTGCATATAGATGATCTAAATAGAAATAGATGTTTGAGGATGTCAGGATCACAGTTATAAACCGTGTTCCACCATCTGTAGTGTCCTTTTATATTATTTTAAAAATGACGGACAATTTTATAAAACTTTTTATTCAGCGTGAAAAGAACATGTTATCATTACGTGCGCAAGCAGCATTGAATATGTATATAAACCCCTTCACGACAAATCATTGAATCTATTATGTTGCAAATATTACTGCATTATCAAGTTTTAATGTCTAAATCCCACCTGATTTTAGGTACAAAATGTAATGCCTCTGATTTTCTTCCTCAACTTTCTTTTTCACAGTAACAGGCATTCTTGAGTAACTTGAGTCTCATTAAATGCTCTTTGCGAGTTGTCTGGAGATGTATCTATTCATTAGCTTCAAAAGGGTGTCATGTGTATGAATTATGCTAACAGGATCTAATTAGCAGATGCAAATGAGGTTAGTCAAAATTGTACTGAAAAGACAGAAGAAAAGCTCCATGGGATAGTTGGAGCTCGACAGCTCACCAACCGCCCCCACGCTGGGCACCAAATGTGATGGTTCGCCCCTGCTGCTGCTCTATACAGGAGGCAGGACTGAACCATAAACACAGAAGTAGGGAGGACAGCTGTTCAGAGGTGTACTTACTAAAATTAATTTGGTGTTTTATTTGCAAATGCTTACTGGAGTAAAAATATAGCTCAGACATTAATTAACTCACAGATTGTTATTAGCTTAATATGAAGTCATTACTGGGGATGATGGCCATACAGTCATACTGTGGTGGTCTGAGCCAAAAGTTAGGCCCCAACTCATAACCCCACCCCCACCCCCTGAACACAAACAACCCAAATATACATCCCCCTCCCTGTCTTACGTGAAACAAGTTACACAACCAGCTGATGGAACTCCAGAATCCGGCGTGAAGAGGACTCACTAATAGCAGCCGCCTACAAGCTCCTGCCATTCTGACATCAGTGGCCCCAGACTGTGGAGAAGCTGGCAGGACTTGGGGAGCGTGCCTTCTGGCCTCGGCCGGGAGGAAGGCCAGCAGGCTGCAGCATCACACACACACACACACACACACACACATTTCATCCTGCAGTAGGAGTCATGGATATACTAGCTCACATGAATGCAGGGTTAGACGTGGGGAGGCAGCAACTAGTGACCCTGTTAATGGAAGGATTCTAAAAAGTACAAAGAGTAGAGAGCTGAGCTTTATTAGCTGGCACGAGTTGGTCGATGGTCCCTGTCTACCCTTGTGTTGAACCTTGCAGGTCTTGCCAAGACTGGCACAATGTCACAAGTCAACACTGCAAACTAGGATGGGTTTAGCTCTGCTGCTGAAACCAGAAGAGAAAGTGCACAACACCTTTGTTTTCTCAGTAGTTATTTATATCGTTCCCCTGTTACCTCCTTAAAAAAAAAAAAAAACCCTACTTAGAAAGAAAAATATATTGATGAAAATGGAAAGTGACTTTATTCACTGAACAAAAATGGCCCTAATTTGATGTTTAAGGTGCATCAGTTCACCAGTTCAGCACCCACCAGGATTTGCCCCCCTGTAGTCATGACTATAGAGAAAGCTCCAAACCTACATTCAGTTGGTGTTACTTTTACCAGAGGTAACAGCAACTGTTGCTAGTGCTACCGCTAACATCCAAAAACAAACATCTGTGTGTCAATGTGCATATGATAATGACACATACACACACACACAAAACACATTTTATGGTAATGTTTCAGCCTGTACCCAGCTAACCTACCAGCCAACACATCAGTCATACCACCTGCCACACATTTAAAGAAACACCAGCACAAGCTCTGGGCCTCCAGGCCTTTTTTACAGAAGACAAAGTAGGAAAAAAAAGCACAAGTGCAACTACTTGAGTGTCTTTGTATTGTCCATGTTGTCTCACTGACTTCTGTGAAAAAGGCCTTTTATCCTTTTATCCTAAATCAACATTTTTGAGTATTGCTGTGTTTTCTTATTTGATCCTTAATTATATTCATACTGTGAGACATACAATCTCCATATTATTCTCTGTGCTCATGTGCACTTGACTCCACTTGTTCCAGCAGGAGGGCAGTACCCGTATGCACAATGCATTACATTTGCACTTATTATCAGATATGTGCTATAGCAATAGTCTACTGTTGCTACAATTTCAACTTTAAGACACAACTCTCTGAAAGTGAAGTTGACTTTGATGAAGTGAAATTCTTTAAGTGAAAGAAAAGAGAGAAAAAAAACTTTACGGCAGTGAGACCACCCACTCACATACTCTGCATCTCTGGCTGAGTCACTGACAACCACTTCTAAGCCACACAGGTGAACAACAACGACCCAAAACCTACACAAGCCACTTAACAACGAAATAAAAAAAATGTCAGAGGTCAAAGTTGGTGTAGTGATTTGTCATTATTTTTCACACATCTGTACGTCTTTGACAGCATTGCCAGTATTGCCTTGTGCTTACTATTCATGCAACTGACTGCGCTTCTCATGGACAACCTCTAACCACATCGAACTGATGACTGTATAGGAAAATAGTGAAACCAAAAAGCCTAACAATGAGCATAATTAATTGCAATTGCACAAGACATGAAAACAAAGCAAACGCAGTTTTCCTCTTTGTTCAATTTGACTGCAACAGATCCCCCGTCTTCACACCTCCCACATTAGTTTAACGTGTTGCATTGTCCCCCACACAGCTATTCACATAGGCAGACAAACACACAGCCACACAGAAGAAACACATAGAGACCCACACGTACACATACACTTAGACACACACACATTAGTATGAAGACCACATCTGCCTGGGGCTCCCCTTGTGTCCGCCTCTGCACTAAAGGTGTGATTGCTCATTGCACCGATGAGGAGGTGGGGAACATTCTTTAACCAGGGATGGAAGTATTAAGCTGGTGGGTCCTCTGCCAAATCATCTTCTCAACTGAAAGTTAGGCATCATCGGGGATCCCCATGATGCATCCATCACAACTGTAAGGGGCAGTTAGCGTTTGGGTGTAACCAAGTGAAAATGCCCTCTGAAAGTCAACATTTTGAGGTTTTTTTTTTTTTTTGCCTGTTTGCTTTGTTGCTGGGTAAATGAGAAGTTAAAAACCTCTCTCCCATGTGCCTATATCAGATGGTTAGGTTAACTTAGCATAAAAAAGTGGGAACAGAGAGGGAAACAGCAAGTATATCAAACCTCTAAAGCTCAAACCAAGTAACACCTTACTTTGGTGTTGTTTTAGATTGACAGCAGGTTATTCAACTTCTCCGCACATTAAAGCATTAATTTCATGCCATATTTGTACAAGAACAGCCAAAAGTCTGAATGTTCCTCAGTCGCTCAACAATCACCACATTTTTGAAACGAAAGTCTGGACTATTAACACTGAGTATGGGTCTCGGCTGGTCTGTTCTATCAAGGTCTACAACCATCAGATGAACCTCGAAACAAGCGCTTCCCCTGTCAGACAGAATGTTTGGTCCATGTGTCTAGACCTCCACCATATCTGACCCGCCAGCACAGAAGGACACGCAAACACTTGACAGATGATCATAAGGAACAAATACAGACAGGCTCCTTCCCTCCACCATGTGACTTGGATATGCATGCTCACTGCTGTTCGTAATTTCTTATCATTGACACCCACCCCTCCACATCCACATATACACTTGTCAAATATAACACCTCTGCCCACAAGGAAGAGACCAGGTTCTCAGCCCTCGTTACAGATACCTGACTAGTCCCACCTAGTTTCTGAGCAGGTTGCTCTTAAGTGAGCTTTCCCTTGATGTAGGATGTCAGCATTGGTTTTCACCATTTAAGGCCTTTTGCTCGATCCTTTCCGTCCCTCCCTTGCTCTCCAGTCAGAGGAGGAGACCAAAACCATGGACCACTTCCATGCTATGTGGGAGTCCCTGCTGTTTCAGTGGCTGCCAGGCAGGCAGCCTCTTCCCTCTCCCTTCGAAACGTTTGGCTCCATAACCACGGGAGCCCATCTGATGTGGTCCCCCATCTGACTAGCAGCTCTCTTCCCCAGGCCCAGACGGCTGGAGGGACAGAGCAGACGAAAGGGGCCGCAGATTGTTGTAGACCATTTACATGTAAATACAGAGACCAGGCCCAGGTCTGGGTTCAATATTGAAGGTGTCCGCTGCACTGAGGTCCCCCTGTGTGTGTGTGCGTATGTGTGTGTGAGAGTGCGTGTATGTGTGTGTATACAGTGTATATGACTGTGTGTGAGCATATGTATGCACGTGTGTGTGTTTTCATGTATGTGCATGGCATGACCCAGTACATCTAAATTATACAGCTGCCAAATTGCTGCAAATGTTTTAATACAAAAGCATTCTGTGCTCTCTAATGATATCTAATGGTTGCTGGATGCATTTCCCCAGAGCGAAAATATGAGCTTTTTCAGTGAATAATTTGGCACTGTATCAGTTAGTTTAATATATAATTGCAAAACTCAATAAATAGAAGTAATAAAATTGTCTTAAATGTATCCAGTAATCAAATAAATGAGGTCTTGAAAGGCCAGCGATGATGTTTTGTGTTTGAAAGGGGGCATCTAAGGGCCTTCTAGCACTGTGAATGTAGTCCCTACTCCCAAGACGAGACTGAAGATGCCAAGGCAACATCCCTGTTTCACCGGGGGGTCAACCTTAAACCATTAATCATGTCTACATAACCTCCCTCCCGCTAGCATATGCCTCTGGTTGGTAGACAGTAAGTCAGTTAGGGCTTTCCTCTGTGTTGCTGTAGAAGCTTTCATACCAGGAGAGAGAAGTGTTAAAACATTCTCACTTCTGACTCACTGATTTAACCACATTGAGGCAGGAGCAGCAGCAGAATACTCCTGTGGTGTAAATCTGTTTGTTCCCCGTCCAAAAAAAAAGGCAAGAGAAGAAAAAAAAAATAAAGGGTCCTTCTGAAATGCAGTTTCTGAGTCAGGGTTAGCAAAGTGATAAAAGCCCAGCTTGTTTGGCAGTAATAGTGCTATGGGAAAGGACAGAGAACCAGGGGTGAGCTGGGTTGGGTTGCTGTGCCTTGGTGGCTGTGGTTGGTTGGTTTACAAGCTCAAGTGCGGGATCACCACACCCCCCCCACCACCAGCACTCTTTCTGCTCCCCACCACCACAACTCACCCCAACTCTCCTCGGCCAAGAGAGTACGCCTGTTAGAGAAGGGCGTGTTGTCTTGGAAAGGCTTAGTGCCGAGTCGATACGACTCCGCCACCCTCCCTTACACCTCACGTTCCAGGGAACACATATATCCAGTCTACGCTGTCAAACTTTTAGCACCTGCTATTTTGCTTTATTCCCTTATGCCAATTCCTCCGGGGCTTGAAGAGGATGGGCTGGGAGAAGTGGGTCAACAAAGGTTGATGCTAAAATGGGGATGAGGGTGAGACTCGGGCCATCGGACTACTATCCACTTGGCTTCGTGTTCTGCTCACGATGACACAGTGAGTGAAAGTAAAAAGGGTGAATGTGTCAAAATCAGTTCAATGATCTGCTTACACAATTCAGAGAAAAAAATCTGTAGTTTACTCTCAGCTGTAGGTAATTACTTTAGTGTTGTTGTTTTTTTTTCTCAAAATACAGATTATTTAACAGAGATTATGCTTTTACAACATTTAGAAAATATTTACATCTTGTAGATAAATCAATTTGTTGAGTTTATTTTTATTAAAGAAGATAAAAATCAGAAAAGAGGAACTCCTCCCATCCGGCTTTGCGTCCATACTGTGTACCTGATGCTTTTCCCACAGGCCCTGGGTGACACTTCCTGTAATGCAGTAATCCAAAAATCATGTTATCATGCACTGGGGAATCAAATACAGTGAGAGCAGCTTCAATCCTATTTCCCTGAATGCAGCCAGTACACCTTATTTTTTCTAAGATTTGTCTTAACACAGTGGATTATCACTGCCCTCTGAAAACCTCTGCATCGCAAAAGTATTGGCCTCATATATCCCCTGACGCATTTCTATAATAATCCACTGCTCCTTCCACAGTCCAGAGAAGAAAAAAAGAGAAAAAAACACATATATGCATGCATGCAGCAACATGCTGACATTGAGACTTCTGAGTCTGTTGATGTGACGCAAAGTAGATGGTTTTATGCAACCTGGCGTATTTTAATGTATTTTGAGGAATTCAAATGTGCTACATATAGACAAAGAATTCCCATGGGTCTCACTCACTGACTGGTTGCAGATGGAGAAAATTCTCATTTCATGATAATTTGCTTTGCTGGAATGATATGTGAAATAGCCTACTACATGACATCAAACATGAATATACTTTACATATTCTAATGTTCTGAATAGATAAAGGGAGAGAGAGGGGTAATGAAACAAAAATGTGAAGCTCTTATTTTATACAAATACATTTTGTCCACTGTGGAGGGAAACGCTTGTGCTGTTTAAATCATGAAGAAAACGGTGGAGACAGGGAAATAAGAAAAAGAGAAAGTAATTGATGAAAGCAATATGTACCCAAATGGAAATTCATGAAAGCTGTCACCTTCGTATCTTTGAAGACAGCAGCATGTCTGTAACATAAGCTTTCCTTGTGTAAAGACTACTGCTTTGATTAAATGTTAGCAATCCCCACACACTGGAAAATATACTGGGGGACATCTTTGATAAACTTGTGAAATAAATTCTTTCCAATAAAAATGTTCTTGAGGATGATGATTTGCGGAGGAGCGCAGCGCTGGCATGGTGCACATTGCACTCGGTTCGTTTCCCAGCACCCCTCCCTCCAGGGGTCTCGGTGGCGAGGATCTCTAATGAGACCTGCGTTATTAATCCTTGCAATGGGGTACATGAATTCACTCCGGAGCAAAGGCTTCAGCAGCCACCTTGGCCCATAAAACCTGGAATGTATTCCTTTCATGTGCTCTGTTGATGATCTACTCTGACAACAATATGGTAAGACTTCCCTTCCCCCTGTCGCGCGGGCCTTGGCCCGGGGCCAAAGAGGGTCATCTCAGACACACTTGGACTTTTATAGGTGGTCAAGAAACATGCTGACAGGTCACAAGTGGGAGCTCCTTTATGAATCGGCCCGAAACATCCACCTCATTTGGAATTAGTTTATTTATAGGTGGCCTGTAAATCACATTTATTTTGTTTTCTAGCTTTAAAATGGCAACTGAGTCTCAGGGTCATTTTGGAAAAACCAACATACTTCAGACTGTGGCCATTAAAACAATAACATCAAGGTTGTTTTAGCAGGATTTTCTCTCAGTGGCCTAATCATCTGTGCACAAAAGCTGTAAAGTACAAGATCAGGAAATTTCTGTTATCTGAATGACAGATTGTAGAGTGGCTGCGTGTGCAGGTGGCATAAAAAACAATCTTTTTTTCCCCCTTAATGAAAACAACAACAACAACTTCCTTTAACATCATTAATCAGAAAATTGCTGATCATGCACAGGCCCATTAAATAAGAACAGCTATATGGCAGTGTTGTACTAATGAGGTGTTGACAGCTCAGGTGCGAAATGCTCGACTTTGGTTCAAACACAAATGCAGCTTTCATTTGAACTATAGACTTCCACTCTAACCATAGAATGACAGTCTGTGGCAACACTGAGTCAAAAGAGCAGCACCTCTGCTGTAAGTTTATGTGCATAAGAGAGAAACACAAACATGTAACATACATTACATTTAACAGGCCGCTGATGATGCTCCTCATTCTTTTTTTTTTTTAGTGGTTGTAAAATTTCTGCATTCACTCAATGACTCCTTCCTCCTCATTTTACTAAAATGAAAGTAATGACTTTGTGTAACCCTGTTTCACAAAAACGCCCCAAAAGCTGCATTATCATCATCATCATTTTACACGTTTCCCTGAGGAATTCTACATTTGTTAGAAAGAGCAGGAGGAGATTAAAAAAAAGGAGGTGATGAGTGAAATGGGTGAGATCTTCTGTTCCAGAAACGGTAAAAAAAAAAAAAAAAAAGATAATAATAAAAAAATAAAGAATGAATAATGCTTGATTTCATTTGTTGTATTCATCCTTGTGCAGTAATCTTGGAAGGGGGGAGGGGGGTGGGGTTCTGTGGTTTTTGATTGACAGACTGTGTGCTGTATACATGTAGCTGTGGTCCCCCGATGGCCCAATTGCCAGCTTTACTGTCCCATTTATGACACGAGCCAATCTGCCTCCAGCCGAGATTCTCCCTCAGCTTTTCACAGACTTGTATCCCCATTTTCCCCAAATTCATCTCACCCCCCTACTCCCCCCACCAGCTTACTTTAAGACTTGCACACATGCACAAACTACCCACACACAGACACAATCTCTCTCTCACTCTCTCTTTCACTCTCTCTCTCTCTCTCACACACACACACACATATACACACACATGCTCACACAGATGCAAGCTGAGTTCACTGCAGCTGAAGATGATGTAAAGTGAGATACAAGTGGAGACAGTGAGAGCTGTCGGGCCTGGATGCAGCTCTTTTACACTCTTACTTTAATCTAAAGAAGGATGAGGTGAAGTTTGTCCAGTTACTCTAATCGGTCACTAGAGAGCGCTGTCCCCTTGTCACCATTGAGAAATCCAAAGCTCATCATCATCACCATCACCACCATCATTAAAAGCCTGACCACAGAAGTAAACGAAATTTGTTTGTGTGCGACACGTTTGATGTCGAGATGATTATTTCTGGTTTCAGAATCGTTCGATCTGTTTCGTTCTCTCTCTTGTTTTGTTGCTTCATTTATTTTCAACAAACATTTTTAATTCTAATTATTATTTAACAACTCCGGATTCATTTTGAATGCAACAAAAACAAAAACAAAAACATCGTCCCGATCGATATAAAATATCATTCATTTAAATATAGTTTATGTTTCATATTTGTAAATGAAACCAGAGTCGATTTAATTTGTTCATTCTCAATGTTTCCTGATATTTAAAAAAAAAAAAAAAAAAAAAAAGCTGATTTGTTTTAGAATAATTTCAAAATATATTTTAAGGTTATATATTTGAAAATACAAACTATGAAAATAGGGGAGAAATTAGCCCATCTGTTTATATTTATACTTTTTCTTCATCATTTTCTTAAAAGAAATAAAGCTCCAGCAAAGAAAAATAAAGAATATGTTTGTTTCTCGTGCAGCCTGAGAAAAAACTCAGATGGAATAAAAAGTCCACTCGGTTATTATTTTTTTTCCCTCATAAGCAGAAACAAATAAAAAAATATATAATATTTTTGTCTTTGACAACAAACTAGAAAAATACGAGATGTTCTTTCAGTCGCTGGTTTTATTAGAGCCAAGACTAAAAACCTGGAAGAGGAAGAGGCGACGGAGCCCAATTATACGAAATAAGGTGCACATGTGATTTTAACGTGTTGGGGTGTTTGCAGGAGGGAAGGTCTCGGTGTTTGCTGTTAATCGAGGGTAAGTCTTCTGGGGTGAGTGTGTGAGGGGAAGCTGCACAGTTGTGAGCTTTTTTTTTTTTTTTTTTTGCTGCTGCTGCTGCTGCATGTGTGGTGTGTGTGTGTGTGTACTTGAAGCGGAGGCATAAAGTTGACAAAGTGGAGTCCGCTTTATGGAGGGTGAACGAGGCTCCTTTAAACCACTTTGTGTTAGTTGGTCCTTTTTAGTTAAAAATGTGGATAAATTCTGATTGATCATTTCTGCTTTTGTGTTTCAATCAAATTGCGCAACAAAACCGATGACTATTTGTGCGTAAAGTTGTAATTTAATACGATATACAATTGTGTCTTTGCGCAGAGAAATGTGAGAATTACAAAAAATATAGATCGTATCGATGATCAACACAAAGTTCCCTCTTGGTGTCATCTCCAGCAGACACTTTGTAATTGAATTAAACCACAGCACAGGCTGCAGGAATGGTGGCCCTGCACGCCTCTCATCATAGCTCCTCCCCTAACGCTGACAATCAGTTGGGTGTGTGGATCACTACGTCTTATAAGAGCCGCCGAACATCCCACTTCCAGCCCATAATCTGATCTGAAAATCTGTAGGTGAGGAGAAGGTTTCACCTCCTTCCATCGTCGGTAAGGGAGGGAGGCGCGCACAGACAGAAACAACCAGGGCACCGGTGGTTGTGTCGCCTCCACGGCAGAGATTCACTTTCTGGACTCTTTGAAAAAAGAAAAGAAAAAAAAAAAAACAATCGTCTTTATTTATTGCAAGATCTAATAACAATGCAGTTAGAGAACATCCTTCCCAGCGCTAGCATCAATTTACCCAAAACCTTTTACAACCTTTCCTCGACGGACAGTGCCAACAACAGCCCGAGGCCATCGTCGCAGCTTGAATATCAAGAAGTCGACCGGACGGAATCAGAGTCCAGCAGCGCTCCTAAGAAATACCTGAGCGGGGTGGGGAACGGGATGCTGGGTGAGGGGGACGCTTTCACTAAAACCGGGCCTGATGGGAGGAAAGGCTCCCCGGTGCTCGGTGAGGACGAGCTGACGAGCGGTCGGCGGTACAACATAGACGAACTTGGCTCTGACAGATACTTCATCTCATCGTCCCAGGCGAGTACCGACATGGCGAGCCCCTGTTCCCTCTTTCCCTATGCAGGACAGACCGGCTCGGTGTATACGGGCTCCAGCAGCTCCCGGTACCCGGCTTCACTTCATTACGGATCCGTCCTGCCGCCCACAGGCTTCTCCTCCTCGTCCGTTTGCACCAGCCGGAGTCAGTTCAGCAGCGGAGGGTACCAGTTCAGTCAGGGTCCGGGCTGTTTGTACCCCTCCTATCCCGGGACGGGGACGGGTATCGGCTCCATGTCTCTGCCGGGCTCTGCCGCCGGAGCCAGGGCGCAGGTGTATCTGTGCAACCGGCCTCTGTGGCTGAAATTCCACCGGCACCAGACCGAGATGATCATCACCAAACAGGGCAGGTGAGCAAGATGCGCTGCAAAGGATTTAAAGGCCTGCTTTTATATATTTTTTTAAAAAGTCAGTCGCGTTCAGTACATGCTGTATATTTTAAATATACATAACTCTCTTTAGTAAATTTAATATTTCTCCTTCAAGAAAACAGTCGTTTTTCTCATCGCCACTGCTTTTTACGCACGAAAAAAAAAGTTACGCACACAATTTAATGAAACTTAGACGCATTTTTGCGCTTTAATTTGAAATCTTTCGTTTCTGATAAATTGTAAATGCACATTTATTTAACACTCTAATCGCGACTGTGGTGGAATTTTCTTTTATGATAAATTTATCGTTGGTTATAAAAAAGAATTTACTGAATAAAACAACGAAAATAATTGAATTATCAACGTTCTTTTATTTTTAAGAGTTTTGTCTGCAGCTGTTACTTATTTTTCATGTTTTATTTCTTTTCTTTTCTTGATTTTCCTCTTCTCCTCAGACGGATGTTCCCATTCCTCAGTTTCAACATCACTGGACTCAACCTCACGGCCCATTACAACGTCTTTGTAGAAATTGTTTTGGCTGACCCGAATCACTGGCGCTTTCAAGGAGGAAAGTGGGTCACTTGTGGCAAAGCAGACAATAATATGCAAGGTGAGTTGGAGAAGAATTAGCAATACATAACTGGCTCTTGCTTTTGTATTTGTGAGGCATTTGCATAATATATCTTTTAAGAAATTAAATGAAATTAAATAATAAAATGTTGAGATAATGCATCAGGACGTGAGAATGTGAGATGAAATTAAAATACAATATAGTTTTATATGTTTTTTAAATAAAGACAGATGGGTTTTTGTGTGTATATATATATATATATATATATATATATATATATATATATATATATATAAAAAAAAACAAATTCAACATTTGACAGGTTGCAATTTTGACTGTTTTTTGAAAAAAATTTAGGTATTTCAATAGAAATAAACTGAGTTGTCAGGTCTGATTAAATATGTCCTGTAAATGATTTCTACTTTAAATTCATCGAATATAAAAAGGAAAAAACCAAGCAGCACTTTTCTAATGTATTTATTTTAAGATTATATATGTATGTGTAAATATATATATATACACATATATATATATTTAAATATATATATATATGTATTTTAAATATATATATATCATATTTTAATAAATAGAAGTTATAAAAAGAAGTTATTCTTATATTTATTATTTTCTAAACCTTTACATTTTTATATGCAGAAACAAAACATGATGATTTATTGTATTTAACAATATTTGAACAGTTAAATTACAGCAAAGAGGCACTTTTAGGACAATTTATTACATGAACCTTTATACATTTACACTCTCTCTGGCTTTCTGTTTCTGTCACCCCACCTAACCGCATTATTATAGGTAACAAGATGTATGTTCATCCTGAATCCCCAAACACTGGTGCTCATTGGATGAGGCAAGAAATCTCTTTTGGCAAATTGAAGTTGACCAACAATAAAGGAGCCAACAACAACAACACCCAGGTGAGATATTGATTTGTAAAAATGATCAAATTCAATATTCATATGGTACGAGATTTTCAAGATCTATTTAGTTTTTTTGTTTGTTTGTTTGTTTGTTTGTTTTATCTTTTTAAATAATTATTCAGCAACAATTTCTATTTAGAAATAGAAATTTCATTTCTATTTCTGATCTATTTAAATGCACTGGGAAAGGAAAAAACAATGCAGCTGTTATTTTTAAAACTGTAAAGCGCTGAGTTGTCACACGTTTCTCTTTTTGCAGATGATAGTCTTGCAGTCGCTTCACAAATACCAACCGCGACTGCACATTGTGGAGGTGACAGAAGACGGAGTGGAGGACATGAGCAACGAGGCCAGAACTCAAACTTTCACCTTCCCAGAAAACCAGTTTATAGCTGTCACTGCTTACCAGAACACAGATGTAAGATGATTTGTTTTGTTTGATTGATTAAAATATATTTTCCTATTTATATTTAACAAAATAAAATATCTAAAATTGCATGGAAATAATAAATAAATAAATAAAATAAATAGTGTACACTGTTTAAAATGATTATAATGTTCTTTTTTTTTTTTTGTTTTGTTTGTTTCAGATCACACAGCTGAAGATAGATCACAACCCATTTGCAAAAGGCTTCCGGGACAATTATGACTCGTATGTGTCTTACACCTCAAGACGTGTGGTTGACATGTTTTTTATTTCTGTGGTACTCAATTTGACACATAACTTGGACTGGTGATTAATCTCTGTTTTTGTCTTCGGTCTTCTCTCTCTATCTCTTGAACAGGATGTACACAGCCCCAGAGAACGACAGGTTGACTCCGTCCCCTACAGATTCTCCTCGTTCTACCCAGATTGTGCCTGGGGCCCGTTATGCCATGCAGCCTTTCTTTCAGGACCAGTTTGTCAACAACCTGCCTCAGAACCGCTTCTACACCAGCGAACGGGCTGTTCCCCAAACCAACAGCCTTCTCTCCCCACAGAGTGAGGACGCCAGCGCCGCCGCCTCTGCCCAACGCTGGTTTGTTCCACCAGTTCAGCAGCCGGGTTCCAACAAGCTGGACCTGTCGTACGACAATGACTATTCCACCAGTAGCCTGTTGTCCTATGGCATAAAACCCTTGTCCCTGCAGACGTCTCACGCCCTCAGTTACTACCCAGACTCGGCCTTTGCCTCCATGGCCGCCGGTTGGGGCAGCAGAAGCACTTACCAGCGCAAGATGACCACGGGCCTGCCCTGGTCCCCTCGTCCAAGCCCCCCAGCCTTCCCGGAGGACCAGCTGGGGGCCACTAAAGACAAGCTGCCTGAGGAGAGCGCGCCGCCAACCTCAACCTGGATCGAGACGTCCCACTCGCTGAAATCGGTGGACTCTACCGATTCTGGTGTGTACTCCATGGTCTGCAAGAGGCGCAGGATGTCTCCTGGAGGCTCAAGCACAGAAAACTCCCCGACCATCAAGTGTGAGGACTTGACTACGGAGGAGTACAACAAGGACAACCCAAAAGGCATGGGTTATTATGCTTTCTACACAAGCCCCTAAGACTGTATTTATTAAAACTATATATAATTGTTTTGTTTATTATTGAGTGCTCTCCATTCCTTGTTAATGTCTTTTTTCTCTTTTCTCTAAAGGTGCCAAAGCTTAGTGTTCCCCCAAGCAAGCTGCACAAGGTTATTTTCCCAGGCCAGCCCCTCTCACATACCTGAGCAGAAACATGCATAGTGATTGTTGTTTTTGAAAAAAAGCATGTCCCTTTTTTTATTCATTTATTTTTACAATTTTTTTTTCACAAATGTGATTTTTTTTCCCTGCGTATTTAAGTCATTTTCGTTGTACAGTATTCGTGCACTTTAGAATGTGATGTATCTTGTACAAATTGTCTTCATGGAGGTGTTATTAAATGGATAATAAAACTGCTTTTCATGAAGCATTGTCCAGATGTATTTCTCTTTATGTCTTCATACATTAAGACAAGAAAGCAGAAGGTCTGAAAATTAAATAAATTATACATACAATAGATGCAGCAGAAAGTGCTTGGATTTAATATATAATTAAATCAAAATAAAAATCGTGTATGTTTTGTTAACTGGTGAATGTGTAGGAGTAAGATGACTTGCAAACCTTTATATTCTATGGCTTGTTATTGAGGCTATGAAGCCAGCAGTACAGAGAGTATAACATCTAATCTACTTTTGCATAATGCAGTGTTTTCAGACATGGTGCGATAAGAGTCAGTTTCACAGTTTAACAAAATAAGAAGGGTATTATCAAGGTGTCGCTGGTAGGCAATGTGAGTCTAACTGTGTATGAGTAGGAAAGGGCAAATTAAAACAAATGTTTGACTGCTTTAAAATCTACCACCTTTTATGCATAAAAATAAAATCAAGAATTAGAAATTCAAAGAAGCGTACGCGACAGATAAATAACACGCTCTAGACGGCAAACGAACTGAATGCCCATTTCTATTTTAAGGCTGCAGTCAGACGAGTACAAAATTCACCAAACTGTGGCAATGATGCGTTGAAAGAGCTGAGCAATCCTTCTCAAGGTACAAATAAGTGTTACAAGGTAACACCGTCGCTCACAATACAAGTGAGTGAAGTGTGATTTAAATATGAGATTTACATGTCTTCCATGACACGACTCACAACACTGATCCAATTAGGTGAAAAGCACACAAAAGCACATAGTCCTCCTACTATTCCGTCTGTTGTTGCCATGGCGTTTTCACACATTTTATAATTTACCTAAGTAATGCAACTGCATGTGAGGCATGTGTACTTAGAAAATATGAAAAACAGGCGAAATGGAAAATGGCCCATCATCCATCCATCCAACTAGGGGCAATGTACAGCTCAACACCTCTATTTATACTGTAGATCTATGGCCTCTCCAAAAGTGGATTAGTGAAGATAAAATCCACAAAAAGGAGAAGTCATAATATTCACACAGCGACTACTTGGCCCGTGTTCTCAGCACCTGTTTTTCATCAGTGAAAATACTTCAAATCCTCCCCCATAAGGACCCCAATTTGAATTGATTTACATACTCAAATTCTAATTAATTCTGTTGTCAGACTCCTTGACAAAGTGAGGATTCTGACTAACTCCAATTAACACCTCCTAACAAGGTAGAGTGCTTGATTGCCCTGGCCTCTCAGGAAAGCTGTAAGAAAAAACCTCTTTGGGGGGTTTGAGCCTGGAGAATAAAAATGTTTGCACTTATATGCGTGTCAGCAAATTGTATTTTAGAGCATCTGATGATGTTTTTATTCTCCTTTTCATGTTGTTTTGACCTCTGTTCATCGGTGGTTTAGAGGTGGAGACTGTGATGTGAATTTGAAGAAAGAGTAGCAAAACTGTGATAGTAACTGATTCACTCAGAGTAAACCAGTTACAATAATAATAATAATAATAATGTTTTTTTATCTCAGTCAGAATAGCACAAATAACTTGTGTCTTCTCATGTTAACAATATTTGATGATTTATATTAACCTAGTAATTTATAGCACCAAAAAAGATACGTATATATGAATATGTATATTATATATGTCAGGGGTAAATCAACAGTTTCACTTCTGATAGACACATGGTTGCTGGAAACATGCCTGCCATTTCAATGCTTCATCAAGGGCATGTTTAATTTTATTAAATATTAAATATTTAATTTAATCTGAAAAAAAAAACTCCTGTCCATCTAGTAGTGTTACTGAGATCTTGTATTTAAACTACAAATAAAATCCTCAATAAAATACTCACTGTTAATTTATTTGATTATTATTCCAACCACGACTTTACAGCAGACAAACCTTTCCAACCTCGACACATCGAAATCCAGCAACAAGTCGATAGATTGTGTCTTTCTCAGCCATTCATGCAAGAAGTACAGTAATCAATAGACACCTCTACAGCATGCTGCCACAAATTCAGACCATGTTTGCTTAAAGGAGATATGCGCATTGGGATAAGACCTGAAGAACTGACACTGTTCTCTTCTCCACTCTTACATTGCCAACTACAAGTCAGTAATTAAATGAGTTATGTTTCAGACAGTAATACAAGGCCTACAATGACCAACCAGTGGTTTGCACAGTTCAAAGCATTAGTGAAACTTTACTGCTCTCTTTCTTTTTCCTGTTTTATGTGTATGTGAACAGTTGCATGCTTGTGCCCTTCCCTCAGGCAGCCTCATTGGTGACCATGTTGAGAGTCGATGTAAGAAAGGCCACGGAGGCTATGAAGACATTGTAACCAAGGAGGACTGACATCTAAACATGGATGAAGGCCTGAGGCCGTTTCCTCACCTTCAGTCACACACTATTACTGCTCTCACTGACTAAATGCAGCCACGGGCAGATGTGTGTCTGGGTCAGGATTTTTTAAGACATCCCTTAAAAAAAAAACCTAACCTACACACAAGGCAAGAATGAGACGGGGGTGATTACATTTCATCTTCACACTATATTTCCCCGTCTGATGTGTTGATAAATGTCACCTCTGTTAAATGATCATCAAGCCAGTAAGAATTACTGCAAAACTGTTCCCCAGGGACAGTTTCAATCTCATATGGCCTCTTCTCTTTTGGTGAAGGAGTCATTTATGATCTAGTTAATTGCTTTAATTTTACAAAGAATTTGGGTTTAACTATCTTAGGGTCACTGTAGTAACTTTGGGGATAACAATTAAGCTCAACAAATAATAAATATAGATGCTTTGTGCACCAGTGCATGTCATGTTCTCTGTATTATTCAGTGGAGGTCATAGGCATTGATGATGCTGACATAGGTTCTGCTTTTAGCTCACCCCTGGTGTTCACGTATGTAACACAATGCTTTATTTAGTCTCACTGCCTACTTTTGGAAGTGATTTGTCAGCAGTGAATTGGGGGGTGGGTCGGTCAACTACAGTAAGGGTGTAATGCTCAAAGGTCTGTTGGAGTAAAACCCTGGTGTGAGATGAATCTCAAGTTAGCAGGGCCACAAGTCTTTGGAGAAGGGCACTGAGTGTTGGCAGAGAGCACAGAGGTGAGAGGAACCGGAGGTGCAGACGGGGCCTTGTGTTGGTTGGTGTCCTCAGACTGTGTGTGCAGCGCGCAGGCACGGCCCTGACTCAGTGGTGCATGGATAATGTTGGAGAGAGTATCCTGCGGCTAAGCTGCACTTAACAGCACATTGATTTCAAACCCCTGTGTTCCCTCTGGAGGGCAGTGGGACGTACCTCAACAGGCTGGGTCCCCCTCCTTCTTTCCCTCCCTTCCCACTTTTCCCTCTCTGACCACCACCATTTACCATCTCCACAACGGACCCCTCCCACTGTCTACCCATCCCTGTGTCGATTTGGATACACCATGCTGGTCACTGGCCTCTACTCCCCCTGCCTCCTCCTGGTGTCCCGGAGGAGTTGAACAGGATTCAGGGGCACTAAGGCTCCCGCAAGACCCTGGTTGTGAGAGCAATGTTTGGGGTAGGGCATGCAGAGGCAGCCGGGTGGAAAAGATCTGTGGTCAAAATCAATGCATTGGCACTTTGATGGAGCGCTCCAACAGATTTGGGAATTTCACATTCTCTTCCTTCTCTCCTGGCACCCTCAGAAGACCTCACCACCGGAGAAAAAAACAACATCCGCTAAATCCTCTGAGGAAAAGGAAACTCTTAACTTCTACAGCTTCTGGGACAAAACATGACACTGTCAATATTCATTTGTTGGGTTTTGCTTGTAACATGTCAAACTTTCCTATCTGTCACCTCTTGCTGCTCAACACAAAATAAAAAGTATCTGCTTTGTAATTCCTCAACCACAGTAAACTCATGCAATCACACTTTTCCACATTTGTTTTTTCCTTCTAAAGCTTTGAGACAGAAAACTTTTTTTCTCATCATCACCACACCTTGCAATGTGCATCTCTTTATGTGAATCCCAGCACAGGTGGATGCCAATGTGGTGCTTCTTCCACTTGTCTAACTTCTGACTCATCTCCCAGCTGCATTATGTGGATGCATGTTTTAGGAGCAGTACACAGCACACTTCTTTGTGCGCTAATGGGCTCTCAGCATCTTTAAGACTGAGGGTACAATTAAGAGGTGATAGTTTGATCTCCCACCTCGCAGTTCTATTTCTGAGCTGCCTTGTGATTATGCCGGAGGTTGCTGGGTGAGGAATGGGGGCTCTATTTAAAGGAAGACACTCATGAACTGCTCTGCAAGAACAGACTACTTTTGCTGTTTGCACCTGTCTGATTTCTGTTCTAACTGTATTAGATTTTCCCGCAGTTAAGTTTATGACATGCTCACAAAGCAATTTTGCGCGTGACTTCAGGGTGTTCTCTGTAATTATAGCAGAAGTCATCTCTCTATTCTTCAGAGTCGGTATGAAACTCCATAGATCTTGGAAAAGGTTACTTTAAAATGGCTTCATAGTTTGGGTCATTAAATGTTATTGCAAAATTTAGGATTAATCTGTCATGAAGTGGCACAAACTTGGCATAAAATTCAACAACATTCAACATCAAAACATAAAATTAATTCTTCCATATAACACTTTCTGATCGTTTAAAAGTCAATTATGTGGTTTGATTATTTTTGCTTTATGTAGCTTTAATGACCAGAGACAAGAGAACTGAAAGTGATCCATTTTAAGGGTGAATTAAATACTGTCCATTCATTTGCTCAAAGCCAAGTCTGTCTTGACTGGTGACCAGAGAAAATTGGTTGATACAGCACTGCCATCTGGTGGTAACACTGAATTATTACACTATAATGAATTTATAGATGTTAGGCCTGTGTCAGAAGTTAGTATAATGGTAGTAGGCTTTTTTCTTTTCTTTTATCTTATATTTTATCAAATATGATATGGATATAATATTAAGTTTGTACAAATACTAAATGTTATTTTTCTTATCTTAAATTAGTTTCAAAACCAACGTATTATGTCAAAAGTGTCACAGTGTCACAGATGAAAAATTTGTGAGGGCTGTTTATCTCCTGGTTCCAGACAGACTTAGTTTATTTACTTCATTTATTTATTTTTCATTTATTTGACAACATTTAAAATACTCTATACTGATTTCTGTATATTGCAACAATATCTGAGGATGTGCACTCACCTCATCCAAACTAGAATATCCACAGTAAACCCATTTTAGATATATTATACAGTTAAAAATCTACAGTGTGTGAAGGCAAAGTCATAAAATATATTATAACATTATTGGTTCTATGTGTCACAGCTAAACATCATCTTACAATATACTACTAATTACATCGAGCTGTTTATCTAAGCTTTTTGAGGCCTAATTACATCTCAAATGTAAAAGAAATAATATGACTAACGATATAAAATACAGATAGGTTGTTATACGTGAAATTATGAGTGTTTCTTAACTGAATAATAGTGGATATCTGGTTAACATGTCTATGACAGATTTGGAAAGTTAAAAGTTAAACAAATGTCAAGCAGATGTATAGCAAACTTGTTGATGTTGACCTAAATTTTAACAAAAAAGTTGTACACTTATAGTACACTTACAGTTGACGTGATGGAAACCACATGTCTCAGTTGGGTCAAAGAAAAAAAAAACATTAAAAAAATCCCGCTTGGGACTTTGAGGGGATGAATAAATAAGACCCGCCTTAATTATTACGTTCTCATATTTGATTGGCTGAGAGCGCCGAGTTTTGAAACCCTATTGGCCATCAATCACTGTCAATCATTTTTTAAGAGGCGTGTCCTGCTCATGTCGTCAGGGGAAGCTGATCCAACCCTCTTAGTGCTGACAAGTGTCACCCGGCTCGGTTTCAATTACACATCTACCGGCAAAAAAAAAAATAAAAATATAATAATAATAATAATATAGTGGCTAACGCTGGACAGAAGACCGGCTGCAGGTGAAATGGACGAACCCTCGGAACAAATGAGACCCCTGTTGAGGACAGTAAGTCTCCGCCCAATACAAATTTAACCGCTAGCCCACCATTATATTTTGTGTCTCTTTGTCCGTCTTTTTGCCCCCTTGTTTGCCAAGCAGCCGGAGAAGTACGAGGGATGCTTGGGAGTCAGATTCAGTGAGGCACCATCCGGTGGCTGCTATTGTTAGCCGGCTTTCTACCTCTGACACGTGGCAGGGGGACAAACTTGTGGTCGGGTCCCTTGTTCAATAAACCGGCGAAAGCGTTCAATTAGTAGTAGACTTTAGCAGACAATTAGTTGTAGTAGACTTTTTTTTTTTTTTTTTTTTTTTTGCTCTTTTGTTTAATCGGTACGTTAGCACAGTTAGCTTTTTCTTCTTTTAAGTTAGTACTTGTTATGAATTAGCAGGACACGTCGGTTAATTAGACAACGTTCTAAACCGTTAGAAAATTTAAAAACGTGTAAAATTCGCTGGCAGGTAAATAAACTTAAACTTGCACACGATTAGATTTAAGATAAGATAAGATAGTTTATAAAGCCTGTAATTTATTGACAGTAACGGGGACAGTTTTTTTTTTAAATCTTCATCCTTATGTTCAACAGGTTCACTCGTCGGTTGCCTGATAGAAATGTCCTAAACAGTCGCAGTTTAATGAGATTTTACTGGTGCAGTTATTGAAATAAAAGGCAAATTTGCATATGAAATAAAGTTAGAATAGCTACGTTTCATGTGTGCATGTGTGTGACATTTCCATGTCAGGAAAGCTGCTAATTTTACTGGGAAAGCTACAAACAGAAGGGGCATACACGTGGAACTGAAAGAGAGATTATTATTTTATATATATATATCACTTAACTCTGGTCTATGTGATGTTTTAACTGAGCTGTGGTTATCAGTGGAGATCCACATCCTGTCTGCTGGGTGTAACTTTACAGTCACAGATGGGATGATGAGCATCAAACACTCAGTGTTAACAAGCTTAAAAAAGAAACTGGTTGCAGAGCTAAGTTTAAAATGCATGCACGCTTAACGTCATCAGTGTTGGTGTAGGGTTGACCACTACTGTTTTTGTGAGTGTGCAGTTACGTATGTGTGTGCATGTATGTGCATGAGTTTGAAGAAACTTGACTCCTGTGCTGCTCAATGAAAGCGAGGTTGCTGGATAACTGCCCAGTATATCCACAGGCATGAAAGTCAGTGCGTTCACTGTGACACGAGACCCTCCAGACTGTAGCTTAATGTGTGCATGATTCCTAATGAAGTCTAGACTTATTGACTCTTTGCTTTTGTCAATCTCTCAGACGTTCAGCTAGTGTGGTTAACTTCAAATAAACATGATGAGCTTTTAACAGCTCGTTGTTAACGGACGTGCAGGTTAAACAGTACAGCTAAAAACATCACTTGCAAAGCGAAACATTTAAAACGTGCTTTATATTCATACCTAGATTGAAGTAATGACATGTAATGTAACTGAGTGGTTGTTCTGAAAGACTTTTGGTCTCTTAGGCGTCTTACAAGCTTCCGTCTTTATGTCAAAAATGTCACTTTAGTATTACAGAAGAGTTTAATTAGACTTAATGAACAGTTCATCTTCTGCTGAGAGTCTAGTGGTCAGAGATCCCAAAAGGTTCCTATCCCAGGGGTTTAAACATTGATAAATATGATTTTTTTATTTATTTTTATTTATTTATTTTTTTTAAAAAGTTAGTCGTAATTTGCCTGATCTCTATTTATCATCTGTACTAACCAGATTCATGTCTTTTTTTGCTGAATTTTAGACCAGGTGTTGGACAGCTTGCTATGAGGAATGGCATTTAGACGTCCTGCTGTACCACTATTGAAAGAGGGTTTTAGCACAGCCGGTGTGGGCTCACTGACCTGGACTGCTTTCAGCTTAGCACTTACTGCCAGGGTTATTGAGTGTTTATGACGTTTATTCACTGTATGGCACTGCTTTGAATGGGTAATTACACAGAATTAGCCTCTGTACCTCTGTGTCTGACGACTCTGAATGAAAGAATGAATTCCTACTGCATCCAGCTATAAGCTAATCGGCAATGAATGTACTTTCAGAGCTAGAAACGGTTAAATGGTACATTTGACCACAAACTTTAGAGTGTTTTTGTTTTGTTTTGTTTTTTGCAGGCATTGACTAAGCTCACTTTTTGTCATTTTTTGTACTTCAGTCAAACAAATGTTTTTGACTAAAAGAATGCGTTCAGGATATTTTTATACATCAACAACAAGGCAACATATAGTTGGAAATCTTATTTAATTCCTGTTTCACATTCACATTTCAGTGCATCATCTGTTGAACTATTACAGGTAAAAATATTGATGTTCGTATCGACACAAAATCAATTTTTATGAGTTTTTCCATCTTATTTGCATTTAAACCTCCAACAGCCAGATAGCAGTATAGTAATCCATCTTGAACCGTTTGACCACGCCAACGTAATGTTAACGTAACACAGGCAGGAAGTAGCATAAGTGCACATTGCTAGTTGTAGCATTAGCATATAGAGCTAAAGTGTGGGCTGTTTTTTTTTTTTTTTCCTTCCACATTAAAGACGCTACTTGGAAGTCAATAAATCTGAGAGCACACGGTTTTGATGTACAGCCAGCAGAACAGAAAACCACTAACAAATGAGTGAATTGCTCCCAACCAACAGTGTAACAGGGTTAGACATAGCTACATATTTCTCTTTCATATAGTGTACTCTTATATGAAAAATGTAGGAGATCATAAAGAACTTAAGAGGCTAAATAAATAAATAAATAAAAGGATTCAAGGAGACTTCAGGCTCAAAGAGACTCGCTACTCAAGTGCAAGTTGGGAGTCTGCAATGCCTGACTGCTGTCATGCAACACCAGCCACTAAAAAGGCGAAGTATCACTCTGTTGAGATTT
This sequence comes from Polydactylus sextarius, assembly GCA_016801845.1. Classification (NCBI taxonomy): domain Eukaryota; kingdom Metazoa; phylum Chordata; class Actinopteri; family Polynemidae; genus Polydactylus; species Polydactylus sextarius. Next base: position 16,791,830 of record CM028927.1, read on the forward strand.
GATGTTTCACATGGTTGTATAGTTATGTATCACGGTTTCTCATTAGTACTGACAGCGGTGTGCAGAAAGCACAGACTGACAAGCGCCACATTTAATTTCAGCCTGTCATCAAGTTACTGACAGAATTAACATTAATTAGCAATAGTTGATATTATGTAACCCTGGCGACATGTGTTAACAGCGTCAGTGAGGGTCAACGGCTAAAAATGAGATGCTGCAGCTGAATGTTTAACACTGATTTGCTAATGATCGTTAGTGTTGGAGTTTAGTGAATCTTTTTAGTGAATACCGGCTTCGGTATCTGAACTCAATTACAAAGTATTTGCCTAAACAATATCTCTTAGAGTAAGACCACTCACTGATGTATTAATGAACGTATTTGATTAATATAGTATCACATTATATCACAATATATTGAATCGTAACTGCTCTAGAGCTTCAGTGTTTAGACTAGAGGTAACTTTTCTTTATTCAGTTGTTGATCAACAGTGGCTGTGTAACTAGGGCAGTATGTTCATTTCCTTACACCCACTTTTTTTTCCTCCCAACCAGATTCAAAGCTGTAACATCAGATCAGAAGCCTACTTTTGTAGCCTCCAGATAACAGCTCGGTAGTCCTTCCATTTGAGCCCTACTCACTGTGAGTGAACGTTTGAAGCTTGTGTGTACACAGAATAGTTTTATGGATGTAGAAGGCAGAAGAGCAGATCAAAAGACCCAAGATTGTACTGTTCTAAATAGTATTCTGCATTTGTCTAAAATGTCCACAGAGAGGATATGAAAGCTCTTTCTTACAGGAAAACTCATGATCAATCCCATTACACTGCTGATTGTGGCCTTAGTCTTGATGGCTACATAAAATGCAAGCCTGGTTTTGATATAATGGATCTTAATTAGTTGACTGACAATTTTGACAATTGATTAAAAATTTAGCACTTTTTAAATGCGAAAAATGTCGCCCTTCTCCCGATGACTATAAAAGGCTTCAAAGAGACACTGTCTGAAATGTGTGCAATTATTCTCCATTTGTTACAACAGCGTGGCTGTTAATAACAACTCTAAGCACTTTTGACTCCCAGGGTGGTTGGACAACACTTCATACAGATCAGATGTGTTGTAGCTGTTATAGAGTCAAGTGAAAGTTGATGACGGCTACATTGACAATTGATTAGTGGCTTTATTGATTTATCTATTGAAATAGTGAAGCAGTTTAAAATATTCTGATGCATAAATGAGAGGGTGTCGAGTTTTTCTTAACTAAATATGTTGACTTTTAAGTGATGCAGTTTATATTTCATATTCTAGAGCATTTGGGCTGTTGCTTTAACATTAACATATTTTAGTATGGGTCTGTTGTACCACAAAGAACATGAACATGTGGTTATAATTTTAATAAAAATGTTTGTCTGTTGAAAAATTTGCTTTTCATTTAAATTTTGCACAGACTGAGTTTTCCAGTCACATGACAACAGACATGGTTCTACTTCTTTTTTTTATCACACTACATCCACTGATCTGACTGATGGCAGGACAGGGCACTTGACTTGAGTTTGCTGTGATTGTACTTGTTAACTTTGTGAATTCAGTGTGTTTTACTCAAGTGTAAACTCAGTAGAGTAAGTAAAGCTTGTCATTATATATTTCTTTTAACATGCTGACATTTCTAAACCATTTTAGCGATATATATGGTCTTCGTTGCCCCATATCTAAACTTAATGTACATTTTGCCTGAAGATGCTTCTCTATTTAATTTCATGAACAAATTTATGATCCTTATTATAAGGGACACTATAAGTTTAGGTTTCGTTTGACCTCTGACTTTATATTTCCTTGTTAGTCTATTTGGAGCTGACCATGTGCAGCGTGTCACAGGATGTCTACAGTGTTTCCTAGAATTAAAAAAAATTGACCGTGTGTTTTTTGCCCTTCTCATGTAACTGCTCCTGTTGTTTAAAGAAAACAAATGAGCCATAGTGCTTTGTAAAAAGAAAATTACAGGTTGTTGAATGACGTGCGCAGCCAATAAGGTTACAGTAAGAACAATGTGAATGTCAAAGTCAAAGGCACGTCGGCATTTAGAATTTCAATGAACACACATCTATCTGTCCTTTTTCAATTCCTTGCACCCCCTGAGGAATGCCGTGCCCCCACACGTGTGCTTGTTTCTATTTATCAGTGTTGAGGGGGGTGGTGGTTCTTCATTTGTGACCTGAATACCTCAGCGGGTGAGCATTTGTATGTCCTCCAAGTGTGTATGTGTGTGTCCTCACTGTGGTGGTGTGTGTGTGTTTTAAGCTCTTGGCTGCGTGAATAAAATATTCATGGTACCATGGTGGGATTGGCTGCTGAGCAAAGAGCGGACTGACAGGGTAGAGCAGAGCACTGTGTTCTGAAGCAGCTCGCGCCCTATCTCTCCCTCTCTCCTCTCTCTCTCTCCTCTCCTCTCCCTGTATAAAGAGATGAGCAGAGGAAGAGGTAATAGACGAGTGCGACAGCATCTCTGTTAGCGCTTAGCTCACACACGTCTTCTACAACAGAGATAACCATCAGAAAGAAGCAACGTCTCCTGCTGCCTGTGCTTTGTGGATGTTTTAGTCTAAATGGATGAACAGAGAGAAGGGGAGCATGTGCTTACGGTACGTCTGGTCCTGTGTGTGCGTTTTTATGTGTTCCCTAACTGTCGTGTGCACTTGAATGGGATCCAGGGGGCTCTGTGTGCGCTGTGTTATTGGTGTCTTGGTGTGTATATTGGTTTGTCCTCTTATAGTAGAGTGGGTTAATGGTCCGTGGCAATGAATGGGGCAGGTGGTCAGTGCATTTGACCAAAAGGGAAAAAAGGAGGAGGCATGAGGGGTGAAGGTGGGGGGGATAAGGTGAAAGCGGGAGTGAGAAGCTGTTGCCTCAATGGACATACCTTTTGAAATAGAAAAATTTCCTCTCTACTCTTCAATGGCCTCAAGGAGCAGGAATGAGAGGAAACACACAGAGACCGTTATGGCTGCTTGAAGGAGCGGGACAAGGAGAACAGGAAGGAAGAGAGGAGAGGAGAGTGAAAAAAAAAAAAATGGGTCTGCTAAGGTAGCTGAATCCAAACAAGGTGCACGCTGTCAATAGACACGATGTTTATTGACTGAAGTGAAATTAAACGCTTGTTTTAATTCAGTCGAGCTAAAACAAGCACAAAAAAATGCACTTAATGCCCATAGTGTGGAGCAGGGACTGTAAAAATCAGGTACACATTTAGAGTGAGGAAAATATTTTTGAGACACGGGGCATGGCTTCCATCTTAGTATTTATGTGTGTGTCTGCCAAGTCTGCGCATGTTTGGGACTATTGATTACATTCAGTGGAGACTATGATTGGTATCTGTTTGGTTTTGCCAAGGAAAATATCTTCCCAGTTGTTTAAACTGGAGGCTCTCGCTACATCTTCACTCGGGAGACATTAAAAGACAGAAGCTTTTGACTGCTTTATTACTTAGTGCCTTGTTCAAACACAGTGACACTCCAGGGAGATGAATAATTGAATGACTAGCAAGCAAAAGTCAGCAAAATAAAACTGCTTGATCAAATTACATAACTATTATCTCTATTTACTTAAGTTACCTACCATCTGTTTTACACTAATGGACATTTGTGCCTCTTTGAAGAAAATCTGACCAAATTATGTCCATATACAGTTTGATGTGTGTTACTCAGTTGGCAGTCAGTAACACTAATAGTTTCTATTTTCAGACATAACTTAATTGGTTACATAATTATTATTACATTAATTGGCAGTAAATGTACATTAGTATCCTCATCTGCCGTGTGCGCGTGTAACTGTGCATTTGGCAGCGTGAGACACAAGAGATATTCAGTCATCTCGAGGGACAGGTCTCTCACTATGTAACACCTCTCTTACGTCACTGCGTATCGATTGGACCGGGTCCCAGTAAAGCAAGTCTGGCAAGGGACAGAGATTAGAAAGAACCAGGCCTGTTGGCTTGTTAGGTGGCTGTTGGTTTCATTCTCTGTCTGGTCGGTTGAAGAGGTATTTGGCTGCCATATGGGTAAATCACTCCCACACGAATATGATCACAAAAGAGAGGTTAACACGTATCTTGTCAATGAATGATACACTTACTTTTATGTGTCAAAAAAAAAAAAAACAAGTGCTGCAGTGTTTTAATTCTTTAAAACTTGCAACTATGAAAAATATTTTCCATCCAATCAATAAAGAAAAAGTTGTGACAACGCCACGGAGTAAATGTTAGTTGTGAAGTTGTGTGTGTCAGTGGTGTTTATTCTTTTGTTTACTCTGATAATTATTGAAGCTGTACATGCGTTACAATGTGAGGCAGCTGTAAACATTATGATGTCTTATTCAGATACGAGATTACAAGTATTTATTTCAACAAATGACTCGCAAGCTGGATGCTATTTGTTGATGTTATGTTCTCCAACTGAGGTCATTTATTCGTACCTTCAGTGATGCTGAATTCCAGCTTTTGTATGCGACACATCCTGTATAATGTTTCCCTCGTGTGGCAGCTATTGTTTCAGAGGACACCAACTGGCCAGTGATCCAAGGACTCTTTTTTTTCTGGGAATGGATTCCTACACAGTCATAGTATAACTCAAGTCAAAGCTATCCTTCACATCCCAGCTCAGGCTGCACACATGACCAGAACTGTCAAACAATATATTCTAACCTGGGTCATATCACAGACTTTATGTTTTACTTTTGGAAAAGTTCTTGTGTAAAGTTCAATGGCAAGTTCACACACAGTGTTTTTCCTGATGTAAACACTAGATTAGAGAATGGGCACATGGTAAGCCTTGTGTTTACTCTTAACAGTTCATGTGAACCTTAAATCCCCCTCAACTGTGATTTTACCACCTAAGCTTTCTGTGAGAACCAGAGAAAATCCTCATATGCAGATATAATTACAGTAATGATTGTACTTTCTCTTTTATCCACCTCTGATACATCATGGAAACCTCAGAATATTGTATAAAATTTTGTGTTTACAGTTGACGTGCTCATGATATCCATTTGTAATGTCCAAAATGTGTACAATACATCGATGTGTGTTTTACTAGCAGCTTTATTAATTATTGAGGCAAGGCTTTCTCACTGATGAATGCTCATATGAATGTGTTTCCATCAGTATTAGTCAGCTGCTGGAACTGTTGAACAAAGACCGCTGATTTTTTTAAAACGGCAACCGATGAATGATGTTATTTGTGGTTTTTAAAGGCTGCTACTTTTTTTCTTTAATTGGCTTCCACCCGTTAAGTAACCATCTGCTTCAAAACAACATAACTAAACAAATAAAAGCCTAATTGTCGTTACCTATTTGTTCCATGTTTAGTCTGGTGGATTTAAATGTACAAATTAGATGTTGGCACACAGCAATGTAAAGGAGGGTCACAAAACAGAGAATTGAACAGTGAAAACAGAGAATTTTACAGTTGCTTTAAAGTCGTCCGTATTAGAGTCTGATGAAATTGCCATATATCCAAGCTGATGTCTGCTTTTACTATTACAGTACTTTTTCAAGTCTGCTGCTGTTGAATGTTTCATATTCACAAGCCAGACCTTTGCTGGAATATAACTGTATATCTAGGAACTTTATATTTTGTGGAACAGAGAGTGTTTGTGTGTGTGTTGGACTGCAAACATGAGAACTAATGAGTGACACTTTTTATGGACTGATAGTGTTGTCACCCGGCAGACTACCTACTGGACCTACTGGTGTCACCTAACCCTCTTCAATTGTTATTTGGAACCGACTCTCGTTGTCCATATTTGTTCCTATTGCTTAACCATTTACAAAACATGTTCAGGCAGGGTCTTACAGTATTCTCCACCACACTCTGTGCGTGGTTTCAGCTCTCCTGAACTCACACTCAAGGTGACGTTGTGTCCCCTGGTGACACGGGTGGAGAGGGTCGGGGTTGGGGGGGGGTCTGATCAGAATTTCCCACTGTGCTAGACATCTGTTTTGTCAGTGGTTGGAAGAGCAGAAAATGGCATGTCCCTTGAGTAATATTTATGTCGACTGGCAGCACATGTCTCAATGGACACCATCAAGCCAGGAAATGGTGCTTTATACCAACATCCATTTAGTTATTTTGGACTCATTTCAGAATTTTAAGCACTGTGTGGCATTTATATTATCATTTAGTTAATGCTCTGTTGATCCATGTCTACTTTTCCCATCTAGAATTATACAATCATAATGACCACCACTCCACACACGATTTTTCTGGATCCGCAGAGGAGAGAACATGGGCCTTGGCACATGTAGTGTGTGTCGATGCAGCCAGAGACACATCTGCGTTCTGTCAACAGCCCTCTGTTGATGTCACTCTGACGGCTTTTCTTATTCAGCTGGCAATTCTTCTGCCCTCCGAGCCCTCCCCACTGGCACTGCTCCTGTCGCCCAACCACAGCTGTGCTTTGTAGGCATAATAGCCAATCATCTTCCTGGCCTGGGGATCCAGGGGGTGACAGAGCGGGGGGTTTATTTTGGACAAAGCTGTGTGACAGGTTGCATCATATGTCCTGAAATTGTACCAACCGACGTGGGGTTGAGGGCATAACAGACTCCCAACACGTGCTTACACTCCCACCAAACAGGCATGACAACAACATGCAGAGAGTACATGACAAAGGATGTTTGTACGTAAACAGGTGTTTAAAATTAACAGATTTATGGTAGTGGTATTTTAAGAAGCTTAAGAATAAGACGATACTCACAAAGCGGTTTCCCACCAGCCTGTAAACATTGGTTCATGTGATTCGTGCAGAATTGGATATTAGCCACTGTGACTGATGGGCCAAAAATGTTTGTTTTCCTGCCTGACGTGATTGCAGCTGATCAGATTTTAGATCTGAAATCTTAGATGACTTCAAGTGCTTCTCAGACACGAATGACCAGGAACTGGTCCAGTTTTAGTCACCCTGGTTCAGGTTTACTCACCCTTGGTCTGCTGTCAGGGGAAGAACTCCACTTAGGGGGGAGATTAATTTCTTACTGCTCCTCTCCCTCTCTGCAGCTGAATTATTACCTCGCCTCATCACTGCACCGTCAGAGAGCTGCGCAGCTCATTATCATGCAAATCCATGAGCAACCGAGAAACACGCACACACACTTACTCAAGTGTGCACACACACAAACACATTCACAGATGGCATCATTCATCGTAGGTGGGGTTCTAACAAGACAATGATTATGGTAATATATGTGTGGAAATCTGAATGTCATTTAAGAAATATTCAGAGTAGTGAGCCCAGTAATGAAACAGGAAAGGGCAGTAGATGGTCAGTGGAGTTGGTGCTTTTCATTTGAATGAAACTTGTCTGTGGTCAGTGGACGTGATGGACCATGTATCATGTGTCCTTTCAGCCTGTGGCTAACATCACCTTTTGTTTCCACTCTTTCCTGCTTGGCAGCAGAGCCTCTCTGTGATTGGTGGAAAGGATTGAAAGGATCCTCCAATTAGGGATTGTTTTGCATCAAAGTGTTTTGTCCATGAGGCAGGAACAGCGGATTTGTATTAGTAGTTGAAATGCTGTTAGTTTGTATGATCTGTCTTGTATTGGGAAAAACACAGACGGGTAATCAATATGGGCAAAAATGAAATAAGAGCTATTATAAACAGAATTTAATTTTGAGTTTCTTGCTGCAGTGTCACCCAACATGGTGCGAAATATAAAATGTAAAAATACAGAACTAAAAAAACATGATTCACATTACAGTTGTCATGAACTTACAGCTGTATGTACCTTTTTTCAACCTGTTTTTTTATCAGCCTGTCAGTCTGAGCCAGCATTAGCTCACTGTCCCCTGTGGTATTTATACACCACATATCAATGCGTGGCTAAAATAAGCTTTTCCCTCCTGGTCACAATACATCGCGCTTAGTCGAAATACACACTGGTCATAGAGCCAAGCCTGCCGGACTTCTATTGATTCTCTCCATGTGGTTGTTGTCTGTGGTCTTTGAGGTCAGCTTGGTGGTTCAAGGGTTATTAAAGCTGGAAAAAATACAAAAAGCCAAAACAAAACAAAACAATAAAAGCCAGTAGATTCTAGTTTTCTCATTGTTTTATGCAGCTCTGGCTTGGAGTAACACCAGTAGCAGTTGTAATCTTTTGGTAAACCCGCAGCAACTTTGTCTGAGCACATGAACTTCTGTTTTGGCCACACATGCAGCAGTAATTGGAGACAGTGTCGCTGTGGCTGCCTTAAAAGTCCTGGCACTTGAGGGCAGGGAGTCGGGAGACCACTAATAACAAGGTTGGTGATTGGAGTAAACCGGGTTTGTGTTGAGGAGGTTTATGGTTTTTTACAGAACCATTTTTTTCACTTTCCGGGAGCTGGTTTAGTTTTAGTTTTTGTGTTAGAGTTAGGATTGAAGTGATTTCAGATCAAATGTTTAGTTTAAGCTTGTACTGCTAATGGGTATAGCTACAGATTTTGGCTAAGTGACTACACCAGTTCTATCTGTGGGCACTGTAATACAATAAAGACTATTAGTAATGTGTAATTTTTTAGCTGCTGTGTATCCTAACAGCTTGATGCCTCCTCTAATTGGATCTTTCTGTCTCTTGATGTAACCACAGCGTTGATATTAGGCTAATTAGTTTCCAAAGGTCATAACTTCTTGTTTTAATGAGCATACACAGCCTCTTGACGTTGCTATGAAACTCAGCTTTTATTGCGTGAACTCTAACAATAAATATAGTTTCCAAAACAGGCTAATTGGCCTGTGGAAAGTAACACATAGATAAACCTTTATGAGTCAGTGATACCTCACTGCTTCAATTCAGGTACATGAAGTTGTTAAAGATAACAGCTCACAGTTAAAGTACTGAGAATCTATGCAGTTATCATGAATTACAAATGTTCACCTGTCCTCTTTGTCTCTTTTGCTCTTTTGTGTCATTTCCAGGGTCTAGATGAAGAGGCGATAGTTGACCATGGAAAGACCAGCTTCACCACTCACACAAACTATGAAAAAGACGAGTTGGAAAGTAAGTTTAAACTTATGTAAACACCTTATTGAATTGTTTAAAAGGGGTGGCAATGTGTGAACTCACTGACTGATTAATACCGTTTATCTGGTATCTGGAAAAACGATGATATATCCATGCAGTGTTCCCTTTCATTTACACTAAAACGGAGGTTTAAATCACTGAAAACAATTATTTCTGAAACCTCCGGCCAAAGTGGAGATTTAGGAAGACTCAGTTTCACATCTACATGTAGACGAAGGAAAACAGAGTTTTAAGATTTCAAAATACCTCAGCGTCAGGTGCGCAACATCTGTACATGGATTCTGGTTGGCTAACAATGCTTTATGCGTCTTGTTACACTGCCACCTACAGGTTCGGCATGCCCATATTCATGCGGATTTGTGTAAATGAATACCTTCTGGTGTGAAAACAATCTGATGTGAACGAGGATATTATTGAAAACAGAGGAGGGGGGAGATTTTGTACATACCTGGCTATGTAAACGTAGCCACGTATGTCAACGTGGCATAAGCCTCAAACAACCAGCTTGGGAAAAGGGGAATAAATCAGTCATAACGTTCACTGACTGTTATTGTGATCACATTAATATCAAATGTATGATAAAGTTCTGTTCCAAGCTAAATGTCAATAAAAAGGTAACAGAAATTAAGTTTGTGTTTTTAAAAAACATTGTATGAACTGTGGATGGAACCAAACAGTGTCAGTCATGTTCACTTGTATTGAATACAGCAGCAGCAGCGGCAGCACAAACATTATTACCACCAAAATATCTCCCTCAGGTGCTAGTCCACCCCCTCCAACTCCATCACACTTCATATCCTCCTTCCCCCCCATTCAATAATGTCTTCATTTATCCTATTCTGTCCTTTTGTGACACGCCGAGAGCCTGTGCTTTCTGTCCAGCTAAGTTTTATCTTTCCATCCTTTTCTTTTTTTCTTTTTCCTCTTTCTGTCTCTTCAGCTCATGGGTGTGTTACTTATTTTTTCTTCTCTCAGCTGCATCTTGGTTTCATTTCTCTTAGGGCTTTCTCTGTCAAATCAAAGAGGCATAACTCATTTGTGAAAAATGGGTATTGGCAGTGAATGTAGGGCAAAAAAAGGGCGTTTGTGTCTCAGAATACAGTTCCTGTGTGGTAGTGAAAATAATGAGGGGAAGTAGATAAAACATTTGGGAGGAAAATAGAAGGGTGAAAAAGTTTAATGCTGTTCTCTGGCTTCCTTCAAGTAGTTTATCTAGCACTCAAAAGTAATGAAAAGAAGTTCTTTATCTTCTGTCCTAAATGTTTGTGTGTGTGTGTGTGTGTGTGTGTGTGTGTGTGTGTGTGTGTGTGTGTGTGTGTGTGTGTGTGTGTGTGTGTGTGTGTGTGTGTGTGTGTGTGTGTGTGTGTGTGTGTGTGTGTGTGTGTGTGTGTGTGTGTGTGTGTGTGTGTGTGTGTGTGTGTGTGTGTGTGTGAGTGACTTCAGTTGTAAATGACTGTGTTCCTGGGACTGTTATACTGTTTTATTGGTTCTAATTATCAGTAGTATTGAATTTAGTCAATTTTATGTCTTATTTCTATTTATATTATTATGTTATGTAACTTCGGGGAAGGACTTTACACTGTAGTGATAGATGATCAGATACATGAAACCTCTTATCAATGTTAAATATAGTTTTCTCTGTCTGAAGTGAGCAAAACATAGACTATAAAAGCCAGTGTAGCTATTGGACAGTAAGTGTAAATATTCATTAAGTTGTGTCAAAACAAATTGTTCAGAAATAAAACATGGAGCACTTTATTTTTTTCCTTTTTGCCACCTAATTAGTGATACTGTTCTTTCTTTTATAATATGTTACCTCTAATATTTTTTACTAACCACTATTCCTGCTGGGTTTTTTGTTTGTTTTTTTTGCCTCCAAAGAAGATATAGAGCGAAAATGGTCTGACTTGCACTTTTCTTTTCCCCAGGCCACAGAGCGGTCTACGTCGGTGTTCACGTTCCTCTTGGAAGAGGTAGCAAGCGAAGGCATCGCCACCGAGGACACAAACATCACCGAAAGAAGAAGGAGAAAGACTCTGAGGAGGGAAAGGAGGATGGCAGGGAATCCCCCTCTTACGGTTGGAGACGGTTTCTAACTTTTCAAACACAGTATCACTTACACTGACTTCATTTACAGTAAATGAATTAATGCCTGTAGCATATAAGTGGAGGCACACCTGTCTTGTTTTTCTTTTTTACTCTCAGTTCTACGCTACTCTTGTTTTCTGTCCCTTGCTGCTGTCAATGTCTGATTTTGAGCCTTCAACACTCGTAGGACCTGCCTCGGATAATAAACAGAGACCCCTGTGATCCTGAATTGAAAGACCTAGTCTCAGTGCCCTTGGGAAATTCTTTTTATGGGTCAGGGTTTTCTGGTGTTTGTTAAATTCTTTTAATAGTCAGTGAATAGTGATAGTCAGTGGTTATAGAGCTAAAAAAAAAAAAAAAAACAACACCTGCAGCAGATGGACACGAAAATAGCTTTTCTTCAAATTGTTAATGCCATGTTACTCTTTATTTCAGTACCTCTACTAACAACCCCTTTGGTAGATGTCATACTTTGCAAATGCTGTAAAAGTCTGGCTTGATTTAGAAATGTTCTCCAGCTTTTTTTCCTGTAGATCACTTCAAGGTCTTCAGTAATTCAGTAATGCATAAATGCCACTTTAAAGCAGTGACAGGAAAATGGTGAATGTGACATTATGGTTTAGAATCGAATCCCCCTTTAACAATGCACAGATTGCCAGCTTAGAGCGGCGCTTTGCTTAAGCCCTCTGTGTTTCTCTGTCGTGAATAAAACATTTAGCTTCTAAAAGGCGTTAAAGGCCACTGGGAACCAGCCTCTGACACTGATTGAAGACTATGACATTTAAAGGAATGTGTGCTTGTGTTTTGTTAGACTTTGCTGCATCACCTTAACCCGCAAATCATAAACACCCAAGCAATTCATTGAACTATGGGAAGGATTAATTGATGATTTATGACAATAAATGATAAAGACATTTGGACAGTCTTGTTATCGTTTTAGGAACTTGCTGAGGGAAGAGAGCATCATGATTCATGAGACAAATGTTCTGCAGCAGCACTTTTTTTTTCCATCTACACAGTTGGACCTAATGCCAGTGCCAGAAAATGTCATCACATAGCCCACACTGAGCAGAGAAACACACACACACACACATATCTTTTGTAACTGCTGTTGTTGGGTGTGAATTTAGATGGAGGTTCTTGCTGTAATGCTCCACTTTATTTTTCATTTGGCATGGACATGGTAGATGATTGATGATTATATGGTTTTTATCATTAAATGATGAAAATCAGTTAGTGTGCAGATAATTCCAACTACAATTGGTTTGTAGCTGGATTTCTACTGATTTTATTGATACAAAAATTAACTAAATCTTATGAAACATTTCCCAGAAGTCTAATATTAGCTGTACTAATTTTCATGTTTTCATTAATGATCACCAGACCTTCCATGTTTGTATTTTATTATTGTATTTTAAGTTATAACAAGGGTTAGAATAATCAGATTTTTGTTATTTGCTATATAAATGTCCTTCAAGGTTTTCCAGGATTAGTAACTTTTTTTAACATAGAAAAAAGAAAACACTGCCTTAATGCTTTGGTGTAGATGTGGAATAATGTAACGCAGCAGCAACCTCAATATAAAACGAACTCACATGTGCCTAATCCACACCAGACCACCACACACTGTGTACCCATGTGTTCACAGAAAATAACTCTTCGTTTTTGCTTCCAGTCATTACATTTCTGCCCCCCCCCTGGGGAGTTTAGTTTTGTAATCTGCCATATCTATTTCCGTTTTCTCTCTGGTTCCAGATGTCCTGTTATCTGCCCTCTAAATTAGTCAGACATGAAAAGAAAATTCCTGGAGAGCATCTGAGTTTTCATCATTCTGTCCAATTCTCAGCTTCGAGCCCAAAGATGTATCTATTATGTACCAGCATGAGAAGCAGTTGCAGTGATGTACTGGTCTTATTGTAACCAACCTCAAAGAAATATTCTGCTCTGCATACATTAGCATATTTGCGCCAACCAACACTTTCCCCCTAGAATCCCACAGGGATCCCACAGAATTCAGTTTCATCCTACTACAACTTTTATTATGTTTAGATTTAAGATTTGCTTCTATAAGACATTCTCTCTCTCATCCTCTGTAGACCATTTCACAGAAAAGTCAACTACCAGAGGGGAGACTCGTGCTCCTTGTGGTTCAGTTATGCTATGCACTGCTATGCTCTTTGCACCTTTAAAGAAACAAACATTGCCAGTGCTTATATTGCTGTGATTCTTTGGCACATTACTGAAGATTACCATTGCAGGGACTGGGTATCAAACCACCTGTGTGTTAATAGTACATGATGACTTCAGAGTTTTATAGTTGTCTTAGTTGTTATAGTTGTCTGACTGTGAACGCTGTAAATATGAAAATTAACTGTTGCCCACTCTGCATCCAGACACACCATCCCAGAGGGTCCAGTTCATCTTGGGTACAGAGGACGATGATCTGGAGCACGTACCCCACGACCTTTTCACTGAGCTGGATGAGCTCTCCTTCAGAGATGGCAATGCCACTGAATGGAGGGAGACTGCCAGGTGGGTAAAGCAACGTCAAAGGTTGAACTCAAGTACGATGACAATTACTTATAGTTAAAGTAAGACAGAACTCCATAGATGTCGTACCACTATAAGTTTTTACGATTTTGAACCTTGTTTACCTAGAAATCTTGATAATCCTGACTGTAAGTCATAACTATTAGTCTTATTTGCTACATTATCAAACATTTTGCACTTGTAATGTAGCATGTGTGATTTTGTAGCTTGAACTGATCTGGTCTCCCAAAGAATCTGCAGCAATACAAACTGTTTTCTCAACATTTTTCCAGAAGCAAGTCGTCACTGGATTTATACCTCTGGTTAAAAAACAAACTTTAATAGAGTTAGCATTTTTTTATTATTACTAACTTGAAAGGAGTTTCAAATTATAGTTTTGATTCAACTTGGCTGGCATTTCAGAGATTGTTCCCTCTGTTATAAAACTCGTGAAGGGACAGATTTGGAGTATGACTCACTCAGTTTGCAGTACTTCAGTGTGTGCTCTAAAAGTGAAGTTTGAATTCGTCAAAGGAAAAATGCAGCTGGGGAACATGAGTAGGAACAACATGTCCTTGAACTACAATGCAGTTTTTTAATTAGGATTTGTAAATTAAGACTATTTTTGTCTTTGTACGTGTGTGTGGGTGTTTGTCTACAGATGGCTGAAGTTTGAGGAGGATGTGGAAGATGGTGGGGAGAGATGGAGTAAGCCTTATGTGGCTACGTTATCACTACACAGTCTGTTTGAACTACGTAGCTGTATCCTCAATGGCACGGTCATGCTGGATATGAGGGCCAACAGTATTGAGGAAATTGCCGGTATGTATTGCAGCACACACTAATGGATTACTAAATGAAATAGACAATTAATCATTACCCTGGTAATATAATCTTTAAATCCCCCTGCATCGCTTTGGTTTTCTCTGTCTGTGTATTTATGATCGTGTTTGTCGTATGACTCAGATATGGTGATAGACAGCATGGTGGCTTCAGGCCAGCTGAAGGAGGATCTGCGTGAGAAGGTGCGGGAAGCCATGCTGAAGAAACACCACCACCAGAATGAGCGAAAACTCAGTAATCGCATCCCTCTGGTGCGCTCCATTGCTGACATAGGCAAGAAACATTCTGACCCACTCTTGCTTGAAAGAAACGGTGAGATTCTGCGAAGCACTCGCATTTCTTTTTCCTCTAAATTTTCCACCACCGGGGAAGTGTTTTCTAAAGATCCACTGTTCAAATCCCTCAATGCCAGCATAGAAGTTGGATGGTAAAAAGTGAGTAAAATCTAGAGAATGATCTATATTTAAGTAGTCAGTTCCTATAGCGAAAGAGAAATCTGGGTGCTAATGATTGTGCTAACCTGTGTGGCTGGCCTGGCTTGGGGGTTTGAATTAATGATTGTTTTCACCCTTTACACTGACACCCCTTATAGTGAAATATTGTTTGATCCGCAGCTGAAGTCAGCTTTGTGTATTTTTTTGACTGGGCATGGCCACAGCGGTGCTAATGTATGGTGTGCATTGTAAGACCTTGGACTGAGATTGTTCTTGAGTCTGAGGTTTTAAGAATGAAAGAAATGTCGCATTCTTCACTTCTGTGCCAGTGTTTCATGTTTGGCTTGCTTTGTCATATCATTAAACCTGAAACACAACTGTGGAAGATCAGAATTTTATATTGATGGTTGGTGATGTTGTTAATTTATGGTGTGAAAGATGTCTGTCCTGCACCACACGAGTGTGTACTGTGATTTATAACTGGTCTGTTTGTAGAGCACATGTTTGCTTACAGTGCACTGACATCGTGCTAACTCATTCCTTCCTGCATGCCAGCCTATCTGAAGTTAGACTTGCGCCTCAGTCACATCGTGTGATTGGGATGTTTGGAGTTGAATGAGATGAGTTGTTTGCTCCTCATGGACTCTCCTACATGCGTCACGGAATCAATCTTAGTGTCTTCTGCACACAACCATGCTTTCTGCTCACTTTTCTGCAAGCACGAATCTCTGTCTACACCTCTGCCACGCTCTTGCTGCCCACCTCTTCTGGCTGTCTCCTCCAGATACCATCTTTGTGATGTACTCCTACTTCATATGTTTTTCCTCTCTGCTCCATCCCTTATTCCTTTTTCCTACTTTCCCTCCTTCTCTCTCTCCCCTTTCCTCTCCTCCTTTTTTTTGCCATTGTCTCCTCTGTTAGGAGAGGGCCTGTCCTCTTCACGTCTCTCTCTCCACAAGCCAGGGGCATCCTCTGTCTCCAACCTGTCCCAGAGACGAGAGTCCCGAGTCTCCGTCCTGCTCAACCACCTCCTGCCCTCTTCTTCATCCAACACTGGGTCCTCCCCAGGTCCCTCGCCCCACTCCACCCCTCAAAATACCCCCAGTACCTTCCGACGCTCCCAGAGCCCACCACGCACCCATGGCGCAGGCCTTGGTCCTCAAGGCATCCCTGAGGTGGTGGTGTCGCCTCCGGACGATGATGACCTTCCAGCAGAAGATGGGGCAGCATCGCCACAACTCAGCCGGCGAGCATCCTCAGCATCCCAGGGCCTCGAGCTGCTGCCCTTAGAAGGCAAATATCTGTGTAGCCTGCCAGTGTGAGTCACGGCTTGAACAGAGAACACTAGCACTAGCATGAAAGCTCTGCTCCTCGTTAACTTCCAAACCTGTGGCCATCTCATCAGTAATCCACAGCAAGGCTCACTCACTAAGACACTCTTCCCACTGTATTTATCCACAAAACTTTTTGACTCTGCTTTTTTTTCCAACTCATTATTCTTGCTTCTATTTCTTATCTGCTTTCGTCTATTCCTTTGAACCTTTATTTTCTACTAATATCTCTTGCTCTTGCTATCCTTAAAAAAATCTACATCTTTTTGCCTTTCAAACCTCTCTCTCTCTTCACATACTCCCATGACATTCCTCAGTGTCTTTGCCTTGCTTGGCTCCGTCCTCCACACCTTCATAGTGGTTGCATGCCTGCTTTCAAACTGTTTTTGGTCTGGCTGTCTTTCTCCAATACTTCATAATGTGTCCTGTGTATTACTATGTTTAGCTCTGCTCTCCATCTCACTCTTTTCAGTCAGATGCTTCATGTTATCTGGGATGTCCTGATCACAGTGTTCCTTTATTTGACACTTGTCTCAGTCGGAGACATTTAATCTTCAGCGTTGGCTGATATCATTGTATTTATAAGACAGGAGTACAACAGTCACACACACAGTACACAGTGGTTGTGTACATGAAAATCAATGACAATCCAGTTTAGGAGAGTTGTACAGCAGGTTTACTGTAATTTACTTTATTACTGATAACTAATGTAAATTTTGAATAATATCTGAATGTGTTTTCTATGATATCCACAGAGAGTGGTGTTTATATTGATTTTGACGAGATGTTTTGCACAAGATTTATTTAGAATTGCTTGAACTGAAGATGGAGAGCTGCTCTGTGTTTATTACTGACAGCCTCTCACTGTGGATGTCATTAATGATGATATGCTGCTCACTCATCTCACTGCCTCAGAAACAGTGCATTGGGGCCTTTTGTTGGCAGCATACTTAGATCAAGATTTATTACTGTAGATAATTAAAAATGAATTTGGCATTTAGTTGTTGATACCTATCAGTAGGCTCAGGATATCGCTAGCTGTGAAGCCTTGTGCTTTTGGCATGATTTGTGATGTATAAACTGATATAACACATCATAAATCCCTTCAGATTTAATATTTTATCCCCAGGTGACTGTCTCAGCTTGAGTACAGACATATATAAATGACACACAACTTGTGCTTTTCTCGTTGTACCGTTTGGCAGTCGTGCTCTTCCTTCTCATCAATTCCTAAAAATAAACATTCTTTTACCCAAGTAAGTGTAGTGAGACTAATGTGTGCCAGCAGATAAATATAAGTCTGAGACCGGGGTGGGTGTGTTGGTACTGTATGTACTATCATAGTGGCACCTACGGTGACTTTTTGTTTTTCCCCACTGAGACTCATCAGTTTATTATTAAACTGTGTGCGCGCGTGTGTTTACGTCTGTCTTACACTCTGGGAACGGCTCCATTTCGAAGTATGGGTCTTGTAGAATCGATGATCATTTGGCAGGAGCTGGAGCTGAATCTGAAAGGTTGGGGTCGTCCTAATATAACTGATG
The DNA here is from genome assembly GCA_016801845.1 of Polydactylus sextarius. NCBI lineage: Eukaryota > Metazoa > Chordata > Actinopteri > Polynemidae > Polydactylus > Polydactylus sextarius. Next base: position 16,809,650 of record CM028927.1, read on the forward strand.
GGCTTCGGTAATTGTACCCCTTTCTAGGAAAAAAACAGTTTATTTCCCGAGAGGAAAGAATCGTGATGGCAATATGTGGGTTATTCAGAAGGAGATTCAAGCCTTCATCATTACAGTTTAATAATGTACTCTGGTTTACACTGTAGGCTGTAAAAACTGCACCGTTGACCTGATATAGTCAAGTGTCTACTGAACAGAGATGAAGTGCTGGATAGTAAAATGTGCTTAATGTTTCATTTAGAGGACTTTGTCTTGATGCCAGTAATAGTTGTTTGAAACATTTGAAACAATTCTAGTCAGTGAAGAAATTATCTAGTGTTGATGTTTTTGCAGTGTTTAGGGGCATTAAATGAAATGGGACTGAGTTGTTTTACATTCATAGCTTCACTGAATATGAAGTCCTGTTTTATATAGCGTCTAATCCACTCTCATTGGTCAGTTTTATAAAATAGAGGCTATTTAACGACAGAAAATTGTCAACCCATTGTAATCTAGTGTCATTAAATAATCTATCCAGCAGTAGACATAGACAAGTCATTCACACCGGACCAAAGATGCTTACTAAATTCATGTTGTCCTTCTTTTCACTCTTTATCACTACAGTCTCAGTGCTACACCCCAACATAAACGTCAGAAACTGTATAATTTCACTTACTTATGTTACTGTTTTGCATATGAATGAAGTTGCACTGTGACGCCACTGTTTAAAGGGTTGGTATGGGGGAGCATTCCAGGGCTTAGCTTTCCTGAATGTAGCGTGTTGGCGTATGCAACCTTAGATAATCCCTCCCTTATTCCAAGAGGCTTTGTTGGGTATGTCGGCTCCTGTTCAGCAGTCACAGCTACCCAGCATCCACTGGGGCTCTTCCTGGGTACAGTTCAAGGGTATGGGTTTCTTTTAACACCTCATGCTGACAGAAACTAGACATTTTGTTTGGGATTAAATGTAGATAAGAATGTGGCATGTTGCTGAAGATTTTTTGTGTGTGTTTTGTTTGATGTTGGTTTGATTATTTGATTTAATAATGAAATGAGAAATCTAGTACAGATCAAAAAATGAGAAAATAAAGAAAACCAGTAAAAGAAGTGTTGCCTCAGAATTATCAAAGATAGTATATATATGCTATTCTTTGATCCAAGTACATTCCTCCCTCATTTCATCTCCAGCTCTCATGTCACCTCAAGTGCTAGCGTTTCCTGTATCTGCTACGTCTCAGATAACATAAGCAATGTTGAAGTGTAAAGCCAATTATGCACAGAAACATGCTGAAGTCTGGGGAATGTGAACTATCAAGCACATTCACTCAATTTTTGCTCCGAAAGCTGAAGAACTCAAGCTAAGCAGGACTGACACGAGCTCCTGAGTAAAGAGATCAACAGTCACGGAGCAATCACAGGAACAGCTTGTCTTCCCTGTAGAGAGTCATTACTGTGCTGCACAAAATCAATACTTTGTTAGCTTTGTTAGCTTCAAAAGAAATGTGAAAACTAAACTTAACCATTCAATGGAGTATCCAATAGCTGATACACAAACATAACAAATGGAGAATTGAACGGTGATAATCACTTTTAGGGGTTGACATTTATGAGTGTCTGTATTTCTTATTTGTTCCTTTTTTTGTCCTTATTTGTTCAAAATTAAAATTTGGGCGACAAGAAAAGCGAACAACAGGATGACAAATTGTAGTAAATAACAGTTAATGATTAAAAAATGAATAATCACCAATGGCGTTCCTTTGAAAGCTACAATGTTTTGATGTTGTTGTTTTTTTCTTGCAACAATTGTTTGTCAAGTCCTTACACAGTGTCTGTCACTGCTTTGTGTTTCCCACTTGTTCCTCCCAGGACCTCTGGTGTCTCCACACTCTGTCCCAATCAACCTGGATGGCAACAAAGCAGTGGAGAGGCGGCCATCCAAAGTAGGGGTCAGTAGAGAAAGCAGCAGTGTGGACTTCAGCAAGGTAACATAATCACAGTACTGAGCTCAGAACCAGTCTATCATGGTGGAGGGACCCATGACCAAGTCCATCCTTGATTTTTTTTTTTTTTTTTTTCAGTTTTTTGGACTTCTTCACTGACATTTCAGTGCTCTTTGCTGAAGTACCTCTGTGCTTCAACATCACATAATCCATCAGCCCTTTTCTCCTGGGCTCAGTATGAAGCATTCTCAGTCATAGCTCCACTTGCTTTTGACTAAGAATTAATCATCAAAGTAAAAGTCATATGTAGTTATGTAACTGTGTCGTTTTAAAACTCCTTCCTCCCGTGGCCACAATCCATCTTGCTGTTTTGTACTTCTTAATCCATTAAATAAAATGGCAGGCTGTTGTGATCCTTATAAAAACCATCCATTATGACTGCCAAAAATAAGGTGCAGGGTTTATATGAGTCAGAGGAAACAGAAGTGGGATAAAGGCACAGTATTTCTTACACAGGGATTAAATATTGTCGCTATGCTCAGATCTGTATTTAGCAGTGTCCATAAGAGATACTGCATTTATTCAGAGAACATGTAAAGAAACGCATCAAACCACAGACAATCTTAGCTCAGTACTACGTAGTTGTTAATATATCTGCTAACATTGCCTATGTCATTGGTTAGCATGGCTTTCCAGCGACATGTTGGCATTACCATGTCATTATTTCTGTCTCAGTGTCTGTTTTTGTGTTTCACTTCCTCTTCACATTGCCATTTTTTGGTGTTTTAGTATTGTCTGTATGTGTGTTCCCTCAGTTTCATTGGTTCCTTTGGTTTCAGGTGGACATGAATTTCATGAAAAAGATTCCTCCGGGCGCTGAGGCTTCCAATGTGCTGGTGGGGGAAGTGGACTTCCTGGAGAAGCCTATAATTGCCTTTGTACGACTTTCCCCTGCAGTCCTTATCACAGGCCTCACAGAGGTGCCTGTTCCCACGAGGTACAATGATTAGGAACTGAACAAGACTTTTGTTCAAAAATTAGATATTTAATAACAGTCACTCGCTGTGAAGTTACAGTCTAGCAGTGATTTCAGTCATTTGCGTAAGTCTTTTTCATTTGAGACTAATAGAAAATGGGGTTTTACTGTAAATGTGAACACATTACATACTATTGTAATTATTATTGCAGTTACTGTTATTTGTGGTTAATCTAAATTTGTGTTTGTTCATAGGTTTCTTTTCCTGTTGTTGGGTCCTCACGGTAAAGGGCCACAGTACCATGAAATTGGCAGATCCATGGCCACACTGATGACAGATGAGGTGATAGAAGGAACAATACATTTTAATTACGGTATTAATGTTGACTGTTCTGTTTTCGTTTTGCAGTGAACAACTTATGATGTAATTCCAATTGTAGATTTTCCATGATGTGGCATACAAAGCCAAAGACCGAACAGATCTCCTCTCTGGGATAGATGAGTTCCTTGATCAAGTGACTGTTCTTCCTCCTGGAGAGTGGGATCCCACAATTCGGATCGAGCCCCCAAAGAATGTCCCGTCTCAGGTCAGAGACCCTCTCCATCAAATAATGCATTTTAATCTCAATCTATATTCTGTTCTGCAGACATAAGTCATTTAAATTGCCATAAATGGACACAACAAACACACACAGAGGGACACACAGCTGCACACTTACCAGGCCTCATATACTTCTTTTAATGAGGCTTTTGCTACAAATTGTAATCTAGAGGCTGTATGTTCCTGATTTCATTTTACTTACTATACTGCTACTATATACCACTATAACCGCACTGATGGTGCCCTCTTATGGATTTAAAGCTTCATGACAACAGGGGAATAGGACTGTATGGAACCATCATATAGTTAAATGTCGTTTTGATGTGCAGCTGAAGAGGAAGAGGCCGTCCCACCCCAATGGCACTGCGTCTCCAGCTGGAGAGCTGGAAAAGGAGGATGAACATCATACAGGGCCGGAGCTACAGCGGACGGGGAGGTGAACGGGAGAAAAGACAACAGCTTAAAATTATCATCTCTAAAAAGAAATTGACTTCACTTCAATTTATAATATAGTTTCTGTTCGCAAATATGTCAACGAAGAAATATTTCATAATTAAAGCATCAGCTAATTGAATTGAAAACATCATTGGTCACAAATTGGCGTGTTTAATATATCATATTAATTAGCTGAGACAAGTGCGTCATGTTAACAATAGCTGCAGGAAAAAGCTCATTTGAGAGAATAAGGACGGCATTTAATCTTCTTTACGTTACACAGATTTGTTTGTGGCTGCAATGACATTGATCTATGAGGTTTCTCACATATTTATAAGTAGACTAGAGTTTAAAATGTAAAATTATATGTCCTAAATGCTACTAATGTTCTTGCAGACGAGTCTCTTCTGTACTGTTATAACCTCAGATGCTGACATTTATGGATAAATCATGCTGGGTCCCTAGAGCCAGGGTCACACAGCGAAGTGAAAGTGTTTATTTGAAACCTCAGACACACACACTGTGTAGGCATACACATCAGTTGGGAGGCACTGTATTATTTACAAGTTCACTCTCTTTTTAACCACTGCTATGAGGTAGCTATTCAGGGAAAGAGGAGTGTAAGGACATGTAAGAAGCTTATGTAAAGAAAGCCATCAGAAACAGGAACTATGTTTTGTTTTTGTTTTTTTGTTTTTTTTTTTTCATTTTTTTAAAAAAGACAGTGGGGGTTGTGGAGCAGGAAGTGAAGGTATTCCAGAAGTGTGGGGGGAGAACAAAATGAAAGGCAACCTCACAGCAGAGCAATTGTACAGGTGTCAGAGGAGGCAAAAATATATATACAAGGTGAGAAATGGATTTCAAAAAATAGAATCCCTCAAAGGTAAAGTAAGAAAAGGCAGAAGCACAAAAGAAACACAGAAGCACAGTTCATTCAAAACAATACTACACTACCAATGTTAACGGTGTTAGTGTAACTCCCAGTCAATTACAGGAATTTGTGTCTGGAGCAAACAACATAAAACAATCAAAGCAATGTTGACATGTAATATTTTTGTGCTTCTCTATTTTAACACAATAAAATGTGCTGATCCCCCCCCAACAGGATACTTGGAGGTTTAATCCTTGATATTAAACGGAAAGCACCGTTCTACTGGAGTGACATCAGGGACTCGTTCAGTCTGCAGTGTCTCGCCTCCGTCCTCTTCCTTTACTGCGCCTGCATGTCTCCTGTCATCACATTCGGAGGTCTGCTTGGGGAGGCAACAAAAGGAAACATAGTGAGTCTAAAAGCTTGGCACTTAAAAGTCATTAGTGGTATTTTCCATTAACCACAAGATGCAACAAATGTGCTTTTTAAAACCCCTGTTATTCAACATTTATCCATGCTTATTCATTCACAGTATAAACACGGTACAGTGGTTAAATGCACACGTGATGATTTGCTTACAGTCCAGCCCAGTTATTGTCTTTGCTACTCTTTGCCCAGGAAGAACCACATTTTCTTATGATTACGTTTCATCACTTTGTTATAAAGCGGGTCAGTTAGTGTGTCAAAAAAAGTTGTTCCACAATCATTCACCTCTTTTACTCATTTGAGTGCACATCTTTCACTGTGAGGTCTTCATTCACTGGCCATAAAAGGATGTGATGATTATTAAGCATCTCAGTCTATTATCACCCTGCAAGCTATTATATATAGACTCTATCTTTTTATCACTCCCCTCCCTCTCTTTGCCTCACTCTTCCTTTTTACGAAGATGTCCTTACTAGGCCAGGGACTGTTAGCATAGGCACTGTCTGTGTGCTGGTGTGTGTGATGCGTCTGAGTAAACTCAGCAGTTGAGGGCTTCACATAGATATGACTTCGGACAAGTCAGCAGAGTGGAAACATTTAAACAGTTTATCTAGCCTTTCAGACGAAGCACAGAGTGTCTCTTTAATCAAAACTCTACGTTCATGGCCAGGGGTCTCTTCATCATCTGTCTCTTTTCTCCTTCAGCATGTCCCTCTCTATTCTCCATTGTGTTGTTTTATATCCCCCACCCCCACTTTCTCATTCACTCACACCCTCCCTCTCCTCTATGCCTACAGAGTGCCATAGAGTCTCTATTTGGGGCATCACTGACAGGAGTGGCATACTCCCTGTTCGCAGGCCAACCTCTCACTATTCTCGGCAGCACTGGGCCTGTTTTAGTGTTTGAGAAGATCCTTTTCAAGTTCTGCAAGTGAGTGAAAAAAAAAGTTTATTTTTGCTTCGATGAGAAAAAATATTATGACTATATAGTCTCTTTACACAAATTCCATTAATCAAATTGGTCCAAATGTGTATATTTCTACCCATATACAGCATGTGTATGCCTCCATCTATTCTCCTCCAGGTCATCACTGTCTGTCTTCATCTCTCTTTCCTAGTGACTACGGCCTGTCCTACCTGTCGCTGCGGACCAGCATCGGTCTGTGGACAGCCTTCCTGTGTCTTGTCCTGGTGGCCACAGACGCCAGCTCCTTGGTCTGTTACATCACGAGATTCACAGAGGAAGCCTTTGCAGCGCTCATCTGCATCATCTTCATCTATGAGGCTCTAGAGAAGCTGTTTCACCTGGGAGAACACTACCCTGTCAACATGCACAACAACCTGGACAACCTTACACTATATTCGTGAGTGTTGAGATTTCATAATTTCAGTCCCTTAATTTTTGTGTATTTCACACTTTTTATTTCACAACAGAAAACAGGGAGACCTTGTTGCTCAACTGTTTATTATTTGTCTTCTTATAGACAGATTATAGACATATACCTATAATCCAGGTCATGACTTGATTTTAACATATTATATTGGAGGGTGGATTTCTTTCTATTTGTAGCATGTGTCAGAATTAGAGTAAACCTGCCCCTTTTGTAATACACTCCTCAAGTCAGGATGTCATGTTAGGGAAAGGTTCCATAAATAGTATGTCTCTATAAAAACATAAATAGTATCTCATTAAGAACACGCTGCTCTTCTGAAAACTATAATTGTCGTGCCTTGAGTTGTTCCCCTGAGCTGAAACTAAAATTACCCTTTTGCAAAATAATGATAAAATGTATAAACAACAGCTGTTAGCAGACTTGCTACAATTAACTTAAGAATAAACCTTAAAGTTTTGCCTGCACATGCTCAGGGTTCACACTTTCCCTTTGCATTAATCCTCATGTCTTCAGGTGTCAGTGTTCTCCACCAGCCAATGTCACAGATCAGCTGAGGCAGGAGTGGAACCAGACAGGATACAACCCAGACTCTATCCCATGGAGCAGCCTCAATGTTTCAGTGAGTGGAACTAACAGTGACCTCCAGTGTGACAGGCAGTAATTACACCCACACTCACAGTCGTGCACGTAATGATATCAGACATCATCAGCTACTATCATATTATGTACAGTCACTGACTGATTCATACACCAACAGCAGTAACTATTTCTTCCACTACAGTTTGCTAAGAAGCCGAAAACTGCTACTAATGATACTGTAGTTCTACAATAGTTCTACAATATTATTTTATTACTCATGTTTTTTTCTTCAGACATGTAAAATCCTCAATGGCAAGTTTGTGGGTGCAGCCTGTGGCCACCACGGGCCGTACATCCCAGATGTTCTCTTCTGGTCCATCATCCTCTTCTTCACCACCTTCTTCTTGTCTTCGTTCCTCAAGCAGTTCAAGACAGAGAGATATTTTCCCACAAAGGTGAGATTTTTGTGTTCATTTTATTGGTTTTAGCATCTTAATATACAGTAATATTGTATAATCCTGATTTAAAAGAAAAGAAGATATAAATATCAATGAAACCACATTTGAGTAGGATGTTGACATTTCATCTCTGTAGGTATAGGTTGAGCTCAAATCCTCTTACACTATGTTTTTACATTGTCTCATATGGAGAAAGAGAAGATGTTGTGTCCTCCCACACATTACCACCTAGTCTGTTTGCATTAATAGTGTCTGATCTGTTGTGCTTTTTATTGTTAGTAATTGTTACTTTGATGGATCTTGGTAATGAACTGTGGCAAATAAAAGCTTCAATTTCTGATTGTGTGAATGGGGAGGAATTTGAAACTTGGGCAACTGACACAATATCTACACACATATCTTTTTGTGTTATGTTGTGCAGGTGCGCTCCACTATCAGCGACTTTGCTGTATTCATAACCATCATGATCATGGTGCTGGTGGACTATCTGATGGGAATACCATCTCCTAAACTGAATGTTCCCGACCGCTTTGAGGTAGTCATCTAATCCACAAAACATAACTACATTCACTATAAACTAATATATTTACAGTGGTGTGAAAAAGTGTTTGCCCCCTTCCTGATTTCTTGTTTTTTATGTTTGTAACATTTACATGTTTCAGATCATCAAACGAATTTAAATATTAGACAAAGACAACACAAGTAAACACAAAATGCAGTTTTTAAATGAAGGTTTTATTATTAAGGGAAGGGGGCAAGCACTTTTTCACACCACTTTATATATTTTCTGAAGTAATTAATATTCAAATCACAAGACAGTGTTTTAACATAAATCTTTTAAGCCTTAAATACTAAATGTAGCACATGCTTGCCCTTTGCCTGCAGCCGACTTCAAAGAACCGCGGCTGGCTGATGGACCCATTAGGGGAAAATCCCTGGTGGACACTGCTGGTGGCAGCACTTCCTGCCTTGCTCTGCACCATCCTCATCTTTATGGACCAGCAGATCACTGCAGTCATCATAAACCGCAAGGAGCACAAGCTCAAGGTCAGACTTGTCTGTGGAGGTTTACTCCTCAGTTTACATCATGTTTAGAGTCTTGTGAAGTAGGATTTGGCCTGTGGTGCCTGTACCTTCTTTAATATTCAGTGGCACAAACTGTTGCTGGGCAGCATTTAAGGTTAATTATTTACAGGTTTAAAGTCATAAAAACAAATTATTTATCAATAGAAATATGAAAATGTTGAATAAGTTGACTAATGTACCAGATGCACCATATAGTTTATTCAGGAAGTGGTTTCCCTGTTAACTCGCAAAATGATCTCAAATTCTGGGTTTTCATTAGAAAATTACGTTCAATAAGAGTTAAACTGCATTTAAGTTCTTGCATGAATGCACTGTTAGTAAAACTGCAACTCTAGCAGCAGACCTACACAGATTTTTTTTATCTTTTAGCAGAATATACCAAAAGAAACTATCTGTGTTCTACCAATCTGTTATGTCGAGGTATTTTTATTCCTGATGCTTCTGCAGTGCTCCTTGTCTTGTGGAAATCTGTTGTTCTATTTTTACTGTAGGAGAACATGTGCTCCACAGGGACAAACACCCATCACTTCCTCGCCCGCTCTTAACTGTCACTTGTTTGTTGCTTGTGTATCCTACAGAAAGGCTGTGGCTATCACCTTGACTTGCTGGTAGTAGCTATAATGCTGGGTGTGTGTTCCATTATGGGCCTGCCTTGGTTTGTGGCTGCGACCGTCCTCTCCATCTCCCACGTCAACAGCTTAAAGGTGGAGTCTGGATGCTCGGCTCCGGGAGAGCAGCCAAAGTTCCTGGGCATCCGTGAGCAGCGGGTCACTGGATTCATGATCTTTGTCCTCATGGGATGTTCTGTTTTCATGACTTCAGTGCTCAAGGTGTGAAGACATTATTGAAAGAATAACGGTTGTAAAAAAGACTAAATGAAATGAGAAAGTCACATAAATGTCTAACAGGGGCCATATTGATGTGATTGACATTCATAGTATCTTGTGTTATGTATTCAGCATGTTGCAGGTGTTTTTTTTAGTAATGTATCCTGGTGCAATAAATACCAGATAAGTCTTTCCTTTCCTGCTCTTGAAGTTGGATAATTAATAGTTGTTTTCCTTGTGTCGCTCGATTTCTCCTCTTCACAGTTCATTCCTATGCCAGTCCTGTATGGAGTCTTTCTCTACATGGGTGTCTCTTCGCTCAAAGGCATTCAAGTAAGATTCTGCTCAGCTGGTCTTTGAAGATAAAAAGCCCTTTAATTGAGAACAGAAGAGCAGTCATGAGCTGTTAGTAAAGATAAGTTTGGCCTTTTGATGGTAATTCAGAGTCTCTTGTTAAACGATTTTCCTCTTCTGAATCATGTATTGAATGTTCCCCTCTCATTGCCAGCGCCCTTTGTCTTTCCAGTCTTTTCATTTGAATGTCTTATCTCCGTCCACGAGTCTCTCTCCTCTCTTGTTTTCTCTGCAGTTCTTCGACAGAATCAAGCTTTTCGGCATGCCTGCCAAACACCAGCCTGATCTGATCTATCTTCGCTACGTGCCGCTGTGGAAGGTCCATATATTCACCCTGGTGCAGCTCACCTGTCTGGTGCTGCTCTGGGTCATCAAGGCGTCTGCAGCAGCTGTTGTGTTTCCCATGATGGTAATTACTACTAGTACATTACTACTACCACCACATGAGATTTTAAAGACACAGGCAGCCAGAGCCTCAATGAGCTGTCACAGCACATTAAAGTCCATGTCACTGAGATAAAAAGACAAGACATTTAGATTGTATTCAGTGCAGTCTGTTCTGATGGGATCATTGTCCTTGTGTCTCCAGGTTCTGGCGTTGGTCTTTGTCAGAAAGCTTTTAGACTTTTTCTTCACCAAGAGAGAGCTGAGCTGGCTGGACGACTTGATGCCAGAGAGCAAGAAGAAAAAAGAAGATGACAAGAAAAAGAAAGCCAGAGAAAAGCTGGAAAAACTGGTGATGCATTTTATATTTCATGACTTTCTCATTCAGACTCAAATTAAATCAGACAGATGAGAGCAGTATTGTTTTATGAGCATTTTCATCTTGAACGTTTTTATACCGCACTAACTAGTTTTTAATGTATCCTCCGAACGTTGTTTTCACGCAGGAGGAAGAGTCTAGACTGCAGGAGGAAGAGGAGATGGGACTGAAGGTCAACTTTGAAAGCTCGAACCAGCTCGACATCCCAGTGAAAGCACTCTCAGGGAGGTGAGTAGTGCATGCCACGAATCACACTTCAATGCAAGAGCCTGGAATAAAAAATAGCTTTTTGTTGCAAGTACTTAGTGAGGTATTAAGTGTATTTTTGATTAAATAGTATTACATGTCACTAAATGTGTCATTTCTTATGATTTATGTTCCATTATTTTTAATAGTCCGATTCTCAAGAGGCAAATAAACACAATTTTATGATGAGTTAAAATACTTTACGGCCTACACTTAATATAAATGGCTCCCAAATGATTTCACTTCCTCTATTCAATGTCGTAAGAGGTGAAATGATCCAGAACACTCTTACACTGTTAGATGTAGTTCAAAGAAATGTTCTCATGTTTTATAGAACTGTAAATCATTATGACATTGGTCGTCAGCTGTGTGTTATTATGTCCGTCTTGAACAGATCGTACAGAATAGGACTAGTGACCAACAACCTCCCAAAGGAAGAAGAGGTAGCAGGGCTGTGTGTATGATGTAGAACATCTGACCCACGTGGCTGCGCTCTAACCCTGCTCACTAATTCGCAAGACAGTTAGCGCATGGCCAGAGCTGTCGGTCCTCAGCCTTCGTAACGAAAAACAAACAAAAAATAAAACCAGAAACACTGGCTTTAAAACACACTGCTTTGTGTGCTGTGTTTTATATTTATTTTGAGGTTAAGTGGTCTGTGATCAAATGTTTATATTGCTTAGATTTAATTTTATTCTATGTGTTTATAGTCAATTCATGACTTTGCCTCTAATGTGAAAGAATCACATTTCTCGATTCTTCTTGTCAACGTTCAACATTGTGTGTGACACCTGTCTAGTCAGCTCTTGTGATCGTAATTTGTTTTAATCTCTGGTTTTGATGCATGTTTGTCTGCTTGTTTTAACCGTCCTGCACTGATCCTCTACCACTGACTTGATGTCTACATGCCTTGTCTTCTCTTTGTGTGTGTGTGTGTGTGTGTGTGTGTGTGTGTGTGTTTTTGCATTTTGCCGTGTAGTTCTGATACTGACCCGTTGGTAGTAAATATCTCTGCTGAAATGACCAAAACAGCAGCATGGAAAGCAGTGAACTCGACTGCAGAGTCTTGTGCCCAACATCAGAAGTGTAGTAGAAGGTAGCTATGCCATCTCCCAACTGCATTAATCTAATGTGATAACACAGATTATGACTAAATGTTGTCCATTAGGGACCACTGAACCTCAGGCAACTTTGAATTTTGTACTGTGATGAAATAAATTGAAGCTTATGTTGCCTGGAAGGTATAAAATCAATCATCTTTAATATTCAAATCAGGATCTTAAAAAGATAATAAAATAGTCATATGTGTTGGGTATCTATTTGTAAAGGTAAGTTGTCTATGTTTTTTAATTTTATGTATTGTCACAGTTGAGACCTGCATATTTTAACAGTCCTGACATCTCTGTCATCAACCGTAGGTGGTAAATAAATATTCTGAGCACTGTTCAGTCTAATAGAGTCTTACATTTGCAGTCGCTCTCCACCCTCAGCATCACCACAAATGCTCAGAAGCATTCATCTTATCTCTGTCTTCATCCTTTCCTGTATAACAGCCAGGAGAAGGTGGCCTGTGTTAGAGTCGACGTCAGCCCAGACTCGCCCGGAGGAGGCTCCAGTGCCGAGACCTTCCTGTGATTAAAGGGAGGCCCTCCCTCCTTCCCTCCTGATATATCAACCTTCTCCCACACAACACTTTACCCCTGCTGACGGGCGTCATCATAGTGGGAAGGAGAGCATAGAACTGGAGCAGCACAACCTGCCTGCAGAGCTCCAGTCTTCAGGGCGGCAGGTGAGCTCCCCCAGGCCTGTGAGTCCTACTCCACTCAAGTCTTGAAGTGTGCGGCACGAGTACAAATGGCTGCCATGATGCACTGTAAAGCGCACATCTCCGAGGAATGAAGGAATTCTGCTGTTACTGCCCCACCGACGTTCACTGTTTAGGAACTTTATCAAGCAATTTCTAATCACCCATTTAAACCACAGATGCCAAAGAAAGGCGCCTCTCTGGTGGAGATTTTTTTGGACAGTGTGATTTTACCTTTTACTTTTAACCCCTTTTCTGTTTTAATTTTAATTTTAGCTGGTCACTATACTCTACTTGTCTGTTTTTTTTTTTTTGTTTTGTTTTGTTTTTTTGCAGCTCATACACCGGGAGTTATCCCTACTACACCGTCTGTTTCCACATTAGATTAAAAAAACAACAAAAAAACCTTCACTAAACTAACTACACCAGCTTCAAAACTCATTTGATCAAAGCCATTCAGGTACTATCAGTGACAGAAGATTATGTTTTATAATTGTTGTCACACGTCAAAGCTGAGGTACATTCAGTTACACTGCTACTAGTAATGCACCACAATACTACTACAAACTTTATAAATTTCCTTACGATTCATTTCTCCTTCCTCCAGGGGAACACTCAGTATTTATATTGCTGCTGAAACGTTGGTCAGTTATTTCACTGTAAACCTCACTGTTCTTATTGTATGTGCTGTTATAGAAATATCATGTATGTATAGTTATATGTTCTCTTTTCATTCGAAAAAAAATATATATTAAAATACCTACTTCTGAGGCCATATACAGTCTGTACTGTACAGTAAGCACTTTGCCAGTATAGTTTCTTACCTAAAAAAAAAAAAAAAATCATAGTGTGCTGATTAAAAACAGCTATTTCTCTTCCCACGGTATCTGTAGAGCTGCTGTTCAAACATCAAACAACTCAGGAATCTCAAAGGATTTCTGACTATGGTCACTTGATATTTTTGTCACAAGGCAGCAACAATTACCTGTGCACTGTATTCCACTCATTGCTGGTATCACAACTATTTTAATAAATGCTGAAAAATCATAAAATATAGCAAAGGTGCAGTATAACAAAACAAACAAACAAAAAAATATTTGTGACCCTCCCCCCCTGTTAGTTGCACCTGTTTTTATACTGTCTGTATTAATGTTGGTACTAGTGTGTGTCTGTGTGTGTGAGTGTGTGTGTGTGTGTGTGTACATACATACGTATGTGTGTGTGTTGTAAAGATAATTTGGTATGTCTAGCGTTGCAAATCATTTTATGCAAAATATTTCTACAGTAAATATAAAAAAAACTATAATTCTATGAAGTTGTCCTTATTTTGCTAAGTACAGTCCTGTTTTTAGCTGTAAGTATCCCATACCGTGCAACGTATGGACTCATGAACCTAGCTATTATTCAGGCAAAGAATAATTAGTTGAAATGATTGTTGTGTCTTGTTTCATCGGCTCCGTCTGTGTGTAGCTGCAGTGACTGTACGGACAATAGCTTACGTGCCTTGTCGAAGCAACTCTTAATGTGCAAGTCTTGTACTAATAATTTACGTGTTCGTAACAGATGTACAGCTACACACATCATCACCGTGGCACAAAAACGCCAAAGACAGAACATCGAAAACTTCTTACATGAGATCAGGTACGCGGCTCGTTGGTATAAAACTCAATGAACGTCGTAGCCTGAGCCACCGACTCAAATTATGTAACTCTGGTTATCTTCCATTGACTATTGTATTCCTAATTACTGTATCTGTGTGTCTTCTCCTGTCACAGCTCTGTAATCAATATTGAGCCGTTGGTTTGTTGGTTTGTTTTCTGTGCAATCAATGAATGTCTCTCCTCATCTCTCATCTAAAAACTAAATCTTAATTTGAAATTCATTCACGTTTGCTGATTGGAAACTCTACACAAGAAACATTTGACATCAATTATATTTCATAAGTGTAATCATCACAATAAAGTCCACATCTACTCTACTAACTGAATATTTATGAGTTCATAATGATGTTTATTTTGATTTTTTTTATTTCTAAAAAGACCCTATTTAGACATCATCTGCCTCTGTTAATATATATTTGCTAGTATAAGTCTATAAAGAATATCAGCAACACGAGACAAGTTTTACTCTCGATCATCACTGTCATCGACATCACTTACTGAAAATGCATTTGTTGTGATGTACAGACACGTAACATCAGTTAAGCACATTACGTCCTGTTGTTAGCTTGAACAATGACTTGTGTCATTGACGATCGGTGCAAAGCAATAAAGGTGTATACATGGTGGCTCCTCTGTCTTTATTTTTGATTCAGTGAATACGTACTTGTTATTGTTGGCATTCCTTGTTTAAGAATAAGTTAGTTTTTGAGAGATGGAAGATGCACTATGTTGTAACCATCCAAATCATTGAATACACGTGTTACCATCACAAATCAAGTTTTTTCTACAAACATTTGTCAAAGAATGGGTCTCAGTGAATTTAAGCACGGTAAATCAATAGCTACCGACCTACAAACTTCATGTAGTCTTCAGATTAGCTCCATAACGGTCACTACAGCTGCGTCTAAACTTTACATCACCGAGTGCAATGCAAAGCGTCAGATGCAGGTGTAAAACATGCAACTACTGGACTCTAGAGCAGCTGACACGTGTTCTCTGGAAGGATGAATCACGCATCTCTAATGGACAAACCTGGGTTTGGTGGTTGCCAGGAGAACGGTACTTGCCTGACTATTGTGTCAAGTGTAAAGTTTGGTGGAGAGGAGTCATCTTGGACAATGTTATGCCCTCAACTTTGTGGGAAAAGTTTGGAGATGGCACCTTTCTGTTCCAACATGACTGCTCACCAGTTCACAAAGCAAGGTCCATAAAGACATGTCTGAGTAAATTAGAGCAGAGACCAACACCAGTGCCTGAATTCATAGATGCTGTTCTGGAACAATGATAAAAAAAAAAAAAAAACCATAAACACACCTAAACCTTGTGGAAAGCCTTTACAGAAGAGTTGAAGCTGTTATAGATGTAAAGAGTGGCTCAGCTTTATTAAATCAAAACCTATGGATTAAGAATAGGATGTCATTTAAATTCCTTTGTCCCAATACTTTTGGCAGTATAGTGTATATCAGCCGAGATTAAATGGTGTCAAAAAGCTTCTGGAAATGTCAACGATCAGAGATATGTCTGATATTACAGATAGTGTCCAAAACAGACATTGGCCACGAAAGGATGTTAGTATATCAGCTGTACATCTATAATGTTGAGGTTCTGTCCCATATATATATATATCTCATATAAACTGGGGGTGTTTTTCTTGTTTGAGACAAATGGTGGCAGCAGAGATCTATGTTTCAAACCACAGTGAAGCATTACAGACACATTGCTCCAGCCCATCATTGTATTTGCATCATCAACACCTTGAATGTCCATTAAAGTCATGATTTTTTTTTTTTTAAAAAAAAGGGCCTTTGTAGACTTGTTAATGTCTGGTGCACAAAAGAGGTTCCACGTCTTTGATGTAATTAGACTGAGACTCTGGGCTGAGTGTGGGGGTGTGTTTGACATGTCTGGGGCAACTTTTAGAGCCTTAAAATAAAACCCAAGACAAAAGAGAGAAAGAGAGAGAGAGAGAGGAATAATTCTGGTCAGAGCATCACTTCCTTCCTCAGTCCTGCTTGAGTGTATTACCGCTCACGCTTTCTAAATTGGAATTGCATCAGCACAGGATATAGCTCAGGTACTCCTCTCTACAACAATTAGAAGAAAAAAAACTAATGACGGAAATTTCTCTTGCGTGGTGATGACGGCAATTATTTCTGCTCGAATTGTTAGATGCACTGGATTTCTCATTGTTTTTTTGTTTTTTTTTTTTTTTGTTTGTTTTGAGCAGCATCTGGTCCCATTTAAGTGTAGTACTTGAGTTTTCTTTACTCATGCATGACCAGCTTACTGAATATATTGGAATATATTTCTCATTTCATCCAGCTGGTTATTGCCACAAAGGTTATAACTTTTTAAACCCCATCAATGCTTCTTAACCACATGACTACAGGTTTACCATGAAGGTATGTTTAATAAACATGAATATTATTACTGGTACACAATATGATAAATGTAACAGCAGCAGTCATTTTTCACAAACGCTGTCCTACACGAACACTGCACTGTGGCAGTGTTTCATTGAACAGTAGGAAAGTTTTTTTTAAAGTGTCTCCGTTCCGTTTTCACTTCATGTCACAACTTCACAACCTCCTGTGTGATATTCCATTAGTGGTGGAGAAAATCGATTTTTCTGTGCGACTCGGTTCTTTCGGGCTGTTTGAGAGAATTAGTGATACATCGATTCACCGTTCAGTAGCCAACATCACTTTGTTACACCTCAACACAGTACACAATGTGTGCACATCATAAAATGTCTCGTCTGATTACTTACTATTACTACAACTACAAAAAAAAAAAAAAAATCATTACAATTCAAACAAAACTATTTCTGACAAATATTGTAGCTTTTTTTTTTTTTTACAAAGAAAAACAAAAACAGTTTCAGGTAATTAAGCTCAAGTAGTGTTATAATTATTTATTCTTTATAAATGTGTATGCTGTTCCCATTTCATAAATTATGTGAACAAAAGCACTGGCAGACACTTATTATTATTTTTTCACTATATTTACAAGGCATCACTAGCAAGCCTTGTTTATAGAAGTTCAACTAAAGTTCTTTTCATTTGACAGTTTTGAAATGTTTGTCTTCATGCAGACAAACAAACAAAAAAAGTCAATACAAAGAGCGTTTTTTTTTGTTGTTGTTGTTTTTGTTTTTTCTCTTTTCGGGTTAAATTTGTGTTTCGGCTCAAAGTCTAAGATATGGATTAAAACAGACTATGGGGAAACTATAACACTGCATTGCAACAGACAAAAAGTTTCCCGTAACAGGTAGGATACTTTGTCCTCGCTCCTTAAAAAGAGAGAATGTGCTCCTGTAGGGGAGGCACAGGTGACTGGTGGTGCTCCTGGTTCAGTTAGCAGCATTTGGCGGTCCCTCTGGGATCAGCGACATGAAGAAGGTTATGATGAACGACCACGTGGAGGACAGGAAGCCTGCGTGGGGGGCGCTGTTCGGATCCTCTGCTCCTTCTTCTCCACTTTCCCCATCGTCGTCCGAGGCGTCGTCCATCACTCCTTCCTACACAATATGAAGTACAATATTAAAAAGACGGTTACTATCCACACTACAGTAACACAGTGTCTCTCCGCTATCATTTATTTGACATATTTGACTGTGAAATGAGATATCCAATAAATTCGCTTCAGCAGTATCTCCCTCATGCAAAGTTACCATCAAGGTCTGAGCTTATTCTCATTTTTCATACGCAGATAAAGTAGGAAAAAGTATAATGAAGTTTCCCTGTAAGTTTATATGGGATTTTTCTGTCAGCTGTTAGAATGTGAAAAACTTCTTTTATCAGCTATATTCGCGAGGAGTCCAATTTTCAAGCATCTGTACTATCATCACATCAGAGATGGATTTCCACTTTTTGTATTCAACTTTTTTTCTTCTTTCCCTGTGAAAATCATTTAATGATCTGGAAACTGGTAGTTTCAGCAAAACCACTGTACCGCTGTACTACAGATACAGTCATTGTTACAGATAAAAAAAAAAAAAAGTCCCATCAGCCCCTGGGGGTAATGATCACACTAAAGCTGTGATGGAAGATTGAAGCAGAGACCATTTCTTGTAAGTCTTGGTTTTGCAGCTCTCCCTCCACATCGTCTTGATTGCCTCTGTCTCCGAGGAGCTGGAGCTCGTTCTCCAGGTTGAAAGGAAACCAGCCGGCCTGGTGCCTGAGCACAGACGGAAACCAAATTAAGTTCCATTTTGGTGAATTATAAATGACTTTTATTGATCGGTGAAGATTATTAACAGAGGAACTCACAAGTAAAGCACCAGCATGACCATCATCACCATGACGAAGCGGCTGAACGAGGAGTAGAAGTAGACTACGCTGAGTAAGATCGCAGCGCGTGAAAATGTGTACACCCAGTCCAGCCAATCCCAGTTCAGCTCCTCTTCATTTACTATCTCCCCTCCTTGGGCGTTCATTTGGACCTCTGGGTTGCCGCGGCGATCTGCTTGCGGTCGCTGGCTTGGGCGATCGGGTTGGTTGGTCTGAGTCGGTGGCTGATCTGGTCTGAGGTTCTGAGAGGAGGCTGCCAGTAACTGACTGTAGTGAGACAGAGAGCGATGCATAACACTTTCTCTGTGTGGTTGTAGTGCTCGGCAGTATATCAGTTCATACCAAAAAACTTTTAGGTCAGATGTGGATCAAAAAACTATTTACTGCAAAAGCTGTTGAGCTAAACATGAGCAATTTGCTGCACCACCTTAGCCTCAAACTTGCTTTAGAGTACCAACAATGTAAACCGCCAAATACTGTGAAACTGCTTTCATTTCTAAAAATATTGTGACATATAATTTTGGTCATACCGCCCAGTACTTTGTTGTTGCTTCAATAATATTTTAAAAACATCCACTAGGACCAAAAGATGTGCAACATAACATGCAGTGACTTACTAATGCATATAGTATTGCCGAGCGTACAGCTGCTGCCACCACATCAGTGTCATGGGGTTGTAGTAAGGAGACATGTTTGCAGGAGGAGCTGACTGTGGAGAGTACTGACTCCAGCTGGAAAAGGGACAAACAGCAAAAACATTTACATTTGAACCAACTACATAATTGCAGGTGCATTACACTTTAAATGAGCTAAGAATGTCTAGTGTTAATGTAGAATGATAGAGGTGCTTATTTACAGTCACATTGTGTACAATGAAGCTTACCTGTGCATAATTTGTGAATACATCTGTTGGTAAGGGACGGGTCCAGCTCGCTGTCTGAGTCCATCACTACCCTCTGCTGTAGATGACTGGTGTTGCTGAGCAGCAGCAGGAGGGCTATTTGAGTTTGTAAGGGGCTATAACCAAAAGATAATTTGTGGTTATTCATAACAGTTTGGTTCTTTTTGATTAAAAAAAAAAAAAAAAAAAATCTGCTCCATCTCCTCTGGGACGTCTGCATTACAACAGTGATGTTGGATGATGAAAGAAAACGCAGTGATGATGAAATGGATGGAAAAGTGCGACGAGTTGCGTGAGCTGACCCACCGTGGGACTGGACGAGTTCTCCTGAGGCTTGTTACCGTGGCTGCGGGGGGGCTTTGGGGAGCTGGGAGGGCTTCGTGAGGCACAAACCAGATGGAGCATATGGTACTCATCCTGCTGTTATAAGCCAATACAGCTCATTATCAAACAGTCTACGTACTGCATGTTCAAAAGAAAAGACAAAAGTTCTCTCTTGGATAAACGTTGCGTCATTTAGCCAACAAAGAACACTTCAAACCACTTCTAAACTCACTTTTGTCCAGTAGTTTTTAGGAAGTGAAATTAAAAGTAAGAATTGCCCTAATTTTGGTAAAGTCTGTACTGATAAATATATAATTACCTAAGCCTTTGATTTTCTCAGTAAAATACAGCCCAATTACAGAAACGCGCTAATTCCTGTTCAAAAAAACATCAGTGTGATGTGTTTATTACAACAGCCCTGGGGTTCAAAACAAGTATAAAATTGGAAGTAAAAGTACATTTTAAAAAAATTTAATCAATTGGAAAAAAAAAAAAAAAAAGATAAACTCTCTCATTAGAACAGCAATAACACCTGCCCATTGATGTTTCTCTATCCCTCCACTCTCTATTTAGCAGCCACAAATCTATGTTTCACTTAATTTTGATTGCACCTAAAGTGTTCTTTGTTGGCTTTACCATAATTTAACTAGATATAAAAGAAAACTGGGTCTATAACGACAGAGAGAACTTACCTTTCTAAGCACATCTTTTAAGGTAAAATGATCCAAAAGCAACTTCCCAGAATACACCAGCCTCTGGTCTTTAGAGCTCTACAAAGTGTTATGATAACAAGGTCAGAGGAGAGAATCCGCATATGTATGATGTCATATAAAGAATGTGTTGTCGTTAGCTTAATTTGAGTTTATCTTGTTAATGATATTTGTATTTGAATCAGTAATGGCTGCAGATTTAGTCATGTAGGTCAGAACATCAAAAGACAGAGGTTTGTGTTAGTGAGTAATGAGGATGAGATCATAGTAACCTCAAATGGGATAAGTGGGTCTTAACAGTGGATTAAACTGGCAACGTGTACACGTACAACAAGGTCAGTGTGTGTCCTTTTAAATCCAACATTCACTGCTGCCATTCAAGATTTTTTTTTCTTTAAACTTTAAATCCTGGCCTCATGCAACTAAACTTTCTATTCTTGGTTCAAGTTATGTTATTATTAAATAGGTCCCATACAATACAGTTCTTCTACTGCTTTATACAAGAGCATATTTGTTCTTGTGTGTTTGTAATCATTAGCCACATCATGACTACTGAGTATTGAACAGAGAAGAAAGGGAGCAAAATCAGATTAGCAGCACAACAAAACAGGAATTTAAACACTTTTTTTTCAATGTGATGCCAGATTCTGTCAACTGGAACTTTTGAAACCAAACATCAGCTGCTTTGAAAAACAGATTTCATTTCATTTAGCAAAATTCAAACAGCAATAAAATCCTCAACCAGGAAGTGCTCACTGTGGTTATGTTACTACTGGAGAATAATAATATTTCTTCATCTCCTCTCTCACTATCAGAGCTCCAAATTCACACTAAAACATAACACATGAGTCACATCTGTTGCTTCTGATTCACATTACAGGTTAATAGAGATTCAGAGAGAAATACTTACAGGTTTACTTGGGTACACATCTGACAGGTGCGCTTTGAGTTTCTCTACAGTCCAGTTTTGGTAACAGTTGATGGTCTGGTCATCGTACTTCTGGTTGGGAGCCCTGATGACAAGGGTAACAGGACTGTCCACAACAGCTTGATCCATGACTTAAAACCATTTGTCTTTAAAGAAAAACAAACAAACAAAAAAAAAAACAATAACAAACAGAGAAAAAGAGCTAAACTGCCCTGTCTGGACAGACTTGGCCTCAACAGTCCTCCTGGTCGTTTTTCTTGTGGTCTCTTGGCAACATCAAGGTCTTTTATTTATACA
This sequence comes from Polydactylus sextarius, assembly GCA_016801845.1. Taxonomy (NCBI): domain Eukaryota; kingdom Metazoa; phylum Chordata; class Actinopteri; family Polynemidae; genus Polydactylus; species Polydactylus sextarius. Next base: position 16,831,502 of record CM028927.1, read on the forward strand.
AAGACTAATGTTGTTTATCTGTCGCTGCAGTTCTTTGCAGACGGAGAACAACTGGAACCTGAAGGGGGAAGGAAAAACAAGAGGCTAGCGTGACCTCAATAACACAATAGTATCACATAATTAACAGATCATGTGTACCACAGCCAAGCGAGTAGATATCTCTCATCATATATGACGTTAAAATCATTATTTGACAAAGCGTAAAGCGTTATTTGTGTAACGTACTAGCTAAACCTAGCCAGGGATATTTAACAGCTGGCTAAGCTAACGTTAGCTTCAGTAAGGTTTCTGCTACTAATGTCAGTAAAGCCGAGCGTGAAAAGTTGTTAGTTAGCATGTTTAGCGAAGCGAATCAAATCAGTCTGGTTTTAGGAAGATGTTCGTCTAAAATCGAGTCGTAATAAAGCGGGTTTACCTGCCTTGTTTACCTCCAGTGACAGAAACCTTCCCCACTTTTAACTCCGAGCCCTGGATGAACCTGGGTGTTGGACTTCTTCGATGGATTTTGAGCGATTGTCAACATCCAATAGGCTGTCGCGCCACCGCCATCTTGTGGCCGCTGTTTATATTACAACAGAGGCAGAATTTAAAAGGATGTAAAAAACTGCATTAAAAAAAGAACTGCACAAGTCGTTTTAAAACAAAAAACACTGAAATACACTGATATTGTTATTGATAATCACCTCTTGTAGTACAATTGATGTTAAAGCTCCTGTGTCTGTTGGACACACATGGATGGATGGATGGATGGATGGACGGACGGACAGATGGACGGATGGATGGATGGATTCCCATTTTTTCTGTCCATTTTGTCTCTTTGTGTTATGCTGCTGTAACATAATAATATAATATATAATAAGCTGACTCCAAAGGCATCCCAGAGAATTTGGCAGTACATCCAACCGGCCTCACAACCGCAGACCACGTGTAACTACACCAGCCCAGGACCTCTACATCCAGCATCTTCACCTCCATGATCATCTGACATCCCACCTGGACAGCTGCTGCAACAATCAGTTTGCATTACCAAAGAATTTCTGCACAAACTGTTAAAAACCGTCTCAGAGAAGCTCATCTGCATGCTCATCATCCTCATCGGGGTCTTGACCTGAATGCAGTACATCGTCATAGACTTCAGTGGGCAAATGCTCACATTCGATGGTGTCTGGCACTTTGGAGGGGTGTTCTCTTCATGGATGAATCCCGGTTTTTACTGCTCAGGGCAGATGGCAGACAGTGTATGGCGTTGTGTGGGTGAGTGGTTTGCTGATGTCAGCGTTGTGGATCGAGTGGCCGATGGTGGCAGTGGGGTTGTGGTTATGAGCATATTTGGGATGCTCCGGATTGGTGTATACGACAGCGTGTTCCAGTTTCTGCCAATATCCAGCCACTTCGCCGAGCCACTAAAGAGGAGTGGACCAATATCCCACAGGCCACAATCAACAAACCTGATCAACTCTGGGTGAAGGAGATATGTGGCACCGTATAAGGCAAATGGTGGCCACACCAGATACTGACTGGTTTTCTTTGTGCCACACCTGTGAGGTGGATGGATTATCTTGGCTCACTGACACAGATTTGTAAACAATATTTGAGAGAAATAGGCTTATAATTCACATAGATAAAGTTCTAGATCTTTAAGTTCAGCTCATGAAAAATCTGAGCAAAATCAAATGTTGTGTTTATATTTTTGTTCAGTGTATGTTAATAAAAACAGAAGCCAGTCAGAACTTTGAATATTGTGAAGTTTATCCAGCATTTTAAAACATAGAGCGTACAACAACATTCTTAAACAATGTCTTGCGCCTGAACCAAAATACAAAAGCTGTTATTTTTTCCCATAATTTCTGCTTGATATTAATTTGTTTTTAACTTTGTCCATCCGTCCTTTAAGATGAACTCATAGACATTGTTTCTTATCTTCTGTGCTATTTACCTTTAAAAGAGTTGTTTTTCTGAACTTGTATGGCTACATCTTTATTTGTATCATGGTAATAATTTAAGGTGACAACACCTTTGTCAAAGTATGAATAAAACAACATGATAGACTTTGTTGGAGTTCATTGATATTTACTCTGACAACAATTTAACACCTGTGATGGAAACTTTAATAAAGAACTTCCTTCCCTGTAAAGCAGTCAGTGCATTAAATTAGATTTTCCTCATGGGTACATGGTTATTTTACTCACTCACAGACTGCACTGTTAAGCTGGCAACATTGCCTGTGATCACCCCCCTGATAACAAGGCTGTTTGCGTCAATTCATTTGGAGAGAGGAAACTTCAGATCATACAGTCATAAGACAGTGGCGCCCACATGATGTCCACGTGAGCTCAGCATCTACAGCCCAGAAAATTATACAACTCAATCATATTCACTGAATAAATTAAAGAGCAGAAGGAATAACTTACTTTAGAAAATTATTAGAGTCCTGAAAACACTGAGAAGTAGATGTAGAACTGAAAGTGAATAAATATTATATAAAATCGTGAATGTGAATGAATGTTCACTTTGACCTAGACCCAATTTGCTCAGAACAGTGAGATCTCACCAGTTCTCACTTACTAGATATTCCTCCAGTTGCCCCAGTTTCACCATGTAAGATGAATCTGTGGTATCGGAATCAATAGCTATAGATGTGCATTTGCACCTTCACAAGTCACTCCTGTGATGGATGTGACCTCACTCACATGTGTTACCTCATATTATATAAGTGCTGTGATAAGAGAACATTTTTTTCTGAAGCTTATGTAAGTCCTGTTACGCAAAATTAGTTTTACACAATAAATGTAATGAGTCATTATAGGATGTTTGCTTGTTCAATCTTCATGAGGTACATAAACACCTCACATAAGGACAGTACAGCGCTTTTGATGTGACGTCCAACATGTTTGTGTCATTGTGTGACCACCTTAGATCTTCCTCTCTGAGAGGATGCAACATGTTGACAGTATGCTGTCCACAGCAGTGGTCTACATGTCTCCTTTAATGGCACCACATTAGACATACCTAGTTTCTTTCATTTCTCTGTGTATGTGTGTGTGCGTGTGTGTGCGTGCGCACGCGCACGCATGTGTGTGTGTGTGTGTGTGTCCAGCTATTAGCCTACTTTACAAAGAACTGTTTTTCACATCATGCCTCAGTTTAGCAATGGATCATATTATAATACGGTACATTTCCAATCTGTGGCTACTGTTTGCGAGATTTCAAAAGTGGTCGAGGTAGAAATGAGGTCAGCATTAACCTAATTTCTGACGTAATCTTCCACGTTTTTTATTTAAATATATTACACTACAAGTAGATAACAAGCAGGCTTTAATTTACTGGGGGACTAGGATCAGTGGAAAGGATCTGTTGTCATTGTATTTTTACTCTGGTCATTCAGCTTTTGTTGCAGCAACACAGCCCTTCTTCAGTTATAATAAAAACCCAAATTGGACTAAGATAGGTCTCATGCAAGGGACATGAGTCTTTGTGTGTTTGCATTTAAAGGAAATGTGAAATAACATGAGCTGATCGCACTTCAATTAAATTAAACTCTCAGTGGAAACTCCCACCTCAGTATATAAAATTCTTCTCCAGAGCTGTTGTATGTTGGTAGTAGTATGCTGACCTTTAAACCAGTAGATCACCAGTTCACCAGTGTGCTTCATGTGTCTTGATGGATATTGCAATGCAGTTGAAGCATTGACATCTTTAGGCACTACATCACCTCAATAAAAATGGCAGCAAGGCACCATCTGAAAACACAATTTAGAAACAAAGGGAAGCAGTAATGGAGGGCATAATCTGACTGATCAACCTGTTCCTGATTCCTGATCATCATTTCCGGTAAGTGCATAACGATATTAAACAGCACTAATCTGTTGAAATTTTCACACTACAGAAGTAGCGCATAGTGAACATAGTTAGAGTGCTCTAGGTTGGCATGACAGTCCAGGAGGATGGTATGGGGCTCCATCACAGCAGTTAATTTGGTAATAAACACATTGTCAAGCTTATATTTTTGCATGTTATGTGCGTATTAAGTGCTTATAAATGCTGATCAGGAGTTTAAATGGCACCAATATAAAGAGTCACTAAAGCATTCAGATGATTACCATCCATTTTAGTATGTGGAGCAAGCGGAAACAATTTTTTAAATTTTCTTGATTCAGCTACAAAAAATTCATGAAAGCTCCATTTTCTAACTTTTCTTTCCATTTTTTCTTTTTCTTTCATCCACTAAAATGTCAGCCTGCTCTTATAGCCATCAAAGCCCAGAGGAGAGATGTGTGTGACCTATCTCACTGTGGAAGGAAACCACTTTTTGGAGGTTATCCCATATTTCCTGCCACTCTCTTTATACAGATCTAGAAGTGCCTTATTATGCATATTACTGTAAAAGCACAGGAAAGAGGCAGATATGCATTTCCTCTCTAACATCAATCTGTACTTTGAGTAGACTTGAAAGTGGAAGCAACTACATTAACAGGCAGAAAGCATATGTTTTATCACAATACCTCCTTAAAACTTAAATTTTCACACCTTTGTTTCATTCGTTTACAGTCGATCTCACTGCCCCTCTGTGGCCACTTGGAGTCACAACAGTGTTTACAGGTAACATACTGAACTGCGTTCATTTCAAGACATAAAGCTTGATATGTAAAACTGTATGATATGTCCAAGAACTACATCTTTAACTTCAACATCACATGTTCTTGTGCCCCCACGGTTCATAATGAGAGCCTACATGAGTGACTCATTTGTATAAAAAGGTCACTGACTGCGGGAGGTTTTAATTAAGCAGGAACAGCAGGCACCATATCACATTCTGGATTTAAGGTCAAAGTAATACTTAGTTCCATCTTGGATCCATCTATCAATCAATCTATCAATCTATCTATCTATCTATCTATCTATCTATCTATCTATCTATCTATCTATCTATCTATCTATCTATCTATCTATCTATCTATCTATCTATCTATCTATTCATCCATCCATCCAACCACCCACCGACCCAACCCACCCTCCCTCCCACCCATCCACCCATCCATCCATCCATCCATCCACCCATCCACCCATCCAACCCACCCTCCCTCCCACCCATCCACCCATCCATCCATCCATCCATCCATCCATCCATCCATCCATCCATCCATCCATCCATCCATCCATCCATCCATCCATCCATCCATCCATCCATCCATCCATCCATCCATCCATCCATCCATCCATCCAATCCACAGTATTGTAAGTAACAATGAGCCCCTTTTCTCTCCAACTGTTTCACAGCATTTCTACATTCAACATTTCAGGTATTCTACCCGTCTCCTAGATCTCAGTGAAGTCAGCTCATCCAATAAAAGATTTACCAGGTAAACAAGCAAAGTCCACTTACGCAGGAGCTTTTGGTCAAAATAGTGCTCACAACAGTGCTCCCATTTTAGGTCAAGCATCCCAGTCATCGTTTGACAGGTGATGCACTGTATGACGGATATTTTTTGATAATGTCGTAAATTGTATGCTCTGGGTATCTTGCTCTTGCGTCACTGCCATACAAGATCAACTGATGTCAAGGTCTGTCTGTTCAGGACTGTCTGTATACAGTTCACCTCTGCTGTAGCCTATACAGAGACTCACAATGATGCCATTAGGATGTTACTGTGTGTGCACAGATTTATTGTGCTAGTCACTGAAATGCATTTGTAAAATTTATGGTGATGGTGGGGGGATGCTAATATAAGTTCATGTTTATGGTTCATTCATGTTTTACTGCTGTGAAATAAATCTATTCCTGACTGTTTCTAAAATGATTATTGCTCAGACTTTTTTCAGAAATGTAAATAAAATCAATAAAACACATTCTGACATTCTGAAATCCCCTTTTAAGTGGAGATAAAGGAAATGTTATTTATAAATGTTATGTTGTTGTCTTGACATTTGGCCTTTGAAATATTGTTAGTTGCAACAACAACAAAAAGGAAAGCAGCTATCTTCTAGTCTGTGCTGTCACTTTGTGTTTCCATTTGTACTGTGTACAGAATAGATTGTGAAGCCCACATGGCCCCTCAGTGTAATTCATCATGTGTGCCTACAATTAGTGACTCATTGGTGTGGGGAAAAAGTCACAGGATTAGAAAGGAGGAGCCTTTAATGTCTAAACTCTGTGTTAAAGGCCATGTCAAGTGTGTTTAAACCTTAACCAAGCCATTATGTAGTTTTTTTCAGTTGCTTTGGTGCATTTCTCACAACAGAATTAAAATTCTCAAAAGTGCGTGTTCAAAAACTCCATATCCTCTATGTGCACTTGTGCACATAACAGCAATTTCTTGTCCATTTTGTCATTTTGAAAATGCATTTGTACACTTAGGCAGAGGCTAATGTGCAACTGGCAGATGTATCATACAACATCAATTGCTTATGCCATGATGTTAAAATTACATTGTACTAGTCCCCTGTTCAATAGTCTTACACTCCAGATTACACTCCATTGTTTAAGTCATTGCATGTAAGAGTGTCACTAAAAACTATTTATCAAAATCTGTCAGCATATTTCATACATTTGAGTATAAAAGTGAGTAATGATCATCACCACCTGGATGTGAACCCAGACATCTGGTTTTAGAGTGCATCTACTTACTAGCTGAGCTAAGTGGACTAATGAACAGTGATTTGATTTGATATTGTCGGGACACCTTGAGGTATTGCAAAGTACACACTGCTGTTTTCTTGAAAAGTTCATCTTCAAAATGGCTTTGCAAGTTTATCTACAACCAAATCAATTCCATCTTCTTCACTTATTGTGGGTTGAAAAACAAAAACAAATCTTCTTGCTCTTGCACACATTTACAACCTCCCACCCCAAATTTGGTCACCTGCACCAAATCTCACTCCAAGGTTTTTGGAAAAGTTGGCAGCTCTGGGATGAGGAGGCCAAGTAAACAGACATGTTCAAGATGAAATAAGGGCTACAGTTATAGACCATCTTATCAATCATTGTGTCCCAATGACTGAGGCTGCAGCCAAATGTTGAGAGAACTACTGTGTCCTCAACAAGACATTTGCACCATGGTGACTGTAAATAATGCTATTAGATTGTGGGAGAAAAAAAAATGTTAGCAACCTCCTAATCTTTGAATCTTAGAAAATAAACTGTCACAACATGATAAAGTCATCTGACTACCTTGCTCATATACAATAACATAACGACTTCACAATCTGATTGTGTTGACAGTTTGTTTGACAAGTGTATTGAACTGACCATTTTGACAAAGATACACATTTTTGCAGCTAATTCACTATGTGGTGCAGTTTGTACTGATTGTTTTTGAGAAATGCACTAAAGAGACTGAGAAAACTGTAATAAAAGATTGCCTTCGCTGTACACACAATAACACAATATCCTGCAGCCTTACTCCAGCCATTCATTCTCAAACCACTTATCCTCTGAGGATTTGTGATGAGACTGGAGCCAATTCCAGCTGACTGTGGGCAAGGGCAAGATAAACCCTGGACAAGTTGTCAGTCTATCACCCTGCAGCCATCATTTTATACAACCTCATACCTACAATGTTTTCTACTCTGTAAACATTTCAATTCACAAGTTTCAGCTCCGGTTTTATTATTTATTATTATCATAAAATGCACTTTATCACTTTACAAGCTACTTATGAGTCACACTCTCACAAACCTGTTGCTTACACTGGGTGGCAGTATGCTTTCATTTTCTACTAAAACCAGGAGGCTAATTAATCAGTGAGGAGCAGCATACCAATATTTCCTGCAGTTTCATTGTAATAACATTTAAAGAAATATGTTTTTATGCTAACACCTTTGGAAACGAATAACCATGAGATCTAGCTCAGAGATATAATTTAATTAAAAAAAAACTTTTTGCAACGATTCTTGTGCACTTTGACAGGTGCAGCAGTGCCAAGCAGTTTCCCCTCTCCTCATGCAGGGGGGAAAATTGCTTTTGCACAAAGAAATATGCACAAACCCTAATGAGGCATCAGTGGCTCTTGCAGAACAGATGCATCCAACTCAGTGTCTTGTTATATATTCACTTATAACCATTCTGCAGCCCTGACACCAGTCTGTTTCAACATTTGAATGATATTGAAATAGGCCATTTATTAAATGTGAACTGTGAGTGAAATTTAAAAATGGCTCTCAGCAATTCATCCTGTGTCAATAACTAGGCATGTTAAAGTAAAAAACTTTTCTTCTTGAGCTGCATGACCCAGTCTTACGCACATACGTCTAGCCAGTCTGAAAGACAGCAGTCCCCATGGAAACAGGTTTCTTATCTGCAGGAGCTCCATAAACAGATTTCCTGATAGAGAAGCGCGAGAGGGAGGGTGGAAAAGAGAATGAGAGAGAGAGAGAGAGAGAGAGAGAGAGAGACAGTACTCAAAAGTTGAGTTCTGTAAAAATCTATGCCATCTACATGTAGTACATGTGCACATATATTGGGAGTTCTGAACACAGTTTGTTCAGGTTTTACCTTTTTATGAATTGTCTATTATCTTACACAACGTGAAGTATTCTCTGTTTGAGCCATTAGACTTGGGTTTTCCTTGTGCACAAGCATGAAGTGACAGAGAGAACACAGCCATCAGAGAGTAAAAGTGACTCAGCTCTGCATCTATATGTAAGTGCTCTTCACCCACAGGAAGGAAAGGGATGCACAAATTAGGCAAGGTCAATTGCATGCTATTTGGATAAAGAAAGTACTGAACTGAAAAGTACCAGTACTGAAAACGGCCGTGAGAGCTGAAGGAGATGGGAGGGTAAATTACCCATGAGGTTTCATTCTCATTCATGGTATTTGTCTGCCTGAATCATCCTATGGTGGGTCGTTTGGTTGAATCACAGGCAGGATGACTTCACGCCGTGTCGCCACAATGGACCTATCATTGATGCATGTGCCACCTGTGGTTCTGTGTAACACAGCCTTGACTTAGCTTTTTTTTCTGGCACACTCCTAATAGTCCAATACAAACCATGAATAGAGCATTCAGCAGACACTGGGCGTACACTGTGCAAGCAGGAAGATCTTGGTAGAGGCATTGTGCTCGGAAATGGCTCCCCACGCGGGTAAATTATTTGTTACACCAACCAAAAATAGTCCCTGGAATCCACTCCTAATCATTAAAGATAATTACTAATGATGTGCAACCAATGTCTCATCTTCAAGACATGTATTTATAGGTCGTTGTGATCTAAAATGGTGTGTACTTTAGCTAGAAATAGCACTTCTGGAAATTAGCTATTTTAAAGTATTATTCATTAGATCTTTTGTTGGTAAAACGCACAGATGTGTTGTTTAAATTTAGCAAATAGAGAGGAGCAAAGATTACTATCTTCGTATGTGACGTCTAAAAAAAAAGAAGTTATTTCTGTTCTGCCACATATTCTTCTAATTACTTTTAGGGTTTTTCACAACTTGGCCCCAAGACAAGTGAGTAGTTGATCCTATACAGGTTTGCTAGACCTCCAAGACTTAATGGCTCCACTTAAAGCTCAAACAATCAAAAAATATGTCCTATGTCTTTTATGTTTCCTTCACATGGACACATGGTTGCATTAAATGTTTTACATCAATTTCTGTTTTCTGTATTTTTTGCTTGTCTGAAATTTTAATATTTGTTCAAATGCTCCTCATCATCTTTTACTTTCTCAGATATTTTCCATAAATGCAAAGTACTCTGTAGCCTTGGTTTTAAAAGGTGCCTTACTGACTGATCAGTGATGTTTTGCTATATTTAAGGATATTAACTGGGAGGACATTTGACAGCTCAACCCACTAAAATACAATAGATGTTCTATTTGATTTGATGTCGTCTCAGCTTGGTTTTACCACCCACATTAGAAAAAAAATCCACATTAAAACGTGATGTTTGCAAGTAACTTATGTAAGATTAAGTTTGCTTTTGGACTTCTGAACTATACACAGCCTATCGTACACAGCAAAGGCATGTCCCACTATGCACATTTAAGAATATATGATCAGTTTTGCACTGCAGGTGTTTTACAGGTTATTTCTGATTGTATTTTCTATTTGTCCCGATCACTCCCGATTTCAATACGTAATTGTCTGAACATGACATGACATGCTAAGTCAAGCGGCAATTTATCTGAGCTAGTCGCTCTTGTGGTCCAATCTTGCCAAATCAGAGTGTCTGACTCTAATCACGGACAAAAGTATTGCTGATTTAAAATAGCTTTTCCTCCACAGGCTACAACGGTTCTCAGCATGAAGCACATATCAATACAACAGTTGCTCAAGCAGTTTTGGTTGACCTCACAGCTTGGTTAACAACAAAACAATACATTGTGTGTATTTGGTGGCAAAGTCAGCTGATGAGCCATCTGATGAGAAAAACAAACCACCAGCACCATCCTTTCTGTCTTTTCAACATTTTCCCACATAATTAGGTGTACTCTGATTTTTTTTTTTTTTTTTGCAGGTTTCCAGTTCAACTTCTGATCTGTTGTCAGTTGTTTTGACAAGCATATTTGTCACTGTGCATCAACAATGACACATTGTACTGATGCCTGTAATTGTGGATGTTAATTGCTGAGGACATTCACAATTAATGCTCCAATAAGTGAAGTATACCCATCATGTCTGTGAAAGTCTAGTTAAAATAAAAGCAAGCATATATACTTACCTACCTGGCCTTACTATCAAATCATTTTTATTTCAATTTCATTCCTGGCTTCACTTTTTGATTCAGTTCAACAATGAATTAAAACAATTTTAACAGAAGCTAAATGCTATTTGTCAGGTGATAGAGTATGTAAAGGTTTAAAGAGGTTATAAAATGTTATTCATGAGTTTCCATGAATTGCTCTTTCATAACCTTTTCTGTGTAACTTCCCATCCCATTTATGTTATCCACCTCCTACAGGTTGTGTTATTGAATAATGTGCTAATAAATGTGTTTACTGTCATCCCACTCAAAGGCAAAAATAAGGATTGAATTAGGCAATAAATGCGTTGGTAGTGTGAGACATGACAACTAGTAAACCTCCCTCTTCTTATTTGTCCCTCTTTCCATAAGCCAAGAAACAAAACATGAATGGAGGCGCTGACTCTGACATGTCAGCTCTGTCAATAGGTTCGACTACTCATTCAGAAAAAAGACCACTGCCATGTCAACAAACTGATGAAAGTGGACTGTGTCTATCATTTTATTGTCAATCAACATTGGGATAATGGGCACAAGGCTTTTGCAATAAGCAAGCCAAGGGGAAAACTGCACTTAAGTGAAAGTGCTGTGCAATGCTCAGAGTGTGTTGTATTGAACAAGTTAGCACTTGAGGATGAGTTTCCATAGTTACAGGTTCATCAAAATGCGCAACACGTTTGGTGTAACTCCACTTGAGATGTGAGCAAGGGGACATGTAGGTTGAATTGATGCACTCTGCAGAGTCACAAATGGTACCATCAAGTTCAATTAGCAGGCAACCATCCAATAACTTCAGGCTGTTGTCTGGATAGTTATTCCTAATTGTCTTTTATACCACAGAACAGCAGTGTAAGTCCATCAAAAAGTTAACTTCATGCTATGTAAGATAACATAAACACCCGTATTTTAATAGCTCAGGGCTCCCTGACTGCCGAACCTTTATTATTTGATCAATGGATCAAACAGAGCTAATGTGAATAATGTGTGATTTACCTTAGCAGGGAGATGTGCAAACTAAGAAAAGGTTGCATGAAAAAAGGTTGCATTTTATTTAAACATTACAATCTTTTTTACAAGACAATAGCATCAATACAGGACATGAAGAAGATGACTGCAAACAAAATGGCTGCCAGGGTGCACACTACATTTCCCAGAATGCCTCACCACTCAGACAGGTATAGTTGTTTAAGCCACCTGACTGATGCACCTGAGGGAAAGCAAGAGAGAAGACAGAGAGGACACGGCTGGAAGGAGCTGGACAAAAGGACACCTACACTCAGGTATGTGTCCTAATGTGAGAGAGATGTTCAAGTAAACAAGCTAGCCTGCTAGCATACCTCTCATGATGTCTGACAAACATGTTAGCAAACATTTTCTTATGTGTAGCTGTTAGCTGCTCATTGCACCACTTTGTTCACCAACTCATCTTAGAATTGTCTTTGTCTGCAGCCAAAAACATTACAAATAAAACCATTAAGCTTCTCTTGCTGTTCTTTTAAATACTCAAAATGCAAAGTCAGGGTCAGAACCTGCTTGGGCAGCATTTTAAAAGGGATGGGAACACAAAAGTAACTTTTGTGTCAGTTGTCATAGGGCTTTCCTGTAATCATCTTGCATAACTTGACACCCATATGCCCCTTGTCCTGCCCTCCCTGCAGCCACTGTGGCCTGCAGACCTTTCTACAGCTTGCTATTATTTCAGCTTTCCTCTCAGGTCTAGGCAGAGAGCATTAGCCACCTGACAGCAGCAGCCACTGGAGCTCGTCAGTATCAGAGCTATGTATTCAGCTCCATTCTCTCGCCTCTCCTCAAGGGCAGCCAACTTCCTGTTGCTGGGTTACACTAATTGCTGCATTAGTATTCTGTGTTGAACTGCTGCCGGAAGCTGAGGCTCCAGCAGACACCGATGGCCAGTGCAAGCCATTGTAATAATAACTCCACAGAGACTATCGTACCCTTTTTTTCTGAGTTTTTCAAACTCATGCAGCTTCCGTTTTGAGTGCATTCATTTTACTTTCCCTATTTCTTTTCCTGACCTTTCAGTTAAAGGGGTTCATGGGTCCTATTTCCTACTTCCTCCTTCAGACTACGTCTGTGCAGGTGCAGGTGCAGGTGCAGGTGCTGTGCCATTTCTTGCAGGACATCCTGTTTATCATGACTCATAGTGTAAGGTCCATGCAAAATTGATATTTGCACTGTGCCTGTCACCCTGGGAAATGTTCACTTAGACCAAATTGCACTTGAGTCTGTCGGGGGTAAAGTGTGTGCAGCCGGGCACAAATATACCATCTGCAATATGAAAACAGAGATTTCAGTAATAATTATCAAAATGATCAATGTGCACCATTATTTCCTTTTCTAATTAATATATTTACATGTTTTTAATAAACCTGTTTTCCATGACGTGTTGCTTTGGTATAAATTATCAGTCTTATTATATTAAATGTTCATTTGAATGCCCTGCTGCTTTCTCAGTTCACACTCTTGTCAAATTCATTTAATTTATTCTGAGTAAAGGCATCACCACAGCAACACGGCTCTCACAAGCTAAAGGTTCCTACATATGTCTGACTCAGTTACCGTGACAACATGTTTCATGTTGAAGTTCCAGCACAGAGGAGCTCCCCCAATCGTGATGAATAATTTTCTTAATGGAGTCTGAAAAAGAAAAAAAAAAGGAAAAATATTATTCTAATGTTAGTGTTTATCTCCAGTGTGTGCAAAAACAGCATGCATGTGCTCATGCAAAGTGCTTGCTGTGTTTGTGTCCACATGCATGTGTTTGTGAGGTGATGTAGCGCATGCAGAGGCGTAGGCGGTCATTGAAAATATCAGAGTTGCTGGTGCTCAGAGTGACGCAGATCTTTTGCAGCCTGCGTTCATCACTGACCTGGCCAATGACAGACTGTGGATTTGTGCCATTCACACCGAGGTGTTCTTCACATATTAACAAGCTGATTTTTTTTTTTTTCTTTGCAGATTTTATTTTAACTTGCTGAACAAACTGTGCACAAATTATATGTAACATGTCTGTGTTTGTTGCAGTGGTAACTTTTATCTTTCCGCTGTTCTGCTTGCAGACCACGATTCTGTCCTCCTGCATAAATAAAAAGCAAAGAATCCTTCACTAATCCAGCGTAGCATGGATTTCATATTCCTGCTGTTCACCTGCCTTGCTGCATCACTGAGCATATGTTTTTTTTCAGCTTATGTGCGTCATTAGATCTGTGTGAGCCTAATCTCTCTGCAGCATCTCTCTCCGTCTGCATCAGGTGAAGTGAAGTCACCAGGATCTTATGACTAAGGCAAAGACGCAAAGCAGCATGAAATATTTCTAAGTAATGAACGTGTTTTGTTTTGAAAAATGTTAATTTATGGTTATCAATAAGCTGTAATAAAAGAGGCAGAGTTATAACAACATAGATAAATAGTTGAACATCAATTATAGAGTGTTTTGTGTGTTGAGTGGAACATTTGTGTGGCATTTTTAAGTTGTGCAATCTCTCTGAGTGCCTGCTAATCCATTCAGAGCAATTTCTTACAAGCAACTGCTCAAGCGTTTCTGTGTGAGGAGCGATCTCAGATAATCATGCTCTGATTTGCAAAGCGGAAGAAAAAAAAATTAAACTTGTCATGCTCTTGCAGGAAAATCTGACACAATAGAAGAGTTTGAAGTCTGAGAGAGTAAAAAAAACCAAATTAATGTTTTGTGGGAGGGTGGGGGGTCGCTGACTTTACAGATGTTTGTGAAGCGTGGTCATTTACACAAAGCTGATGACACATGTTTGTAGCAGATATTATTATAGAAGCCATCCACGATCCATTTTTCATGCTAATCGATGAAATTGTGACATTTTACATTGGCATCAGTTGTGCTCTGTCCAGTTCAATCCAGCCTGGTAGCATGACAGGTTGCTACCGAATTGAATTGAACTGGACTCGGTGTAGCGCAGTAGTGGTTTGACTGTGCATGGTCATATATCTCTCAAAGTTTGTGCAAAACTTTGTTGGTTAGAACTTCAGCAAGTAATACAACAAAACTATTGAACCAGCTTAAAAGCATCTGAAGGAGCATGTCAAGGGTGTTTCGCTCAGGTCTGTGCAGCTACACTCCTCTGTATTGCAGTCCTGAGTCCACAATATAATATATAATATATAATATTGTTATCTCGTGCATTAGAGCAGTTGAAAAGTGTGATAAAAGCTGTAAACATGGGGAAAGAGCTGACTGTGGCGGTCACTTTCTGTGTCACTAAGTTGTGGAAAACACTGGATTTTTATGAGGACAGTGTTATTGTGTCTGGAGTTCAGACTGTGCATTGCTGTTCTGTGTGTAAAACATTTTTGGGAGCATTATCTACTTAGGTTTGTAGTGATGAATCCACCAGTAATTATAACTCAGCTCTGCGGTTTCTCTCGACCTTTGGTACATATAAGTAATTTTCAGCTCAGAGTTTTAGTTTTTCTTTATCGTTTTGCTTCACCGTCGGTACTTTTATCAAATCCAATTCCACAGCAGGAGGAGCTCAAAGATATTTTCCTGAAGCAGACAGTAGAGTGCAATATGTAGGTGAAAGGAGAGTGAATATTCGATTTCAAGCTGCTTTAAATTTTTGTTTGCTTTTTGTTACTTGTTTTACTGAACATACCCTGTCAATATAGTGGGGCTTTCAAGTTCTAAGAGCAATAAAAAAATTGTCCACCAGTTTTTCTAAAAAGTTGACTCAACCTCATTGTGAAGCCCAATCACATCCAATGTTTCAATGGGGATTAAAGGTCAGAAACAGCTTCTTGACACAGGCTAAGCACTGAAAAGAAAAAAAGAAGAAAAAACTCAAAATCCTCAGTAAAGAAAAGGAGGAAAGTGCCAGAAAAACAACTCCAAGAGAAACCATCAGTTCTGCAGGTCAGAAAATAGTTGCAGGGGATTGAGGTTCCAGTGCTGCTGTAGTAAATCCATGATGAAGAAGTGTCTGTGAAATAAATCCAATGACTGGATCCAGTGAATTCAATCCATTGCATTAAGACCAGTTCTATAATTATTTCTTTGGGTGCATTTTATATAAGATTAAGTTATGTTTATGTTACAGTTGAATCTGAACTTACCATAAAGAATTTAACTGAAAGTATAAAGTATACAATCATTACTCAGCCTTACAGAGTACAGCAACTCCCACTCACACAGACAAACTCTGACACACTGAACTCCGCAGACTTGTGAACATTTTCTGTTAAAGTTCAAATTGGTCATACACTGGTAACACAGTACAAACAAGTCAAAGAGCAGGAAGTGATCTAATAACTGACATACAAAGGAAGGTATAATTGAAGGTATCGGTGACTACCTGAGGGCAGACACAAAGTAATGCATGAAACAAACAAGCTTTTGTACTGAGAGTTGAGTACGTGCACATTTTTTGCCCTTTGAGACTTTCCCCATCATCTGGAAAGAAACAGTTGCTGTGTAAACACCATTTTCTTTGCCTGTTTTTTGAAAGTCAGTACAGCTGCAGTTAACTGCAAAGCTGTACTGGAGGACTTGGTGGAACTGCTAATGAAGCATGTTTTTCAGTGAAACTATAGCACTCAGGTTTTTTTATTTTTTCATAATGGAACACCTTAAAACACATGAGCACTAAAGTATTATTTGTTTATTTATTCTGTCTATTTTCTCATCAAACCTAAATGTATTATCCTGAAAAGTACAACTGAGGACGTTGTAGGGAGGATGTCAAAATACAGAAACTTTTGCTTTTAATCCACAGTTTCTATAGATTAATTAAGGCATTGATCACTGCGTGGTGTATATTTCATACTGTGTTTGGATCTGTCCAGCATTTGAGAATTCACTAAATCTTTCACTTTCACTCTGTCTCACTGTCTTTGTCTTTCAATCTCTGTCTCTTTTCACCACCAGTGCTCAGTGACGTCTGTTTCAGCTCAGGCTGTTGAAGTGCTGTCATTCATATTGTCATTGTGCTCAATAACAGCAATCAGCCCACTCGCTCTTTTTTTTTTGTGTGTGTGTGTGTGTGTGTGTGTGAGTGTGCATGTCTGCATAATTTGTGTCTGACTAGGAATGAATAGGGTCTGTGAGAAATTGTTGAGGCTATCCGCTATATTTTTTTTATTTTTTATTCCAGTGACGTCAATGACATTTTAAGAGAGACAGCAACTACAGAAAATTAACACCTACAGCAATCAATTACTTGGAAGTACCAGCTCACCAAGGCAATTAGAGAGCTGAGTGCTTAGACCAGACCCAGAAAAAGGAAAACAAAAATCTTTTCATTTTCATTTCATTCACTGTAATTGTAAAAAGGCTTTTCTGGACATCAGAACCCATGGTTACTTTCCCTCTATTGGATTTGCCAGCAGCAAAAAAGGATTTCCTGTCAGAAATACTCTGCTGATACAGTGATGCAGCATTTAACCAACTTTCCAGTTTCCAGGTCTTGCCCCAAACTTGTGCACTCAAAAAACTATTGAAAATAAGCTTGTAAATTCATACAGGCTTGTTTTTCGGTCAAATGTATTTCATAGCAAACACAGATTGAATATGAGAGGACATGATTTCAATTACACTGCAGCTAATTAAACTTTAGAATTAAAATCCAAAAGGATGTGTCTTTTAATGAAGATGCCAATCTGCTTTCACATTGCACAGGTAGTTTTTCACAAACAGCAGAGCACAGAAAAGTCAGTTACTCTGCCACACACTTGGATGTGTGCAGCCTTCACTCACTGTGGTTCTCCCTACCTTGTTCTATTATACCTTTGAAAACAGTTCAAATATCTGCCTTTCAAGTATTGCCCACAAAGACGGTAAGAGTCAGCGCTGACCTTGGTGACTAATACATTGCATTTCCGGTAAATGTAACCAAATGAATAGTTTTCATGTAATGCAGCAACAATAATACGCTTGCACAGATCTGAGGTCCGTAGGATGGCGAACAAGACGCAACGAGGCTGATAATGATTAGATGAGAAACATCAGTACTTGATTAAATTGCATGTTATATCTTCTACATATCCCTTGTGCATGCTAAAGTAATTTTTAATCCAGAATAAAAATACTAAATGTAATTACACAGAATAAATTAAATGTAGAACATAAATCCAATGAAAAACTAAATCTTAGTTTTAATTAATTTAGTTTTAATTTAATTAAAGCAAACAGTTGTCTCTTTGCTCTCACTATGCTGCTGTTTCACTGCTCAATCTGTAAGAACTAGCATTAGTGCTGCTCATTTTATTAACAAGCCCACCTGCCAAACAGCTGGTTTATGATGCTTCGAATAATTACAAGATCAAAAGCAGAGCAAAGAGAACTTGGTTATAATAGTGGTGAAAATGGAGGGGTAATGAAAGTGGCACAAGGGACTCCCTGGGAAGCACATTGTTGCAGGTAAAGGTGAAGGTCAATGTGCTTTGAGTATTGGTTTATTTTAGTATTTAGTTTCTATGATAAAACATACATGTGCTATACAAATTTATGGATTATCCGACCTTTTGTCAATTGAATTTCTCACCTGAAAGATGTGTCATCATTCATCATTTCCACCTCAGAGTTGCAGTGTCTGAAAAGCAAGAGCCTTTGGTTTCATAAGGAATAAGAAACTCAGGACATACACAAAGCCATAAAATCTTATACTTCACAATGTAATTATTTTGAAGTCAGAACCTTTAAAGCAAAAAAATGTAAGGTCAGAAGATGTGAGAGAAGATAGTAGAAAAAAATCTCTTGGGGGCAGAAGAGTGACATGTGCAGATCACCACGCAATGCCTCAGTTTCCCACAGCGGAAGTGACCATTGGAGGTTCAGAAGAGACTTCTCAGTCCTAACAGTTGGTTAACAGCACAGCATCCACCACCCCCATCTGCTTCACAAACAAGCAGGTGAAGGGAGATCAAGGAAGTCTGCTCAAAGAATTGAAGCTACAATAATGGGCTGCTGAGTCCTTCAAACCACAGGCCAGAAACATTAACCTGCCTCTTTGTGCAGACACTGTGGCTTTGAGCAATTTCACTCTGCGTGCAGATTTAGTATTTAACTTATTTGAAGTTGAATGCTTTCATTTATATCTTCTTGGTGGGGATGCCTGCTTCTTTAAAGACATTACATGCTTTACAGAGACTTTGCTGTTTTCAGCTTTCTGCAATTGGATCTAATGCTGACCATTGTGTAGAAATTGTCTTTATCTTGGATTAAACAAACACAATTGCGACAATTTCACATTTTTTCACAAAAAGAGCAAAGGTGAAAACACAAAAGTGCACCCCAGGCTGATAGGAATGTCATTCATTTTGCAGTTTTTGTCATAAAGTATTGGACAAATCTAAATTCTGACCTAATAGGTGAAGCTAGGTGGTGAAATGAACAAATGTATGGCAATCAACCTTTTGGGAAGCATGAATATAGACTATATAAACTGTATAAACTTTAATTCACATTTACTAATTACTACTAGCAAATATTTTCATTCAGTTTGATGTGACATCACTAAAGCTTCACTACAGTAGGAGACCTTAAAGTGTGAGGTGACTGATCCAGTACAAGATGCTTTATTACTTATGGGTACAGTAAGTGCTTTAAAGATGTTTACATCGAGTACAGAAAGGGATGTTCCCTGCTCCAGTAGCATTTTTTTAGTTTGTTGCATCATTTGGGAACCACAAAGGAATCCAATCTGGACTGTGATTTGGTTTGTGTTCAGGGATAGAAATGCCAGGTGATGTTTTTTGGGGGGAATCTTGATTTTTTTTTTTTTTTTGATTGAATTGCTGTGGAATTTGATTGAGGTAGCGACGGCTCGATGAGCAGTAAATTGACTTGTGCTTATCTTTACAGGTTTCATTTTACATGGAGGAAGGACCATCAGAGAGGTGCTGGGGGAGTAATTGAGGTGAGTATTTTATTTTTCTTTTCAGTCACCTTACACATTTTAATGGTTAGGATTTTGGTTTCTATAAATATTCCTCTACATATTCATCTTTTACTAAATTCTGCTCCCAGGCTGTTCAAATGTGCATAAACAATAGCAGGTTTACCTTGGCTTATACTGCATTGTATCACAATGTATCAATAAAGCTCAGTAATTTATTTAAATGAGTCTGGCAACAGATTATAATTGCTGTATCCTGGAAACTGTCCTGGAATAAATGCTTGCGCTTTTCCCTACAAACCTGTTATCCCCCAGAATATTAACTGAAGACTTGTTGTGAGAACAGAGTTGTACTCTCTGTTCATCCTCATCCTAGTAACTCTATGTCATAGTTACAGCATGAAGCTGGTCATTATGCAGAGTTAAAGAGAGAGGCCATGTTGGGTTTTTTTTACAACAAACTCACTGATTCAATCAACAAGTGCCCCCTGAACACGTATACTGACGTCAGTCCTGTTATTGGATTTCTATTTGGGTTTCATTGCACTGATATCACTGTCACTGCCAGTCATTGCTTTCCCTGTCTGCCTTCACATCCTGTGTAATAGAACCAATAACACAGAAGGACCAAATTAAAAAAAAAAAAAAAGGGAAGAAACATCCCACAGAGACTCTGATTTTACGTGCATACACAACACACTTGGCTCTACTTGAGTGGGATTTTGTACAGTACGCAAGTGTGTTACATTGGAGCTTTTCAGAGAAATCAGTGACAAAAAAAACCTCCATTCAAGAATAATTGTGAATTCAAAGCTAGTAGTTGCAGGCGTGGCTGGATTTCACTTAATTTTTTATTCATTTGCTTTGTGGAATAAGTGCCTCCACCATACTAAGAACACTGAACCAACACTGTTAAGGTGTCACTTAACAGTTCATACTGTAGAATTTCTCAAGGGAACTGGAATTACATTTTAAAATCTGTCTGATTGCTTGATATTAGCATATTGATATGCATCTTATGTCTCTTTGCATGCATCAATTATAACTTAAATTATGCATCACTAGATCAGGAAATGAATATGGAAGAGATGATGTTGGGGAAGGCCTGTGCGTCATTATCTCCATCATTCTGTTTGGGTTAAATTGAGAATTTGTAAGGTTGCAACCACTTACTGTGTACAGCTTGGATCAGTGACACAAGCACCCACCTGATGGCTCTACAATAGCTGCCTACACTCACACATTTACACACAAACGGACGCAAGCACTCATTCACAAATCTCAGACTGACGCTGACTCATTTGTAAGCGCACACGGATGTTAGTGTAAAATAGACGATTATATCAGTGGCAGTTGTAACAAGATTTAAAAAGTACACAAAGTAATATGAATCAGAGTATCTGTTACCAATGTACTGGGACATGACACACTGTCTCATATCGACTCTTTTCAGGTGGAGCTCAGGTCAAAGTTTCTGAATACAGTGTTTAACACCATGCAACAGATGTAGGAATAAAGAGAGGGAACCAGCTATTGTTTGGCCACGGGGATGGTGGCTGGACAGTGATAAAATACTTATAAAGAGAGGTCAGAGGGACTATCCTGCTTGTTCTTGACTCAAAGTAAAATGGAGCCTGAGATCAGCGGGTGAGGCAGTTCATTAGTTAACATAGAGAAGTAAAACCAGATTTGAATCCACTCAACGTAATCTAGTCTCCATTTATTATTACAAATTTTGGGTCGTGGCCACAGGATCCAGATACACAGATGTAGAAGTGTCAGTCTTGAATTAGAGACAGTGCGGTGAACTCTGGTTGAGCTAGTTGAGGGCAGTTGAGGGTCTGACTCAGATATGACCTATATAATTTTCTGTGGAGGTTTTCTCTGCATGTCCAGACGAACCCAGAGGACACTGGACATATACATACTCATACATCCATGTGGCCTGGGAACATCTCAGTATCTGGATGTGATTGTTGGGACTGAATGTTGTGGAGCTCTCCAAGGTACTGATACTGATTGTCTGTTTTTTTTCAGTCAGTAGTGAGTATGTAACCTGCACCAGGAAGACTTTCAATATGTAATCATGGACTCCAGATGATATACAGTAACCTCAGTGGTGGTTGATGTAGAAGATGGATATAAAAGATGGATTTTGGAGACATTTTTCTCACTGCCACTTCACCAGAATTGTCAGTGCATTTCCCACAATGACGTTCTTGTTAGTTGTTAATTAAAGCTGAACTTGAATTTGAATCAAGGCACAGAGCTCATCTGTAAACCACCTTCACATATTAGTGTTTAAGTAATATGGGTTAATAAAAATCCCATTGTGTACTGTATTGTATTATGGACAGCACAAGTTCAAACTATCAGACATATCTGATTGAAGTAGATTTAATGACACGTGTGCTGATAAAAATTATTTCTATGACCACACATGAAAATCCCACATTGCTAAAAGCAAGATGGACAAGTGCTTTACAGTATTAAATTGTGGCATTAATCACTTCAGCAGTTTTGAAAGTGCTTTTTTATACAACGGGTCTCATGTTGGCAGGAGAACCCTGTTATTAATTACACATTAAACTGCATGGTCTCTCAAAGGCCCATTTTAATTAACAGACTAATGTGTTGAACAATTAGACTTATTTTGTGTAACATCAGGTCAGATAATAAATGAAAAACATATCAAATATAAAGTTCATTAAGAAATGAGTGCATTATGTAATGTGAAAAAAGATTGGGTCATATTTGTTTTCATAGCTAGTAAATAAATATTCAGGTTTCGCTGTTCAAAGGCTGAGTCACAAAACCTGGACAGAGCCATACATGAAGTGTGTAATGACTCAGTAACGGCTTCATAAAAGACCAGATAATGACTCAAGAAGAATAAATAAAGGTTGATGTCAATGACAAACAATGACGGTAATTTATGTTGCTTCCCTCTGAAACTGACCACACAGTTTAGCACAATGTGTTTATGATCAGACTGAAACATCTGGTCATTTCCATTAAAGAGAATGAATGTCGATGGGTTTTGTGACTACCTGTCTAGTGCCACCAAGAGGACAAAATTCAAACTTGTATTTCGTGTTGTCCTTGTATGAAATCAAGCAGTATCCATCTTGTAATTTGTTATCATGGCATAAACCTATGCTACCTATGCTTATAAGGCTACACATATAGGACATACTACTGTATAATTTCCAGAAAGTTTTATAAAAAACATTTGTTCATGATAGCTCCCATCATTTTTTAAAAAGGGATGTTAATGAGTAGCATTTGTCCATTTGTAGGCGACCACTGAAAATAGATTTGAACTTTTTTTGAACTTGCCCTGCGTTCAGCTCGAGCGTAATACGGATACGGAAGTTTTTTTTTTTGTTTGTTTTCTTTTTTAATTCATTAATCAGTGCATCATCTTTTAACAATCAATTTATCTGAAAGATACATGTTTTTTCTTTGTACTATAGGGCAACAATTGCCACTTGCAAATGATCTAGCATGTTGTACTTTAAAAGACTAAAACCTTAGTGTTTATTGCATGTAGGAATGGAAAGTCCACTTGAACTGCAACACAGATACAGTGTGGCTAAACGTTTCCTCATTCTGGCAAAGCAATCATACTCTACTTAATACACAGCTGCTAAAACCCTAAATGAACTGCTTTAACTAAGCCTTTTTAAATCTATAAACAGCATAAACACTTCAGTAGTTAATTCACCTGGACTAAAAGGTAGTTTCAGGGAACCAGGGATTCTGTTGTTTTGCTTCATTTTTTTCTAATTTCCACTTCTTGATAGACATATTTTATTATATCTTAAAAAGAAACTGTTGTTTTCTTTTTTCTGGGTGCTATTTGCAAAAAACAAAACAAAAAATGCTCTTGTGTCTCTTAATAAAAATTCAAAAACTTCTCTATTTACATGTAATCAAAGGTAATTCAGCATCATTTTACTGCAACATCATCTGTTATCATCACCACACATCTTCGCTATGCTCACTATTCTAGCTCTCTTATTAACAAAAAATAATAACATTACAGCCAATTTAATGTCTTGTCATTATTTCCCCTCATTATTTCCACTCCCCCCTAATAATTTACCGGAAAACACTGACTTTTACCACAGAATTCAGCTGAAATACTTTATTCAGTTGCTCAGTGAGGTGCTTAGTGACTCAGGAAAAAAACCCAGTGGGTTTTAATCCTATGTTTTAGTGATTGTGGCTACCACTGTTCAGATTTGATTCATATTTGAAACTCTGAGAGCGCCTGTGGCGAAGCAGTAAAAAAAATAGAGCACTTATCATGACTGTAAACGCTCTGCCTGTGCACCACACTATTCAGAAACTCTGATCAGATGTTTCACCTCATGTAAAAGAAAAAACAAACTTTTTCCAACTGATATTTTTGTGACACTGATACAGGTTTACATCAGTACATGCTGCTGATATAAAGGAGTTTCCACCTTCTCCCACTAACTCACCTTTTTTACATATTGAACTGACTGCCGATTTTATGAATGAAACAATTACAACCTTAAATAGTAATAGAAACTAACTTGAGTACTGTCTGAAAAGTCTGGTTTGTTAGTTAGCAGTGCAGGTAGTGACAGACTGACATTAGTTTTCCCTTCGGGGCTTACTGCACACCCACACAGTCATTTACTCAGTTGCTGACACCAGCTCTCATACATACTGCTCTCTACCCTCCACATTTCCTGCACATACCAAACTTCATCCCGTGGGCTGAAGTCTGAGGCTCATAGATTTGCTGATGTGCCACAATCAGATAATAGCTTTGCTAACCTGTGGTTATTGCTCCTAATTTCTGCTGACTATGGTCTTTAGAAAAACTAACCGCTGCAGTTTGGTGAAGTTGTGCAACATTTATTGCGGGTTAGTATTATTTAATGTTTGTTTGTTTTTATTATTATTATTATTATTATTTAAACACTTATATCATCTCCAAGATATTCTTTATTTCTTGTACTGGCATGATACAGTATATATGTCTATACAAGGGGGTAAAATGTTGTTTATCTATTGTAAAAATACAGTGATATATCTGACACTGATATGCTTAAATGGGCTTAATCGACATTGTATGGACATGTGTTCATTCATATGAAAACATCCCACACTCTAGCTTTAAGGCCAAACAAGTGGAGGATATATTCCCTTTTTTTTTATTTGATATATGTATTTTTTTTTTTAAATGACTCAACATGGGAACAATGGTAGAAGGTTAAAGGTGATTATCCTGTCATGGCTTTTATAGGTGATTTATTAAATGAATAATAGTTGAGTTCAACAAAATAATTTCCGTGGTGATGGATACAGTTGAAGGTTTTGAAACGATTGAACCATGGTCTGACAGAATTATTAGCTCTTCTGTTTACCAGTATGTCCACTGACCAGTTTTATCTCTGACTGATAAAAATACTGATTAAAATAGAGCATCTAAATGTCAGTATGCCGACCTTTGTTTTACTCCACGTAGTAGCAGGGAGACAAAATCTATCATACTCACTGGTGGTCTGTTTCTTGGTGGCTCGGTTTGATGAATCATCTGCATAACTTTCTACCTTCTTCACGTCATGCATTTCACTTTATCTAATTACACTTTTTCTTTCACACAAATGCTAAACTTACATTTCTTACCCACGGAAAATGTTGATTGATTGGTTATACCATCAATTTAACCATTGCCTAGAAAGACTAATAGGGTCTGAAGGAAGTATGATTATTATTGATGTGATATTCCTCAGGAGGACCAGTCACGGTGCACTGAGACACTGTCACAGCTGTTGCTAATTTTCTGAGAAACGGGGCAATTTTGGTGAGATATTACAGAAAATATAAGAATCTCAGTTCCTGGTTTTTATCAACAGTGTCGAGAGTCTATATCAGCTGTTAAGTGGCACTTTTTTATTTTTGGATTTACACTCACACTTACAATTCAGTAACAATGTATGAGGACAGTGATATGATTTCTTTAGCACCTTGTCTTCATTTGTGAACATCAACGTCATTTTACCTACAAAACTCATTTACTCATTACGTACAAAATATATTTAGATCATCTTGTTGTTCACATTGTTCAGGATAAATGCTTTTTAGATGACAAGTGACTAAGAACTGATGTCTCAAAGTTTAATAAAAAAAAATAAATAAATAAATAAATTAAAAAAAAAGGAAAATTATGTGTCATGTTAACAGTCGTTAGTTTTTTTTACATTGACAATTCAGGAACAGAGATTTAAAGTATCCAAAATTAACTAGTCACATGATCTGAATAGTGTTCTATAATTATAAGAGTAGTATGAGTAGCTCAAACAATGAGGTCAATTTAACCCACATTGAAAGTAAGTTTTAATAATCCACCGTGTTGAATTGAGCACTGATCGTAATTGTGTGAGTGAATACGCACAGGGAAGAAGATGATAACAAACCATGGCGTAAAATTCCAATTCTGCCTGAAAAGAGTTCATGCACTGCAGGTCTCAGCCCACTTTTTTAATGATTGGGTGTATTCCTGTTCACATTTTTATATTCACTTATATGTTAGAAATACTATAAAATACATTTCAAAAAGTTTGGAGTGGTGAGATCATCTAGGCCAGATATGAGACGACTAAGTTACAAAAAAGATAAACTGAACAGACGAATAATAGTTGTCATTAGAGCACAGTGTTTTTGAACTGGATGCAACTAATCTCTAATTGTTGCTGAGAGATAAAAAGTAATCATCCACCTTCCCTTTGCCTTTGGAAACCGTAGCCAATAATGATAAACCACAGAGGGAAACGGTGATTCACAGTCACGAATATATATACACACACATACACACACACTCCTTCCACAGGGGAGAGATCTTTTGCTGGTGCCCTCAAGTGAAACAGAGAGAGAATACGTCACAGACTGAGGAACTCATCCCTGCAACACAACTCTGAGTTCAGGTTTGCGTAGGCTGGGAAATGTGCTTTTTGTCTCTGCGTTCGTATCTCTCCGGGTGCCCGTCTGTGGTAGTGAGCAGGTGCTAATGTACAATTCATCAAATGGTGTCTGCTCATGGTGGTGGTTGTGGGGGATGGAAGGGATACTCTCTCTCTGCATTTCAGTCTCTTTGTGCAAACCCAGTGTCCTCTGTGGTGGTATGTGGGCGTGTTCTCCATGTGGCACATGACTCAATTACGTTTAGTATACTTTTAACTGTACTCTATAAATGCATTTGCATCATTGTGTACGTAAGCACAAACGCCTTGCCAAGCCAAGGGTCTCAGTGTTGAATGACTCTTCCCACGTAGTTTAACTACTGAAGTTTTCTTACTCTTTCTTGTGGCTAACAAGAGTTTCATCCCTGAGGTTTTTTTTCTTGCCTTTTCCTGTTTAAATACTCTTTTATCTACACAGTTTGTGCTCAAAAAAACAAAAACAAATCTGGAGAAATATATACAGTATGTACATGCTGGCACAGCATGCAGTGTATGAATGGGTTGTTAAGATAAAAAACGCAGCGTGTAAACACAGTCTATGCCATTTCCATAGAGAGTTGATGAGATTTCTAAACACCGTGGATCACAGAAATGGTTCTGGGTCGGCTTAGAAATGGAGCAGCACAATCGTATTTTTTTGTCTTTAGGTAGAGATGTAAAGGTTTGACATTTCAGGAAATACACTTAGTCTATTTCTTACGAGACATATATGAGAAGATTGATACCACATTTAGCATTTAGACTGGAATCGGAGAAACGGTTAGCCTTGCTCCTTCCATTTTTCAACAATGTGCTCATCAAACACCAGACAAGAACAGATGGATACATCAGATCTGTATGAGCAGATGCATCTTTAATCTTTCTCCAGAAAGATTGTCATTTTGATTAAATGATCAGTTTTTTTCAGAGAGTACATACATTCTTACATCATTTGACAGACTGGAGAACTGAAGCCATCGACTTTTCATCTTTATATCCCAATATTCGCAAGAGAGTAGTAGAAAGAAATACTTCATAATATTCATTTTCTTTAGCAGGTTTTCTGAGAATGTATTTAAAATTAGCATTCACAAATTAATGAGCAGAGAATTCAGATGTTTCTTCGAAAGATGACAACCACAAAGTCTTGAATTTGAAGGGAACAGAAATGCTTGCAGGATACCTTATTGCTGTTAACACCTTACTTATTTTTTCCAAAGATACTTGGAGAAAATGTCAATTTACTGCAAAGTAGCAAAGACACTACAAAAAGATATGGAAGACTAGATAACAACACTGCGTACTGCACAAAGTCTTTATTTTTTTAAAGCGATAAAACTAAATAGTTCAAATGGTCCTTATGGGGATAATCGTACAACAAGAAATGTTGTACTAAACATCCTTTTCAACACTAATAGAGTCTCAAAGACAAAGGCTGGAGTCAGATGAAGCCAAATTAATGTTGTTCATCCACTGTGCAATTGATGTTTTGCAGTCTGTGGGGGCATATTAAGGTCATTCCACCGACACGTCCTCTACTAGAGGAATTTTGAATGAATTGGAGCACTGAAAAAGAGGCAATACCCACCTGGTCTTTGGTTTTCAAAATACATCATTAGTGGATGAAATTGTTTCCGTTGCAAGCAAGAGTCTTTAGTTGTGCTGCAATATTAACGTATGACTCATACAAAATTGTTTCAGAGTTGATTAAGGAGTCTGACACATCTTCTGGTCTAAACAAAAAAAATGCCTGGAAGAAAATTAAAGAGAAATAATTTTGCAACTGATATTTTTCTTATTCAGCATCTAGGTAATAATTAGACTGCACATGAAAGACAACAATTTAACAACATAGCCATGAGAAAGACCTAGTTACAATAGTCACTCTCAGCAGCATCTGAAAGCACTGGAAATTGATCCACTCCGTGATTGTCCAAGTAGACACCATTTACCTCAAGAGACTCGTTTTCTGACCTTGAAAATATCAATGGAGTAAGAGCACCTGTCGAGCTCAACACAAAGGATGGATGTGAAGCCTGCAAAAACTCAGTAATTTGTCTGAAACAAATTATGTTAGGCAGAATTGGAACATCATAACGCTTAGGTAACACTGCTTTCAAAAGTACAACATCGTAACTTTGAATCATAGACAATGTCTTTCACCCTTTATAATCTTAACAATTATAAATATTTGTTTAATCAACAGAATGTTCAACAATTATAGTAACAAACCAGTTTCTTTGAGTTACAAAGTTCGTCTTTGTTTCAGTTTTTCTCATTGGAAACACATATATTATACCTCAATATTCAGTAAACAAGATACCCAGTACAGGTCCATCACACACCAACACGTCGCAATTTACAATTATAATATCGAGAAAAGTTTAGTCTCAATCATTTAGATTTTAGACCCCAAGAATATGACTCAGGGTTTGGGGGTAGGACTGAGAAGAAGCAGGTCAAACAGACAGATGAAAATGTCAGGGTCTGAAATGAGAGCAGGATTTGACATGTCTGCATAAACAACTGAGCTGAGTCAATGACAAGATGAATGAACAGACTGAAACTCAAAATGATAACAAACTCTACACAAAAAGTTTGCAACTCAAAACAAGGTCTTTATTACTTTGTTATGAATCACTGATGTGTCTTTTTTAATAACAAGTACTATATTTAAATTATACACTGAGTAGAAAGCTTTCTTTTGCTCACAGAAAAGCAGCAAGAAGGCATTTCATCCTCCACAGTCTTTAAATAGACACGCTGTGAATCACGGTTCATTCAGTAAAGACACTCTGGATTGTGTCACTGTGTTTGCGTGATTGACATGACAGGAGAAAACATGAAGATGACAAATTTGGCAGCGTAGGATGTGATGGGATAATAATAAATTAAATGTCTCTCATTTTGTTCTAAACTAATCACACTTGACGTGTCCAAACTTAAACAACAGCAACAACAAATACAGTATGTCTTCTGCCTGATGATTTTCATGTAAAACTTTATTGAACTTAAGTCAATATGTGGGTTAGATCTTTTGTTTTTGTTGTTTTTTTTTCATCTATTTATTGTTGCTCAGATTCTTTTCATTATTAAGTAGCTACGGTTTTAATAGAAAGCAATATAAATATATATTTTATAGTGTAGACACAGTAACAGAACTGATTTAAGGCAATAAAACTGAAATGACACAATTGCCACATCTTTTTTTAAAGTAGTGGAACTTCGCCCCTCACAATATGCACTTTGTTATGACTAAGCCAGAAACCAAATACCAAAGAGTCACATGAAGAATAATGATGCCATACTATTATAAATTAGATTATATTATGAGTCACTCCTGCAATAAAAGCATCATATATCAACTAACTGAACTTTTGTGTAATTGGTTTGTGTTGCACTGTGCTTCTGCTGCATCAAGCAAACTTGATCGAGAGAGGCTCCAAGCTTCATTAACTTTAGTGACAATTGTTTCTGCTCATGATCCCAGAGGGAGCGACGATGACTCGCGCCTGGAGTTCAGACCACAGACCGACGTCATCAACACTCATACAGAGGCGTGTACTTGTTCAAATTAAATGTTTACTGCTCCTTGCTTTCTCAACAGTTTTGTCACCTTTTACTTTTGGCTCCATTTTTTTTCATTGGATAATAAAAAAATTATAACAGTTGATAGTTAAAAGACAGTTAGGAAATATTCATTCTGATGTGGGTTTACCAGTACAGTGATCCTTTGCCATGTCGAGCTTCACCTCTTGTGGCTTTGACACGTCACGTTTTTGTGTGTGTGTGTGTGTGTGTGTGTGTGTGTGTGTGTCTGTGTGTGGCTTGTATATGTAAATTATACATCACGGGACTTATTATTTTTGGGGTAAAATAAACAACTTCTAGCTTAAAGATAAATAACAATATAAATACTGTAATATACAGTAACAACTTAATTAAAACAAACAGTGTTATGTATGTATATTTGTATGTAAATGAGTGGACAAAGAGAACTCTGCCTAAGGAAAACACAGCTTGGGCTGTAGCTACATACTTTGCCAAGATGATTTCGTACACGGCACACTATTGGCCGATGTTCATATATCCTGGGCGCTGATTGGCTCAGCAACCGTAGCATTAGTCTGCTTGCCTCTCTGCCAGCATCCATGACAGTTAAGAAATATTACTCTTTACCAGCAGATCTTAAGGCCCATTTGTATCAGCTCTATGACACCATAAAACTTATCAACAGTCATTGTGGTTAAACAATCACTTCAATGAAAAAGCCACCAGTAATGATTGTAATGTTTACAAGGATCTTATGAAATTGTTTGAATGGAGAAAAAAAGAGAAACTCTCACTGCAACTTCAAACAATGGTCAAGGTAGAAAGGACTTTGAAACAGCACAAACAATTTAACAAACTAAACTGTTACTGAAACTTGATTAGTCAGGAAGTTGACTTCCAGTCTATTGTGTTGAAACTGTGTTGAACCTCTTGACTCTAATGATGTTGTATGTTTGATGTTTTCTCTGTGAAATGAGTAACTCAATCCGTTGCACTCAAAGCCACTGGAACTTCAGTTCTGTGTTCATTAAAAATTATTTTAATATGATTAGGATTATAACAGATTTGAATGCAGAGGCTCTGTATTGAGAGCTCTTTAAATCCCAGAGAAGACATTTCAGAAACACGTCACACATGTCTGCACGTCTGCACATGTCTCAGAAGTGATACCTGTGCTTGTCCATGTGAGAATAATACCGATATTGATGTCAAGTGTTCAACGTCATATATATACCTGACTTCCATGGAATCCATCAAAGTCTTGACCGACTGCTGTCTCCTCCTGCTGTTATCTGTTTGATTAAGTGGCTGATGTCTTTGTCAGGCAGAGTGAGTGAATAAAAGGACTGAATGTCACTTTAGTTGTCACTGTTGTCATGTCACATCTCTTTAAACACTCTACTGCAACAAGCTCGGCATAAAAAAACTGCGTCATGCCACTCTACTACTACTACTTCCAGTTTCACTTTTCACCATGTGCACCACTTCATGCACCTCTGAACTGTAATTATTTGTCCAAATAATGAACTGCTGCATAGATCAGAACAAGGACAGAAGATGTATAGTGAATGGACCTTGAGGCTTGAATACATTTGTGTCTTTGTGTTCATTCTGATGTGGGTTTACCAGTACAGTGATCCTTTGCCATGTCGAGCGTCACCTTTTGTGGCTTTGACATGTCATGTTTTTGTGTGTGTGTGTGTGTGTGTGTGTGTGTGTGTGTGTGGCTTGTATATGTAAATTATACATCATGGGAGTTATTATTTTTGGGGTAAAATAAACAATTTCTAGCTTAAAGATAAATAACAATATACATACTGTAATATACAGTAACAACTTAATTAAAACATACAGTGTTATGTATGTATATTTGTATGTAAATGAGTAGACAGAGAACTCTGCCTAAGGAAAACACAGCTTGGGCTGTAGCTACATACTTTGCCCAGATGATTTCGTACACGGCACACTATTGGCCGATGTTCATATATCCTGGGCGCTGATTGGCTCAGCAACCGTAGCATTAGTCTGCTTGCCTCTCTACCAGCATCCATGACTTATCGTTGTTTGTAGCCTAGCTCTGCGGTGTTGTTTTCTGTGCATTTTTGTTGTTTATAAAGGCTTAAAAATATCTAGATATAATAAATATATGGTTACTACTTTGCGGATTTTCACCTGTCATGGGGGCTTCTTGAACCTGACCCTGGCGATAGGCAAGGGACCACTGCATTTGATTCTGCCAAGGATCCTCCAGTCTCCAAATCTATCATTAGGGAACTGGAGAGTCAGACACTTCCTTAGTAGTAGATAGCTTGACCTGATGTTGTGACCAGTACAGCCCTTCACTGAAATATTCTTCATACTTAACCTTCTTCTGATGTCTCAACGACACTCTGCTCTACTCTGGTTTGGTACTAGATACGTAGTTTTCCATTACCATGTGGTTCCTCCTCAACATAAATGGGGTGATTAGGATCGAAACTGCTACGACATTTCAACACAAAAACATCAGTAAATACTAATGGAGCGCATGGAGGAGATGCTGTACTTGTTGCTCATAGGCTTCAACGTTGGATATTACTCTTGTTGGTGTTCAAAATGGCAGTTGATTATTTTGTTGACGCTGTGTCAACTTGTT
Organism: Polydactylus sextarius; assembly: GCA_016801845.1. Lineage (NCBI taxonomy): Eukaryota > Metazoa > Chordata > Actinopteri > Polynemidae > Polydactylus > Polydactylus sextarius. The sequence goes on from CM028927.1 coordinate 16,864,236, forward strand.
TGTGCCTGGTCCAGCTTGTGTAGATACTCCCTCAGACCAGTCAGTGGCCGGCAGTCTGTCCACATCATGTTTTAGTATCAACTCAACTCATTTGGTACATTGCCAGAGGAGGTACCAAAAAACAAAAACAGCGAGTAGAGTCGAGTCGACTCGATTAGTGTTAAAATGATATAATGGAAAAGCTCAGACACAGGGAGAAGGAAAAACTCATCCACAATGAGGTGAGAACAGCAGTTGAAGAGATAATGGAACTGGCAGCTCCACTTTGTTATTTCTTTTTAGATTTAATTTGAAGATCCTGCACTCTAACTCAGCTATTTCTACTTAATCTGTCTAATTAGATGAGTGTAGATGAAAATTATAATTTGATATAAATCCGGTGCAATCCAGTGGTAACATCTGAGTCTGATGTACTTGGTCCGTGAATCTACCCAGTTTAACAAACCAGTCAGAATAATCGATGTGTAACCTCCCTCCACCAAACAGGTGACAAAACCAATGGGAGGGTCAGACATCAGCACGTGGCTACACAGTCCTCCACAGAGATTCAGTCAAAATAAATAAATGCATCAGTGTCAGGGTCGTGTTACATATGCTGTCTCACTGTTACCAACAGAAAAGAGCCACTTGTAATGATGTTAATAATACCTTTATTACTGAAAATATCTGAAATATTCAGAATTGGATTTGTGAGTGCATAATAGCTTTCTTCATTATGTCAAAATGCAGTTCTCATTAAAAAAAAAAAAAAAAAAAAAACTGAGCATCTATCTCCCTCCTCTATGGTAATGATATTATCACCATGTTTTGACAGTCTGTTTTTCTGTCTTCTTTCAGAAAAAAAAAAAAAAAAAAATGAAAACTTCAAAGTTCAGTGTTGTCCCTGGAAATAAGAATTCACTTTGAAGCTCAGGTTTTTAAGCCACCACAGTTTAGAAATACTCATAGAGCTCAGAAAAAAATAGATTTAAGTCCATGAAAACTCTCTCTGCCACTGAAGATAAAAAGATATGTTTGAAAGGTTCATAAAATGTTGCTAAATTAATTTCAAGGTAGGGTTATTTTGATGTGAGATGCAGAAAGTGGTCAAACAATTCATATCCTCCACATTTGTTTATAGCCAGCATTACTGTGTTAAAATGAAAGAGTTCAATAAGAGTCTGCAACACAATTACAACACATGTGCCTTTAATGCACATGTCCATGCATTACACTGGTGAGTAAAACCTTTTATGAATTGAATGACATACATTAAATGTCTGAGAACATCTTGGGGTATTTCTAAAGCCTTTCAGCTCCTCATCCTTTGAGAAATTCTCATTTGACAGCTTTCTGTAGGCGACCAGACGTTACTTGATGGTTGAAATCAAGACAAAGGCGTCTCAGATTAAATAGCCTTCATCCTCACTTTAAGTGGCGCAAGCTTTGATCCTAAACCCATCAGAATCACAAACATGGAAATTAAGACTCTAATTTACTTGTGAACAGTCTTTGGATCTCGATCCATATCTGAACAAAGTATAATATGTTATTTGAACTAGCTGTTATTCTCACATGTTATAGCTTTGTTTGGTAGCCAGAATGATGATCTTCAGGAGGAGTAAGATGAAATATGGAGCATCTTTGCAGGCAACCAGGAAGAAAATTCATAATTTTTATAGGTTTTCTGATACTTTTGCTCCACTGAGGAAGGTCATAGTTCTTTGTAAGCAGCCTCTATCCAAGCTAACCACAGTTGTTCTTGCATACAAAGAAGAAAATTGCCATTTTACACAGCCGCCTTAAAAAATCTTCAAGGAGTGAGCCGCTGACTGAAAAGGGTTTTGAGACGAGTGTAAGATGACTGAATAAAATCAATCTCACCTAAAAGAAAAAAGAAAAAAACTTGATAACTACCTGTCATTTCAACAGGCTTCTCTCAGCCGTTCCATTTAATCATTTCTGTACATGATTAAATCAGATTTATGCTGAAAACTGTAAGTCTGTGTAATGTGATAATTTGCAACCAATTAAAGCAGCAATTTAACTTCCTCAGATGCAAAGTGACACCAAAACTGCAAGAGTGCTACTGACTAACAATCCCTGTTTGCTTGGTGTTAAATAGTTAGTATGGCTGTCAAATTACATTGTGTTACATTTACATTACACTTTGAAGTCTTACCCAAGGACCCTTGGGCAACAAATCGAACCACCTGACTTCTGATTGGTGGTGTCCTCTTTATGTCTGAGCTGCCTCAGATATGAAGATTATAGCATCAGTAATGCCACTCCTTACTGAAGTACTTTGACTACCAAGTTTAGAGAAAAGTCATCAGGTGCAACAATAATTAAAGAGATACAAGTTGTTTCTGGTGGCAGGCTGAAGTTTAGAAAAAGTGACTTACCACTTAATCCTCTCTTTTCAAGTCTCTTTCAATTGCTCTAATAGAGTTCTCTAAGTGTCTATTGATCCTGGTCCCATGTGACAATGTTCAATGTAGCAGAGGTTACTTTGCTTTTTCTAGGATAAATTTGGTTAATTTTGTCTGCTGGACAGAAAAAAAAAAAAGAAAAGATTGGTGAAAAATTTATGAGGCCCACCGGAAAACTGAACTGAGAATTCAAAGCAATCTCAAGAACTGTATCAGGTTCCAGCATGACTGACAACACATGTGCATATGCAATGTTGAATGCCATGAGTTTTTTAATTTAACTAGTTTTAAAGTTTGTCATAAAACTACACAACTCTTGCACATAGAATTGTGCCACACTTCCTGTTTCCTACATTTTTTGTCATACTGCTGGTAGTTCAGATTGACTGGTGATGGATCACAGTGTTTTCTTTACTGAAACGTGTCCCTCAACTTCTCAATTTTCTTCATTCATGCAGACACAAAAGGGATATTTAACTTGAGCAAGTGTATGTGCCTGATATATCATTATGTCTGTATTATTCCTAATATTTCTGCATATATTTATCTCCTTCTAAGTCTTTCTCTTGCTTTCTCTCTCTCTCCATCTGTTTCAAGATTTCTAAAAATTTTCATTTTAGTTAAGTTTTTGACTAGCACATTGCAACAACACCCACCCACCACTTTAATCTCTGTGTATATCACCCAGAAGTCGGATATTAAATTTGTCCATTGAAAGCTACATCCGTGTCACAGAGGAGGGAGTGCTGTGATGCTGTGGATTGCTTCGACATGTGCTACAAACACTCACGTGCATCTCGGCGTTAGTGAGATCAAGGAGCTGATCTTAGATTCCCTGAAGAGGAAGACACCACTGAGACATACTGAGGACTGAGGAATAAACCTTCCTCAGTTAACTTCTTTTTTTCCTTCAGTCTTGTTTATTTAAATCTTTGCCACCAATTTGTGATGTCTGGTAGTGTTTGCAGCGGACTGCTTAGGATGCAGTGTGAGAGTGAGGGAGACAGGAAAGCTGCTTGGTCACTGTGCTGTATCTAGAAACATCCACAACACAAAGGGGAGGGTGAGAACTAAAGTAAACTCCGTGTTAGAAAACCCCACCCGCCCACTATGCTACCTGATGAAGCCACGGATCAACTATGTAACTCTGTGTTTTTCCCTTCAAGGGACAACATGAAGTGCTTTCAGTCTCTTTGTGTCGTCAGATTGTGCAACACTTCCTGTGCAGACCAGTGCATTGTACTGTGGAGCAAATCATACATGTTTAATACCATATATTGTTGAATATGTATATTCTCATACGATTAAAGTTTAATTTACATTTCTGCAGCTTTCTATATGTATCTGTTACGCTGCACATCTAGATGCATGTACTATATCTTACCTCTACATTTACATTTTATTATATATTAATCTACATTAATTTAGATACAGAATATTGAATTCCTTAGTAATTCCTCTGATACCAATACTACTGCTGCTGCTGCTGCTGCTGCTGCTCATCTCATCACTTTCATTTATTCACTGAAGATGTCAGGTCCTCTCTTCTAAGTTAACTCCTACTTGTCTTTGACCTTTTCAGACTCTATATTATCTCCCTGCAGCACACTTTCCTTCCGGAAATGTGATAAGATGTTACCTAACATAATTCCTTTGCCCTCCCCTCATTCATTCATAAAAGCTCTTAAGTTTCAAGAACTCTGCAAAAGCTCTCAAATGCATTCACATGTGCATTTATAAGCTTACAACTTTGTTAAATAAATGTAGAGTTGAAAATGTAAATCTATTCACAAATATGATTTTCCTCTTGACCAGCTTCGATGCACACATAATAATCAAGTATCTGTGTGCCTCTGTGTGCAGATGTCTCTTCAATAAAAGCGAGAGAGGGAGGAGGACTGCACCATGAGAGGAATACAAAAGATGAGGACGACCGGAAGTCCTGATATTCCAAGTTCAACCTGAGAGAGGCAGAAGAGAGCTGGATATGCTTTGTCTGAGCCAATTTCATGCACACTCCTCAGGAAAGTTCAGGCTGTGAGGTTACTAAGGGACATCTCAACAGTTTAGTCATACAGCTGCAATTCAGGTATTGATTCAAATAATTTCCCCAGTTTTCTTAAAGAAAGAAAAGTCATACAACAGCCTTGAATGTCAGCCTGCACTTAAGACACATAATGTTAAATGGTACAGTCTGTAATGAGGTGCAGTTACCTGCTAATCTGTTTCATGCAACATGTAAAATATTTTGCCCTTATCATGCACGTGCAATGTACATACATGTATATAAATGCACATCTGCATGCATTTACACTGTAAGCCAGATGTGACTGAGTAAAACCATCCTGTCACACATCCATGACGCACATCCTTCTCCGCTGCGAAGATGACATCAGCAATTTGAACAAGCCACAAACTGGTCTGGAAGTGATTCATCACACCAAGGTCTTCACAATAATCAGGGCAGAAACAAGTGGAGAGTAGATTCAAGTTACATCTCTGCCCACTACATTACTCTCTCTGGCCTCCTACTGTAGTTCTCTATGCTCAAGTAGTTGATCCAACTTAGCTTTCATAATGAAACGGAAATGAGAAACAACTTTTATTAAGGTTAATAATGTTTGCATTGTTACAAATAGTGCTGATATTTCTTAATGTATTCACAGTAATTTAAAAAATATATACCAAAATTCTGCTGGTAACATACTGTACGTATCTTTCTTTGATCTAAACAAAGCTGGTTTTAACATAAGAGGGAGGAAACGATGAGGAGGCGAGAGTGTGTGTGATGCTGGCGAGGCTGGAAAGCTGCTCCATCTTTGTGTGGGGGTGTGTGACTGTTTGTGTTGGTTGGGCAACAGGTGGGAATCATTTTTAGACCAGGAGCCTCGTGCTTCAGACAAGGCCCATCCCACAGCCTACACCCAGGGCTGAAGTAGGAGTGGACTGTGTGTCAGCGGTTACTCATACTACAGCTTGTAGTGGTGGATCAATAATCAAACAGAAACATAGCTTCGTCTTGTCTTTTTTTTTATGTTGTAAATCGTGGTCTGCCCCCTCCACATTTTGTCTCTTTCAGTGGTGACATCATAGTGGGTTGGTGGTTGTGGTTATGTTTATAGTAGTAATAACAGGGAAGGAACCGAACTGTCTGGTGGTTTGGCACTTTAGGAGGTGCTGTGTGTGAAGAAGCAATGCCACAAAGTAGAGCATCAATGAGGTACACAGTGAAATAATGAACTATTACCACAGCTTTAAAAGAAGTAGGCGATGAAGCAGCCAATTGTCCTTACACACTGAAAGGAAGTGATTTGTTTTTTGTTTAAAAAAAAAATAATAATAATAAACCTGTTCATTAAAAAGTTACAGCTTTGGCCAAAAGAACAAACGGAACAATTTTCCAAATCAATGAGCACATTGCAGATGGGTCAGAAACCATGACTAACAGAACATTTTCTTTTCCTCTTGGTATTGTGATTTGACTTATTGTGCAATTGTCATCTATGAGTCTTCCTGTACTCAAAAAAAAAAAAAAACTTTTCCTAGACTGTCTGACAGAGCTGACACTTCAGTTTTTACGAAAAGAAAAAGTCTTACAACTCCCAGGAAATTGCTGCACTTTGACGAAAAGATCTCCTCACGTTGCCAGATGTTCGTCACTGGATGTGTTCGTTGTCATGAAATTATAGAAGCGCACAAAATCAGAATTGCTGCTATGTCAAGTATCTGAGCTCTTTGTCATGAATATAATGGACCGTTTCCTTTGCCATGCATGATTTGTGTGTGTTTTTACAACATTGTGAATGTGGGTTCACTAACAACGGTTGTCCAACTGTTAGAGGTTTAAGAACAATACAGCATGATCCCTTGCATTTGTCCTCTGTTTGTGTGCCTGTTCTCAAATATATCGTGTCAGGACATAGGGTACATCAGAGGGAGTCAGAGTGTGCCAGGAGGCATGTTCAGGATGGGAACAGATGGCTTACAACTCCTCCAAGACATCTGTTTACTGTGAATTATAGCAACCGTGCCAGATGCTAAGCAAAATGAGTGATGGACAACCAATCACACCATCATCTCTGCCTATTTTTAAGAGCAACCATCACTCAGTTTGCCTCACAGCAATGTTTGATACTATTTATTTGTGTGGTGAACATAACTGAAAAACCATAATGGTTTCTCTATGTCACAGAAGACCTCCATAAAATCACTTCTATAAAGCTCTTTAAGATACATCGGGATGTTTTGACATATTTAAACCATATGGGAGTTAGAAAACCATGTGATGCTTGTTTAAGCTTGGATAAACAAATGTGTTTCAGTTCACATGGGAGCTGACAGCGATCAATTTAACAGCTCACTGAACTTCATGTCGCCTCTGTTGTTTGCTGGGGCAGATGTGTCAATAAATCTCAGAGTTACTGTGTTTATTTAAACCAAATATTTAGTAGTTTATCAGAAAGGTGTTTCTTAGAGTTCAACAATAGGAGCAAATATATAACCTGTAAACGTTGTTACCTCAGTGGGTGATATAGTTAATACACTGGTCAGAAAAATGTGGCAAAAAACAGTTTCCATTATATCATTAGGGGTGTTGTAATTGCTTCTGTTAGCGCAGTATGAAACGCCATCAAAACCTTCTACCAGTTTTTTTTTTTTTTCATTAGCTTTGTTTACAAGCACATTCATCACTGAAAGAGGAAGCTCTCAGGCAGCATCAGTAGCAATGACAACAACAAGGCATCCCCATGATCTGTCAGCTGTGCTTGCAGCTATAAGCTCATTGTTGTGACATTTCTGCTTTGACGTCTGTGATGCGTGTATTGACCTCAGAGTTGTGGTGCATTTCCAACTGTGGCTAACGTCTCGCTATATACACCTGAAAACAAATCTAAAAAGTCAGAGGACAAAAGTCCATGAAAAGTGAACAAGTATCGTATGAGCAACATAACAAAAACAACATGCTAATAGGAATATATTAATACTTGCATATTACATAAAGAAACACCCGAAGAAATCACATAAGCAATTTGAGTTTGCATCATGATTTTTAGTTTTAATTTACTGCAACTATCAACTGCTGAAAATGCTCCCTGTCTTCTTGTTTTTCTACATTTGTGCTGAAATGGTCAGTTGGGCAAAAAATAGCTCTTAGATTATGGGCACCACTTTGTATTTCAATTTTCAGAGCACAATCAATTATGTTACATTTATCTTGGCTGAGATTGTTTGATGCTAAATGAAAACAAATACAGATGCCAGTCAGGCCAGTGCTTCTATAAGCAGCTCAATCAATCTGTTTTTTTTTTTTTTTTAAAGTAAAATAAATAAAATTGTGGTGAAAATACAGACTATTTTTCTTAAAGGAAGAGGTCCCTTTGATGATCAGAGATAATTGGATGTCATGAATTTGAAAACTCTCTCCCATAAAACCTGGTTTGGCAAATAAACTCTATTTTTTACTCTGTTGTAGCTACGGGAGTACCTGAACTAAAAGTCAGCAACTGTTCTCATCATCCAACATCTGTCTATCACATCCAAGAATAGAGTTTTAATGATAGATATTTTATCCTCTGATCTAAAAAAGAAAGCATATTAACATTTGCTGTGGTACACTTTGGTTACTATCAAAAGCTGCACAATATTAGCAATATCTCTGGTTAAAGATGCTGTATTTGGATTATAAATACAACAATCGTGACATGTATGCTTGTTTGTTGCTTGACAAATATTTCTGTGATGCTTTGAGCATCAGGCCCAGCGTTCAATGTGCTGGTGGAGGTGGATATGTAGTTGAAAAGGAGCAGGTGTCATTATGAGTCACAGAGACTTCATTTTGCTTCTGGGTCATTCATCCACTACAAACAGCAGGTTTTGTAGTGGGTGGGGTGGGGTGGGGTGGGTGGGGGTGTGGGGGGGTTGGCCCTAAAGTTTATGAGCATTCAAGGGCACTCACTTCATTTTTGATGAGACCTCTCGTTCTACTGACTTTCAAACCATCTGCTGTTTTGTTCATCTATATGAGAGAGAGAAACAGAAAGAGACCTGCGCCCATCCAAATATATATATATATATTTTATGTATATTTGTTGAAGACCTAGCTTAATTCTTGATGTTATAATGATTTAACTGCCAAAGATGAGCATGGTGCAGTGAAAGCTCCACTAAACCAAACATCTATAGTAATATTTGATGTATATCTGTGATTGTATCTGTGATGTATTTCTCCCTCAAAATACTTACTGTAAGCAACACATATTTTACTGAGTTATTATATAAATGTTAAAGTATTGCTCTTAAGAATACATAGTTTATAATTCATTTAGATCAGAGGATGCCTTAAGTCAAACCTGACAGGATGGTGGACTGAAAGAAGAAGACATAAATACAAAGCTGTCTGCTACTTCAGCACCATGGACAGCGCCATGGATTTATCAATACGAAGCACAGTCAGGCCACTGATATTTCAAAGCCACCATCTGTGCCATAGACTCTAAACAGAACATAACTCAGTCAGATAATAGATCAGTGAGAGAGGCAGGTTGAACTCGACTAAATTCAACTAAAAAACTTTGTCCCCTGATAAACAAGGGGTGATATCAGCCCCTGAAAAATATTAAAATCACTCGTTCCCTTACATCAGCTGCTGAGAAAGAAAAAGCATGAATATGCACAGGAAGCCAATGTTCTTGTGTAATGATAACACAGCAAGAAACCCTTCTTCAGCTCCATCATCTGGGTGAGTGAGAGAAAGAGCATGAGAGGCAGAAGGAGCCATGATGTGAGATTCTGCAGAGCTATCATGTAATCTGCTCTTCAGTGCATCCTTTCATTCAAATTTGCATAAGTGTGTCTTGGAGCTCTTGCAGTTGCGTACTTGAAAGCAGCTTTTCTTTATATATATATATATATATATATATCTCCTTCTCACCTCTCCTGGGTGGTATCTGGTGTGTGTTATTCTCAAGCTTGGGTCCTCTTCCAGAGGCCTGGGAGTTTGAGGGATCTGTGCAGTATCTTAGCTGTTTCTAGGACTGTCCTCTTCTGGACTCAGGCTTGTTGTTGATGTTGTTCCAGGAATCTGTTGGAGCCAGTCTCCCAATTTGGGGGTCACTGCCCCGAGTGCTCCTACTACCACTGGGACCACGCTCAACTTGACCTTCCACATCTGTTCCAGCTGTTCTTTCAACCCTTGGTACTTTTCAACCTTTTTGTGTTCCTTCTTTCTGATGTTGGGGTCAGCTGGTATCACCACTGTCTTCTTCTCCACTTTGTGCACCACCACTATGTCCAGTTGGTTAGACAGGAGCTGTTTGTCAGTCTGGAAGTCCCACAGAACCTTGGCACTGCTGTTCTCCGCCACCTTCTGTGGCACGGCCCATTGGGATTTGGGTACTTCTATTCCATACTGGGTACAGATGTTCCTCTACACTATTCCAGCTACCTGGTTGTGCCTCTCCATGTACACTGACCTGGCTACCATCTTACACCCTGCCACTATGTTGTGCTGGATATATATATATATATATATATATATATATATATATATATAGATAGATAGATAGATAGATAGATAGATACATACATACATAGATAGATACATACATACATACATACATACATACATACATATGTACAGATATGCACACAGTCACACATATATACAGTTTCTAGGATTATGGACCCCTATACCGTCCTCTCAATCTCTATAAATGTCAGAATAACTGAGGTATATCAGCTCTATTATAATCCATCTACAATGCCAGTGGGTCCAGGCATATGACAATACATCAAACATAAGGTGCACTGTCTTTGGTTTGTTTCTGATAGAGTCTAATGTTAAGTGCAAAAAAACTCTGACATTATAGGAGCCAGACATTAACACACCACTGAAGCGCTCAAACAGCAGTTATTACCCTTTCACATAAATACATGGGCTGCACATTGTCTATTTTATGCCAGTTGACCAAAGAGATACAAAAGGGTGGCAAGCTTGCTAGTAAAGGTCAATACTTACTCACAGTAGGTATTGGATTTGCTGTCAAGGTACTGAACACCAAAATTTTTTTCTTTGCATGGTTTGGGAAAAAATCATGTTTGCACAGAGGACAGAGAAGCTCCAGCTTCCAGTTCCACTTGTAGTGTAATTATTATTATTATTATTAGTAGTAGTAGTAGTAGTAGTAGCAGTATTAGTAGTAACAGAAGTAGAAGTAGTAGTAGTGGTAGTAGTAGTAGTAATATAATGTGTAAATGTTTTTTAATGTATTTAATGTGTAATTATTACACACATATACCATATACAATATATAGTGTTAAATAGCAGGACCCCAAACAATAAGAGAGTAAAGTAAGTGTTAAGGTAAATGAGTTTCAGGATTTTTTTTTTTTTTTTTTTTTGATCAACAGTGGTGGATTGCATAATAAGACAAAGAAGGAATGTCAGGGCACATTTATTTCCATTATTAATATTAAAACAAGCATTGACGTACAGCTGTTTCATATATTAATGTAAGACTGACAGAACGTTCCTTGAATTGCTCTTCAGCTCTTTTGTCTCTTTTATTTCCTGTGAGAGACGATTAACCTGTCGGAAGTGGAAAATCCACTGCTATTACAAGTCCTTGAGAATTCACCACCTGCCTGGCGAATGATTCTCTGTCCCCATGGAAACCTAATCAGCTAAGAGAGAGAAAATGACAGACAGAGGAAGAGAGAGAGTGAGATGTAAAAGTGAAGGAGGGTGAAGGTGCTCTTTGGGGTGTGGGAGGTCACAGAAGAGCACAGTCATTGGTCTCATTCATGTCTGCTTGCTGCTCAAGTGCATCTTGAAAGGCGTGGCCGGTCTGTGTTATACAACCAATTCTGCTCTACATCTTTTGATTAGATTTTATGATGATGATTATGATGATGATGAGAAGCAGCGGGAATGTGTACAATGAATTATTGTATTTATTATTACATTGATTTGAGTTCTCAGCTTGACGCTGGACTAAAGTAAAACTAAAGTTTTCTGATTTATGAATGAACAGTTACTGAGACGTTCAACCTGAAGCAGTTTGATTGGTGGCAACACAACACAACCACAAAGAATGGCTGATTTACATCCATTTAGACTTCTATAAATCCAATTACCAATTACTCTTTAAGCTGTGTTTTGTCATTTCTGTTTGGCTCGATAGAGCTGAGAGAAACAGCACAGTCCATTGATACATTTGCATGTGTGTTTGACGCTATAGGTAACTCCTTAAATATCATAATTATAACATTATAACAGCATTTGACTGTTTGTGTACATATAAATATTAATTGGTGCAGCTGGCCTTGAGTTTCAGCATTGGCATGTAGACCCAAGTGTTTTTATATCTTTAATAATAACCCTTCAAACTTCATATTGTCTGATTTTGCATGACTTTCATACCTGCAAGACATTATATTCCCTCCTCGCCTCTCCTCTTTATTCATTTGATGTCTGTGCATAAAACGTGTTTTGTAGTGAATGACCTCTTCAGCAGTATCCTGCTCTCTTGTCCTTGATGAGCTTCTTTGTTTTGATCCCCAAACACTGAATGCTCATCATGTCTCAGTGAATAGTTTTCTCTCTCTCTGCACGTCTCTCCCTGCTCCTTGGCATCTGCAGTCACTCTATTTCTCTGTTTCACTCATCCATGCTTTTCTATCATTCTTGCACAAACTCAACATATTGTCTGCCTCGCCCACCTCTTCCGCTCGCTCCCGGTTTCTCTCCCCCCTCCCTACTCGCATCTCTCTCTCTCTCTCTGTCACACACACTCCCTGTTTTTTCCTTAGCTGTGGTCTCACAGCCAGGTTCACGTCAGAAGGATGTGAGAATGTTGTATGTCCTGTCTCTCAGTCTCTTTATACAGTCTCTCAACTGACATCTGGACATTTTTTTTTTTTAATCACAGAAACCTTTTGCCCTCAAGCCAGTTTGACTATCAAGCTGTATTCAGGTCATCGGGACAGATTTCTCTCAGTCAGATTCATACAGACGCTCAATTATGTGTTGAAAATGTGCAACAGACTGTGTGAATGTGCAATCACAGATTCTGATTAGTTAAGACGTGTTCAACAACCATGATGTGCAATTTTCTCTCAATCATATATATCTATACCAAGACATGTCAGTACCATTATTATAAAAGATTTTGATTGGATGTTTTTTTGTTGTTAATTTGCCAGTTTGTTTGATGTTATGTTGCATAATCTAACTCCTGCCCACCCATCTATATTTCTGTAAATGATGTGCAGTTGAGCAAATATTGTTTGTGGTCGGGAGCATTGGGTACACATGAAAAATATAGAGTTCAGTCAACACTATTTTATATCTGTCTCAACAACAGGTTTTTTGGCAGCAGACACTTTCACATTTAATTTTGCATCACACCAGCAGCAGTATATGGAAACTGGAGGCGTTTCATAATTTCAAACATAACAGAACCAAAGTTTTTATGTTTCTTCTGGATGAAATCAACATCTATAATGTTTCTAATTTAAATTTCAAAGTGCAAAGCGCAAGTGGCCACAACAGTCATTATTATATGAATATTTACATGGAGTTGTCGCATGTTTTCCATCCCCACTTGGTTTTTTCCATTTATATGCACCTACCTCCATTGACACTCCTCTGTATCTCTGCTCTGCACTATTTTGAGAAGTGTTATATTTGGGGTCTTCTAATGGATCTCAACAAGTGTGTAGTTACACAGTTGTACTTCCAAAACCATTTCCCCGAGCTACCAAATGGGGGGGAAGGAATACACGAGTTCAGCATGAGCTGAATGGGTATAATGGAGCTGCTTGTTGGCTTGTTTTAGTCATAAATAGCAAGTGTGCAGTATGAACAGGATGAAATGTAGGAGAGACAGATGAATGAATGACACCATGCTCTTTTATTTATTTATAGTTTTATTCCTTACATTATATGTGACTAATGGGTAGCAAATATCTTTTTTGAGTATGTGAAGGTGAGTCAGGTCTTAGTTCCATTTCCTGACTGTTGTACTGTACATGTCTTCTTCAGCCGCTCCCCATTTTCTCGACAATAACAAGATCCTGTCTCTGTGAATGTTCACGAGTGGAAAACTGAGCACGGCTGACGTCAATAAGATTTGCACCTCTATTTCTGGACCGATAGCCACAGCTAATTACTATAAATAATGCAAGTGCGTATGTGTGTGTGTGTGTGTTTTTGTTTTTTTTTTTAAAAACATTTCTGACAGTGGAAGATAATTCTCTCATACGTGGGCATATGTGTGTTTCCAGCGATTTGGCCTGAGGTGAAAGGTGATGGTCAGAATAGTTTAGTCTGAAGCCTGAAATATTGACGTGCCTGCATGATTTAGGATAATACTTGCAAGGAGGGGAAGATCAGTTAAAAATCGTGCTGCCAGTGAAGAGAGCAATACAAAAAGCAAATATTAATTCATGCCCACAAACACGCTTCTCAGAGCATATACATACAGAATAATGTATGTGTGGAAGTTCTGTGTGTAGTAATGCAACAGTGGCCATCTGATGAGCTATACATACTATATATAAAGGTCATGTACACCTGAGTTATTTCCAGTTTTCTGTAGGTTTGTTGGCATCCACATTCTTGGTCACACCACAAGAAAAATTACACCCTTGGCATGAATTCACAAGACCAGTTCCTGTTGTCTCAGTTCTACCTTTAGATTAAAAAAAAAAAAAATAAACTGTTAAAACAGGAGTTATACTGTAGCCACACTGTGAATTAATTACAAGGACTGGGACACAGTTTTACACCCACTACTTTTTTTCTGCCTAATATTTTAAACCATTAGCTATAATTACCTGTTGTTAGAACGTGGGTCACAACTTTAAAAATAACTTGCTAAATTAATATGAAATTGTTTTTTAATGCCTCTTCACTCTGAGCCACGTAATGCAGTTTGATTATCGGTCATGTGCTGCCCGCAGGTCACAGGAAGTGCTGAGAATTGGCATTATAATCACAGAAGTTTGCATTTTGGTGAATGAAAGTGGTTTGTTTCAGCTTGGAGCCGTAGTCTGCAGGTGTAAGTCACAATGAGAGGAATGTTGTTGACAACATGTGAGCACAAGGGATCGACATGTGCATTGAATTTTGTTGCTTTTTCTCAAATATAAATGAATGAAGTGACAGAATATTGTGCTTTCAATAGTTTTTGTTCTCCACTCACATGTTTGATTTTAAAATTGGATTCAATATTGGAGTCAATTGGAATGTCAATAACAAAGTGCCTTTCTGTTCAACTAACCACCGGGAGAGAAAAGGCCATGCTTTTGGAAAACAGACAATTCAATGAATGTGAAAATTCAAAAAACGAAAATGAAGGTTTATTTAATTCTAAACACTTTCTTTACACACTAATTAGGTCTAAACTGGTTCTTTTATATGTGGGGTAAAACATTGCTTGACTATATATAAACGACTATAATGAATAAACTTTCTCAATGAATGCGTCATTGCATGCGTCACAAGAGCTTAAAGGCATTATATTATGCTATATATAATTTGTTACGGAAGACAAAACAGTCATTTTAACAATTAACTCAGTTTCACTATTTCTAAATCTGATTTTGTTTCGTTTTGTCTCGTCTTGTCTTGTTTTGTTTTGTTTTTTGTTTTGTTTCAAATCCCACTTTGCAAAACTGAGTGCCACTTTAGTGCACAATGCATTCATTTCTTTTGTTGTCACCACAAAGAAGTGACAACTGAGTCCATCTGCAAATAAAGTCACAACACAATGTGTAAACAATGTCACCACAACACGCTGCTTGAAATGATACTGACTGATGAAAACTCAACTGACGCCGTCACCCTACTTATTCAAATGTCAAAGATCTTTTTTATCGCTGTCAGACACCCACATGTGGAAAAAGTTGACAGCCTGACTAAATCCACCTTTGACAAGACGAGGCTGTTGCTGGGGATGACTAATCAGCTGATAAAGAAGCTGATGCTTTGACCTTTGTGATGTATTGTAATCCGAAGGTTCCCTTGTTCTGTGACTCAGTGTTTCTGCACAGATTTTTTTTTGTCTTGTTTGTAACTTGGGTTCAGTGTTTGGTCTTCAATCTGATCCTTGTGGATAAAAATTTGAATTTTCATTTGCTGAATGGAACCACAGTTATTCTATTTGGAGAAGGAGGCGCAGCGTGTCAAGATTTTCACATATGATCCATCTGAACTTTTACAGATGGGGAGGTCACAGTACAGCCTGAGAACTGCAAAGAGTTACTCACTGAGAGCAGATTGGGTTAGAGGGTAGAGTGTGTGTGTATGTGTGTGTGTGTGTCTTTCTATAGTTGCATGAATAAATTCTGGTTTTGAGAGGACATTTTGCCTGGTGCTCAAAACTCAAAAAGCTAGTTAAATTGTTAAGACTTGTTTTTGTTAAGGTTAGAGTTAAATTTAGTTCATGTTTAGGGGATGCATTATGTCTATGAGTGTCATCACAGTTATTGAGACACATGAATGTATGTACATATTTATGTGGATATGCATGTACATGTAGTCACATTTTCACACTTTTTTTTTGTCCACACATCATACTTACTCTCAAAAGCATTTCAATGTAATCTGACACATGCTGTGCATGTCCATGTACACCCCCTTACATGAACAATGACACTATCTTTCACACACACACACACACACAAACATTCCACTGTTCAGGCCACAAATTACACCTTCCCACTCATACCACTGCACTTGCTTTTGAACATCGTCACTCTCACTTGCACAATCATGCCCTCTTAACATGCACCATTATGCAGTGTATTTTTGGAAGAATCACGGAGAATGAAAGTTATCCCTGACCCAACAAACAGTACTTTGGCAGAACATTCTTAAGTCAAAGGCCACCACCTTTTTTACTTCTTGTTTTACTTCTTGCATCTTGTTAAAAAAAATAAAAAATGTACTGATGCATTTATTAAAGAAGGTTATGGTTGTGGGAGTCTAATGTTCCATGATAAATGTTAAAAATAGCAGTGGAAATAATAGATGCATGTAGTTTTTTAAACTTAACTCCAACTATTTGCTAACTTTCAAGCATTTGTTTCCATTTTATTTGAACGTTGCTCAAGTTTGCAAACATAACAAAGAAGATAAAATCAGTAAAAGAGTTTCTCAGGAGCCCAAAGTGGTTATATTTAAGTAAAACCTGTGCAATAACAAAGTAAACCTTGTACAATCAAGACAAAATACTGGAACACTAAAGCAAACAAATATAATAAACAGTAGTAATAACAGTAAAGCAGATTTGTTAGTACACATAATACCTATTGGTATTATAAAGGCAGTGTAAACATGATACTTAGGAGGGTTTGACTGAACAGTGGGGTACAATCAAAGCAGGAGTTAATCTGGCAGTTTCATACTTAATGATATACGCACTATAGTCTAATGGATTAAACAGCATCTCTGTAAGTGCAGCCTCACATGTTGGCCACACAGATCCAGATGGCTACTGGACACATAATCTCCCAATCAACTTCCCATGTGTGCTGACAAACACAGCAGAAGACAACACTGACAGAGCATTTCAGGATAAACTGCCAGTTCTTTGTTAACACAAGTTGCCTTAACTGCACCAAAACACTGATGCTGAACGTCGGTTCAAAACTAAGCACAACAGGTTTCTGGGAAGCCGAACATTTTTTTTGAAACATTTCACAGTGTCAGCTACATCTAGCCTAGTTCAGTTCCTTCCTGTATTATTTTTGAATCCATGACAATGTGAAAATTTGCCATATCCCACTCTTTAAATGATTCATGCATATTTATGAGGGAATAATCCATTTACACACGCGTCGATATCACTCTGCCGAGGACTATTTTCAATGTTTCACACAAAAAAAAAAGGGAAAAAAAGCAGCTTTTGCCGAAAATGTTCAACCTTTATTTACAATGAGAGTGAATGTCGCCAAATGCATTAGAGTGGAAAATGACACTTGACACACTTGGTATGCATTATGTTAATGCTGGTAGATTACCAAACACACTGTAGCATTGTTAGGTAATGATTTAGCTCTCAACTCAATTACAACTCGAGACTGATGACTTTAACTCCACAAAACCAAGTTAGTCTCCACAGGGAACATTTCTGACAACAGTGTTTAATCAAGTTATGGATACTATTATCATTAGTTTTGTTGTAATTTTATCTAAAATGACAGGGAGAGGGACGTTTAACTGCACAAAAGCTGCTGATGTTAGGTTTCTTTTCCTCTTGGCAATTCAGAAAACAGAAAACTAATAAAGTAAATGACACAGTGTGAATGATAATTGTTGTTTATATGTCAAATGTGATATTATGTAATTAAAAAGGCGTGCAGCTGCTGTTGAGCAATGTTTACGCTGGTAGATACACCAAGTTTTGTGTGGCCCAAAAAAAAGACAAAGTGTCTGTCACAAATTTAACAAAGTTCACCCCAAAACTGCTAAATAGTTGACTCTTAATCTTACATATGGGATTAGTAAGTTATTGATAAGTTTTAGTCATAAACTTTAAAACAGATAAAGTGACACTGATCATTTAAGAATGAGTCGTAATTGTATCACTTGTCTTTTTCATTCCCACAGGATTATGATTATTTCCGCAATGAGCGCCAGCACTCTAGATGACGCATGTAAGTTCCATTCAAGCAGTGGGGGGTTGGCAGGCTCCTGGTTCCCAGGCTGTAAGTGGTAGCCTGATTTTGAAATTAGACACGATCTATTTCCAGTCGCCAACCCAGACAATGTGCGTATGTGTGAAGATTTAAGGGAAATGATGTAAAACTGTGGGCTATAATATTATGTGTTTTTCTTGGCCAAAGCCAATATTCCCTTGACTGGTATTTGAAAGAGACACTAAATAGTAAATAGGATGGTTCAAGAGGGAGGTGGATGATACACAGAAGTGTGCTAAAAACATGTTGTTATGTTGGTTGTTTTTTTTTAGTATTACGAATTTCTTTACTGGAAATGCACCCCATAATTTTCAATCTGTTTTACACCTTGTAGAGTTATGACAGCGAGACAGAATCTACCATTTTATAATTACCCAATATTTTGCCTTTATATCAAGCGTTTAGCCATCCTCCTGCCAGAGTGACATAAAATGTTTCATTCAAGAAAATATTCTAATGTCCCAAGTACAAAAGCCAATAAGAGTGAATGAGTCAGGGAGGGATGTTGTGTCATCACGTTGGTCCCTCAACAAGTCATTGAGACTTTATCAGACAGTTTATCGTTACTACAGAGGTGGTCTTAACTATTTCTTGTAAACTAACAGAAGCTTCTGCTGCAATCTACTGCAAAGAAAGACTTCTCATGAAGTCAAAACACATTTCTATTTCAAAATACTTCTCTTTATTAGTCCCTCAAGAGGTGTTTTTGGGGTAAAAGCACAAAAATACAAATATGTCAAAAGAACTAATTCACACATAGATTTAGCCCTGAAATATAAAATGTGATATTATCCTTTTTTATGTTTAAATCAGGAATATTGTTGTCTACACAAGACTTATAATAGTTTATAATTAGCTTCTGTTCATTGCTGTGTTTGTGTGGAAGTGGGTTTGATGAGCTTCCGCTTCATCAAAGGAAAAAAAACAATGCAAAGTCTTGAAATACTAACTATCATATCTTTTGTTTTTCATCACATAACAACTTTTATTTCAAATGATACATTTACTTGTATGTATTATGAGTGGTATTCACAACCAAACACGTGATGATTCTACATTTCTGTCGCCCTATGTCAACTGTACATCATCACCGCACAGGTGCTTTCTGCTGATGTGCATGTGCATGTGCATGTGCATGTGAAGGTGCAGGTGCAGCAATCACGAATTGAAATGATAAATTTTCAGTCATTTTATAAAACTATCTGAGGTATTCAAATACAATAAAATAAAAGCTGGGCTACCGACATATCAATTGGTATCCAAGGTGACGAATGCACCCCGGCTTCCTGGATACTCCACCTGTTTCTCCACCTGTACACGTCTGATCAACCATATAACAACACCACTGTATAAAGACCCAACTCATTCAGCCTTTAGAGTCTTTGTTTGGGTGTAAAAAAAAAAAAAAAAAAAAAAAGAAAGCTCACTTCTCAGACCAAATGAACAATCAGTCAGTCAATCAAACTTTATTTGTTTTGCACCTTTTATGTAATTTGGTGTCCTCCAAACTGCTTCATAGATGATTGACAAGATAATAAGTCAAGACAAGATAATAACACGAAAAGGATTTTTAAAAGAAGAGAAAACAAGTGAACATAGTGTAGCTGAAAAACATTCTAGATGGTAGAAAAACCACAGCAGCAATAAGTCATAACAAGTCAAATAGATCAATGTTAGTTAAATTTATTTTGAAACTTTGTTAAAGGTAAAGTTAAAGTACATCACACCTGAAGCCTAGTTATTGGTATTTTTATCATATGTTCAAGATGCACCAGTCTCCTTATTATGATTTAAGATCAACAGCCAGGAAATAGCTAGCTTAGCCTAGTCTGAGTTGTTACTTCGGCCAGTAACAACATCCACCCAGTGGTACCTCTAAGAACAGTATTTTAACCTGTTGTATCTTGTTTTTTGTCTGTACAAACACAAAGTCTGTTCATAGTTTGTCTGGTTGTAGTCTGTGTGCTATGCTAAGCTGAGTTTTATGTCACTTTATGTCACTTACCTATTGACAAGAAGCTGAATGAGCATATTTAACCACTGCTTTAAGCTTGTATGGTAACAGACAGTAGGTTAAAGACATAGATTTGCAGGACCATGTTTACAGTTCTAGAAAATCATATGCAACATGGCTAAAACAGCTAATGTGTATTAAATTCATTTGTTGTCCCACTCATGTCCTCATGCTAATGACGATGTTATGTTAACTGACCTTTTTGATCAACCATTCAAACGCTCCTGCTTTGATCTGGATTCCACTGACCCTCCCTCTATTCCCTTGTACTTAATCTTTGTAGCAAACCCTCCCTTTCCAGCCTCTGCTTTGTGTACTTCACCCACATCACGGGCACCGTGTTTCCCCCGCTTCTGACTCATCACATGGCCACAGTGTGTGAGTGTGTATTATGCATAACAAGTGTCTTCCAGCAGAAGGATCAACAAAGTCCACATGGCTGCCCACTCTTTGTTATCAGGTTTGGGGTCACTTCTTGAACCTGAGGCAGGATCATAATTGAAGGGTCCCTGTGAGAGACGCTTGGACACAGCAACCTGGAGTGCAAATGATAGTGAGACTGACAGGAGTATGCAGGAAAAATTACAGCATGAAAAAGATTGTTAGTTGTTAGATGCCACTTTAAAATATAGAGGGCATGAGAGAAAGAGACAGACTGTTAGACAAGGTGTTAGTCACTCTTTGCCCCCACTGGCACAATCATAATTAGGCAGGAAAATGGCATAATGTATACAAATTGCAGTATAATAACTAAGGCGGCCCATCTATCCCACACACTGTATTTATTGACCAGACACACACACAATGAGGACAGGAGTACAAAGGTAGTGGTCTAGTGTTTTGCTTTGTCAGGCCAGTGAGTGTGCATAGGGCGTGGGAGTTGGACATTGAAGAGCCTGGTCTTTTTGATCCATGTGTTATGTATGCACCCAGAATCATGGAGCCTTTAACAAACTCTTTATCCATTTTTAATGACATCTAATGTGCTCATCTCTGCAGTCCGAATGTGCTGCTGTGTGACAACCAAAAACTGATTAAACAATTTTTCTCTTTTATGTCATGCTCATTGCGACTTAAACATTTATGCAGCTTAAATCATTTGTATTAATCCTTCTTTAATCATTGCCTGAAAATTACTTATTGCCAGCAATGACCATTTTATACTATACTGAATTTGTTGTCTGCAACAATTGTCATTCAATGTCCCTGAGAGTTTCCTTTTGTTGTACTTTTGTATTACTGAGAAGAGGCTTTTTATAGAAACCCTTGGAAAAAATATTGATTTGTGGGAAACGCCTACGAACTTCCTTTAACTGCAGATGTTGTGATGTTATATTGATAGTTGTCATGCAGGCTGAATAATCATTGACAAGTTCTGGTGCAGGATGAGCTTGTGATTATTTTCCTCCAAACCACATCTTTTTCATTTCTGTCTTTTGTCAGTCTTACTCCTACAGGGCTTCTTGAATTTAGCGTGAGTGTCCACTTTAATGGTTTGAGCACCTGAAGTATTACACAGAAAATCTGGAAATCTCAACACAACACAACACACAGTGTGATTGTGTTGCTGCTCTTATGTCATAATCAGACTCAATCAGACCCAACAGGGGCTAATGTCCATTAGTTTACTTTGCTACTGTGATGTTTGGGCCTATTTTGAGCCTGCACCCTGCCTGCAGTTCAGATTTCCAGCTGCTAATGTCCTGCCTGTCTGATGTTTTTTGGAGTTGTTTGTCTAGTGAAAGCCTTCCTGCTGACAACTTTGCACTAGTTGCTTTGACCTGTGAACTTTTTTAAAGCCCTTCAGCAGCTTAGTTGAGTAACAGAGTCTGCATTTGTGGTAAAATATTCCAAAACATTGTATTGTTTGTTTGCAGCAAAATAAGATTCCCATGCCAAGTTCAGCAAATGTTGAAAAGTTTTTCCCTTATCCTTTAGCACATCCAACATTTACATGCTGTGCTACAACTCAGCTTGTTTACCACCATGCTTTCTGATGCTCCCCCATCTTCTGCTCAAGCCATCTGTTTTCTTGTCATTTCTACCAAAACCTGACAGTCTGAGCGGGCTTTGCAATGATCCCCAGAGATTAACACAGGTTAAAAAGTAAACAGGTTTTATGTGTATAGGCCAGAAGAACTGTGCACAGAAGTGTGAGTGTGTTCATTTATGCAGGAATTTGATTCAAAACGATGAAATGAGGTCAAGCAAGTCCAATATGATAGGTGAAATGATAAGTCTGTGACAGCTAACAAACTGGAAGATCTCATTTGCAATTATCCACTGTTGAGAATGAGGGGAGCCTGAACCGTGAATTTAAAGTGTGAGTCTGAGGGTGGGAAGGGTGTTGGTTCTAGGAGTGAGTGTGAAGGGTGAGTACAGTGAATATGCAGTGAGGCTCAAGTCACCAGGCGGAGTGTGAAGGTCTTGTGGGAGTGTCCAGATGTTACTGTATGAGAGACCCGAGGCAACACACACCCCCCACATGTCTTGACATTTTCTGAGACTTGCATGACATTCAAAGGTCCAATAAACATTTCTCAAGTGAAATGTTGATGATTAAAATTTCTTTTCTTGAATGATCTTTGGGTTCATGTTCACCAGACATTATTCAAGACTCTGAATCAATACAACAACTGCAGTGCAACCAAATCCAATACTAAACCAAACTGGCAACTTAGAGAAAAGGTAGTTCTGTAGTTCTGTGTTGGTGTTAGAATTAACATTAGAATTTCGAAATACAGAAGGATATATGAGTCTAGTTGAAGAGGGATACACTCAAAGACACAGGTTACTGAACCAAGGGTATCAAAGAGCCTCTTGTCCACCTACAGACTCCCTTAGACTCCATTGTCAAAGGGCACAACTCTCATTGGAGAGAAAACAGACTGATTACACATTTAAATTGAGATGACATGTCAGTTGTCATGGTTTTGAGTCCACGAGTCTGCTTATTCATCCTTTTATCCCAATGTTTGTGCATACATAGTTTAATTCTGCAATTAAAAACCCTTACTAATGTCTCCAATAAATCTCCACTTGAACATCTGGCAGTGTGTATATTGTAGATGACAAGAGGAATAAAGGATTTACAACAAATATAAGACTTTTTCAGGATTTGTCCATAAAGGTGAACCTTGAAAAACTTGAAAATCAAACCTCACAAACTGGCCATACTGTACCAGACTGTAGTTAAGTTATTTGCTATTGATTTTGAGGCATAATTTGGAAAATGCCAGGCCATACAGTCATTCCACAACTGGAGATAAGTGGTCTAATCACAGAGGAGCCTCTGTTCCTGTCATATCCTGTTCCTGACACTCAGTTCATAACATGACTCAAGCTGAAGGGCAACATTTTCTTTGATTTACAGGGTATAAAGTATTGCTGTGAGGCTCAGGGATTTGGTTGACGCCATTTTGACGCAGGTGCATGGAGTTGCCATGGTGACAAAGGGATTTCCTGTTTGCCACTCTGAACACAGTACTTATTACCATCTGATGAGCTCTGCACCTCCACAGGTGATCCTTTAAAGTTACCACCCACGTTCTTGTGCAGGAAAGAACACCTCAATACATGGACAATCCCTGCTTGTTGCCATGGCCATTATGCTGCTGCAAACATTTTTTGAGCGCATTAGTGCATTTCTCCAACCTCCACCTACTAAAGTCTGTTTGATAGAACAAAGTCAATCAATTAAATCATTATTCGGATGTTTTGCTTTAGTCACTCTTGATGAAAAAGCATTTTAGTCATCACCACTTTAAACTCTGCTTCCTCTTGTTTTTACGAACCATCCACTTTTATTATCCACTTTTTTGTCTATTATTGCAAAATAAGACAAATGTGGTGATGCACTGAACCGGAAACCTGCCATATGTGACAGATGAAAACAAATATGAAAGTACAAAAGGACAAGTTGAGGCACAGTGATGGATAATAACACAGTATATTTACTGAAGTACTCTTAGTTATTTCAGATTTAGATTCTGTATCTAAAATCACAGTAAGTTTACTCACAAGAGCCAAACAATGGTTTTTATTGTTATGACTTTTGATAACTTATAAAAAAAACACTGTTTAATTTGGGTCCATTGTCACATGTATCAGTGCCACAAACTTCTCATATAGTAACAATCTTCCAAATTCGATACCCAAATAGACAATATTTCACAGAAAACATTGACACTAGATATGCTTACATGTTCAGCAGAATGATCACCTCTCACTGACCCACAAGTATTAAAGTGATGGTCCAAAGTAATTTGAACTCAGGGTTTATTTCACCACACAGACGAGTCAAACACCCTGTCAAGAGCTATTTTATGTTGGTCAAAGGATTTTCCAGTTTGACCGTCTTTTGTTTTCACAGACAAATAGCTAAAAATTAAAGTAAATGGGGCAGCCAGCCAAACGTATCTAAACTGTCATTTTTTAACCACTAATAAAGCTCAAAATATCACTTCACTTCAGCTGTTGGCTGTGAAAACAAAAGACGGTCAAACTTGATATTACTTCAACCAGCCTAAAATATCTCTTGAGGGGGTTTTTAATTTGTATGTGTACCATCACTTTAACTATCACATGATTTATAACAATATATTAGTCACAGAAATCATTTTTTTCAGCCTGGCTGTTGCACCAAGCTAATAGATGGAGCTAAGTCAGGCAAAGATCCCATAGAGAGGAAGTTCTCAGAGGCGGGATCAGCAGGCATCTATCAAATGCCTCTGTGTACTACTGGACAGAGCTACAACCAATCAGACCATTGATTCCAATCACATATGCATAGCAATGGAAACAGAAAACCTCACCGATTGTAGTTTGCTTCACCATGGCTGCCATGTTGGCTGTAAACAAATGTGTCTCGCACTGGCATAAAAGCTTGTTTTTCATTGGTTCCTGATTTTTTTGGTTCCGGAAAAGCAGAGAATACGCAAGTTGGCCAGAACGCTTTGAACAATAAATTCTATGTAGCCTCATAGGCAGTACGGGCAGGCCCAGGCTACTTCTACTCTTCATCCTTTAAATGTATTCAACTGCTTATGTACTTCTAATTAAGTAGAATTTTGAATGCAGGAATGCTTTTACTTGTTGTCAGCTCCACACACATCATCATATTAATGCATTCCCAAATTTAAATCTGTCAAACTAACTGAAGTTTCAAAGTTTCTTTTTCAACTTGAGAGATAAGAAATAGCTCATCCTTCTTCCAAGAAAAATCTACCACAGTTATCACATGATTAGAAAAAGTGACAGGAAGTGAGGTATGCAGCTGGATGAAATAAGCGGTATTTTTCCCCTTCCCTTTCTATCTTACTTATGCAGCAATTATCTATCTACTCAAATTAGAAATACAGAATTCAGTATTTAAATCCATCTGTTGATTCATGACATGCTTGGTTACCAGGCCTTATAATTACCATTCATCTGTGCAATTGTTCTGGTGCTGCCCTCATTTTGTTACATTCATGAATGTTTAACTGAAAAGAAAAATCATCTTCTGACATTTAGAAGAATTGCATAAATGTGCAAAAAGGCCAAAGAGGTGGAGTTGAGGAGCTGATCAGACATTTGAACATTTTCTGCCTGTCAGGGTGGAGGTGTCAGTAGGATGCTTGGTGCCCGAAGATCAGAAAAACTCAAAACCAGACTGTGAAACTAAACACTTGCCTTCAACCTCTTGCACAGACGCTGACAAATTGTGCCGTAAACACAGAAACAACTAATGACCTGGCAGAGACGAAGCTCGTCTCCATGCCTGGTGTTCTCATTAAAGGCCTTTCCACTCTGCCTCTGCTTTATTCTCTTCAACACATTCATCTCTCTTCTTTTTCTCAGTAAACCAGACATTACACTGTTCTGCTCTGGTGTAAATCTTCACTGTATACATTCAAAGAATAAAAGAAAGTTAACTTATAAATACTGCTTTTCACATAAAACATGAAAAAAGTGTTTTTTGAGGTGCAAACCTGCACAGTAAAGGTGCATTAAATTGTATAAATAAAATCAACCAGCTGCTGCACAACACAAGATGTATGTGATTCAGTGTGGAAAGTTTGAGTTTAACTGAACTGATGCTGGAGTCAATATTATCATATCAATAATGAATTACATAACCACTAGTGTGTGAAGGATTACACTTTTTTTGCTTGTCCACCTCACAGCTTTACTGTTTTGTTTCAGCTGTGTTCAGCAATGAACTGTAATTAACAACTTATGCTCCACCTGCAAGGACCAAATTAGAAACTAAATGATAATGTGTCATTTAGCAGCTACACACTGGGTATTTCCCTCAAGAGCTGTTTAAGACAAAAGCTAAGTTAATAACACAAATTTCCATAAAACTGATTACTCATAATTGATTATAGTAGTTTATTGGTGGCAGTCACTAACTAACAGTCATATCCCTCCATTCACCATCACTAATAAATCAGTTCCCTCCAAGCTGCAGATTTTCTTTCTTTTGTCAGAGTTGGGCTGTGCCACTTTTACTAGATCCTGAATATTGCCTGCAACCAGTGTTTTGTTATTGTTTTTCTACAGACTCATCATCATTTATACCATGTTTGTATGACTGATAGTAATCCGTTTTGCTAAATTTGACCAAATCTTTTTTTATTTTGGCAGAACACAACAACGACCGTGTTTGCCTAAACCTGCTCAAAGTGTTCAACAAGAACGACCATATAAACCTTTGATGTTTTTCCGAAGTTAACTTTGCTGTTCCAGGAAGCTCTCCTGCTGATTCACCCCGTCATCAAGTTTTATTTTTACATTATTTTTGTCCTGGTTGGCTTAGCAACTGGATTATGAATAACATCCCAGCAGTTATTTTTAATGGACTTTTCCCAATGGCATTATCATGTTGCCTAGCAAGAGGTTTATAAAAGGGCCAGCGAATCATTTTTGCTCAACAGATGAGATCCCTAAAGAGTCTAAAGTTTCCAATTGAAAAATCTTTTGTGTCTACCAGTGTATCTAATCACTTATGTAAATGGAAATCCCTTTGTCAAAGAACTTGCTGTGTCATTTTGGAGACACCAATAATTCTATCTGTGTGACTTAGAAATTTAAACCCTATATTTGATTATAAATAAGGAAATTGAAGAAATGGTGGCATAGTGACTCAGTCTTGCTACCTCCCATGACACAAACTTTAAATTACTGTTGGGCTGAAGATGGGTGACATGTATATAATGCTTTTTCCAATTGAAAAAGATATCTTAAAGCTGCACTTGTCACTATTTTTATGACAATGGACTGAATGACAAATGCAACGTTGCTGCAGAGAATTCAGCAGTTCCTCTCATCCCTGTGGAACTATAAAACACCATCAGCACTGTGTTTTCTTTTTTAAAAGTGAAGTCAACTGCTTTATTATTTTTGCTTCAACATCACCAACCCCAGCTCCAGCCAAGTAATAGATATGACCTGATATTTTGCCTGACTATGACCTTTTGTATCTGGACCTGACGTGGCAGCAAAAATACTTTTATTTTGGCCAGCATGAGTAATAGGTTAAAGAATTCATTTCCAATGTGAAAAAAAAAGATGTGAGATGAGAAGGAAAGGTGTTTTAGCAGTGAGAAAAACCATAGATGCTAGATGACAAGACTCCCTCACACATTTTTGAAAAGCTGCTATTCACAAACCAGGTATTAGTGTTAAAAAATTGTTTTAAAGGAAAAGCCATCATTAAAATGTGATAAATATGCATTGTGAAAGCTTCTTATTCTGCCTTCTGGCAGGCTTTCCCATGATGAATGATTCATTTAGACCATAAAGATCTATGTTTTTTAATTAAAAATACATAGAACTTGCAAAGTTGCCATAAAAATGTCAGCAAACGAGAATAGAAAAGTTCTAGTTTTACGTACAGAACCTTCCACATATAGAACATGATAATAGAGATCAGAAGACAATGATGGAGCTTCTAGTGAATGAATCATCAAGAAGTTCCCATTCTGTTGCTAGGTGCAATGTTCCAGTTGCTGAGGGACAGCGGAGTGATGTCATTGAGGAAGATGACATCACTAGGAGATTCCATGACACACTGAGCGTTGTCTTCCCCACCCACCGCCACTCTGTCTCTATTTTCTTGGTTTGAGTGGTGCCCCACACTACTTCTGCTCCTCCACACCGATTGCCAGTGAATGTAGTCACTGTATCTCTATGTAGCCTCCATCATGACAACACTTGAATCACCGTGTTTCTGTGTTTAGTTGTTTTCATATTCATAATCTAAGACTGGATGATGTGTTTAATTTAACACATTTATTCTCAGTAGAAAGCTCACAGACAGTTTCCTGGAAAAAAAGGATAAATAAATAAATAAAATCTGCTGCTTGAAAAAATTGATTCCACTTCCTGTACTTCTGACTTCTGTGCCAGCTGACCCTGTCACATGTCCTCTTTCCCCTTCACCTCCACCTACCACTCAGTTCAACCAGTTGAGCTTTTGCCCGCCTTCACACCACATAGTGGTTATTTCATGAAGGAAAGCCAACACGTAAGCGCAGATATATCTAGCACACATCTATGATGAATCATGTGGCAAACCCAAAGACACCTCATGACAAATGCATGAATGGAGGAGGGTGAACGATTGGGAGGGGACATGTATCACCCTGGAATTGATAAGAATTTGTGTTTGCCGGATATTTCTTTGTGTGGTTTGGTCTCCTACACACATTCTGCTTTTTTTTTTTTTAAAGAATCACTCGCATGAATCTCTGTGTGGGGAGGGATTCCTCAGTGACTATTTTACTATTTTAAGTAAGCGTATTAGAAAAATCACCAGCTCTCTTACATGAAGTTTGAAAGAAAACAAGCTGAGTGTTATGTAAATTAGATAATGATTTACAGTGAGCCGGATGTCATGAATAGCTGTTTATCACAATGGCTGTGTGATACAAACATGAGTGTACAAAAACATGTTTGTTTTTGCATCATAGTCTTTACATGGTTTTCCTTTAAATTAATGAATATAATGTATGTCTGTGTGTTTTATTTGCATATATTTCACATATAATTACAAAAGCACAGCCCAGTTTGTGACTGTGTCCTGAGTCCCAGTGTGCCTCTAGATATTAATTATTGAAGCTGTTTTGAGTATTCACTGAATGGGTGATCAAATTTAGTATTTATAACAAGAGATGCTTCATTATAAGAATGTGTTTTCAGTGTGCACAATGAAAGGTGCTGTGGAAATGGAGCAACTGCTCACTGCTTTTGAGCTGATGACTTTTCAGGTTATGCTGTTAAAGCTTCATACAGATCTCGACTGGTGTAACTCTGTGACTTTGTTTCTTAACATTTCATTGACGCAGTTTCACTGACGTCCCTCGGGGGATGTCTCATAAGAAATACTTTGATGTTTCTATTTCATTGGCTGCAAAAAAAAAATCTCGTATGTCATTAAGACAACTTTTTTTTCATTGCACATCCTTTTTTGTTCATTTTCACATTCTCCTTGATGCATTTGATACAGTCAGATCAGTTATGAGTAATTTTCCAATCATAGTTGACATCAGACATTGATTTGGCACAAATGAATTTGAACTCCCTGTACTCATTAAAGACACATCTTGTTCTCATAATGCTTCAGGTTTACTGCTGATTAAAGGCAGATGGGAACTGTCAAATGTGTCATATCATGTTGTTAGAACAAAGTCTTAAGTTTCTTGGATAAATCAAATCCAAAACAGCACTGGCTTTCCCAATATCCACTATATACAAGACTACTAGGAGAGAAAACAAGAACACAAGAACAATGTGTTTTAATGCTGTTTATAGTTACTAGAGACTACATGACATATTAGGGAATATATTCCCGGATGTTATATTGTGTTTTCATTGTTAGAGTCCTTAGAGTCCTTGATGTTAGCTACATATATCAGGCTGAGGCTGAGTATGTAATTCTGTGTGGAATAAATTTATTGTGGTTTTTGTCTCATTGGAGGGGAATAAAACCGTGAAACAGCCTCAAGCTTTAATAGTTTGAGGTCTTCTGTCACTCAAAACATAACAATAAACTTAGTGATATTATTCTAAATGGAATATGCATTTCAAAAATTCATTTGGAGTTGGGCGAAATCATTTATAAAAAACAGAAGGATATAAAATTATATTTCTACTTCTGCAGGGTTTTTTTTGTTTGTTTGTTTTGTTTTTTTCCCTCAAAGTTAAATAGGATTTATTTTGACAAAGATGATAGCAAATGAAAAGCGTGGCAAATTGCAGATGCAAATAACTTAGGCACAAGTCAGTGGCACATTATCATGTTTGCTACTGCTGCATTTGGCTCCTTCATTAGCTCCTTAGGACACACTTTGGACAGATCTCATCACCGCACAATTACAGTTGTGTACGTCACCCATTAAGGCTTGATGGTTAGTTTAGTGCTGTTTTGATAGCAAATATGGAAAAAACAGAGCATCCAGGACCTGCAGTGCCTCAAAACTCGGAGTGTCGTCATCTGCACTCTGTATTATGTGTTCTTTATGTGGAAGACCAGGTATTAAAATCAACATAGAGAGTATATTATTCCTGACATGTTGCACAAAAAGCTGAAATCAATGTGTGGGCCCTGAAGACCATTGTCACTCCTCAACTTCCTATGGAAAAGTGGTTCGTGATTCCAGCTTGGAAATAAACAAGTCTATCACAAAAGGAGCGTGTGGGCATCACAAAAAGACAGAAGTCACGAGTCTTGGACAGAGTAGGTACCCAGGTTTCATGTCATTACTGGTTTTGATATCAGAACCACGACCTGTAATTCAAACACACAAAAGCTAAATCATTACATGTAATTTGTGGCAGTCGCCTTCGTGAAGACCAAAACCCAATGACTTATACATCCTATCTGGAAAATAAAGGTAATTATTGCTCCTGAGGTTATTTGAAACAATCAATTATGTTACACTGCTGAAAATTCTAAGAAAAAGATTTAATTTTAGCTTCTGTTTTAAAAGCACACCTATTTTCAAAGCATATCAACTGAATCCATTTTCCAGCACCAATCTGCTATCTAACATTGATTTTAATCTTTTCATCTGTCTCTACGACTCCAGAAAATGTGATTGTCTCTTGTTTAACAGGCAGTTGGAGAAATCAACTTCCATCCACACTTGGGTTATAATGTTTGAGTAAAAAGGGAGCACGAGAAGGAGAGACAGACAGAAGAAACAGAGACAGAGCGAGATCGAGCAACAGAGCAACAGGGCAGCCAGCTGTGAAGAAGCCAAAAGGATTAAACTGATTATATTGCTAAGCTGAGTCCAACTGGTTCCTCTCCCACTAAAATCAACTGAATCAAAACTAAGTCTCTACAGCGATGGCCTTTAAGTCTGCTTCAGTGCATGTTTGAGTTTACTTTGTACTTGTGTGTGGTGCTGTTTGTATGAGTGGGTGTAGGTGAATCTAGATATGAATGTCGGTATGGAGGTGGGCGCAGGTGTGTAGGTGGGTTTATTTGCATGCATCGACTACTTTTTTGATAAGTTCTAACAAAGTAAACGAACCCTGAGGAAAGATCATCACTCCAGCTAAAATATATAATATATACATATACATATAAATTCACTTATTTGATGTATTTGTGATTAGAAGTACCTTAGCTCAGCATAAAACATGGAAAGTCTCTGCAAGAAAGTAAGTGAGAGTGAAGTTTTGTATCTTTTGTGCAGAACTTCTCACCTGGAGTATTTTCTCTATTTAATGTGAGTTTATATAGTGTTTGCTGTTTCTGAAAGTTCTATATCTTGTTTGTTTCCTGTGGTGCTCAACAGTGGGTGGTAAATAGATAAACAGCCTTCAAGTCCTAGAAGACATCAGCTGATGCATGATGAATATATGTAAGATCACAGTATACCTTAGAAGATACAGAAGGAAGCTCCCCGTGACGTATGGTCTACTTAACTCCATACTGAAGCCACTCATAGGGACTGTGTGGGTGGGAGGCCCTGCTATTGTATGACAAACCCACTGATGAGTCAACCCTCATGGCACTTTCCACAGGGAGGAAGACTATGTTGGAGTCTTGTACCTTGTATCGGGGACCTGCCACCTGTCACCAGTCTGTTCTGGGCATTTGGCCGAGTTATTAGTCATAAACCACGTGTTCGGAGTGATGGGTGCCATTCGATGTGTCACACAAGTGGCATCGTAACTGGGATGGACAGTGACAGTTAAGGCCTGAGCCTCGAGCTGTGTGGGAAGAGGTGTAAACTAAATCATCATTAACTCCCCGCTGTGGTGTTTCATCACCACACACAGCTCGCGGGGCAGACTTTTTCGTCACTGGTTGTCTGAACAACACCTCTCAGCATGGGCATGTGGTTATTTTTGGGCAGTGATAGAAGGATATTCCATTTACATACTGAACAAACAAAAACAACACCATAAAGGAGGAATAAATAGGTTGGACAATGATGCGAAAACGTCACAAGGAGGAGGAAAAATCTCAGGCCTCTGATATGGTTCAGTTTGAAGAAGCTGTCAATTCTGCTCAGAAAAAATGGGTTTGATCCAAAAGTTGCTGTCACATATATTCAACAAATTAATTATTTATATTTAGAAACATTTTCAACAGAACTGCTGGCACTTACTTTCTGGAAATCTGTTTCAAACCGCATTTACTTTTAGATAGCACTGATTTATTTGCTACACACTTGATGTATTAAACATGATACGTGTAGTGAATGGGAACTGATGTCTCATTAGAACATAGAGAACCAATTAAATTTTATTAGTAGATTAAAGCTTAAAGATTTATAACCCTCTAGCTGATCTATAGAAAATGATATGTTTGTATAAATTTGGAGTATATGTGGATGTTTGACTGATAGAATACTGGATATTAAAGCAGATTAGCGGGTAAAATGATCTGCTTTTTGGTTATTTCATTCATTATTGTACACAGCAAGACTGAGGAGTATTCCTCTGTGCTCACGTCAACACACTGTTTAGCCTTGTAAATGTGCTTCCTCCTCCGTAGATGCACCGTAGGTGTAAAGATAAATTCAAAGTTGTCTGGGATGAGCTGCCTTTTCGACCTCAATAAGATTCACTTCTCTCACTTTTTTTTTGCAGAGCAATTACATTCATGAAAATCTGATGAAAACATCAGATTTTTTTTTTATTTTATTTTTGTTTTTGTTTATCCAACTTACAATTACATGTGTTGAGAAGAAGTTAATAACTGAAGTGGGGCCATGAACCACAAATATAATCCACAACACTCAACCCCTGATGGAGTTGTGAGTAATTGTCCTTGTCCCTGCAGAGAGAAGACGGCTGCCTTCACTGATTGGAAACACTAGAGCAACTGAGCCAAAAACAACCAATTCATGGTTTTGTTTTTTCAGCTGTGATGTGAGATCCTGCTACATTCACTACCTTCAAAGAAACGGTGCACGTTTGATCCAGTTGATTTGGATGCTGAAAGACATGTTTGTTTTCATTGAAATTACTGACCAATTAAACTAAAAATGTTGCACTTTGTGAGACGTTCAACTTCCTTCTGCTGCATACATCTGTGCAAAACTAGTCTGTAAACTTTCATGTTGCAATCTATCTTTTTTTCTTTTTTTTTCTCAGCATGTGTTCCTCAGATCGAAGCTAAACTCTTTAAGGACGTGGTGGGTTTTGATTTTCAAGCAAGACAGGTGTATTATGTAAGTATCTGTGCCTGCTCAGTTACAATGAGGCTAAGGAAACGGTTCGAAACCGCTAAGTGTTTTGATGTTGATTTCATCAAAAGCAACCCGCAGGTCAGCCTCTCAGGAACCGTCAGAATACTATCGAAGTGATGTGTCTGCTATTGACCCACATCTAGACAGACTAATGGTCAGACCTGTAGCCGTCTTATGTTTGAGAGGATAAAGGTCTTTTTTCTAACCATGTGGGTCAAACTTCATGACCTTTGTAAACTTGTGTACATGCACATTTGACTAAATGTCTGCATGTTAACTGTGGAACTAAATCAGAAATTGGTGAAAGGAAGTGTACACAGTTAGTCTGACTGTCCACAACCTTTATAGCTCACCAGTGAAGACATAAAATCTCTCTGTGTCATGGAAAGTTGAAGCACTATAACTATAGTCTGTAACTCTGGGAATAGCTTCAGGAACCATCTCTACCTCCTACGACTTTACGGTGTTATACTCGATGGGCTGCATTTTACAAGCTCTGTAACTCTCTGCAGTTGGTAACCCAACATTTGTGTTACGTCAGCCCCCGATTGGTTCAAACTCTGTTTGAACTTTTTCTGTCTAGCAAACTGAAACACTACAGGTGACTTGTTTGGAAGTGTAAGACGTTATCTTCCTGTTTAAACCATATCTATCTATATCTATTTAGTACAACATGTAAACTACTTAAACCCTAAAACAAAAAAAACATGAGCTTCGATGATGTTTTCATTTTCTGGTCGATTAAGACATTACAAATTTAAAGAAAAACATATTTAACAGAATTAAATCTATTCTCCTTAATTAGACATTGAGTGTCAAA
This sequence comes from Polydactylus sextarius, assembly GCA_016801845.1. NCBI lineage: Eukaryota > Metazoa > Chordata > Actinopteri > Polynemidae > Polydactylus > Polydactylus sextarius. Next base: position 16,898,883 of record CM028927.1, read on the forward strand.
AGGAACGTGTACACACTTCAATTAGTGAAGAAGCTTCATCACGTCAGCAATAAGACAACAGCTGTTGCTCCCCTAAGACTCTTAACACTCTATACATCTCGACATTGTCTCTTTTGTTACCAATGATTAGAATGTAAGAGCATATCTAAGACTAACGGTGACATTAGTCACCAAGAAGAGCACTTGTCTTTCCTCGCTGTCAATTACAGGCAAAGAAATCTGCCCTTGATGGGATGTGATGAAGTCTCTGACGCACATCTCAAAGAGCCAGTAGTATGTTATAACTTGGAGAGTCATGATGAGTTACATCTGGCCGCTGAGGTAAATACCCTCCTTGGCTCATTTAAAGATGCTGCCTTAGCACTTAGCACGTCTGTCTCAATCAGAGAGTGTAATGGTCAGAGCGATTCCCACTCTTTGCGTGAGTGTGGACGAGCAAGGGAGCTACTCAATGAGTCATGGCATTGGTAAGATAAAATACAATCATTGACATTATATTAAAAAAGTATTCTCATATATTGTTCCTCTGTAAATGTAAAACTTTTTTTTTTTTTTTTTTTTTGGTATTTTTGCAACTGTAAAATAATAATCTTCAGAAGGATTTCTAATTACTGAGATTAAACTAAAGAGTCATAATGAATCTATTTGCTCAGATAACAACAGCATGACCAGGTGTTGTTTGAAAAAGTACATTTAAAATGAAGTTCACAACTGAGCAGTAATATAATTTTTATAATCATGAGCGTAACTATCCTTAGTGACATCAAAACCTTCCTCATAACTCAGACATATATGCTAAAATTTGTGGATTTGATTTAATTATGGTTAAAGGATGTTTTTGTTTCATACAGAAGATGAAAAACTGTGAAATTGTTGCTTAAAATGTAAATTTCAAGAACAGTTGAAAAAAAAAAAAAACAACAACCACCAGCTGATGTGCGGCTTTGTTGCTCCAGGAAGTAGTCGACATAATCTCACTAATCTGTTATCTTGTCTGTTTTCTCGTTCCCAAACATTGGAGTAGCAAGGTTGCCAGCAAATCCAAAAAAAAAAATATTATATCAAAATGAAACATGATAATAAGACGAAGGTTTTGGTTTTTGCGAGACTGGGCTAGCAACCAGCTGAGGTGAAGAAAAGCTCCACAATCAAATCTTGTTCAAATTTAAAATCCCGTCACTAAAACACTAAACCAGCCAAAAACACTTAGCATTATTAGCTAATTTTGTGATTGAATTCTGTGTTTCCAGGTCATTATTAGTTTGTGTTCATAATGTTCCTAATGTCTAATTAAATTATCACAAACTTAAACAAACCAATATTCCAGCATGGAGTGCACCAGTGGTTATTTTGGGATTAATGGAGACTTGGATGTGATGCGACAGACAGAGAGCAGGTGAAGTGACAGTTCATTCTCACTACAACAACTGTCAATATGAGATCAATTTGTAATAATTTTCATTATATAACGATACTGTGTGGTAATAGAAAGGCTAAAAACAACCTGACGTTGCTAGTTTCCTCACAGTGTGTCTTAATGCATCCTGACGTAAAATCTAATAATCATACACCACCTCTGACTGAGCGTCTATATGACTGTGAACATGTTTTCCTTTTATTTGTTATTCCTCCATTTACATTGACTCTCAACATGTCATTATCCACAACTAGTATTGAAGAAAGAAAAAGAAAAACAGGAAGGAGGTGATTTTTGCTGCTTTGGCTGTAATGTCGAAGTTTATAATTCTGTTGCGGTGTCACACTGCGAGAGGAGTCATGCCATTGTTCACAGATAATAAGCAGAGGCATAGGAACAGAGGTGGTGCTTGACTAAACGTCCCTTTGTTCAAATTAGAAAAAACTAAACATCTTACAACATTTTCACATCCTGCTGCCTTGTTTTCTTCTTCTGTTCGTAGCCTCCCTGGTGTTTGTTTTTGTTTTTTTCATATATGTTATATTGATGTCCAGGCAGTATTATTGTTGATTGAATTGACTTTGCTTTTCTGCAAAAGTACAAGTTTCAAGGAATATATTTGTTTCTATGAAAAATAAGTGTACAGAATAATTGTATTGCCGCTACTTTGTACTATCGAGAATAATGTTTGTTTTTGTTTCTGCAAATAGCCCCTCTTTAAATGATGGCAGAACATGATGGAGAGCTGTTTCGTCTTAAATCAAGTGTATTGTGACTAAAATGACCTTCGTACAGACATTTGACAGTAAACAAGTTACATTTCTCCAACCTCACTTTTGCATCTCATTTCAAAATATAAATACACCTCTTAAAGTTTGTTTTTCCCCACATATGAATAGTGAAAAAAAAAATCGATGCTGTGTAAAAAAAGGGTTGACTTGACGGGGTAAAAATAAAGAGATTGCATAGACACTCAAGTTATATATGGCAAAAAGGAGCTCGCTAGTTAAAGTGAGATGTCAAATCAATCAAGTAAAAGTCACGATGACAATAAACACATGCTGTGCAGCGAAGCTAATGACACGTACAACACAGCAGCAGTGACAGAGGGGATGAGAAAAAAAACAAATGGGAGCAAGTCTAAATAAAGACTTTTGACTTAGCGGTGGAAGTAACAAAGTACATGTTCACAGATTACTGTAATTAAGTAAAATTTTGGAGTACTTATACTTTTTTGAGTATTTATTTAACTGTGTAATTTGACTTGTAATTGATTATTAATAATGCTTTGTAATCAACTTTGCTACATTTCAGATAATATTGACTATTAAGTATTATATTACCTGGCATCACAAAGACAATGACATGTAATGATAAATCAATGTTATTATCACATTAACACACCCATGGAACTAGTACACTCATCAGGGTCACTAAGAATCATAAGGCTAAAGGTGGCTCTTATTGATGTCTTTCTAAGAAAAATCTTAGATTTCCTCAAATTCTAAGAATTTTCTTAGAATTTTCTCATGGTAAGATAAAAGTTATTCACAAAGCATCTTAGTCCTTAAGAGAGCTCCTAAGGTGAAATACCTTCTACCTACTTTTAAGAAGCCTGAGAGTCTTAAACAGAAAAGATGGAGGAAAGACCAAGAGGAAGAAGAGTTATTCTCCGTATATTGAACGACAGTGACTTTTATAAGAAGCTACTGGTTTTTCTTTTTTTCTCTATTTCGTTCGTTGTTTCTGTCGTTCTGCCAAATCAAACTGCTTTTTACAAAGATGCAGCAATCACAGTAACTGCTGACAACTGAGTCTGTGTCCACCATTAATATCAAATAGATTAAGTAGTAAAATTCTCAGCATGGGGAGCAAACATAACAATAAGCAAATCAAGATAATAATGGTCATGTGAACGAGGTACGTTCAAACATTTTGAAACTGTGTAACTATTACTTTAATTTTGCTGAGTTACATCATCATGACATAAAATTATTTGCATGATTGCACATTTCTTAATACAGTCTATTTCACTGACCATTCATAACTAGGAGCACATTTGTTTTTGCTTTTTTTCCTGCTCAAAGTTGCTCTTAGAAACTTCCTGAATCACTCTTAAACTAAAATTCGTTGCTAGGATTTTTTAGGCTAAGTTAGGAGCTCAATGTTTGTGAATACAGGCAACACATAGACACATTGTTTCAGCCAATAAGGTTATCAAGTTAATAGACTGCAAACAGGCCAGTGAAGCACAGATGGCAAAAAAAAAGATTGAGAATTACATGATGTCAGAAGTGTGCTAAGAACGGCCACCACACCAAACAAGCTCTCAACAAGTAAACAAGGCGGGTAACGGGATGTGACATTGGCAGCTGCAACCAACTGTTGACAAACTTCATTTTTATTGAGAATTCTCATAATAATGAATGTATTTAACAGAAACGATGCTTCGTGTTTGATCCGTTCACAATTGTTACGTTCATATAATTGCTCTGTTTAAAGCAAATGTTTCTAGCATTTGAACGAGAATAAATGATACATCAACTTAAAAAGTAACCAAGAGGCACCTGGGTAGCTGAATAGCTGCGATGCACCACGTTGGTGTATATAGGCTGTGGAGCTGTTTGCCAGTTTGAATCCCAACCCAGTCAAACTCCCTATTTCCTGTCTCTACACTGTCTCTACCATTAAAGGCAAAAAGGCTGCAAAAATGATCAAATAAATAAAGTAACTAATACTCTGAGTAGTTGTTTATACTTTATATTTTTACACCAGTACTTGTAGTTGAGTAATATTTCAGTCACGTAACAATACTTCTACATAAACACAGATTTTCAGTATTCTTTCCATCACTGTCCTTCAATCGCTTCACCGCTGTCATGTTGACGAAAATTCATTTATCAGACTTTTTTTTTTGTAGGCTAGGTATGTGACACAATATGAGAGATATTAAGCTTGTCAGCTTTTTTGTTTTTGTTTTTGCCTTGGTTGGGGGGTCAGTTTACTGCCACTTTTCTGTGCCTTCGGAGCATCAAACACAGTTGGAAAACAGGCTGAAACATTTAGCAGCTAACGAGCCAAATCATACAGACTTTGGAGGTATGAAAACTCAGCTGTTAGACACATGATTACGGGGTTGTTTCCCTCTACGTGCTACATAGAGGCTCCAGCAGCAGGAGATTATCCTAGCTAAGCAAAATAAAAGTCTGGTAAACTGAAACTCAAAATCAACAAATTGGAAGTCAAGTGCGTTTTTCCTCAGTACCAATCTTGCTTGTTGTCCTTGATCTCCACCAATAATCAAACAGTGTCTATTGAAAGACAAAATGAATCTCCCACATTGGAAATAATGCATTTAAATTTTTATAATTAGTCCTGAAGCAACAGTACTTTTTTTTCAGGAAATCAGTTCAGTTTAATTAAAAATGAGGCTGAATGTTGGTTTCCTCCAAACCCTGTCTGGGAAAGCCAATTTCACTGAGAAAGCCAATTTCAGTTAATCTAGTTTTAAAAGAACACTTTATTCTAACACCAGACATAATCCATCCTCCTGGAGAATGGCCCAAAAATATTTGAGGGAAAAAAAGAAATGAAAGTGTATAAGAGCTAAGTCTCTCTCTCTCTATCTATCTCTCTCACCAGGATTAATTTATTCATCTTTCACTCCTGCTTGTTCCTGTGCAAAGTGTCAGGGAGGAGGGAGGAGGGAGGAGGGAGGAGGGAGCCTGTTCCAATACACCCTGACACACAAACACAAATAGATAAACACATTATGGGCAATTTAGAGGCTTCATTTGTACCCCTCTCACCCGACCCAGCCAGCATGTCTTTAGTCTGTGGTGGGAAAGTGGAGCACCTGGATTCAAACCAAAGAAACACAGATTTGGAAAATATGAGGATTTACACAGATCAAATCATTAAGAATCTGACATTGCAATTTGGGCTTGAAAGCATTAATTAGAGTCAAAATAGTGGCTGGTGGTTAATGATTACTTTGACTCATCAAACTGTAACAACAGGCGAATAAATCCATGCACTTTTTGTCTGGGAAATGATCAAGGAGGAATATTGGTTGTATACATAAATAAATGAAGCATAATTTTGCCCAATGCAATTACCTTTTATTCTCACACACAGATCCAATGTCCGCCAGTCAGACTGTGTCACCGTCAGAAGCTATTTGTCACAGCAGCATCTTGGCTCCTGCATATTATGGTTATTTGGAAGCACTGGGAGCTGACGACCTGCAGGAAGTAGGTCAAACCTGCGGAGACACCATACACATGGAAAGCATGCGGTCAAAGTATCATCCTGACATGCTGTTCTCTGCAGATAATATGGAGACATCAACGTACTTCAGATATACACCAATATCCCAGAGGTGTCGAGATAATGTGACATTTGAGAATGAGTGCATCCTACTTTAAATGGTGAATGAGACATTTCTTGTGTGTGTGACCTTGATGCTCTGCATGGTTTTGTCCAACTGTGACACACAATCATATTACCTTATGAATACATGTTCCTCTCTGTCTATTTCATAGTGAATTTCCTCCCCTTCTCCTTTCTTTTCATTTCCTTGCTCTCATAGATTTCTCTGAAATATCAAACTTCATCATCATGGCCAAGAAAAAAAAAAGATACATTTTAAATTGATCTAAATCATTTTTATATTGTGGATGAGGATGACAGATGAGGAAAGAGAAGAGATGTAGCATATGTGTGTGTGTGAGAGAGACAACCCGTATGATTGTGGATTGATAAATATCTGATTCATTGTTCAAAATTATGAATATGCTCCTTGAAAAAAAGAAAGGCCCTCTTGTAAAATATTGGACCAATATTTGTCCTTGTGATAATAAAAACACAAAAAATACTAAAATACAGTACTTGATTTAGAGGTCCTTGTTTTGAAAAAAAAAAAAAAAAAAGAAGAAGGAAAGAGAAAGTGGAAAAGCTCATCACGTTGCCTCTACACTGTCTGCTCTTATCCTCTCTGCACAGAAAGAGAGAGAGAGAAAAAAAAAAAAAAGAAAGAAACGGATTTCCGGGCAGCCCAAATATGGCCAAGCAAGCAAACGATGAGGTGTGCAACAGATGAGTCATCCCTCAGACTCCCACACTCCCCCCAGCCTCAGTTGTGCAAGACAGAGAGAAAGAGAAAGCAAGAGTGAGACAGCAAGAGAATAAAGACAATAAAAGCACTGCAAAACCTGTGTGCAGCTAACCTGCAAAACCAAGTAATGGTGCTCACATTATCACATTCATCCATTTCTACCAAAGAAATAACAAGACCGGAGAACAACAGCAATGACTTGCATAACGTTGCTCTCTGCATCTGTGATCTACGTCCCTCTCCTTCATAAGAACCATGCATTCATCCCGCTACAATAATCTTAAAACAAAAACAAAAAAAAAAACAGCTCCTTGTCATCTGGTTTTTATCTTGTCATGCATGCACTGCATAAAGACTCTTCTGCACATTTCTTCATCATGCAAAAACCAAAAGTGTAGTTTGTAACAGCATAAAAGCAGCAGCGCTAAACTGTGCCATGCTTGCAACAATGAAAGAGAAAATAAAATTACTTAAAGGACAAGAAAATTATGAGGTAACTTTACTGTTCTTTGATGATTACCTCAAGCAGCGACGAGAGGTAAGCTCATTATTTCGAAAAAAATCAAATCATCTGCTCTGGTTCAGCTGCAGCGGCAGAGCGCTAAAACTAGCATCATCATCCAACAAAAAAAGAAATTATAGAAATGTGAAAACCCAAATCAAAATGGAAAAATAACTCATTATGGTTTTTTTTAAATCTATTCCTGGACCTGGAGCAGTAACTTTACTAGTTGCCTGACGGACCTCACAACAATTACAGGAGTCAAAAAAAGATAAACAAGATGAGTGAGCTCGAGTTAATGATAGGCAGATTTAGTGTCTTTGGGCAGAGTCTTGTTTTCTCGTAATCCAATCAGCACAAATCAAACAAATAGGCATTTAAGCATCTCTCAGTACTTCACAACACCGTTTTAAAATCATTAACTTTCATGATAATCTACATATCAAAAGTCGCTGATCCAATCAGCCAATATTTCCATTCTAGTTGTGGCTAACAAGGTGAGAGAAAGACATCGCAGGTTTGGATTAAAAATGACCCAACCGAAGGTATAATTGAATTGTCTGTAGGTGTTTATTAAAAATGCAATCACGGATGTTACATAATCATTTCTGTGCAGCTTAGAGACACATAATTTAACTTTGTAGACCTCTCATTTGAGAGAGAATGAGTATAATCCTCTTTGAGCCACAACAGCTCGTCTCTCTGCTTTGTTTGCCAGAAGGCAGGATTTACACAGAAACCAAAATGTTAACAAAACTAGGACATTTGTCCATCATAGGTCTTTTCTTTCAGTTGCACAAGGAAGAAAACATTTTTATTTAACATTCATATAAACCATTTAGTTCATTTTTGATATATACGTATTCTTTGACGAGATCTTTTTCCTCCATTAGTCTGTCTGTGGGGATGGCAGCCAAGCGCTGAGGGGATGCCAGTTTCAGTCTTTGATGTACAGGTATATTCACCCACAGAGAGGTGAAGCTGTGTGGGAAAAACTTGCTAATGATATTCATACCACACGTTTATGTTTAGATGTTTCAATGTTATATTTGTAGCCTCTCGTACTCTTAGCGGTGCCAACATTTCCATATTTTTAGTTTTTCCTGAGCACACTCTCACTGTAAAATGTCAAGGATCAATAACCTGAAATACTGGTAGCAACGTGGGTTGTTGGAGTCTCTTCGTTTTATGTAAGGTCCCATATGAATTAAGTTCAGACACTGAAACTGCAACATCAGTCAGTACGTAATTGATCTTTCGATGATCTTTTAACTTCTCAAGAGTATCTGAGGTTTCTGCTCGAAAGTACATATCCATAATTAGTTAAGAACATGTCAGCAATTACAAACTCTATGTAAACAGTCTTGGTATCCAAATAAACCTAACACTTCATGAGAGGTGTAACCATCACAGTAGATGCTATTGTGGCAGTGATTGAGGATGGAACAGTAAAAACAATGACATTTTTTTCCCCCCCCTTTTCCTTTTTTTTTTTTTTTTTTTTTTTTTTCTTGTGTTTTATAGCATATAACCACATTGAAAATATGCTGCAGCCATTGGGCCTAAGAGGTTAAGTAAAAGCTCAGTAGTTGGTTTGATTCTGTAACAAAGTAAGAAAATCTGCTAATGACAACAAGCGGAGGTGGTGCCATCATGTGCCACCACCTCTTCAAAAAAAAAAAACAATAAAGAAGTATGTCACAGCACTAAAGCCAACCTGGCACTGCCATGAGCAGATTGCAGAGACTCTCTCTGGAGCTTTGGGATTTACCACACCACTCATACACAGGTAGCACCATTTATGTCGTTCCTGTAGCCATATCAGTTTCTTCCCCAGGAACCTGTTGTGGAGAGGCCTTCCTCTGGCATTCGATGTCGAAAAACTCCCATGAGTCATTCTGCCACATGCCTACATCTATCACTCTCTCCCTCTGTGGTGTTTATTAAATTCACGCCACCTGCGCCATCAATTTCTAATGAATCATAGATATTTAATATGAGCAAGAGCAGTTCAGAGCATGCTGTCAGCTTGTTGCTGCTGTTGTTGTTGTTGTTGTTGTTGTTGTTGCTCTTGAAATTGATGAACAGCAGGGAAGCCTCTGCTGGATTAAAATGGTCTTTGTGTTCTTGGCACAATAAAAAAAAAAAAAAAAAACCTTGTCTTCTGAGTTTGAACTAACACAAACACAAAGTAACAAGAAATATTTCCTCCGTCACATATTATGGATTTCTTTTCTGCCAGGAAGTACGCCTGATTTGTCCACCTCAGCTTCACAGGGTGGTTTATCTCATTCCAGCTCATAAGAAAAAAAGTCAGCGGGGTTCAGGTGAACTCTGTTAGATGTTGCATTAAAAAAAAAATCAATTTGTCTCACATCAAATGACAGCATTTCTTCTTTTTTTTCTCCTCTGTGTTCGTATTGATCACCAAAACAATCATATGGCCACCCAGGATGTTCAGTAGACACAGTGATAAATGGGAAATGGAGACAATAGCAAAGTTCATCACCAGCTGATGAGCCCTGTAGGACATCGATTACAAGAGTTAGATCCCATCTCCGAGTCTATTCTGCCGAGAGCTGCTCTGTAAATCTGAATCCTGAGACCTTTGAAATGTTTATATTGCTAACAATACCTTCTCCAAGAAACTGTGTTTATATACAACAGACGTCGACCTCAGGGAGGAATGTTGACGCGGTGGTGACCACTGTTGCCTGAGAGCAAGAGAATACAAGATTTGAACCGACAGGGGCTTTTTCTGTGTGAAGTTTGCGTGTTTGTGTGGGTTGCAACAGCAAAAGTTGTTCAGAGGGTAAAGCTATGACGCCTTTGTGTTTATCAACATAAATGAGAAAATGTTGTTATTTAGCATTTTTGGCATGTTGAGTAAATCTTAACTTTTCACTATGAAAAATGGAGAAAAAAAAAACCCAGGCAGCAATTAAAACAGTAAAAAAACAAATAAACATTATATCTGTGACGCAGGTCAGTTGTTGAGTTACTTGTAGTAATTTAGATTAGTGAATCTCTGTCAGAGACATCACATCATTATGGGAGCGCAGCAGTACGTTGTTGTTGTAGTAAACAAGTTTCTGTTCTCTCACTTTAAAGATCTAGACTTGATAGAGAGAGTGGTTGATCAGGTTTCCCACAGTGACCGAGGTGAAGCTAAAAGGCCGGCTTTCACACATCAGACTCATTTTGAAAGTAACCCACTGAATGTCAGCGGTGGCTCTTTTCTTCATGTCAAACCGCACATGAGGAGTGAAGAGTGAAGAGTTCACAAAAAAAAAAAAACAGCTAAAGAGGAAAATACAGGAAGGCTGTGACTTGCTTTAGCTTAGTTAAAAACTTAAGGTGTCAAAATGTAATTTGGGGAGACGTCTGGAGATCTTTTCGCACTTTTTTTCACAACTTCAGTTATTACAAGGTCTGCTTTTCGTATGTATATCCCCAAATATAAGTGTCTCCAGTTTTTGTTTGTACCTCCTTCTATCTCGTACAGTCTCTCTTATTTGTACATACATGGTATATATATATAATTTATATATATAATTGGGTGGTTTTTCCTCACACTCTGCTCTTTTCCTTTGCTCTCAGGAGAACTCTTATGTTGAAGTGAACAGACAGGGCAGCCTGTTCTCACAATAATACTCATGAGGCTATTACTGTGACTCGTGCCACATATGAAGAAGGGAGAACAGAATCAGTCATTGCAAGAAGTGAAATTAGACAATTGTGTTCAACTGTTCGAATGTTGAGGGGGGAAAAAATTTGATTTCTATAATTCGCTTCCAGCAGTTTAAATAAGAACTATTTCAAATTTGATTTTCAAAAATGAAATGATACATAAATATATTTTAGCTCTGTTTTAATTCTGTTCCAAGTAAACATGTTTGGAGAGGCACAGCATCTCTCACGCTTACAAACGCCCACCAACGGGATCTGTTTTGGGCCTTTGTTTCTCACTGTGTCTCAAACGGTTGCTGTGATAGCTCGGCCAACGCTTCACTTTAAATCACACGTAGAATATTTATGCAAAAGCTTAAAAGAATAAATAGAAAAAGAAAAAAAAAGTTCACAAACTACATGTCACACCAGTGGCTAAAATTGAAAATCAACACTTGGGGTACAAAGAGGTATGATGCGCTAAATTCAGTTGTTTTTTTTCCAGTGGGATGAGGTGTTGTTGAATGAACTCAAAAATATTTATATGTGTTTCTGGTACAGTATGCACATAATCAGGGCTTTGGGATTATTTATAGATTGAATTTGTAAGGTAAGTGGTTATTATGCAATGACATTGATTCTTTATTGTAATATATTAAGTACCTCAACATTGTTACCATTGATTTGATGGATTTCTGGAAATCCTTGTTAACTATTCATTATTCACCATTAAGATTTATTTTAATGTTTTCACTGTTAAGTGTTAATAAGCACTTTTTAACCCATGTTCAGCCATTCTTTGCTATTTTTTCTAGGTGATTCAGGTGAATTAAAGAAAAAATGAGCTGCTGCGGTTCATCTCACCTGAGCTGTCAACAGCGACAGCCATTAACAAAGTGTCTGATTTGTGGGTCATTTACTGGTCATGGACAAGCATAAACCTGCCCTCTGCCCTGTACTGTGTCTGCCCTACTTTTGCTGTTGAAATCTGCAGTGACAGAGAATTGATAGATGGATGGACAGAATCCTTTTTGTCCTTGCACAGAAGCCTATGCAATGAATTGCAACAGCTAAAATGCATTTGGTGGTTTAACACAACACCACATTCAGACACACTGATAAAGCAGACATGATGCATCTATTTTGCAGTAGAATTGATGTTTTTCTTGCTCACTTGCACTTGTAGGAAACTACACAACAAACTGACTAATTTTGTGTATGTGTGTGTGTGTCTGTGTGTGTCTGTTTATGTATGAAACGAGTACAAGCTTCATCTTGAACATGGTTCACATCACTTTATCATCCTGTTCAAGCTTGTTTTTGCATCTCATCCAAACTCAACGGGGACAGATTCAAGTGCTCTCTGTCACGTGTAACACTTTTCATCGCAATCATCTCAAAATCAATTATATACCAACTCATCGCATTTACTATGCAAATCTCATGCATCATGCAATCTGCAAGTAAAAGTGATTCTCAGTAGTAAAAAGTAGATCTCAGCAGTTTCATGTTCTTTTCCATTTCATTCGTCTCTACAATCTGTGTTCATGTCTTGGACTTAGCAGTTGCACAAATTAATTGTTCAATCATTCATTTATTGCTCTCTCTGATCAATAAACCCTTCATGAGAGAACAGTGAACAGGCATTATGTGCTGTGGTCTAGCTGTGGTCTGGCTTAGAAAGCTGGAAGCATCTTGAAACAGCGCCATCTAGGGGCCAAATACAGTCATAACCATAATCAGCAGGGTCCATGAGGGCAAAGCAGGAACTCTGCATGAGAAATTATAGTGTTTTGGTGTAATTCACCACAGGTACAATTTTCAAAAAGACTGAAATAATGTGAAAATAAGTACGTCACAGTCACTTGTTGTGACTTAGAATAGTTGTAAATGTTACCTTGTTACAGGTTTAAAGCAAAAAATCAAATCTATTAACAATCAACTAAACAGTCATTTTAAACATGTGCTTTTATTCAAATAGCAGGTATTTTCCTCTCTAGTGGCCTTTTTTATGGGTGTCTGAGTGTTTCATCCGACCTCCAAAATATTACACCTGTGTAACGAGAGGGCTACCCCGGCTCCTCTGGAGAAGGACTGTGGAGGCGATTTGTGTGGAGGTGCAGTGGTGATTCCTCAAAACTTCTCTTTTTTTTCTCTCACTTTCGCATATATGGGCATTTGTTTATGTAACCGTGCCTACAGCGGCCCACACTGCCCGTTTAAACAAAGCCCTGGACATTTAAGGTTCAAATAAAAAGGTGCAATAATTTGACTGCTGGTTTGTTTTAGAGAGTAAAGAAATGTTGACTAGCACATCATGTCCATTTGTTAATTAGTCCCACATTAGCTGCATGCATGCAGATGCAACACTTCTGCAGTAACTAGAGGTTGAATAAATTTGCTCAGGGGCAGTTTAGCAGCAGACACAACCCAAAGAAACTCCCCAGCTGTCGTCTGATTTTCTCAGACAGTCTGAAGACTTTCCAGCAGACTGGCTACAACAGTTGGTCCAGTTTATCCCAATCAGCCCTAGCTCATTATCACAACTCATTTCTTTTTCCTGATCCCCTCATGCCTGCGATTCCCATCACACATGCAGTAAGAGCGGAGGGAGGTTCTTGGTCGAACTTGTCCTCACGTTCTCACATGCTGAGTGTCTAATAGTTCATTTGATTACACAGTTGGGTATAAATTTGTCATTTTAACTGAGAAGCTCTGCTCAGACAGTGGAAGAGACGAAGAGTGACAAGTAACCCTAAAATTATCTTGTGAGGTTTTCTTCTTCTGACACGTGCAAGTTTGAGAGTTTTATCTGCGTAATTAAACCTGCATTGGTACAACTTGACATTTCATTTTTGTGAGAGTGAGAGAAAACAAAACATCTACTGTAATCTGGTTAGCGACAAACTACATGAACCATCCTCTTCTCTAACAATCTGAGGTAATGTGTACATTTATGACTAATATCAAACAAAAGCAGGTTAAGTGCAGGGTTATAATGAACTGGAATAAACTGGAAATTATTGTAATTATTGTACAATCTGTATCTTTTAGTGTTTTTTTTTTTTTTTTTTTTGCATGTATTCTGCATCTGTACAAATTGTGATAATGGGTTTTAATGGATGGGCTCTAACATTATGAAATTATGAAAAGAAATTTATCTGACCAAGTCATGAAGAGTGTGGTATTCCCTCCTATTAACATAATGTAATAGTAACGGTAGCAGACTAATAAACAATAAACATGAGCTGTTCTCATAACTCAAAACACCAAAATGTCATTATACGTAAATTACTGATGAGATTTGGTGAAAATACCAATATGAGACAGAGAGAGAGAGATTATACAACTATTTTTTATTTAAAACATTTCACTAAAGAACATTAAATTTCTAACAAAAACAAAAATAAGAGTAGTTTGAAATCCAATATAAATTCATTCATACACTTGGGGCTAAATAAAATATGAGACATTGTTTAAAAAAAAAAGAAAAAAACTAATTTCCAGTATAGAGCGTACACTATAAATGTTTCAGTCCAACGGGTCTTCTTAACCTCTGAGCTGTCAGGTCAAGTTGATCTGCTGACCTGAACCTACATAACACATTCCTTTAACCGGGCACACTCATTTATGGGGGAGGAAATTACTTTTATGTGCTTTTTCTTCTGAGTAGATTGTAATTTCTACCCCCCCACCCCCCAATACAAGAAGCTTGATCTAAAAATTCACAAGCCACCACAACACAGCACAGCATGAGTCTTCACTCCCACTATGCCTTGTTTGCGTGAGGAAGCTTAGGGACAATATTGAGGAAGGACAATGACTGATGATGGTTTGTAATCAGCTCCCCTGCCTGCTTTACTCTTTCTGACTCATGCTGTTTGGGCAGTTATCTATTTATTCAGTATTACTTTTTTCCTTTTTCTTTTTCTTTTTTTGGTGGTAGCATGTCTAGGAGAGAAGCTGAGCCAACATTACACCAACAAGTAGACACCCACGCTAGGTTATCCCTTTCACACTTCGAGAACTACCCAGATCCACCCACATCCCCGGAGAGAGAGACACTGTGTGAGGTGGTGGTGGTGGTGGAGGAGGAGGAAGACGAGGAGAGATGGAGGGGAGAGGAGAGGCGGAGGGTGGGGGCATATTCCTGTGTGCATACGTATGTTTGTGTATGTGAGTGTGTGTCTTTTTTTCTAAGATAGAGACAGGAACTGACAGACAGGCAGACAGAGATACAGAGGGAGGGAGTGTTTCCTCTCCTGCATTACCGCACTGTCTGCAGCCTCACCTTTACTTTTAATTGGCTGTGGATGGTGCTGTCACTATGACAGCCGCCGGAACAAGCTCCTTTCTACACAGCTGAGTTTACGAAGCACCTCACGTGACTATTTAATAACTTGAATTACCTTTCATTACCCCCCCTCCCCTCTCTCTCTCTCTCCACACACACACACATACCGCCCCACCCCTTAACGTAAAAGAAGTTGCCAGAGCGCATGAATCTTACACTTTTTCTTTATGATTAATAAAGTTTGTGTCATAATTAATAATCAATAACTGCATCAGTGCAGTATATGTCAAGTACGTTATGTTCACTTTCCGTTTGGAGACAATTCATTCTCTTTACTTTGTCCCTTTAACGCATACACATCGATTCCGTTGATCCTCTTTCCGGTACCTTTGGCTCTGCGTTGATATGTGCGTAGTTCGTTGTACCTAATCGTTTGTCTCTGTCTCGGAGCTCAGATCCCTCCCTTTTTTCTCCATCCCTCCCTCCCTCCTCCGTGCGCTGACAAAGTCACTCTCACACTTAAAGACGCGCGCAAATACGCACGAGCGCGCACACACTCACACACAACTCCATCCCCCGCACACTCGTTCTCCTCCCTCCCTTCCCTGCGTCTTGGTGCTGTCTCATTCATTTCAGTACGCCATCCACGCACTGACTCCGACTCCAGGGTAGAGGTAGGGGGGGCGGGGTTGGATATATACCTCCTAGAGCAGGCCATGAGCTACACTGAGACTGGATCCACTTGCAGTGCAAAGACCACAAGCAAGAAGACTCCGAAGCCGGGAGTAGAAGTACCAACATTTATCCTGGAGCTTAGAGAGAAAAGACAAGCAAGAACACAGCGTTTCTTCGGACTGTCTGCTGGAGCTCCGACACAACCAATTTGTCACTTCGCTATATACTAGTTTCTCTGGATATAGCAGCTAAACAAAGTTGGTAGTAAACTCTTTGGAGTTTGGTTAGAGTCGCTATATTTTTTCTTTGCTTGTGAGAGTGGACTGCACTGGAACTTGGGATCGACCCTCCGGGGTCTGGTTCGGACCTGGCGCATTCTTTCACTACGAAAGTTTTTGGCCAGATCGCAGATCTTTGAAAGACTTAACTCAGCAGCTGCTTCCACGAAGCCCAGCTCCAAGACACCTGGGCGAGAGGACAGAGAGCTACTGAGCCGACCTCATTGAAGAAACTCATTTCGAGGTAAGAAAAAGACTCCTTTTTACTTTCCCAAGTGTGTTTTCTGTGAGTGTCTGTGTTGCTGGACGAATCATTCAAAGTGTTTCAAAGTAAAGAGAAAAGTGATGTGCGTGGATGTTGTTTCTGCATATTCTGAGTTTGTTTCTGTCTGTTCGAACTTTTATTTCAGCTTCTGTCTATAACAGTCACTGTGTCCTTGATGTATATTTCCTTTCAGATTTGTTCAGATTTGCCCAAAAACTTGGGTGAGAAAATGTGAACGATCAGAAACAGAAAGTCAGACTCTGTCTTTTGCAACAGGTTGCTGGATAGAAGTTCATGATGTGCTTCTCTGTCTTAGACTGGATGATAGATTAGATTGTAGAAGATGTTACAGTCATTAAGTTTCACAGCAGGATGCTTTTACTAATAATCAATCAGACCCCAACAATCTAACAACTACTGATAATTCACAATCAGTTTAACAGGTTAGATTTTATCTTTCTGGATCTCTGTCTTCTCTGTTTGTTCTTTTCTTTTAAAGGATGACTCCTGCATCATATAATTCACCAGAGATATTTAGAATCAATACGTTTCAGTGGCATCGACCATCTGCAAGACTAGAGACAAATCTTCTCTTGAATCTGAACAAACATGCACATTTTCAAAACTGAAAGGTTCATGTCAGCAATCTGCGGTGCTTCGTTTAGTTTTGCTGTTTTTTTGTTTGTTTTTGCTGTCACACGGATTTTGTAACTGAGCAACCAAGTGGTCTAGTTTTCTTGCACACGTGTGCAAGTACTTGCTGCGGAGAGAGCAAAAAGAAAAAGTGAGCAATTTGTGGATGAAGGACTTGAAATGGCTCTGAAATTTTTTTTTTTTTTTTTTTATAAGTCCGCTCAAGCAAAAGAAGAGCAACTGACAAAGGGAAGAATGAGGTCAGGAAGCTGATCACTGCTCTCACACTTATATATATATATATATATATATATATATATATAAACACACAAGAGACAGAAGTCAAAAATGTATCATTTCATGAGGAAAATCAGGAGATTTTCAGGTTCCAGCCTTTTAGGTTTATCATCACATGAATAATAATTGTAAGTGTAGTCATGCAAGCAGTCATTACCCACAGCTGCAGACATTCATTCATTTATTGTGTTATTACTCTACAAAGTCTTGTTTCTCTCTTTTGCTACACTTTAATGTGAATTATGTGAAGCTTTCTGTATGTGTGATGAGACAGAGACAGGCGACTACAAAACTGTGCACAGCAGCATAAATAAAGAGCATGTTACTGGTAATTTTCACACTGATCTGCAAAACAAAAAAAAAAAGATAAATCCTGTCTCCATAACAACAAACAGCCTGCTATTTAGGCTGCGTGCTTTGCAAATATGTTGTTGACGACAGCAAATTCACATGCGAGAGAAAAGGACAGAAGGGGTCGATAGAGGAGGGGAGGGGAGGATAAAAAAGTGAGAGACTATGTGAGCACAGACTCAGAGTTCTCCTACGACAGCTGGACCTCTTTCTTTTCACTCCTGATGCCCATTCATGGAGCTTCCGGTTGTTGGGAGGCGGGGGAGAGAGAGAGAGAGAGAGAGGTGCCCACCTACACAAAGCAGAGGTCTTTACTGTGTTGCTCTTACAGAGGAGAGGGAGGGTTAGAAGGAGGCAGAGAGGGAGGGCGGGAGCCAGCGATGTGAAAAGAGATGTGAGGGATGTAATTATGAGTTCTCTGCCTGAAAAGTGCAGGTGCTTCTCAAAGTGAGTGTCGCTATAGGCATCAATTGTGCTGCTGTGTCTCTACACTGCCCGTTTTTTATGATAAACTCTCTGACACCTCCAGCAAATATATGTTTTTACCAGTGAACCTTTAACAAGTAAGCTTAAGGTGAGCCTCCTTCATGCAGATATTATCAGATTTCTGACTTTTATCTTCTGTATTTTAATCTAGCAATATTTCTTTATCACTAATGAATGGAAATAATAAGTAGGAAAAGATTTGAAAGTAGCGGAGCAGCCCTGAATATCTGTGAAAGATGTTGCTCAGCAACAGTGTTTCCTCCTCTCGTCTGAGCTCCAAACAGCATCTTCCATTATTTCAGCTGGTCCAGTGGAGTAAACAGACCTTGATATTGACTCTGCGCTCTTTCTCCAGGCAGTGTTAGTCATACAGAGGCTCAGATCATTGTCTGCATGAAGCAAGGGAAAGGATAAATTGAAGACAAATCAAGAATGATATCAGTGTCTCATTTAAATGCATGTTGCGCCTCTGCAGAGCGACACACAGATTCACAATTAGTATGTTTTAGTGACTCACTAGTTTAAAATGATCATGCATCTACCTTTACTTGCATGCATTTGCATTAATATGCAAGACCGACTGCCACTAGTCATTCTAGGAGCAGATTTCATTGCAATTCATGTTCCGGTATGCAGTTCAGGATCTATGTCCATGGCAGTTTATGCAACATCACTTTGTCACAGACACAGACTCACCGTTTCTCTTGTTTACCACTCAAGAGGAGGAGTACATTGTACAAATAACAGAACTAATAAGCGTCCGTCGTTGCCAGTGGCAATGCTTCTATGGACGTCAGACTGACGCACATGAGATGCAGTTCAGTTCAGTGTGTGGGAGGAAAGAGCAAGAGCTTGGAGATACCAGCCTGCTGTGAAGGACTGTAATTGCAGTGCCACAGCAATTATGTCCCCAAGAACTGGGCATTGTAGATCATTGAATCTGCCCTAAAACACCATACCAGTGATCAGGCAAATCCCTTATGCATAAATATCAGATCCACAATGGAACTAATTAAAATGCATTTCATGAATATTTTGACAAAAATGCATTTCATCTCGGGGAAGCACTTATCCTTCACACTGATATTTAGTATTCTGATTATTTAGATACCTTGGAGCACACTGACAGGTATTTCCATCTTTTTTCTTCCTTATTTCTCTACAGTTCCCTTGATACAGACATCAACGATTGTCTGAAGCACTAAAAACTGCAAATCCATCAAGTCTTCAGGGGGATTGCGAAGATAAGTCAGAAGATCTGAAACAAGTGCAGTAACTTGCAACAAAGAAGTCAAAGAAACAACCTGGTTAAACCAGCAATTACAGAAACAACATCAGCATCTTCTATCTAAGCCGACCCAATGGCGTGGTCAGCTCTTACCGGCCCCTTTGTGGCCCTCATCCTGCTCTTCTTCGGTTTGACCTCCTGCACTCCCTCTGGCCCGGCCTCTGCCACCTGTGCTACCCTGGAACAAAGTCGATTCTTTGGCGTATTCTCCTCTACAACCACTCTGCCCTCTACACCATGCTCCTGGACCCTGCAGAACCCTGATCCTCGTCGCTACACTGTCTACATGAAGATTACCAAGCCCACCGACTCCTGCGTGCCCCGCCAGGTCAGGACCTTCCAGTTCGACTCCTTCATCGAGACCTCTCGCACCTACCTGGGTATGGAGAGCTTTGACGAGGTGGTCCGGCTGTGCGACGCGTCAACCACTGTCACCTACCTGGAGTCAAGCAAGCAGTTCCTGCAGATCCGCAAAGTGGCACCAAGGAATGCGCTGGAGATTGCCGAGGGCGAGAATGGCGTCAGCGATTTCAAGGCTGAGTTTCTGGTTGTAGGAAAGAGGAACCCAAGTATGCCTGCCTGCCAGATGCTGTGCCAGTGGCTGGAGAAGTGCCTGTCCAGTAGCACCCATGATTATCCCTGTGGCATCATGAACACCCCATGCCAGTGTTGGGAGGCCCCAAAGAGGAAACCAGGAAGCTGCTACAGGGGCGGTGTCTACGTCGAGAAATGCCTTCCCGTTCCCAGAGACAATGGACGTGATGCTGAGATTATCAGTAAGTTCATTATACATTTAATTTGACCTAATTTACCACCAAAGTCAACTTTTTTACAAACAAAAACTTCAAGGAGTTTAAACATTATAAGTCTAAATATTTTATTCAACAAAAACACAAACAAAAACAAGAAGTTTCCCTATGTTTGTGTTGTTTTGTAATGACCTCCCCAGACTCCACAAGGTAGACTGATAGGGGGGTTCTCGAAGAACTCACAGCCTTGCAGGCTGTCTCGGTGTTTGTGTCTTAGGAGCCGCTGAGGGTAATGAACCGTGTCTACAGGGCCTAGGCACAGGCAGAGGATGTGCACTCTGCTGCCACAAAGTAATGAAAAGTAAATCAAAGGTGTTAGGGAAATTTGCCAGTGCATCTTAACACCTAAGTGGCGGGGCTGCCCGAACCGCACACCACCAGCTCTGCTGCTTTTTGTCTTATGTGAGCATGGGTTTAATGCTTGTCAAGGAGACGGGATTTGAGTGAGAGATAGATGACATGTTTGTGCATTAGGTGGGGTGGGGTGGATGAGAAAGGGAGGGAGCGAGGAGGGGGCAGGAAAGAGCACAAAGCAACCTCACAGTCAGCTGGCGGCGGAAATCGAAGTGCAGCACTTCTGGTTGTCATAGCAACCCGCCTGTCGGCCTTACAAACCACTCTGCTATCGTTCACACCAAGTGGTTAAAAGCGAACAATCACCATTTCAAATGGCACATCTATCGGCTTGAGTGCTCAGTTCGACTCACAAAGAATCGTCCTTGCTTATTCTCTGCACATAAAACAAATATTACTCACTTCCTCTCTTTGAATATAAAGTTTACAGCAGGGAGTTTTTTTTACTGAGTCATGCTTTTTAACACTTTTTGCACATACCAAACGTGAATATCAGTTTGTAAATTACTGTAATTTTTGCACAGTGTCACTTTCCAACTTTGCTCAGTGTTTTTTCCTCCTGATTTTCTTGCAGAGGGCTGGGCCGGATGGGGCCGCTGGTCTGTCTGCAGCCAGGAATGTGGCGGCGGAGTCCAAGTGCGCAGCCGTTCCTGCCAGCCTGAGGATGGTGTCTGTGAGGGAACAGTTGAAGAAGGCCGCGCCTGCAACCCTCAGGCCTGCATCGGTAAGCCACCCTTTCATTTAGACATTTAGCTGGGAACACTGAGCTGTAACTGATTTAATGCAATAATTTGTGCAATTTTCAAATTCTCTCAGGCAAAGAGCGCAACAGGAGCCAGGGTCTGCGGGCAATCATTGGTATGAAGAGAGGAAATGATGATGCCAGCCATGGAGTTGTTTCAACCCAGACAGGTGAGATAGGAAGGACGTGTTAATGGATGTGTTTCACACATTGTGGTGTATATAGAGATAATACCTGAAGTTCTGACCCTCTAATACATTTGTTTTTTGTTTTTGTTTTTTTTTCCCACAGTAGACGCTAAAACCGATGAGTGGTCCTCCTGGAGTTCATGTTCAGTCACATGTGGAGAGGGCTGGCAGAGCCGTACCCGCATCTGTGCCACTTCATCCTTTAGCACACAGTGCACCGGATCCCTGCGTGAGAACCGTCCCTGCAACAACACAGTCGTCTGCCCCGGTGAGTGCCAGACTCCACTCAGATTTAAAACGTGACTGAAAAGAGAAAAGAGTCTGAACCAGAAAATGTTAGGACCACATCTAGGGCTTTTTGAAGTACACAATAGACTCATAATTATTTCCTTTTATACAGAAACAGCTACAAAGGAAAAGTACACAAAGAAAAGCTGAAAAGCAAAAGAGGCATTTTTAAGCTTTCACGCACTGATATTTTGATTGTGGAAAAGAGGCTGCATTTCAATACCACCTAGATTTCCCTAATAGTTTGTGTATTTTGTGCCATGTCTCAGGAATTAGGTGGAGCACTGCCCCATCTAGTGGAGAGTCACAAAAACAAAACAAATACTTAACTTGGTTTTATCAAAAATTCACCTGTTTGTGCAGTGGATGGTGCTTGGGATGAATGGACCCCCTGGAGCCTGTGCTCATCAACATGTGGCCGTGGTTACCGTGACCGCACCCGCACATGCAAGCAGCCCCAGAATGGTGGAGAACCTTGCCGCGGCCCCACAAGACAAACCAAGTTCTGCAACATCGCTGTCTGCCCAGGTGAGTCAGGGATCTTAACACTTTTAAATAATTTGATTTTTTCCATCGCTGACGTTTCTGAATACTACACATATCCGACTGTGATACTTGACCCTTCAATTAACTGACTCATACTGTACATGAGATCTAATTAGAACACTCATTTGCATCACAGCGGTTAACAACAGCATCTGCAGTGGCAGTGTTGACATCTGACGCATCAACAGAATAAAAGCCTCTTCTGACATTAGTCACTGGCTTTATAATAACTTCCAGTGACTCATAATGCACCTTTCATGGTCCTTTATTATACTAGAAGTTACCTCTTTGCCACCTACTCGTGTGATGATGAAAGTTTATAACTCATTGTGAAGTCACAGACACAGATTGTGTTATTAAGATATTCTTTTTCTCACCTTTTTCACCACCCTGTTTGGTTATAGGGTTATAATAGTTTTAAAATGTGATGTCTTGGTTGCAGTTTCATGTCGTTATCAGTAGATGTCTCTATATATGCACCACAACTCAATTACTGACAGTGTGTAAAACACTGGACAGGCTGTTAAGCAAATCATTATTGAGAGATGATTACACATTTCATTTGAAATTGAAAAGCCCAGAAAATTGAATTATCCCTTAAAAGCCCATTTAGCATGATAGACGCTTTATTTTGACCAATCGAGCTTTTTAAGACGATTCACTTTTTTTCATCTATTTTAACACCTTGCAAGGCAACATTTAATAACAATTGTGATTATTTCTAAAGTACTATAACCTTTCAAGGCTATTATAATCCCAAATTTAAATCTGGAATATGAAGGTTTCCAAGTTCTACTTTTCTCATTTTTGTGTCTATTCCCCTTTTTTTTTCCCTCCTTTTTTTTTTTTTTTTAGAATAGCACTGGTTAATTTTAGTTTTAAGGACAGAGTGTGTAAGAGGTTGAGAGGCACATACAGTCAAGCTTAAAGGACAGATAACTGAGCTTGAACTTTTTCTCTTAAACTCAGTTAAAGTAGGTCATTCTAAAAAGTTAATAGCATCAGTGAGTGTGCCTGATGCCTGTTGCCTGAGGGTTTGTCTTGTCCTGGCACTAAGCTGCAAGTATCTCCTGTGTTCCTCTGCCTCCCTCTAGTGGACGGATCCTGGAACGAGTGGTCTGCCTGGAGTGCGTGCACCGCTACCTGCTCCAACGGCACCATGCAGAGAACCAGGGAGTGCAACGGACCATCCTACGGCGGCTCTGAGTGCCACGGCAGCTGGAAAGAGACGGCTAACTGCAACCTGAAAGAATGTCCCGGTAAAAGAATGAAAGCAAAATCCTTTAGATTCAAGAATCACAGTCTAAATAAAAAAAGTATATTAATTAGACATGCCACAGCCACAGAGTTCATGGTGTGAAATATTCTTTATCTGTAGTTGATGGACGCTGGCATTCATGGAGCACATGGGGCAGCTGCAGCAAGACTTGTGGTGGAGGAAGTCAGCAGAGACAGAGAGTGTGTGAGGGGCCTTTCTTTGGTGGAGAACCTTGCCCTGGTGAAAAGGGAGAGCAGAGGCGTTGCAATGAGAAGAGATGCCCTGGTTAGTAATTTAAACAGTTCAGCTTCCATGCAATACTCTCCAGTAAATGAATGAAATTAGATTAGATTATTTGTCCCCTCGTAACATCATTGTTGTAACCTTTTCAGAGCCCCATGAGATCTGCCCTGAACAGAACACTGGAGATGTTGTGTGGAAGAAAACACCCGCAGGAGACGTGGCTGCTATTGCCTGCCCTTCTGATGCCTCAGGTACAGTGACAGTGAAGATAATGATGTCTTGTGTCTGCTTTTCTCGAACACTTTCAGTTGTTTGTCATGCACATCATAATCGCAAGTGTTTTCTTTCATTAACAGGTCTGATTGTGCGCCGATGCACCCTGGACGCTGTAGGTCTCGCTTCCTGGGAAAACCCAACTCACATTCAGTGCGTCTCCAAGAACTACGATAACATTCAGATGCTGGTAAGTCTGAATCTGTGCAGCAATTAAAATGTTGTGCCTTCTCATACAGCTAATTTAACGGGAGAGTAGACAAATGTTAGAGTTTCAGATTAACCTCTTTGCTCCTCTTCTCTAGTCAAGAGACTACATCTCCAAAGCTCAGATCGGACAGAGTGTGGACGGAGTCGCTGAGGTGATTTCACGCCTGAGATTCTCCTCTGATGAAGGAGCCAAATACAGCGGTGACCTCATGGCCATCATGGAAATCCTGAGGAACACCACAGAGCTGTACAAAGGAACCAGGCTGAGACTGAGCAACGCTGATGTCGCTGTAAGATGAAATCTTGTTTGTTAACAACTGAAATGAACAGCGTGCCACATTCTATGCACATATTTAAAAATAATATCTGTTAACAGTCTCATGCCTGTCTGACCAAAAATGGTTTCTAATTAAGCTGGATTTAGAGTCTTCTTACACTCACACCTCTGTCTCCATTTTAATGATCTTCAGAATTACGTCCAGACCATCAGCAACTTACTGAAGGAGGAACATCGTGACAAATGGGAAGAGGTACAGCTGGTACGTGTTAAGAGGATGTGTTCATGAGAGGGGGGGATAAGGACAGAAAAAAAAAGTCTGCTATGCTAACGATCTTGTGATGAGATGAGTGTGTGTGTGAGACAAATTCAGGGAGACTTGTTGGGCTATAGTGTGAAAAGTATGAAAATGAGGAGGAACTTATTAACACTCCCATATGCCCTTTTACTCATCCAAACTTTAACTTCAATGTCTAGAACTTGGTTTTATTACTTAGAAGTACTTTTCTTTTTAAGTTATTATTTCAACAAGACTAAACAGGACTTTTTTATTGTTAACCACCTGTTGAAATATTTTCTCCACTCTTTCTGTTCTCTCTGCGTTCCTGTTTAGTTCATTGAAAAAACAAATCCCTCAATTAAAATTTCTAGAAGTTAGACCGACACAAGACCCCCACTGCAGAGAGCAAAGTCATTTGTGAACAAATATGAGTTGGTGAATTACTAAAGCCACTGCATCGAGAGAACGCAAATGCCTGAAGGTGACGACAAGCGAGAGAGAAAGAGAAAAGAGTGCGACTGAATCAGGGCGAATCACTACACCCACTTTGCAATCTGTCTCTATGCCATCCTACATACCGATGGCAGTTGTAAGAGGACGCAGACAGCACATCGCATACAAGCACACACCTTGCGCCCACATCACTGCAGTTCTGCGTCAGAGACACGCAAGTCAGGCTGCCCTCCCTTCCACTGAGCGGGAGGGAGAGGACAAAAAAACCTGAGTATGAATCAACAGCCTGCCCATTTATGGGCTTAAGGAAGTTCCGAGGTTGCATAGCAGCAAGATATGTCTTTTTTTCCACACTGCTGCCAAGCAATAAAAAAAGAAAAAAGAAAGTAAAGATAAGTACAGAATGGTGTCAATATATTGACGTAGAATTAAAAAAAAAAAAAAAAAAAAAAAGAGTAATCTCGCTTAAGTGCACAATTGAACCAGTTTTGTTAAATGCATATAATAAAATTAGACGAATGTTCCCTGTTCTTCTATTATTCCTCTTTCTAACCACATTCTGTTCTGTTATGTTTTCTACAGATGGGTGCCAGCATTAAAGAGTTCCTCCGCCTTGTTGAAGACTTTGTGAACATGATCGGTATGCAAATGAGCGGCTTCCAGGACGTTTATGAAGTCACTGAGAATTTTGGTGAGCCTTGATTTGTTCCTTGCCAGCTGCTGCTTTGCTCGTGTCTAGTCAGGATGATTTGTCCCTTCTTCAGCCAGAGAGTGCATCAATCTCAATCCCGCCTGTGAATCTGAGTCCATATAAGCAGCAAGCAGAATGCATCACTTATCACTTTGCCAGCATGTCAAGTCCACCAGCTGTGCCATACTACTCAAAGATGTTCTGCATCTTATCATAAGTTATATAACATATTAAGTATATGGCTTTTACTCAGTCAAATACTGTTAGAGTAACTGTAAAATTCACACTCAGATTCACACTAGGAAATGAGTAATACATTCAAAATGTCCCCGGTGACCTGGTGAAGTGCTGCTTACTAACAAAGCCTGTGTCTCTCAATCTCCATCCTGTTTAGTCCTGAGCATTCACAAGCGCCCAGCAAGTACAAACACCAACTTCACCTTCCCTTCGAAGGGCTGGAGGGGCATGCTGGACTGGGTCAGGACCTCTGAGGAGAAGATCTCTGTGTCCCGTGATGCTTTGTCCACCGAACAGTCTGGTAAGACCAAACAAACAAACCCATGTCTTTCAAGAGAACACTTGATGTTCAGTCTTGTGAATTTGAGTCTAAGTGAATATTTTATTCTTTCCAGATGGCAATGATGCTTTTGTGACTGGCATCGTCCTCTACAGGAACCTTGCCTCTATCCTGTCCTTCCAGAGGTAATACAATTTTTCAGCTTTTATGTGTATGAAATTGGCTTTCCATGAAATACACTTAGTAGTCACAAGATGGCACCTCATGCCGAAACACTCCGCTAGTGTATTTTCTTTCTCTGCCTTTTCACATAAGATCATACAGTGACAGTGTAATTTCCTCTTTTTCCACAGTAACAGCACCCTGCTCAACTCCAAGGTGGTGTCAGTGATCGTCAGCCCAACAACTCAGCTGCCATCCCCCATCGAGATCGAGTTCCCCCACCTTCACAATGTAAGCCCCCTAATGATTACTTAATCTAATGAAGCCTGAAGAAAAATATCAGCCCCTCCCTGTGTGTGTTTGCTCACTGCAGTGCACGGAGCCTGACATTTTGTTGACATTTGCGGTGACACTGACTTTTTTTTTTTTTTTGTACTTGTGTGAGTTGAGACCCTGCAAAGATCACATTATAACCAGGTGGTCAGTTAACCAAGATGACAAATCATGCGCAGTAATTAATATTTGCAGCTGATAAGGAGCTGTTTTTAGTTTTGTACATGTATTCTGGGGGAGGGTGGTAAAAAAACGTGGGCAGTTGGCTGGTGGCAATCTGTTGCATCTCACACATTTATAGTACAGTGGCCCAACCTACGCGTTTTCCTTTTCTGCCCCCTTTTTTTCCTCTTATGAGATTCAACGTACTGACTTCTCCATCTGTCTCCTCCTTTGCAGGGCACCATGAATGAGACTTGCATCTCATGGGATGACAGCGAAGCGTAAGTTGTTTTTCTTATTAAATCTAACCATCACAAATGTAACTTTTTCATCCTGGCTGGCCGTGTCAGCTTCCAGTCATTCATTTTATCACTACATATAAACATTCAACCTCCCTGCCCCACTTTAGTCGAACAGTCATCACAGAAAGAGCAGTAACATTTAGTTTACAGAACAACACTATAGCAGCAGAAGCACCGGGCTTTACTCATCTGTCTGACATACTTACAGCACAACATGAAATGACAACCACAGTGATCCAGAGCGGTTCCAGCTAAGTGACACTTCACTTTGATGGAATGGCTTCCTGCTCTGCTTGAACCATCCTGAGCAGGGAAAAATACACGGGCAACACTTCTAACCTCATTATAAACATCAGCGAGTAAATATATATATTTTCAGCATCTTTAAAGGTCACAGCACAGGGTGTCAATCTAAAGACAATGGCAGCTCTCTCTCCCTCCTTCCTTTGCTTCTCAGTCATGTTCATATGTCACTGCCACAGATAATAGCCATGGTTATGCTTGTTATGTTTTTAAAAAAAGATGCTTACATGCATTTGAATGATTTAAGAAAGGAGTGTGTGGTGGCCTGGCCTGGATCAGTCAGCCCCAGGCCTGTTCTGACCTCCTGAAGAATACACATGTGGACGATTTGCATTTAGATAGATTTGTACACAAGTGGAGGAGAGATAAGAAATGAAAACTCACCCACAAACCCATGCTACACACATGCACACACACTCTCTTTCTACATAAATCATAACAACCCCCGAGTCAGAGTATAAGCAAATACAAAAATGAATCAAAAGGAGAAAATGTAATTAACTCATACTGTCAGAGGCAGCACAATGTGCCTCCAGTCAGATTAGATTCATTTTTGACAGCAGATGTGATTAATGGCATGATAGAGACAAAGGAGGAAGCTCTGGCTGATGGCAGACTTTAGGGTCAGTGCTTGTTTACAGAGCTGCATATATTGTGAGTTACAGGAAATGGTTAATTATCTCCTCTGACACTGAACTTTAACCAGATACAGAGAAAATGAGATGCAGCTTTTTTGTGACATGAAAACAAATATCAGGAACATATGATGCCATTCCAGTTTACTGGCATGATGCTTGCCTCCCTTCTCTCTCACTCCGCGGCTGTTCACCCGTGACACTCTGTACCAGACTGGACCTGCTGGATATGATTCCCCTTCGTATATGCACCAGTCAGTCAGAGCCTGAGGGGAGCTGCTCATTGCCTTAACCTCTCCTCTGTGATCTCTGGCATCTGCCGCTGGTGCTGCTTGATTTGTTTGTCTTCAGTCGCAGAATAAGATCTGAGCAAAAACACTGCAGATGCACAGTGATGCACTAAAAGGAAAAAAAAGAAAAGAAATAGTATAGATTTCCTCACAATGAAAGGGAAAAGAAAAAAAAATCATAATTCATATTGTCTTGGCTTTCTCCTCCTCCTTCTTCTTCTTCTTTTTTTCAAAAGTGGGAACACATTGTCCTTTCTCCCCCAGTGCTGTGACCAAGTGTTTCCAGTAATCCCATGTTTACTATAGCAATAAATGATACAGATTATGCTAATAATGAGATTTATGAGGGGCCTATCATTATGGCACAGATGGCTATTAATCACAAAAATGTGAAAACCATCATTAAATCTTCCAACCTCAGATTATATACATTTAGATTTATTTACCATGTTAGAAATATCTTTAAAATTCAAATCACATGGGCTTATATAAGATGAATATTTCATTATATATATTTTAACACTTGACATAAAAAATCCATTATCCACATCCACTAGAGAGAGTTGTCAGATCTCTCCTCTCCTAACCCGTCGTTGCCTCTTCCCTCTCCTTCCCTGTGCAGTTCCTCTCTGCTTGGGTCTTGGTCTGCTCGGAGCTGCAGATCCGTCCCCGTTCATTCATTCAGAACCAAATGCGTGTGTGACAGCCCCTCCACCTTCGCCATTTTAGCGCGCATCAACTTCGACTCGGTAAGTCTTCCGCTTCTTCACCAATGTTTTTTAAAATCATTTCAGTCTAATTTCCATCATAGATCTTAACCGTGTGTTTTTCACGCAGCCTGTGTATGTGTGTGTCAATGCGTTGTTGTTTTCGTTTCGTATCGTTTTTTTTTTTTTCTTGCTGTATCGTTGCCTCTTTGTCTCCAGTGCAGGTGATCACTGCTTGACTGCTTTCACTTCTTTTAACAAATATATACGTTGTTTAAACGTAAAATAATCGATCGACGTATTGATGTTGCAGGATTATGCAGATTTTAAATTTGAAAACAAAATGATTTGCGCATTGGCGTCTCGATTTCCTGCACGTTTGACGCTTATTTGCTTCCAATTAGCTGCATAATTGGATAAGAAATAAACATTTGCGCAATTGCAACACAGGGGAAATGGCTTATATAGTCGTTTGCATGAAAATAAAATTATTAATTGAATCACTCAACACGACTTTCTGATCATTGTGTGATCAGATATTGATCAGACACACGGATCATGCAGTGTTTTGGTATTTTTTCATCTTTATTTTTTCGTGTCTGCAGATTTAGCATAGATCGTCTTTGGTCACAAAGAAATCATTCATTGTTGTATTGTTGCATTTTCATGCGCAAAAACAATGTGTAATTTTCCTCTGTAAGAGCTGCTCCCTCTCCAGTTGCCATGGTAACGGCTTCTGCAGGCAAACTCGGCCTGTGTGATTTTTTTTTTTTTTTTTTTTTTTTGATAACTGAGATGCTGAGGGAGAAACACACACACACACACACCCTTACATCCCTCATGTCTTCTCTGAACAGCCCTCCCTCCAAGACAGAGGAAATGGTCTGTCTCTGTTCTGTGTGTCTGACTGTCGCTGCTGCTCAAAACTGAAACAATCAACAGATGTCTATCAGCTTGAGGAAATGCCCTTTTTTAAAAAAAAAAAAAAAAAAAAAAGTAAGTATTTTTTAATGAGCATGTAGTTAATTTAGCTTCTCATTTAGTGTGCAGTGGCATCAGACTGTTTTTCTACTGCAGTCTCGTCTTTTTCTTTCCTTCCAACCTGTTGTTTACATCCTAGATTTGATTTTTTTTTTTTTTTTTGTCTCGCCATTGCCAGTCTGAACAGCGCCTCCCATATTTATTATAGGCCTGCAACAGTAAAAAAAAAAAAAAAAAAAAAAAAAAGGCAGCTGCACTAATCATCCCGTCTGCCAATATCTCTGAATTTTCGATTGCATCCAACCATCACCTCCTCTTCTTCCTCCTTCTCCTTCCTCTTCGGCCACAGTAGCAAGTCTGAAAATGCCAGAGAGGCCGACCAATGAGAGACAGACGTCTGGTCATGCATTGACGGTTACTCTCCCCCTCCACCACCACCACCACCACGTCCACCTCTCTATCCATCCTTTGATGTGAGCCGTGGACATTTTCAATAACATCTTCCTGAGAGCCTTATAAGGAACAGTAGCGAGATGCAGAGAGAAAGGAGTAAGGATGTGTGGAAAAAACAGACAGATACTGCAGCGTGTTAGGTCTCAATTTGACAAGATATATCAAAGCATCATGTGTGCTGGGAACCATGATGGCCCTTATAATTATTGCAGCAGATGCCCTTGACCACTGGGTTGATGTGTGATTATTTAAAAGAAAGAAAATAGAGGATAGAAAATGTGGCTGGTTAAGGAATCCACTGCTCATTTTTTTCTCCTTTACTTGCTTTACATTAGTTCAAAATTAGAACATATGATTCAGTCAAGGACAGGCAGAAGACAAGACATTCATTTAGGTCAAACTGGCTGTCTGGATTTCACTCAGAGACCCATGGTGCAAGCGTCAACCCAGATATAGAAATTGGGAAGAGAGGGAACAGAACATGCTGTATCGCTTGTGTTATTTTTTTTTTTTTTTTTTTTCCTTTTTCCCCAGACACGGTAAAAAGGCAGAGGCAAAGAAAAAAAAAAAACAGACAGCTCACCACTCTGCTATCTACCATCTGTTTTGGGGCGCTTCTGATGTAGTCGGATAGATTTTGAAACAAATTTGCCACACTAAATTAGTCTTTGGCTGCCGTAGGCCGGCCTTCACCCGCTGTGGTTTGATACGAGTCGAGTCTATGTGGAGCACATCATTGAGACGGAGTGAAACAATCCGTCGAGGCTCAGGAATTGTACCATTTCGATTCTGAGCCACTATCAACAATGGGAGAAGTATTAGGGGCTGTGCCTCACATATGCTTGCAATATTAGGATTTATAGCCATCATAAATCAAATGAAGGCCAAAGCGGTGTCTATTGCCTTCCCCTCTATCTCTGCTAATTTGATACCTGCTGATTTATTATATTTCAGGACATTTTCCCACTCACCTTTTTGGAGTCACTTAGCCCCTTTTCTTCCTCTCCCATTTCCCCTCTCAACACATTATTAAGAATATAATCACACCATTTTCCAATGAGGACTTTTTCATCTGCAGCTCAAGCAATATTTTTATCCACCGCACTGCGCTTTGTGGTGATGACAGCTTGATCAGAGGTGTTAGATTAACTCAAAACCTTATTAAAGCCAGAAAAGTAGGTGTGAGACAGACAAAGATTATAGATGCAGTAAAAAAAAAACACATTTAGCCGCTGGTGGTGTGTTATCAAAGCAGCAAGGGCTTCGCGAAGACTCAAGGAGCCAAGATTTGTGTGCAGCGGTGACCCGCCGCCATCTGGGTGAACAAGCAGCAGGAAAGATGGGGCAAAAGACAATCCCCTCTGTTTCCCCCTCACCAGAGGTTCGGTGCCAGGGCTGTTTGAAACATGGGACGGTCACTGCCGCTGGCAGTGGCAAGCGCTAAGCTGCTGTCAGAGATCAGAAGGGCAGGTGGTGGCAGATTAATGCACAGGTGATAATGGTCCACCTGTTCACTCCTGCAGCGATGGGCAAGGAGCTGTTAGCTGGCACAGAAAACACCCAACATGATGAAAAAATGCAACAAAAAAAAAAAGAAAACAGTTAAATGGGGGAGAGAGAGAGAAAAGAATAAGAGCTGAGGATGTCTGTCAGTGATTTGAAGGTTGCCGTAGCAAGCACTGAGTAATGACTGAATACAGCGACACACACACACCCTTTGATTTGCCCCTTGGACTCCACCAACCCCCCCTTTCCTCCTTTGCAGAGTAGAGAGAGATATATGTGCAGTATCCTCCTCGCCTCATTTGCTGACTCAAAAGCTCAATGGAGAAACGCAGTGACCCTGACCATTTGTTTAGTTTGCCGTTCCATCTTCCTGACATGTTCACCTTGGGGTCACCTTGCCTCAGCCGTGGCCTGATTGTGCCATTCAACTGTTTGCCTACAGGGAGCTGTCTGCTATTCCAGATAGCGCACACCCAGAGGCTCCGCTAGTGCATGCACACACACACGCACACACATATATATATATATATATATATATGTGTGTGTGTGTAAGTATGTGCTGGTTTCCTCATCTGCATGACTTTGTATGTGTGCTTGCAATCAAGCTCTAACAGGCACGTTTGTTCTTGTCTCCTCTCTGTAGATCATGGACAAGGCACTGCTCCCGTCCGTGACTCTCATCGTTGGCTGTGGGGTCTCCTCTCTCACTCTGCTGCTCCTCATCATCATCTATGTCTCCGTGTGGAAGTAAGTAACCCGAGCAAATCTGAACACATGTCAGCCTCTAACTATATATGCTCTGGTTTCACTCTCCTCTACCAACTCCTCCTCTAAACTTGTTCTTTTTCCTTCTTCTCTCTTTTTTCAAAACACCAGGTACATCCGCTCTGAGCGCTCCGTTATCCTCATCAACTTCTGCCTCTCTATTATATGCTCCAATGCTCTCATTCTTGTCGGACAAACTCAGGCTCGCAACAAGGTAAGACCCGTCTCTAACAGTTTCTAACCTCTTTTAAACCTCGTTAAAACTCACTACTTCTGGGACTTTGGAAGCAGGAGCGCCACTGACACAGTTTTCTCATCTTTCCTCTACTATCTCTCCTACCTCCCTGCTCTCCCACAGGTGGTGTGCACGCTCGTAGCTGCTTTCCTGCATTTCTTCTTCCTCTCCTCTTTCTGCTGGGTGCTGACAGAAGCTTGGCAGTCCTACATGGCTGTCACTGGTCGTCTGCGCAACCGCATCATCCGCAAACGTTTCTTATGCTTAGGCTGGGGTAAGAGCCCCTTTCTCTCAGCTTCTGTTTTCTTTCTCCCTCTCTTTTTCTCTCTCCTCCTTTTGTTGCATCACTTTTCTCAGTAACCTTTTTCAATAACTAACTTGGTATATTTTCTATCTTGCAGGCCTTCCTGCACTGGTGGTGGCTGTGTCTGTGGGTTTCACAAAGGCTAAGGGATACGGCACTGTCAACTAGTACGTTTAATCTAAACACTTGCAGCTTCTGCACCTTCTTCACTTCTCTCTGCATTTATCATTTACCATTAATATACATTTTCCTTTGTTTTTCTAGCTGCTGGTTGTCTCTTGAGGGTGGACTCCTCTACTCCTTTGTTGGCCCCGCTGCAGCTGTTGTCTTGGTGTGTATTCTGACTTTGACTTTCCAGTACATACACATATTCCAATAGTAAATGCATTACACATTATTACATTGTCTCATCTATGTCTTTTTCTTTTCCAAACAGGTGAACATGGTCATTGGTATTCTGGTCTTCAACAAGCTGGTATCCAAGGACGGCATCACCGATGTGAAGCTGAAGGAGAGAGCTGGGTAGGTCTTATTGATCTTCTCTGTTCACCAGAGTATTGTGCTTATCATCCTCATCAGTCCCATTACAGGTATATTGATGATGTGCTCTGATATCAAAGCTCACAATCAAACAAAGATGAGAGAATGGAGCGTTGCCAGCAGGGAAATGGTCCAGTGCTGCTTGTATGAGCCTGTTGAGTCTAATCTGTTGCCTCTCACCCTGCAGGGCATCACTGTGGAGCTCCTGTGTGGTTTTACCTCTTTTGGCCCTCACCTGGATGTCTGCTGTGTTGGCTATCACCGACCGCCGCTCGGCCCTCTTCCAGATCCTCTTTGCCGTGTTCGACTCTCTGGAGGGTTTCATCATCGTCATGGTTCACTGCATCCTGCGGAGAGAGGTGAGGAAAAAATGGCTAAATATGATAAAATAACAGGAAATAAAACACTTTGTTTTTAAAAGGCTATTTCTCTGGTTGGTTGTTTAGCTGAATGAATCTAAATAAGACGTTTTTTTATTTTCCCCTACATCCATTAGGTTCAAGAAGCTGTAAAGTGCAGAGTAGTTGACCGCAAAGATGACGGCAACGGAGACTCTGGCAGCTCCCTTCACAATGGCCACACCCAGCTTATGGTAAGTTTCTTGGCTTATTGCCTTTTTAATGTCTTGAGTGCCTCTTGCATTTTACCACAAAATAGAAAGGTGCATACATTAAGCACTGATAGAACATCTTTTATTCTTTTATCAGCAGTCTGATAATGAAAAGGATGGAGATTCAAGCAGACAAGGTAAGCCCCTTTCACATCAACCTTTCCTTACCCTTAACCATTTTTCCATTTGCATTTAAATTTCTGTGAGCCTTGCACTTAAAACATCTGATTATGCATAAAAGTAGAATGTATTTACTGAACCAATATTTCAGACGAGACGTGGTTACTTAACCGTTTTATCATTTTTCTCACAAGGAATGAAGAGCTCCTCTGAAGAGAAGATGCCTCCTTCTCAGATGCCTCTTCCCATGGGCTCCAACTTCCACACGCTGCCATCCAACCCCAGCAAGAGCCACATGCAGGCCGTTCCCGAATATTCAAGCCACACCCTCACACTGAAGAGAGAGAAGAGCCGCTTGGCAACCGGAGTCGACCCAACCTGCGGGAAACCCGTGTACGTCTGCGAGGGTGAGCTCTTCAAGCAGCTGGATGCCGATCTGGCTCGCGTGCAGGCTGAGGGAAGCCTCTCTGACGGCAGCGGCTACGTCCTCATGCCCAACACTACCTCCACCCTGAGGTCCAAGCCCAAAGACGACCCAACAAAATACAACATCAGCGTGGAGCAGCTGCCACAGGCCAGACTGATGCACCTCGGCGGGCCCTTCGCCGAGCCCCAAGCTGCTTTCGGGATGAAGTCGATCCCCCCCGACCAGGTCAGCGTGTCATATTCAGAGAGAGACTCTCCCATCCAGAACATCCACAACATGTCCAGCGAGTCTCACATCACCCACAGCAGCCTGGAAAACACCTTCGAATCTATGAACTCCATGATGTCCAAGAGTGAGACCATCTCCACGCTGTCCATGAGCTCCCTGGAGGTAAGATCGATGGACTAGTGTGATCTTCTTGCAGGAAATGTAGACCTCTTTAATATTTATGTGAAACTAAACAAACTTTCTTTGTCTGCCTTTTATTTGCAGAGACAGAAATCTCGTTATGCTGAGTTGGACTTCGAGGTAAATATCATTTGGATACTGTTTGTCTTAAAGATTATAAACATCTAATATACTGTATATGAAATGCATACATTTTGAGACTAAATATTTTTCTTTGTCTTTGTCTCCTGTAGAAAATAATGCACACAAAGAAACGCCACCAGAACATGTTCCAGGACTTGAACAGGAAGCTACATCACGCTGAGAAAGATAGAGAGTCACCTGCTTCTGACAGCAAGGTAACACATCATTTATCATGACACTCAGCTTCCATTTCCATAGACATTCATTTCCAGGAAATGCAGAGCAATATGGATAACACCAAAAAGAGAAAAAGAGAGGACAACAAGAGGCAAAAAAAATGACCTAATAAAACAACCAGTGATATGTGTACTGAACTATGGTTGTCGTTACCTGGAGGTCATTTGAGTAAGGATGTATTTTCTTCCTTCCTTCCCACAGTCTGTGAGATGGAGTGTGTCCTCAGGAGGAAGTGACAAAACGAACCACAGCGTGAGTGTTTATAATACAACCTCACACAAATCTCAAATTTACTCCCAATAGTTGAGACACGCCATCAAATAATACACTTGCCTCCAGAATAATTTCCACAAATGAGAATATGACATCATCCGAACATCACTTTTGATATAACAAAGACCATTTCACTTTAATTAAACGAGGATTCGCTCATGACCGATGAGTGACATCAGTGCTAAAGTGGCTCTTTTTTGTGCTTCAACAGGACAAACAGCAGGGTCCAATGGAGAGGCCATGGGAAGGAGTCCGGGGAATCCCACAGTCACCCCCTGCATGGGTGCGCAAAGACCTGGAGCCCCTAGCTGCCTCGCCTCTGGAGCTGCACTCTGTGGATTGGGAGAAAACCAGCACCACCATCCCGCTAGTGGGGCAGGACATCATTGACCTGCAGACAGAGGTCTGAGGGGGAGGAGGGGGGCTAGTGAGGCCACCTGATTTCACCTCGGTCACCTTTTTTGGTTAGGGAAAGTGATCCTGTATGGATAGATTAGAGGAAACCAAGAAAGGGAGAAAGTAGGTCCCAGAATCCATGTCTTCAAACCCTCAGCATGAGCAGGAAGGAAGGAAGGGAGAGAAAGAAAGAGGGATGGAAGAGTGGAGGTGGTGAAGATGGGATGTTTAATGTAGCTTCTCTGTTGTGGACTTAAAGCATCTCGTGTCAGAGTGCTCTGAAGGGTATAGGGTTAGTGAAGCGATCAGTGGTTTCCATGGACCAGGACTGGCTGTGGTTCCATTAATGCTTCACTGGGAGATTATCCTGAACCCTTCAGCCTGGGTTCAGAAGATGTGGTCGACATGTCTGTGCTTCTTTTTTTCCTTCAACTCAACATTGGAGAAAAAATTTAATAATATTTGAAACGGTGTCTCCTCCCTGCTTCTCGGGAGGAACAACCGGAACTTAATGGCTGTTTCTCTACCAGCCATATTTACCTTAATAAGACAAGACAATAAGTCAAAATAAGACAAGGCGTATGAGCATAAAAGGGACCAGCTTCATGTTTGGAGTCCAAACATTCTGCACTTTGGTAGATGGGCACACATATTTTTTTGTTTTGTGCCGTGAGTTATTTTATCTCGGTTTATCTTCAGTTGGTGTATTTTATTTGTACCGCTTCATACCTGGAACTGCTTCAAACTGAACTGAATATGAGACTCTCTGTACTGAGAAAATAACAGGCTTAATCATGCTAATAGTGATTCTCACTGTTGTTATCACAATTATTATTATTGTCAGTGTTATTATTATTATTACTGTCATTATTGAGTTAATAGCCTATATTTTTTAATTAATATTTTTTTTTATTCCCCTCATGACTGTCAGGCACAAGTTTTATTATTTTTATAATGTGACAAACAACATTTGGCTCATAATTATAAAAAAAGGAAAAGATACAATGCATCTGTAATGTGTTCTGAGCCCATATGGACTGCATCGGGACAAACATACAGAGTGGTGGTGGAAGTGGTGGTTGGTTACCCAACATGTCCTGGTTTCTCCAGCATTCTTCTATGATACCAAAACACCAGCACCAGGATGAACACAGACTCTCGAACATGAAGAGCAGTGCACTCTGGGGAAAAAAAAACGCTGGGTGGAAACGTGAGGTGGGAAAAGGGAGGGTTGTTAGATGATATAACCCCCCCTACGAACCCCCACCTCCCCTGCCCCCTTCTGTCTTTCTCGGCTGGCACAAGATGCAGGCTCTTCCATGTCGTACATGTGGATTCAAAGGGTCAGCGGAGACGAAAAAAAGAAAGGAAGAAAAAAAAAAAAAGAAAAGAAACCTATCACCATCGCCCTTTTGTTTCTCAGCCTTGCAGGACTCTTGGACCGAGCAGAGGCTCCCGGCGCTCACGTGACTTCCAGTGAAGCGCCGGGTCCCTTAAGACTTCAACACATTTGTGTTTTCAGCCATCAGTGTGAAATAGTGCAATATGATGGGCGCTTGATGCTCAAGCAAGACTGATATTATGATTTAGGCAAAGAGTTTTTTCTTACTGATGTTTCAAAAAATTTTTATACCATCTTCCTCATATTTACAGAGCATTATAGATGCTTTATGAGAATATTGTATAACAAATCTGTATTAGTAATTCAAGGAATTTATTCGCTAGAGATTTGTTAGCACAAGACTCCATATTTGGAGCTGTGACAGGTAGATAATTGTACTTCTATAAAACAAACATTATATAGGATGATTGATAGCCTATGAATATCTCTAAACTGTGCTTCAGGATATTTGTTATTACTCTCCGCTGTGTAGCGATGGGTAATTGAACCTCATGTCTTCTGTAAGTGTGTGTGTATGTTTTTGATAACCTTGTCAGTAACTCAACCATATGTACTACCAGCCAATTTCCCTCGTCCCTTTCGAATTCCTCCGTCCTGTCCACAGGATACTATACCTTGAGTTACTCGTATTGAATACCCATTTGTATACTCTTGTCCCTGCTTTGTTTTTTTGTTTTTTTTTTTTCTTTTTTTATCTTCTGTTTTACCTTCTGTAAATCTACAGTTTTCACAGCACAAAATGAATGTGACTTATTTCTAATAAAAAAAAAAAATCTATATTACACAAAGAATGGTGACCTCATTATTTACAGTTAAATGCACAAATACTTTAAATCTTTTATACTGTGAAGATTATGTCATTTTGCTCCTGACAGCAACCTAGAACAAAACAAATCAACGCCTAAAAATAAAGATTCGAATGTAAGATAACTAACAAACCATAAAAACACTGCAATATGTAGAAAGTGAGACAGAACATGGATAAATTGATTTTTTTTTTTTTTTTTAAACTCCTTCTACATTAAAGCCTCTGGCAAAACATGTCATTCTCCAAATATAGAAGTGATTTAGCAGGTACAAAAAACAGCAATCTTTTTAAGATGATAAAAGCGCAATTCTCTGTTCTATTTTCACTCTTTGCAAAAAGACAAATTACAGAAGATTTGTGGAGTTGAGTAATGAGAAAACAAACACATTTGACAAGGGCCAGGATATGATTCTGACCTCTTTAAAAATAGGGAATGTTCTCACCCGTTTAATTTTAGTTTTGCCTACTTTATCTGCAATATTACCACTTTGCTCTTCTTTCTCTCTTTCTCTTCTACATAATCAGTTCTTGTTTAATTGAACCAGTGTGCAGTAATTCTGCTGCGAGGCATAAGCAATGGGAGATTTGTTTGAGCATGAGCTCATTTTATTGAGGTCAGCTGGAGTGCACACTGGTTCCTATGGAAGTGGAAGTGTTTTTACAGTAGTAGGTGCCGTTTTTCGCAGCATTTCAAATGTTTGTTAGCGCGTCACATGATATGCACCATTCCTGCAGTGGCTTTTGAATAATTTCTCCTTTGTGGAACATTTTGTGCTAATGTATTTTCACACCAAAAGTCATCCTTTATGCACTCAGCTCGTGGCAAATCACACTTTGTAGCACCTGAATTAGATAGATAGATAGATAGATAGATAGATAGATAGATAGATAGATAGATAGATAGATAGATAGATAGATAGATAGATAGATAGATAGATAGATAGATAGATAGATAGATAGATTTTGCAAGGGCTAATATAGCCAGTAAGTAATTGTGACTGAACATTATATCATATAAAGCACTGTAGATTGTTGCAAACACTACAATGAAATATGAACATCACTTTAACTACCTTAACACCTTAACAACTAATACCTAAAAGTGCAAGAAGCAAACACTTTGACTGTAGCACATCTCATCAATATCTAGAATGATTCTGCCTCATCCAACCTCATCAGCTGTTCACAAATCAAATCCAGTAAAAAAGGAATTACAATAATACAATAATTAATACAATAATACAATATAATATATACAATAATAATACAATAATTAGTGTATGCAGATGCAGCATCTGTGTGTGTGTGAAAAAACAGTCCCAATGCTAATAACATCCTAAAGCTGTCGATGACCCCCCCACACACCCTCCACACACACACACACACACACACACACACACTTGCAAGAGTCTTAATTCTCATCTCAGCCCGCCCGCCCCTCCTGATGTGAAATTCAGGATCAATTAGCACCTTTCTGACAGAAACACCGAGGTTCTGGCTGTGTCTTAATTGAAGGCTGTTGCTATAGAAACAACAGATGCTAATCCCCAGAGGAAGAAGAAGAGAAGAGGAGAAATTTAGAAAAAAAAAAAAACAACAGCACACACATTTTATCTTTGGTTGTCTACAGTACATTAAAAGATTATAATGATCAAAAGTGAGGCAGGAGAAAGATTAACACTGACTTGTCTTAATCCACTGCAATTAATATTTATACTAAGCTTGAGGAAATTGTACAAAATGAAAGAAATCATCTTTTTTTTTAACTGTGCATCATAGTTTGTTTGTTTGTTTAATTATATTATCATTGGGATTGGACTGAATTTCACCAATAAGCTCAGCTCAGCATCAGTAAATATGTAAAATCCTTCATTTTGATCTTATATATGACATTAAAAAAACAAGGAGAAAAGTTGTTCAGCAAGACACTGAATTACCACCTGCTCACTTGTTATGTAATTTGATGTTGCGGGAACATGCAGGCGCCAACCTGCTCAGTACACAGCACAAACAATACACACAATCCATTTATGAACTTGAAACAATCGACAAGAGAAATAATCTCACCTTTGTCTTTTCATTTAGCAGCTGTTTAGAAGTGGTCACTTATATCGGTTTGACTCATTTGTTATGAAAAATGTTCATAGACATTATTGTATTGTTGCGTACATACACTGTAAAAAGAGACTGTAATTTAACAGATTGATAACTAGTTATTTTAAGTATTGGCAGTGAAGCATATTTAATGGAAAAAGACAAGAAAAGGTTGTTCAACAGGAAACATTTACTCAAGATGTTGACTTTGACTTTTATGTCATTTTTTTGAAGTAAAATTAAAAACCTGTATCATACATTCATATAATTGAAAATTAACAGTTTATTGTCGTAATTATATACACAGTTATTAGTTTTACAGCAATATGTTGACATCTTTTAAATGATCTGAATAAATTTATGATTTTATGGTTATTATGGTTTTCCTTTTTTTAACATAAAACCCAGCTGATAACTGCACTCCTCTGCAGTCTGATTATTTATATTAAAACAATGTTTTACTATATTTATTGGTAATTTCACTGCTTTTGTTAATATTAAAATCTTGCCAAAGTAAAATTAAAAAATTGTATTTTAAGGTTATTATTAAAAGAATATAAATATATAAATAACATAACATATATTGCTTTATTGTTACAGCAATATTACTGTTGTATATTACATCGATATTAATATAATAAATATTAATATTGTTATAATTGTGTTTTATTTTAATTTTGGAAAAATAGCCATTTATTTTCTGTAATTAAAATGTATTATTCTGGTGCCACAGTTGCTGTAAAACGTTTTGGGTTTTTTTGTTTTTGTTTTTTTTTACAGTGTATTTGAAATTATA
Organism: Polydactylus sextarius; assembly: GCA_016801845.1. Lineage (NCBI taxonomy): Eukaryota > Metazoa > Chordata > Actinopteri > Polynemidae > Polydactylus > Polydactylus sextarius. The sequence continues at coordinate 16,940,655 of CM028927.1, forward strand.
TCATCAAAAAGAAAAGACTCAGATTTTTAGCAGCATTCAAACAAATTGTTCATTGTATCAGATGAAGTTAGTGTGTAGGGATGAAGTTACCGAGGAACAAAACAAAACCTCAGCTCTGAAAATGATCTGCTGCATCCATTGTTTTCAGCCGTGGCACAGTATGTCTTTCAGCCCAAATGATGCTCTCGTCTTCTAGAGCACATCCGATCTGATAGCAACACTCCGAGATGTTTAAACTGCTTGTTTGTGTGTTTCATGTGGCAACTTTTTTTTTTTTTTTTTAATGTCAATACATGTTTAATGCAATCACAGTCCACTCAGCTAATCAGCACAGGGAGCATGAGCAATGAGAGGGGAGCAGAGGCTGTTGTTATATAGTCTATGATTGACCTGAAATAAGCTGCCACACACACATATGAACACTATCTGTCTCTCCCTCTCTCTTTCCCACATCATTTCTCTCACACACTCTCCCCTCTGATTAGGGTCGATAAAGGATAACTCTTTCATGAAGAAAAAAAGCCCACCCCATGTACCTCCTTTACCTCTGAATGACAAAAAAAAAAAAAAAAAAAAAAACAGATTCAGTGGATTACAGCTGTGCTCGTGCGTCATAGCAAAATGCCAGCAGTCTCTTGAGAGCGGTTTCATAAAGGGTATTTCCACTTGTCTTACTTTCACACCGTATTGCTAACCCCAGGGGTTGACTGGACTGGGAGAGGCTAATGACCAGCTACTGGAGGAATGCAGAACACTTTAATATTGAACTGAATAGAACATTTTATACAACAATATAAGCTGGAACCTGAAAAGTGCTTCATGTGGTCACAAGTGAATGAGTCAGTGGAAAGGCTGCATGAGCTGCCAGCAGTTAAATGAAACTATTAAGGATGTATGGAAAAAACAGACATTTCTGAATGACACAGGTATCACTGTGCTGTATTGTATGACACATGTTCGTGCTCCTCAGAGGATGGATCCTGACTTCAATGATCTTCTCATATTTCCCTCGTCTTGTCCCCTCTTGTCTTCCTGTGCTTTTATCCGGTGGGTCTGGGTCATAGGAACATTAGTTCACTTCCATGTAGTACACTACATATACTATGTCCTTACTTCCGCGGTGAACAGATTTCGACAGGATACACTGTCTCAAATTGTTGCGCACTTGTTGAGACGATCACAACATCTTCTTCTTCTTCTTCTCCTTTTTAATAGTGAATTGCCACTGATGTGGATTGACGCCTGCAAAGATATTTGCTAGAATAGAATATTTTTATTTGTCCCACAAGGGGAAATTTATCCATTTGAAAGCATAAATAAATCACAAAAAAATAGATTTACAGGGCAGCACGGCAGAACAGGGGTTAACGCTGTTGCCTCACTGCAAGAAGGTCCCCGGTTCGATTCCCGGGTCTTTCTGTGTGGAGTTTGCATGGTGTCTACGTGGGTTCCCTCTGGGAGCTCCAGTTTCTGCCAAAAACATGCAACGTTGGGGATAGGTGAATTGAGCATACAAAAATTGCCCATAGGTATGGATGGTTGTTTGTCTCTACATGTTGTATGTCTCTGCCTTCGCCCATTAGCAGCTGGGAGGCTCCAGTACCGCCACGACCCCGAGTACGGGATAAAGAAAATTAATATGGATGGATGGAAAATAGATTAACAGGAAATAAAGAAGTTAACAGAAAATAAAATAAATAAATATGTCTAATTAAAAGTGCACCATCCATGTATAAGCAGTATACTGCATTTTGCCATACATGTCAGTGTGTGAATGCACTTACACACTCAAAATAGTAAGAGTAAGTAAAGAAGTATGCGATTTGAGACACACCAATAGCCTCTCCAGCGTGTCCTGGGTCTCCTCTGGGGGCCTCCTCCCGGATGGGCATGCCCAGAATACCTCCCTGCTTTTTGCGGATGATGTGATTTTGTTGGCATCATCGAACACCAACCTCCAACGTGCACTGTGGCAGTTTGCAGCTGAGTGTGAAGCCGCTGGGATGAGGATCAGCACCTTTAACTCTGAAGCCATGGTTCTTGACCAGAAAAGGGCAGAGTGCCCACTCCAGGTCAGAGCTGCTGCCTCAAGTGGAGGAGTTCAATTATCTCAATTTGTGCATGAATGAAATCAGCAAACCTGTCAAATTTTAATTCATACTGCAAAATAGTTCAACATCTACAAGATGGACATTTGTGTTCCCTGATAATGAACATAATGAGTTTAATAATCTGCCAAATCTTCCTTTAGCACCATTGTAAGTTTGCCATTTTTGGTCTTGAGTGAAATATCTCTACAACTATCTATCAATTACTATTAGACGCTTTGAAGTTTAGTACATACTCATCATAACTGATGCATTAATGTTTGGTTTAGTGTCACCTTCAGGTCAAAATAGCTTTGTCCAGAGTTGTTTAGTGCTTATTAGCAAATGTTAACATACTAACACATCAAATTAGCATGCTGATGTTGGGACACTGGTTAAAAGCACCTCTGATTGTGTCAAGTGGCTGTTAAACAATGTCAATACACATATTTGTTTCACTTATTGAAAACAAATCTGTGATTGTATACAGTGAATAAGTAATGTAGCTCTGAGTGAGTTACAACAATACAGTGAGAAAGCCACGTATTAAGTCTGTGATTGTGCTGAACAACTGATTAGCTGTTTTTCATATTTTAATCAGTTTGTCATGAGTCAGTTCCCTGTTTTTAATTACTGCCAAACTGCCTACGAATCCGGTAAATAATTTCTTCCGCTGTTCCTCATCTGTGAAACCTTGCATGTACAGAACACAAAGCATCTGAACCCCTTTATCAATCCCGATGGTCACCATGGCAACTGTGGCAACTCAAAAGGACCATTAGCAACAAGAAGTTTTCATCACCCGCATTATTTGAGCTGAATGCACACAGAGAAAACTGAGAAGTCTAACTACTTTTCCAACCAATCAGGCTTTATACTAAAATATCATAACATATATTTTTTCTGTATTGTGCTCCAAAAGATACAGAGGCTTTAATGAAAGGAATGCATGTAATTTAATACCTCAAACTAAAAGGACTTGATGCCTACACAACTATTACTGCAAAAAGTATTTGTTGAAATCCTAAGCGGAAGGTTCAATTACCTCCCCCAGGGTATATCAACATGCTTTTTCCCAAAGGTATGTATCAGATTTGAGTGCTGTTTCATGTAATAATTGATAGTGCAGCAGTAAAAGGAGGCAGATTATTATGCATGACATCCAGAACCAAAACAAGGATTTTAAAAAGACTGCACCAAAAATGCTATTAAATGGAGTCATGTAAATGTAATGCATGTTCACATGAGCTCAAATTTGTAACGAACGTCCTTGAACACAAAACAGAGGTTATGAAAAAAGCAAGTTTATATAGGAGTGCTGTGCCACATCTTGTTGTCTGCATGACCTTACTTTGTCTTTGCTCAGGTTAGTGCTGTTGCCAGGATACAATTTCCTATGGCAACACTTGAGCCAGCGAGGTGAGCAGCTCTGAGAGGATCCAGGTAACAGACTGCTCTGTATCCTTTAGACCGGAAGTCCATACATGACCATGAAACAGCAGCGTGCACAAACGCACATTGCCACACACAAAAACAACTCTTAAAGTTGAGTTTACCTCCGTGCAGACGCTGATATTTTCTCCTAGACACAAAAAATTACTTCCGGTCCAATTTCACCATGATTTATTGCATCCTCAGAGGTAATTTTACATTATCAGGTATTCACATGGAAGTTTTGTACTAAATAGACTCTATCTATCTAGAAACAAGGATGTTCACCTTATATAAATGTGACATTTATGTACGTATACTGAAGAATTTATTAGTTATTATTCTTGAATTTGTCACCGTTGAGTTGTGTGACACATGCAACATAATCAGCCTCCTCTGCTCAATAATGATTACTGCACTGCAGCATTATTAAATTTCAATCCCAATTTAAAACAAAAAAAGTGAGAGCAGCTCTTGCCAACTACTTCCTATTACAAGGGAGCATGATTTTTTTTTTTTGTATAGATGTTATATGGGGACATATTCTTATTCCATATTCACTGCAAGACTTAACAGATGTTCTCCATCTGTATGAGAGCATACTGCCACCAATTGTTGCAAGAGTGTTACTGCTTCGGTTGTCCAGTTTCCTGTCACTGCAAAAGTACACTTACCCATCTGGCATTTTATTAGAGACACCTCAGGTTTCTGCAGACAGAATAGAAGAATAGAATAGAAAAAATGTAGTCCATTCTGACAAATCAATGAACACAACCTGCCTTGTGCATGAGGAATTCTTTTAGCATTTTAATTTGTGGTTGTTGACCATATAAATCCCCTCATGGCCCCAATTTACCATCGCCCGATAGCATCTTCCAAATATGAAAGTTTTAAACTTATTTCATAAACATCATTTCAGTGTACTTCAGTGGCCTCCACAGTCTCCAGAACATGCTGGGAAGAGACACAGTGGGAGATTCACTGCATGACTGCGCAGCTGACAGATCTGTATCCATGCCACAAAATTCAACTTGTTCTGAAAGCAACGAGAGGTGCAGTAGTATGTTGTTATCTCTACACCTGATAAGAAAATCACTTCCTTCCAACTGCAGGAGTTTTCTCTCTGATTCTGCTCCTATATATTCTGTTGCACAACAATTTCGTAATTGTGTGCAAGACGTTTATGCCCTTTGTCTCTGTGTTTTCCTTCTTTGTGTTTACAAGGTTGTGGGCCAACAGCTCTGTGTGCTTTTCTTTCCACAGGAGCTCCAAGATCGTCATGTTCATTGCTGAACTTGAAAAGACTTGACAGGATGCAGCACGTCATCACAGCAGCACTTGCTCATTGACCATCAACTCTGCTGGATTCAGACAATGAAAGGGGAATGTCAGGGACAATGAGCTCATACAACTGTGAGCTTGGATTCATATTGTTCAGCAGGGAGAGCTCTTCATCAGTGGGACTCCATTATGACTCATCTGTACTAAACACCCACCACTGCTGTTTACTGTGCAAAGCTTTTCCTTTGTGTTGCTGAATGTGTCTCATCCAGCACCTGAGAAATGAGCGCTGGGTTTCATCCTTTTGAGTAATGGGTTCACAACACAGGGTTATAAAATATGAGCATGGAATTAATTAGACAACCCTGTGCAGTTTTGTTGCAGTGATCAATAGAAGAGGAAGAAGGATGTGAAATCTGTCTGTATTTTTTTCATTTCTGCAAAACTTGAATAAATGTATGTGTTCACTGTATCAGACACATTTAATGGAGATTATAAGTGAATGCATGTTTTCCTGAGGTTTGCATGCTGCTCTAACTGGATTTGAGACCAGGCAAGAGCAAGTATCTTGTATCTGTGCAGGCTGCACAGTCCAGGCTCGTTGTGATCTTATATCACTGGATGAATGAATGATTTTTCATGCTTGACAGTTCCCTAGTTCTATGTGTTGCAAATGGAATCTGTTGCATGTAAACTGAGTTGCTTTATTTTGCAAGTTGATGATCTTCTGATGATTTCCTAGAAGTTACCTGAAAAAAAGGGCTGTGCAACTTGGTGCTAATTAGAGTGGAAACACTCAAGTAGCACACTTCCAGATAATTAAGTCTGATTAAATTCTTGCATAACTGACAGCCTTCTAGCTGGTGCACAGCAGGAAAAAACATTTTAAACAAGGAAAAAACACTCAAAATGAAAGTACATGAAGAATAATTAAGGTAAAATGAACTGTTGTAGTTAAATACCAAAGTATATGAGTCTGTATTTACTTTATCTCTACCAGACCTGACTCTTGTCACCGGTCTTATTTTTGATTTTCATGGACAAGATTCAAGGTTTCAATCTTCTTTGGTTTTCAGGGGCCTCAGAACTGACTCCCTGTTATTTACAGATGATGTCGTTCTGGTGGCCTCAACACACATCACACTGTCACGTCCTGCAGGCACTGGGATGGTATGAATCAACTGGGATGACAGTCAGCACCTGCAAGTCAGAGGTCACAATTTCCCGCTGGAAAAGAGTGAACTGTCCCCTTTAGGTTGAGGATTAGTTGCTGTCCCGTGTCAAGAAGTTTAAGGTCATGAAAAGAGAAGGGAAAGAGGGATCTGAGCTGTCAAAAGCTTGCAAAACTGAGCCTCTGAAATGAGTTTCAGGGTTCATGCTTCTTCACTCTGAGATGGTTCAGACATCTGATCTGGATTCTGGATGCCTGCTGGTCGCCTCCCCAGTTGGAGATTTTCCAGGCTCGCCCACCCAACTGTGGACGTGCCTGGGAATTGTACACACACACACATATATATATATATATATATATATATATATATATATATATATATATAATGTTATGAATATTACATGTAATTTCCAAGAAAAGTAAATAATTTACAGAACTGTAGATATGAAAACTACAAATTACATTGCACAATATTAAGAATGCTTATTATATGTTGATAAAATAGTTTTTTTAAGCATAAAACATGTCTTATTTGTATTTAAACTCTTGTGAATAGAGGCTAATGGATAAATGGAGATATCTGTAATTACCACCCCTCACCACGCGATGGCAGTAACGAGCTCTGCTCATCGTCTCCACGCCCATGTGAAACGTTTACTTCAAATTTCCGCACATTAAGCTACGACAAGTGGAGCTACACCAAAAAAAAAAAAAAAAAAAAAGTTCCGCTTGTGTTTGTGCAGCCACTTTTAATAACATACTACCGACAATGTCACGGTTTCTCCTGAGGGGAAACTTGAGGAGATGTATCGTCTCTCAGATCAGAATGGGATCTGATCAGGTAAATAAATAAAAAACAAACTGTGGTTGGTGCTCGGTTTGAACGTTAGCATGTTAGCATGTTAGCATATCGCTGCTATCAGTAACTTCTGTTGATATCGGAGCCTTATGAAGCTAACCAGGCTAGCTAGTTGCTAACTGCTACCTTGAATTGTCAATCAGTTTTTCATTGATAGTAACGATTAAATACAGATATATGAACGTAAAAACAGCATCTTATTTATTATTGTTTCTGTGCCAGTGTCTAATTAGTAGCAACCATTTTTTTTATTTGAAAAAATGTATGAAAAAGCTCCTGGTTCTGGTGTTGTGTAATGACCGAGACTCAAGACTTTATTGAATAATACGGATAAATAAACTATAATTCATAATTCACTTATGCATAATAAGGTACAGGAGAATATGTTGAAATATATGCAACGATAGTAACTATTAACTATGTAGGAAAAAAATGTTTTCTCTTGTTAAATGTTGCATTTTCCACTTTAATTGACATTAAAAAATAGATTAAACGTGGTTTAAGGAAGTAATTATGAGCTTTATTGTCTTTCTGGTCAAAGAAAACAAATAAAACAAAACACAAGGCGTTTCTGTCCAAACTGTTAAGAGTACCAAGTGTTAAAAAAACAGCAATATTGATCATGTTTAACTGTAAAGGAAAGATTAAATGAAAAGCTTAATTGCTCACTTATTGCATGATTACAACTTGCAGAATGATAATTCAAACTAAATATAAATCCAAATTCCCTTTATTTGTCCCACAGTGGTGAAATCACAGTTTTCAGCTACAAAAATAGGGTAAAAAAAAAAAAAAAAATGCATATGAAAATATTAATTAATAGATAGTGGGGGTCTTATTCTTGTAATGTAATGAAATCTGTTTTATTCCAGCTTGGCGAGTTGGGCAAGGGAGCAGGTAAAGGAGGTGGTGGAGGAGGCTCTGTGAGGGAAGCGGGTGGTGCTTTTGGAAAGAGAGAAGTAGCAGAGGAGGAGCGGTACTTCAGGTATGTTTTTAATCCTACTGTTGAAGACTATCCCTGTTTGATTTTGTTTGTCGTTTCACATAGTTTTAAACCCGTTTCCCTTCGTCTTGTAGGCAGAAGGAGAAGGAGCAGATGGAAGCGCTGAGGAAGCATCACACTGAGGAGATCGAACACCACAAAAAGGAGATTGAGCGCCTACAAAGGGAGATTGACCGCCATAAGGGCAAAATCAGAAAGCTGAAACATGACGACTGAAGCAGTTCTCCTCCTGAGAGTCCATCCGTCTTATTGCCAAGTTAAAGATAATCAAATATTGATTGATTAACTTCGTAGTAGTTAAGGCAGGTCCTGTATCAGGCTTCATACTGACAGCATGAATACTAAACAACAATAAAGTACTTAATTTTCCCATCCCATGAAAGCTTTTGAACACGTGTGACTCATTGTATCCCCCTCTTTTCCTGCTTAAGTAACAGCTAATTGAGTTTTGAGTGACTTTATTAGAAGACTAAGGCAGATCCAGGGTGTAGTATGTCCAGGAAAGCTGGGTTTCATTGGGCTGAAGTCGTGCCAGTCAAAATTGAACCTCCGCGGTTGGGTAGTTTGTGGTGAAGCGCTCGTTTTGTTTCACCGCGTTGCCCGGTGCTTCTCTGCAGCCGCTCCGGTTTGAGCGGCACAGCGACACGGCTCGGAATTAAAAAACCTTTTTCGCTTTATCGGCACTTCTTCGAAGCTTCTTTTCGGTCCTATTTAAACTAAATATGTATCTAAAACAGTTTGAAAGTATTTATTATACCACACGAGAACGCTTGTCCCTACATGAGAAAACGAACACACCTCGCCAGTACTGCGCGTTTTTTCCGTCCAGATCTCGCGATGTTTCCTAAACGGTGGCGTTGTTCGGGCGAGCCGACGACGAGACCGTAGCTGTCTGGAAATCTGTCTTGTGGCTTTAGACAGAAACGTATTCTTCGTATTAGACATTTCTGTACGTCCGACAAGTTAATTGTTTCACATTTCAACACTCGCCGCAGTTAATTCCCTGAATTAGACTGGTAAGTTGTGCTAACTGTCTGTTTGTAGCTTGTACGGAGCGTGTGTGTTTGATTTGTTGAAAGGTGTCTTTCTGCACGGCGAGGCCTTCGTATAAGCTCGTTAGCTAGTCTGCAAGCTAACCGATATCACTGAGATCTAAACGAGAGCTAATGTTTATGTGTTTATGTTTTTTTTCCCTTCTTGGGATTTTTAAACTCAAATAACTGCATGTGGAAATCGGACCGATTAGATTTAGTGCATGAAAAATGTTAAAATATAATGTGTCCATCTCGCTAGCTAGCAAGCTGCATGTGAAGGGGGCGGGACGGTGGTTTCCTTAAGTGACCGGGTTGTATTACCGGACAGTACCTGAATGTTGTTTTTTCCGCCAATTTGAATGATCAGCTGTAATGCTATTGTGTTGTTGTATACTAAAGGTTTGGTTCGTTAACATAGTGGTAATGATTAGATAGTTAGATAGATCAAATATGTCATGTCATATTATCAATAAAAACATAACAATAACATGTTTATGGAAGTTGTTTTTACTAAAACATTATGTCTTGGATATTAAAATCCCAGCATTTGCTCCTGATCCTGATTTAAAAGAAGTATATCTTACATTCATGTTCTTATTTTTTTTTTTTTTTTTTAGTAAATTGTTATTTCTTGTTTTATTTTTCACAGGAGAATGGCTGCCGCTGAGGTGAACGGTAGTTCTGCTCCGGCAAAGGAGGAGGAAGAACCGATGGATGTGACAACAACACACACAGAAAACTATCAGACGCTCATTGATGCTGGGCTGCCCCAGCAAGTGGCTGAAAGTCTAGACAATATCTTCCAGACAGGTGGGTGAGAGTTTTTTTTTTTTCTCTCCGCTAATTAATAATAGTAATTTCTGTAGCTTGAGGCTGAAAGTGACTTGTGCCTTGTATCTTTAGGTTTGGTGGCGTACGTTGACCTGGATGAGAGGGCTATTGATGCACTTAGGGAATTCAATGAGGAAGGGGCACTTACTGTGCTGCAGCAATTCAGAGAGAGTGATCTGTCCCATGTACAGGTAACCACATGAATTGATTAGATCCTTTGTTTTGTCCCTTTTCGATTGAGTTTCATGCAAATGTACATTGTTGCAACTAATATTTCATTTGTTTTATAATGTAGAATAAAAGCGCTTTCCTCTGTGGAGTCATGAAGACCTACAGGCAGAGAGAAAAACAAGGAAGTAAAGTACAAGAGTCCACCAAGGGTCCAGATGAGGCAAAAATAAAGGTAAACAAAAGTCACATGCTTGAACTGTGTTGTACAGTAGGTCAGAATGAGTCTTGTGTAAACAAGGCTCTGTAGTGCTAGAGCTCAGGGAATGTTTTTCTTTTTCAGGCTTTGTTGGAGCGAACAGGATACACCCTGGATGTCACAACAGGGCAGAGAAAATATGGAGGCCCCCCACCTGAGGATGTATTCAAAGGAGCACAACCAGGGATTGGAACTGAGGTAAATAAGTAAAGGAAAACTTGAAAGAACTAATAGAAAACTAATAATTGCACTTTACAAATCCTTACCATCTTACTCCTTCTTTTAGCTTCAGGTTTTTGTTGGAAAAATCCCCAGAGATTTGTATGAAGATGAACTGGTGCCACTCTTTGAGTCTGCCGGTCCAATCTGGGACCTTAGGTTGATGATGGACCCTCTATCTGGTCAGAACAGAGGTTATGCCTTCATCACATACTGCAATAAGGACGATGCACAAAAGGCTGTGAAGCTTGTAAGTGGTGTAACGGGTCACTGGTAAAACTAGATATACCCGATAAATGTGGAAATTTGAAAGGACTGCTCGCAATGTTTTTTCAGTCATTTGATAGCTTCTATTTTATTTTCAGTGCGATAACCATGAAATCCGCCCTGGCAAGTATTTGGGAGTGTGTATATCTGTTGCAAACAATCGCCTGTTTGTCGGATCAATTCCAAAGAACAAGACAAGGGAAAGTATATTGGAAGACTTTGGCAAAGTTACAGGTCAGTTTCAAATGCATGCTCAGTGGTGATGCAAATACAGTATAAAACAAATCCTTTACTGTGAAAAATAAGATCGAGCTTTCGCTGTTACGTGAATTTAAAGACGATGTTCTTTTGTCTTGCAGAGGGTCTCCAGGAGGTGATATTATACCACCAACCAGATGACAAGAAGAAGAATCGTGGCTTCTGTTTCCTGGAGTATGAGGACCATAAGTCCGCAGCACAGGCTCGCCGCCGCTTAATGAGCGGCAAGGTCAAGGTGTGGGGTAACCCAGTCACCGTGGAATGGGCTGACCCTGTCGCTGAGCCAGACCCAGAGGTCATGGCCAAGGTTAGCAAGCCTAACATCTCGTCCCTTTCAGTTTGTATTTCAGTAAACTGCAACTGCAGCACTTGATATATGGAAATCTCTTTATCTGCACAGGTGAAGGTGCTCTTTGTTAGGAAGCTGGCCACAGCAGTGACTGAGGAGCTTCTTGAAAAGACCTTTTCTCAGTTTGGGAAGCTGGAGCGAGTAAAGAAACTTAAAGACTATGCTTTTGTTCATTTTGAAGAAAGGGATGCTGCTGTAAAGGTGAGTTCTTTAATGTTTTGGACCAAATTTTTCACGTATAAAGATTTGATATGTTAATGTCATTGTAATTGGTTACTCAGGCAATGGATGAGATGAACGGGAAAGAACTGGGAGGAGAAGAAATTGAGATTGTCCTGGCAAAGCCCCCAGACAAGAAGAGGAAAGAGCGCCAAGCAGCTCGGCAGACAACAAGGAATGCAGGGTGAGTCAGACCCTAAAACACATGACTGGTCAAGTGCTTGACTCATTCTGAAATCTGAAATCAGTAAACGTAACACCCCCCTCCCTTCTGCAGGTATGACGACTACTACTACTACCCACCTCCCCGCATGCCACCACCAGGCCGAGGTAGGGGTCGTGGTGGCCGAGGGGGCTATGCCTTCCCGCCAGATTACTATGGATATGAAGACTACTATGATGACTACTATGGCTACGACTATCATGACTACCGTGGTGGCTATGAAGACCCATACTACGGCTACGAAGATGTTTACAGCATGAGGGGCCGTGGGACACGTCCCAGCAGGGGTGGTCCTCCACCACCCAGAGCCCGCGGAGCACCACCGGCACGAGGCCGTGGCGGCTACGCCCAAAGAGGGCCGCCCCTTGGTGGTCCGAGGGGTGGCCGAGGAGGGCGGGGAGCCCCTTTCCAGCCGCAGAGGGGCCGCGGTCCTCGCGGGGCCAGGGGCAATCGCGGAGGAAATGTCGGCGGAAAGAGGAAGGCAGACGTGTTTAACCAGCCTGACTCCAAGCGCCGCCAGACCAACAACCAACAGAACTGGGGGTCCCAGCCCATCGCCCAGCAGCCCCTGCAGCAAGGGGCCGACTATTCCGGTAACTATGGTTACAGTAATGACACCATGGAGTTTTCACAGGATTCTTATGGGCAGCAGTGGAAGTAGATGCACCAAAAGGTATTTGGCAAAGTGACAACAAACAAACAAAAAAAAGCGAAAAACAATAAAAACAGAAAAAAAATAAACAAAACAAAACAGGAGATTGGCCACAATTTTTGATTGACTTTTTATTCTTCATCCCTTATGAAAAAAAAAAAAGTCTGTATATATCTCAGAAAGAAAAAGAAAAAAAAAATGGACAGACCCCAGAATTGGCTCGAGATGATTGGCTGGAAATCCTTTTGGCTGAAGAAATGAACGTAACCGTTGTGGTGAATCATTTCTTACTCCTACGGTTACATTGGGACATGTGTCTTTAAAAAAAAAAAAAAAAAAAAAAACACACAAAACACTTTTATTGTTACTTTTTGTTCCTGATTCTTTAAAAGCCAACAATGAACATTTACACAAAAAAAAGTGGACATTCATTCTCAAAAGTCTGAGAGGACATTAAATAATGAAATTGCCTTGCAGGAGGTTTTTTTTGTCCATGCCCCCTCCCTCCCCCCCTCCTTCTTGTACTCCCTTTATTTGTGGTTTCTCATAGTTGCTTAGGGACTTGCTTGTAAATAAATGCATATGGTTAGAGCTTCATACTTCATTTTTTTGCAATGGTGGAGAAAAGAATCCACAGGAAGGAAGAAATCAAAGTTTTGTAATGTTTAAAGTGTATGCCTAGCATTTCTAGAGGTAGATAAATTGTGTTTTTTTTAAAACTGATACCATAACTTCCTATGTTTTCTTTGAACTTGCCCAATAGAATTTGGTTTGGCTTACCTTAAGAGCCATAGCAGTTTGTTCTCTGATGTTCTTTGTATTTATAACTTTTACGTTTGTTCCGTTTCAATAAAACTCAGCTGAGCATCAGTCAATTGTCAGATACTCAAATTGAGTGTTGTCATTCAGTATTTGATTTGATTTTTTACCTCAATTTTCACATTTGGATGAAGATCTTCTTTTTCCAAGTCAAATTTTTTTGTTTCAAAGGATAATCACAAAAGGCTGAAATTGTGCAATCAGACAACGGGACAAGAGAACTTGAAAGGTGTTTGGAGGATACAATGATTAAACAGGATTTTAACCCTTTACTTTTTCCAGTGCATCTTACGTCAGACTATAGTCATTTCCTGCACTACAGCAATGCCAACAACTATTAAAGGACCAAACGGTGTACATGTGACCCCTTGCCATTTGCCAAGATTGTGCCCGTCTTTCACACAGTGCCCAGTGTATGCTTCAGTAAAGCTCTTTCTACCGTCTCTAAATAATATATATCTGCCATTTCTAAAGAAGAGTAACCCTGAGTGCTTAACATAAATAAATGATCATTTCTAACTGAACTATTAAGGTAGGAAAACACCTTTTTTTTAACTGTTTTTACACATTTTACGTCATATTGACAAAATGATTCATCCAAAAATGTCAAAAGTTTAATTATTTTCTCAAATCTTTAAATATAGAATACAAATCCAGTAAAAGTAATACCATGCAAGTAGTGTTTTGCTGCAAAATTAGTCTTAGTTTTTGAGAAAAATAATGTTTATAACGTAGGTTGACATCTACTGAAGCATACTGTGTACACCTCTTTTTGCATAAATTTGAAAGATGTGGACAATCGTGGATACTGGTGAGATGTCACTCGTACTTGTCCAGTCCTGACACTGACACCCTTTTTTTTTTTTTTTTACAACAGTTACAGAAACAACATTTGAATGGATTTCTATTTGTCTGCTGAGTTGTCTCCAATTCATTTTTATTTCCAAAAAAAAAAAAAAATCTGCACATCCATCTCATCTTTTCTCTCCTTTTGAAGACACCAAGGATCTGACCATCCAAAGGGTTAAAATTCTTTAAAAAAAAAAAAAAAAAAAAAAAAAAAGAAAAGAAAGAAAAAAAGAAAAACAAGCTTTCTGCCATAGCAAGTGATCACCTGTCAGAGTCTGTTTACCATAGAAAAGTTGTTTTTTTTAAGCATCTGCCTTGTGGTACCATGGTATCATTGTATTTTGTTTCATGTGTCTGTCCTCTTATTCCAACCTGCCTAGGTGGAGAAGCATTGAGAGCGGCACCACTAGAATGAGGAACTCACCTGAACGGTACTCAAGGGTGAGCTAGCCTTGCACAGAGTACTGTCTCCTCTCCTGTAGCTAATTGTAATCACTGGAGAAACACTAGCTATAATTATACTTTTGTTCTTTTTTTTTTGTTGTCCTTACTAATCTATTATATTATAAATCTGGATTATCATTATTATTTTTTTTTTTAATTTAGTAGGAGTGTGATCTTTCTTCCAGGATATGAAGAAATACAAGTCACTTTAAGTTGACTGAAGAATCATTGAAAATATTAAAATTAATTTTGGCTGCCAGTATGTTTCTGGGGTTTAGAAATCACATGAGTGCACATTTTCTTTCACATATTTATTTTTTTTTCCCGCCCCCGCTTAAAGACCAATGAAAAGTCGTGCATAATTTAAAAAAAAAAAAAAAAAAAAAATCATAATGGCTGTGGCTTTAGATTTACTGGATTTAACAGCCCAGAAGGCAGACAGTCAAGGATTTGGTAAGCGTTATAAACCTCAAAACCCTGCGATCACCTGTTGCCTGTGTTGGCTTACTGCACCAAAAATCACCTCAGCTGTCTGCACACATTCTGTGAATGGAGGGAAAAGGGGCGGGAGAACAGTTCCTCTCGTACGCCGCTAGATGTAGCAGTTAAACATCAGCACGACTGGTGCTCCATTGTTCCTACATTCGATGCTGCGTCTATTGGCCAGTTTCAAAACCGTCAAGGTGTTAATTAGTCGATTAGATATTAACTGCGGGAGCCGTTTTTAAAATTTATTCGGACGTTTGCGGGGATGCTCAGTGAAATATTAGTTAAATTGGCTCGTTTTAGAACAATGGATATGCCTCAAAAATCGATGTCTTCGCCCTTTAACACCACAAGATGGCAGTAGGAGAGACATGTTATTTATATTACACAGGTAAGACTGGGATGTAGGGACCACAGTAGGTAGCTCTGTCATTTGACACACACACACACACATTTTGGTTTGAATTGAAGTACCATCAGATGCTGGAGTGTCTTTATAAACAGCTTCTCATATCAGAACTGTGTCTTTATATGTTGCCTCTTGTCACCAGGCAGTAAAGGAGCTGCCCCCATCCATGTCAATGAGTTCACACAAATGGAAGGGACTGATTGGTAAGATTGTTCATTATCTGAACTAACACTCAGAAAATCTCAACATGTATCTATTATTGAATTTTGCTCGATTTTTTTTTTTTTTTTTTAACACAACAATGTTTGGTGTCCTAATTGTCTCTTCATGACCTGTTTACTTCCCAGAGTAAGTTCTGTAAGTTGGTTTTTGCAGAGTGTTTCTGAAATTATAATACTGGCATTTACATTTTCACTGCTATACGTATATACACACACACACACAGTCTACAGGGAGCAATCGATTAAGATTTGTTAATATGTCTTTTTATCTGTGTGGCCCTTTTCTAGCACTGAGTCAAGAGACGGTTCAACACAACCAAGGTACAAGCGAAGGATTTATTATCCCTCAGAATGATCTGCTTACTCTTGAAGTCCAGCATCTATGTGAACACAAGCTGACTTCTTTGTTTACTGCTCAGCAAGCGGCAGAGGTGAGAAATAATCAGCTCAGTGCAGCTACTCTGGTATTGGACAGCGCTTTGGCTTGTGTTACATTTGCTGCATTAAAAAAAAAAAAAACGCTCTAATCTCATATCATTATTTTTATTGATTGGTGTTTCCATCTGCAGTCAATTTATCATTGAAGATGGACACAAATATATCAATCAATCAGATGTGATATTCATAAGGAATAAATGGTACATTAGTCCTGGGGGAAAAAAAACATTTATTCTAATATTTATTGTTTTTCACCAGGAGGATTCAGCAGATGGACGTGATCTGGATCTGGAGCTGCGTCCTGCAGAAATGCTGCTTCCTTATGAGCTGAAAGAATTAATACTGTAAAAGGGAAATCACCTGTTTTACTTGATTGTTCAATTAATTTTATTTTCTAAGTAAATGTATGCGTTTGTGGTATGCATGTTTACAGTTTCTTTTGATTTCATCTTCATCATTTTAACACCTGAGTTGACTTTTTTTTTTTTTTTTTTTTTAATTTTAATCCTCTTCACTAATTGGTATTAAGTTAAATATAGTAAAGTATATAAATAGCCTTTTTAGTTTTGCACTAATACAGTCAAATCATTTGAGAAAATGACAAAACGTTGTGGCCTATAAATGTTTAATGTGGCTGCAACATTAAAACAACAATTCGGGAACACGTCGGCGTGTCTTTAACTCTTTAAATCGCGTATCATTTCGATTAAAATGTCGCAACTGTTGCTATTAAATCGACGACACTCGGCTTTTGTCTAAAAATAACATTTACAATGTGCGAGACGAAGCGGAAGTGAACTCTCAGTTCTCGTCTTTTCAAAATAAAACGACAATAATTAATTTTAGGAAGAAAAAAAATAGAACACGATTTTATTCTTGTTGTATCCGCCCTTAAATATCAACGCATTAAAAAAAATTAAATATATTATTGGTGCAAAACGTACGTCTTATAAAAAGATTAAACGCATCGTTAAATTAACTGTAAGGTCACGTGATGCGCTACGTCACTTGTAAACCAGGGGGAAGATGGCGGCCGCCGGAGGAGAGTCGTCTCATATTGTATCGGATGAATTATTTCAAAACTTTTACACAGAGGTACGATAAAGCTTAAATGTGTTTATGTTTATTGAAAGTGTCGATTGTTCTGCGAACATCGGCTCATGTCTAGTTCTCGACATTATTCGTGTGAATCGTCTACGAGGCCTTGTAAGACGTGAGCATCAGCTAACGTTAAGATGCTAACGTTTACTAAGAAGCTTCGTTTTCTAACGTTGGTACAACACCGACAATTATCATCTGCGTGTTTAGTTTTATTATTTACGTTTTTGCAGTGATAAGTCACTTAAACCAGAAGATGGTTGATTAAATGTTACTACGTTAACTGTGGCGCTGTTTAACTCTAATCCTCCTACTGAAGTACCTGTGCTAATACGTCAAATATATATTTATTTGGGTCAAAGTAGCACAAAATGATGCACAACATCCTCCGTCTTCATCTTTTAGGTCCTGGTTATACTCAGACATCACCAGAATAATAACAAATACGTAATGTGTCAGTATAGGTTAAAGATGATGGACTGTGTTGCCTGTATGATGAAGGTCGTCATCGTTTTTGCTTCACAGGTGAAGCAGATTGAGAAGAGAGACTCTGTGTTGACCTCAAAGCAGCAGATAGAGAGACTGCTCAGACCTGGCGCGTCCTACTTCAACCTCAATCCTTTTGAGGTAAGAGTACTGAGAAAGCAAAGTGTCAAATACAGCTTTACAAGGACCCTGAAAGCATCTTGATAACCTCATATAATACGCCACCTCTGCCTCTCTCGTCTTTTATCTCAGCCTCCCTGTTCACACCAGATTGTCAGTGACACCTCTTCAGACTAGTTATCTCCTCTAAACGGTTCTTGTCAGTCACCCATGTCTTTAACCTGCTTTTATATGCCCTTCATGTACATTAGATAGTGTAGAAAAGCTTTATAGTAACTGAGCTCCTGGTATCCCTTCATGCAATCCCAGACCGACTTTATTATCCCGATATCAGGACAGTTTGGGACTCCTTATTCTTCGTGTCATTGAAGATAGATAGTAACCTCAACCCTTTATGTTTGCACAGCACTTCATGTGCTCTACAGTCCAAAGTGGTTCTGACCAACAGGTGATCGCTCTAATGTTTGATTTCTAACAGGGAATGGGTGAAGGAAAACGTTTTTTGTTGATTAATGACATGACTAAGCATTGTTTCAAAAACAATGACATGATTACATAATGTTACTTCAGTCTCTGTGGAAAAAGGCCCTGCAGGTTAAAACTGTAAAGTAATTTCTTCATGTGTTGACTTTTTGGATGAATTAATTTTGCTGATAAACATGTGGGTGTGATCCTTCAGCAGATCATGATAATTTTACTCTCATAACAAGATTACAACATTTTACTAATCTAATACTGATACTTTGGTTAGTTCCTTATTTAGAGCAAATCTGGTAGCCGTCAGTAAAATGTTGATGTATTTTTTTCAGGTTCTGCAAATCGACCCAGAAGCAACAGATGACGAATTGAAGAAAAGATTTCGAGCAGTAAGATAAATAACCTTGAAGGGAGTTGGGGGAAATATTTTAATGGTCTTGTGTGTGGATGCAGTGATAGTGACAGACTTTGTTTATTTGTTTGTTTTTTCTAAACCACTAATCTTTGGTCTTTTGATGTGTGCAGTTGTCCATCCTCGTACATCCAGACAAAAATCAGGATGACCCAGAAAGAGCACAGAAAGCCTTTGAAGGTAAATTCCTTTTATCCTCTAATTTACTGAAATCACGTATGTGGTTTGATGTGATGCTCAGATAGTAGATAGTAATAGTACAAGTTTAATTTAATCTGAATATCTCATGTTGTTGTTGTTGTAGCTGTGGACAAAGCATACAAACTCCTACTGGATCCCGAACAAAAGAAGAGAGCCCTGGATGTGATTCACGCAGGAAAGGAATACGTGGAGCATAATGCAAGTCTTCAACACAACTCCTCATGTTTCTTATTGTTAATATTCAAACATATGTTTGTTTGGTAACATTTTATTCTTTCAACAGGTAAAGGAGAAAAAGAAGCGGTTGAAGAAAGAAGGGAAGTCGATGGATGTGGAGGAGGATGACCCTGAAATGGTGAGACAGTAGTTAAAAGAGGAAGATGTAACAAATAAACAGATTTAGGTAATAATAGTTAAGTTAGTAGATGTACAATACATGTCTCTGTGTTTCTTACCTTAAATGTGATTAAATGCTCCGTGTGATTGTGTTTATTCATTCTCCAAACACACTTTACACAGACAGGGTCATATAGCAAATGTTTGGGTAAATCTTTCTTTTACATGTCCAGATTTTACACCCAATTTTCCAAAATGTTCTTGAAAATTAGCTGTTACTAAGATATAAATCACCAATGTGTGTAAGTTCATGTCCATTACATTCTAACTACATGACTCCACTTTTTCCAGTTCAAGCAAGCAGTGTACAAACAGACCATGAAGCTATTTGCAGAGCTTGAAATCAAGAGGAAGGAAAGGGAAGCAAAGGAAATGCATGAAAGGTAAATAACACACACGGATGTTTACGACCTGAATTCGCCCTGGGGGATAATTCAGTGTTAACCTGAACTTCACCTCAATTTAAATTCCTAGGTTATGTTTGCGGAACAATGAATCACAGTGTAATGTAATCAAAATATTACCACAGATTTGACTAATAAACAATTGATTTTTATATTCTCGTAATTTCACAGGAAAAGGGCAAGAGAGGAAGAAATCGAGGCAGCAGAGAAAGCAAAGCGAGAAAGAGAATGGCAGAAAAACTTTGAGGTACGTTGTTCACCTTCCTGACTATCCCATTCATTCATAAATACATAAAAGGATCTTGATTATGGCATTTATGAAATGTTTTCTTCAGGAAACACGAGACGGCCGCGTCGATAGCTGGAGGACTTTCCAGGCCAAAGGAAAGAGCAAGGAGAAAAAGAACAGGTCCTTCCTCAAACCCCCGAAAGTCAAGATGGAACAGAGGGAATGATGCTATAAAATTTGGACTTCATTAGAATAAAATCCACCATTATTATTAAAAAATTAAAAAAACAACAACATAAAAACCCCCTAAATTGTGCATCCTCACCTTGTCGTCTGCAGTTAGCGGTGTAGTCGTCATCAGGGTACTTGTACAACAACTTCCTCATAGTTTTGTACTTGGTTTTCTAATGTACAATATTTGTGATCTGGACCCAGAGATCAAACCTGCCTCATGTTACGAAAGACAAGTGAAGCATCGTCCACTCCTGCAACTGATGAGAAAATTGTGGTTTGTCCATATATATTTTTTTTTTTTTTCCTTTTTTTGTTCTTTATTTTTAAAAAATGAAATAAAGCTTGGTATCAACCAGCCTAAATCACCGTCGTCTACAAATCTGAGCCTACAATTTATCAAAAAACACCATTAACTACGCTGTCGGAGCTGAACGGGAGAGTATTTAGTTACCTGTTCAGTTTCTCAAGCATCAGATCATCTAAAACATCAACTCTGTGTTTGTTTGTTTCAGTAAAATATTGTCAATAAATAAATAATTTCTGTTTATGTTGTTTTGGGGGAAAAAAACTTAATTGCTCAGTTTCTGCTTTGGACTTTAAATTGTTCCACAAAATGAAACTATCTCAGTTGTATAAAGACTGGATGAATAAAAAAAAACAACAACAATCCAATATACATCAGTTTATAATTTAATATTTCATAAAAATAGACAAATATAAATCATTAAAATTACTACAAATGACTGTTTTTCCTAAATACAGTAATCAAAACAGGTTTACCTCCCCCCCAAAAAAGTGAAAACTTGTTTTATTTTTCAACATTGAACAGTGTGATTGTCTTTAAACGTCGTGTGTCACATGACTTTACATGGGTCTCCTCCACCTGCAGCTGAAGCATTAACAGCAGCAGATGTGTTGGTGTTTCCCATCAGTCCGTCCAGACTGAGGCCCTGAAAGGCCCCGAAGAAGGAATCATCTTTTCCTTGTGTGGGTTTTCTTGCTGGTGTTCTCTGCTGCTGAGGTGGAGAAAAAAAAAGTCAAGAATAAATGTTAAGTTTTGGATGATTTTTCTCAGTAAAAATGAAGTTTTTTCTCAGTTTGCTTCTCTCACCCTTGGGAGGCAGTGGTGGCTCCTGAAGTGAGTCCTCCTAACGATTCTTTCAGTTTGTTTCTTGGCCAACATGGCTTGTTGTCGTTTCCTTTGAGGGGAAAAAAAACAGCGCATCATTAAGAGCAGCACATGGGCAAGAAGCTTGTTCATGTGAGGAGCGGTCCTTATCCTGGTTAAGCCAAGTCTGTCTCAACTGGATTACAAGACGCTGACTGAAAACCTTTTAATTCCTCAATGAGAAATCACATTGTTTAACATCTAATTATTGTAAAGAAACATCAGGTTTTATAGCCAGAATGTTTTGAAACAGGTGTGATATTTGGAGCCACTGTACCTTTCTTTCTTCAGTTCAGCTTGGTAGACTCTGAGCCAGGAGTCGGGGACTTTCTGGCTGCTGCAGGGGAGACTTCTCCTCCTGCTGACGCTCCGCCTGCGGGTGAAGCTGCTCCTGCGGACGGACTGGCTCTTCTTGCCTCCTCTGTCGTTGGAGGGGTTTTTTCCCGACACACAGCTGGTGAAATGCTTCAGGGGAGCACCCAGCGACATGAGGGAATCCATGTTCTGTTTGAGTTTGTCTGGTGTTTGAGTTTCTTCCTCCCTTCCTCGGCTTTGAGATTTCGTCAACATGCAGGATAAAACACTTTCTGAGTCCTGGACAAATGTCACCGCTGTTGCTCTTGACTTAGACCAGGTTTGAGACTTTCACCTGAAAATACAAAGAACAATTATGCTGAAGAAAGTGTTTTCAAAATCTTCCTCCATCTCTACAAGTTTACACACAATATACTTGAAGAAACAATGAGACTCACCTGCAAGTTGTTGTTCCCTGTAGTCACAGTCATTTCATTCAGTTTGTGTTCATCTCCTCTCTGTCACCGTCTGCTCTTATGGGGATTTGACTGATGACCGCTGTTTCTTAAACAGGATTAGTCGAATACGCAAGAGACTTTGATCTCATTAACAACAGAGCATGTCCAAGGAAAACACCTGCTTGTTTACACTGGACATATGAAATAGCTCATGTTTTAGGTCATCATATTTACATCTGAGGCATTAGATTTAAAATCAGTAAAACTGAATAAAGTTCCTGTATAATTGTGTAGGTTGAGTTCAAGTAACAACTTTCAACAAACGTTGGTGACGTAGTGTCAGTGGAAGTCAGACAGATGGAGGGTGGGTGAGCCCGAAAGGTGGTTGGTGACGTTTTTATGATGCAAAGAGGATTTCTTCCTCTCCCACCTTAAGGCAGGATGATGGTAACTTCATTGACAAAAGTCATTGAGCACTTGAGTCAGAAAGCTGAATGACTCATTCACTCATTCATTGAAGTGAACTCAGACCTGAATAATCCAGGTCAGTCTTAGTCCATCCACAATTAATCAAATCACTGGCGTGTGTGTGTGTGTGTGTGAGGGATATTTGTCACTTCTTTCTCTATGTGGTAGATCTATAGTAGGGGGCTATACTGCAGTTTATATGTGTGTGTGTGTGTGTGTGTGTACAGTTCAAAAGTGCCTGGAGAGAATGTGAACTGTGTGAGGTAATAAAACAATAATAGACCAGCGTGTTACCGACAGATGGGTGAGCTCGTGTGACGAATCACTCGAGCACCTGTCGCACTAGATCTTCCTCTCTCTTCCTGTCCGGACAGGACGACAGCTGAGCTGAGGTTTGGGAAGGCAAATGAGGAAAGGAGGTTACCTCTGAACAGAAGCCAAACTAACGAGATAGGAAGGATAATAGGAGACGTACAACATCTGGACATGCGACGGCCGAGAGCACTCACCTGAGGTCAGGTGTAGTTTTATTTTGGAGGTAGAGAAGCTTCACTCTGAAAACTGATAAAACAAAGAGACTCTTCAAGCCACTATTGGCATCAGTCATCCATTTAGTCTTTGTGTGAATCATCCAACAATAGTATTAGACAGTGAGGTAAGAGATGGACTCGAACACTGTGGTGGTATTTAAAGACAGAACGCCTCCTTGTAGCTACCAGAGACCTAAACTGATACAGAGAGCACCATAAGCCTCTGGCAAGGAGGACTTTACTTTAATTCTACACAATCATACATATATACAGTTTTATATGCTTTAATTTCATACAAAAAAAACAAGTCATTTACAGGTGAGGGAGGGTGGGGACTGTGACCTATTGGAACTCAAAATAAATACGTCAACAGGAGTTTTGTGTGTTTGTGTGTGTGGCTCGTTGGCTACCACCAGGAGCTGTGTGCTTCATCTCAATGGAGACTTCAGGTCTGATGATAATCACACAAGGAAGAAGAAAAAAAAAGGCAGTTCATTTTGTTTTTTTTGTTGTTGTTTCTGTTTGAGAGTTTTTGAGAATATTCCCATGACTAATGCTGGAGTAGTAAGAAGTATCTGAGCAAAAAACATTAACATGAAAGTGTCACCCACTCTATCCACACCTATACACACACGTTCGCTCACTTTCACACACACTCGCTCACATCCAGAAAGCACTGCATAACACAACAAACAGATATATCTATCGATAAAGACAGGCTGCTGAGGCCTGTGCATGTGGAGTGTCCATCACCATTATCATTACCATAACAACAGGCCGAATGACCAGAGATTAAAGGCAAAGGGTCTCCAACATGGGAGGTTATCCTTTCATATATATATACACACATATATATATGTATATATATATATTTATAAAAAAAACATGAAAAAGTATTACGCAATGCAAGTGCTCATCTAATAAAAACGTAAACAAAAACTTGAGACTGAGACACTTTGCTCTGCTGATTCTTGCAATTTCCCCGGGGGAATATGATGCTCAGTTTAGCCGATTTGATGTTTGCATGATGAAGTGTCTTGTTTGTATCACGTGGGTGAGGACTTGCACTGCTTGTACAGCTCTCGCTCGGCGTTTTTGACCCTTTCCTTTGACTTCAGAATCAGAGGACATTTCTCCTACAACACTGACTTCTTATTGTTCATGACCGAGCGTAGCCGCGCTCATTTCTTTAGAGGTGAATTATTTTTCTTAACATGCTTGATGACGTTAACAGTCGGACGGACAGAAGGTCTGAAGGTGGTTCGGAAATCAAAAGGAAGACAGGAGCTGCATAGAGGGCTACTTTGGGTACAAACAATCTTCCGTTCAAAGATTTGTCACCTCAACTGAGGCTTTGACCTACAAAAAAAAAAAAAAAATCATTTCAACTCTTCCAGTCTTATGTGGATCGTTTTTGTCTCTGCTGCGAAAACACATGCCTCTCGTGGCTGCAGAGGTGGACAACAGAGGAACGGGATGGAGAAACGAGAAAGTGTCCATGCTTTTATGACAAAACGACAGGAAAATATCCAAAGCCCCTATGAATTCAATAGTTAACCAGTTCCACATATAAAAAAAAAAAAAAGACTCAATCTCTTCTGTCACTCAAGTCTTTGGGGCTTCGTGGGTCACCGGCTGATGTCTCGGTTGCCTTCCCAGTTCTTGCTGCCCGCCGCTTCGCCGATGCCGCCGCTCTCGAAGAAAGGGTGTTTGAGGGAGTCGGCCAGCACCAGCCTCTTCGACGGCTCGTACTCCAACATGCTTTCAATGAGGTCAAACAGCTGGTGGTGCTCCTCGGCCTCCGACAGCAGATACCGCTGATGAGTAGGACAGAGAGACAAAAACTGAGTGAGTCTTCAGAGGAGTACTGCGTCACAAAACAAAGACACTTTTGTTCTCTCACTAGAACATTGTCTTCAGTTTTCAGCCGTGCTTATTATCATATTTATTCAGTTTCATCCACCCGTCCATTCCTCTTACCCGCAGAGGTTTGCAGTTTTCTCTGACGTATTTCCCCGCCGAGGAGCTCTCGTCCCAGTCCAGACGACCGCGATAGAAATATTTCTGCTTCCTGAGAGTGAATTAATCAGCATGAGCAGAGTTCGATTGTATATGTAATGATGCTTTTGGTACAAAAAGGTGTTGTTGCTTTGATGCGTTAGGTTCCTCTTACCTCGTCTTACGAATCATCCTGGAGGGCACTGGTCCCAGGATTCTCTCCATCATCGCCAAATGCTCCCTGTTGTCATGAGTCTGACAGAAGAAACAAGTTAGATAACTGTGACTCAGCAGCAAAGAGAAGACAAGACAGGGAGAGGCTGATAATCAGGGCTTAGCTTCTGCTGATCTGGCTGCTCCACAGTCAAAGAGCTCACGAACGACACAGAGGGTTAATTTCTAAAAACGGCTGCTACACGTGCCACGTACATGTGTATTTGGCCAAACAGACTTCTTTCATTGTTTGAGATACGCGGCCGCATTTAGAAAGTCTGTCGTTCTTCATGATTTATTCAACTGTCTCTGGCTCTAATATTACTCTGATTTCCTCCAGGGTTCAGGAAGAGCTACAGAGCCGTGCTGACATGTTAGGAATTCAAAACAGGCAGATATATGAGAGGGGGGAGGATTCGATAATGGCTGAGAAATATGGGACCACATTTTTTTGGAGACTTCTACTTTTGTCACTATTCTCCTGAATATATAGTATCGGGCTGTGGTAAATAAGATGCTGTTGTACCTGAAACAAGGTGAAGCCCAAGTAGTACTCGAACAGAATACAGCCAATGCTCCAGACGTCACATGGATGGCTCCAACCCAGCTCTGAAGGGCAAAAACACGTGTTGAATACATAAAAAGAAAGAGAAAATGTTTCATAAATGGAGGGTACTTCACTCGCTGAGACCTTATCACACGTGACTTTCTGAGAGTATTTATTTTTCAATGAATTCATGGTCAACAGCTTGTAGTCATTGTTACCTAGTATGACCTCAGGAGCACGGTAATGACGTGTGGACACAATCGTGCTGTGGTGCTCGTGATCGAAAGTGGCGCTGCCGAAGTCGACTACACGTACCGCCGTGCTCTTAACCGTCCGTTCTTCTCGTTTCTGCAAAGTAGAAAACAGTGTTTCTCAAATGTTCCTAAAAAAAAAAAAGCTGAGCATAAAATGATTTTAAGCCACAGCAGCAGACGTTTCTTATTTATTCCTGAGACCCACAAATGTTTTTAAGCTTCTTCAGCTACACTGTGACGTCTCTTACCTTCTCTACATTGTAGGACATGGTGAAGTCTGAGTTGACAAACAGGATGTTCTCAGGCTTCAGGTCTGTGTGTGTCAGCTTACTGTCATGGAGAACTACGGAGGGAAAAAAAAACATGCTTCGTGAGCCTTTTTACAGACAAAAATAACAAACTTAAAGCTACTTTATATGATCCATCTTCTAATTATTCAATGTGCATATCTCAGTTCCTTTCAGATTAGATAAAACATGATGACAGCATGATAACAGTGACACAACGGTGAATTAACACCTGAGATAATAGAGATTATAATCCATAAAGACACCGGTACAGACTCCTGATCAGGATCTGTGCAGCATCATTTTCTCCTGAGAAGTTTATTCAGTTAATAGTCGTGGTCTGTTTCGGACCTATGATGCCCTCAAGTGGTTACAGGCTGTTTACCACAAACATTAGTTGCTTTTACTCGAGTCACGTGCAGGAAACTGGTGAAAATACGTCAACGTGTGTTTGTTGGAAAGCCTGTCGGTTTTTTTTTTTTTTTGTTTTGTTTTGTTTTTGTACAGGAACATGGAAGGGACATTCAATGTTGTTGTTTACTTTAACTGCTTCTGCAATGTGCTGATGTTTCTAATAGTTATATGTCTTATTCATTAAAATCAAAAGGAGGACAAACTTACACTTCACAGCGAGACAGATTTGGTAGGCCATGTGTCTGACCTGACCGATTGAGTAGGGCAGGTAGTTGTTTTCTTTAAGAAAGTCGAAGGTGCTGAGAGCGAGCAGCTCAAAGGAGATACACATGTGACCGTGGTAGTCGAACCAGTCGTACATCTGTACACACAAGCTGCCACGAAAAACAAGACAGACGAGGTTAAGACGAGACACAGACACTTCAGGGCACAATATTTCTCGTCTGTTAATTTTAGTTGAAGATTATTTAATTGTTGTCAGAACTGGTAACCTTTTGTGTTCTGTCGTCTAGCCGGTGTTGGTTCGTGCTGCGTTACTCACAATTTATTATCGGGGTCTTTCTCGTTGATCTTTTCGAGTACGTTGATCTCGAGACGAGCCGCTTCCTTGTACTTCTCCACATTTTTTATAATTTTCAGAGCAACGTGGCCTCCTCCCCTGTAAACGTAAGGAGGAAATAAAACAAAAAACATTCATCACGTTTGTACGGGGCATAAAAGTGATATTATTTCTTTGACTTTTCATGTAAAATGTAACACTTCATGGTTTGATTATGCATGTTATTTATATGGAAAACAGAAGTCATTCCCTACAACAGCTCTAGTTGATGAAGACGTTCACCTGGAATCAAAACACTAACCGACGGCAGTAAAATGTGATGAATGTGGATGTTGAATGTTACTTTCCCAATCCCCCACAACATAAAATCATTTGATTTAAAGACAAAATAAAAGTCTTTTCAGCTTTCTACGTGCCTCACACACCTGCGGTGGTCAACGCACTGCATCACCCTCCCAAATGTGCCTTCTCCCAAAGTGCTGACAATCTCATCTGCAACACAACACAGAGAGAAGAGGAGGAGACAGGGAGAGCAGGGAAAGAAAGAACAGGAGCATTAGACATGTGGACGTAAGTAAAAAACGCATTATGCAAAAGTGTAGACAGGCGTATCCATGCTAGCGCCCATCCCCTTTTCAAACGACTGCCTATTCAATCTGGCAGGTTTCAAAACACTTTCGGGTTAATCTATGATAATCGGATGCACTGATCTATGATGAGGGGGCGAATGTAAAGCGCTCCCTCTCTTTGATGACCAATTTGCAGCCATCGAAAACGAGGGCACATCCTTTCAAGATGTGGCTCCTAAAGGGCATGGTGTTGTACGTGTGTGTGGGTAAAACTGAAAAAAACGATTAGTATTTTCACTAAGCAATGAATGATCCTGAAAATAACAACCGTGTTAGAATAAAATTTGTCTATATGGTCACTGGTTGTACTATTAAAAAACGGGCTAAAAACCGGTGACGTGGATGTTTTACTAAATTAAAAATAAATGAAATAAAATAAATAAAATAATCAAAATCCCTGACACCCTCATGGTGGGGAAAATATCTATCCTGAAGTTGCAGATTTAAAACTGCAACTGAGTTTTAGTCTAAAACACGACAGAGGAAAACAGTTGGAAATGGGTTTTCTATATTTAGGAAAAAGTCAAGTAACCTGTGAAACACAGAGAAATGCTCCACAGCTTAAAATCCTAGAACAAAAGTCCCTCCTAAAAATCTTCAACACTCTTGCAATCCACCCTGCTATTTCAGCTAGAGCGAAGAGCATTCTAGCAAGGCATCATCATCATCATCATCAGGCACTCCCATGTCATGTAAATGCTCTATGTATACTCATATGGAGAAGGGTTACGATAGAGTAGTGGCAGTGAGTACATCTCTCTTGCAGGACGTCCCCACTCCGACAGATCAGGTGCCCTTCCTCGTCGTCCCTCACACTCAGTGCCCGCGTCCGGCTGTCGCTCCGCTGTTTTCACACCCAAACCGCCATCAGCAGGTCACGACACGACCAAAGGGAACAGGGGGGTTTTCAGGGGCGGCCGCAGCGATGGCGTCGGGGCGGCACAGGTAGACGAGGAGGGAAGAGGAGGGTGGTTGTTGGTTGTAGTTGATGTAGTTGTGGTGGTAGGTAGTTTTGGTGGTCATGGGGCGATTCACGCATGACACCACGTGAAGGAAATATATAACGATAGGGATATAGTGCAAGGGAACAAGTCAAAGATCACATGTTGTCCTCTGCTCATCTCCCCCCTCTACCTTTAAACCACAGCTGCTTACAAACAAGGAAGCAACTGGCAAAATCCATTCATCAACGCAAAAAAAAAAAAAAAAAAAAAAAATCAATTAAAAACAGTGAAAAATAACTAATTCAAAATCAGACTTATCAGACTGAATTAAACACAAAGGAAAATAAAATGAGAGGACCATATGCAATCAAGCAGGAAAAAATATCAACGCAACATTTATACTACATGATATTCAACCCTTTGCTTGCTTATATTTCTACGACCTAATACACGACAAGTGTGGCCAAATACTGCCCACACACAATAATAATAAATAATAATAATAAATATAAGACATTTTTTTTAAAAAGCCCTGAATTCTGATATAAGTCTAGACTTAATGTTAAATCTGAATTTAGCACAATGTTTGGGAGAACATTTTCACTTTTATCAGCCAATCTGATCACTAAAGTTCACAAGTGGCCGACCAACTGCTGCCAGAGGAATTTAAGCTTTTTCCCCAATCTGTCCACGTCTAAATAAATGTTTATGAAAGGTAGGACCACAGATTAAAGAATTAAAAACCAACTTAGACGTTAGAATGAAAAAACTTGTGAAAAGCTACGGTGGGTGTGTTACCTGAAGAGCCGCAAATTAGTGGTTGATATTTAATTAACGAAAAAAGTGTTTGAATAAAAAATGAAAATGCTCTGCCAAAAAGAAATGCCAATTATAAGCAAAAGAATCCACTTATAAATAAATAAAAAAATATAAAGGAAATCCCTCCGACAGAACAAAAACAAAAAAACAAAAAAAACAAAAAAAAACAAAATCATAAAGATTGTACTACTTACCAATTCCAGGGGCTGCGAAAAAGAAATGGTTAAGGAAAGACAGAGACAGTGAGAGCTTGAGGAAAGAGACAGAGATGGAGAGAGAGAGAAGATGAAGAGAGTTAAGACACTATCTCAGATCTGGCTGTACTCACCGAGGAGGATGGGCTATAGGACCTGGTTCTACGCCGCCTTCGTTTGTGCTTACGCCTGCTGCCTTTCCGTCTGTATGACTCGTCCCGTTCGCGTTCCCTCTCACGGCCGCGTCGGTAGTCGTACATATTTGGGGAGAAGTCACGTGGATAATAACTTTCAGCTGCTCCATGTGGCTCCCTGTCTCTGTCGCGGTCTCTTTCGCAGTATCTTCGGTCAAACGGCCGGTGCTCCGTCGAGCGATTGTCATAACTACGACTGAAATGAAGGACAGTCGAACATTAAAACCTACACGTCGACAAAGATTTAAAAAATAAATAAAACTAGAGTTGGTAACCAAACAAAAACGTACCTCCTTGAACGTACAAAACTTCCTTCCTGTCTGTGTCCCCGTCCCCTTCTGTCCCGGTCTCTGTCACTACTAGAAGAGAAAGTAGGTGATCTTCTGTGCCGGTGTCTTCGCCCTCTGTCCCGGTCTCGGTCTCGGTCTCGGTCTCTGTCTCGATCTCGATCTCTATAACGGTCCTGGTAGCTGCTTCGACTGTCTCTATCCGAAGACGTGTACCGTCTTGTGTGAGGCATCTAGAGGATTGTTGGAGGAGAAAACGAAAGATAAAATGACCAATTCACTTTCCCACAACTAAGAAAACACAAAACAACGTCCACAATGAAGAAAGAAACAAAGCTACAATGTCCTTAGAAAATCTTACTGAATTTCTTAACTTCAGGGTGAGACTGTAGTCACATTTAGGAGCCTCTTTATTTTACACCCACAGCTGTTCACATGAGAGGCTGCGAGTCTTTAGTTATTTGTGGAAGTCAGTAAAACAAGCAGCTTTAAGAGACAAAATAAACAAAACTGCAAAACTGAATAAACGGCTGGAAAAAAAAGTGTCGTTTGTGTGTGTGTGTCCATGCATAATTTAGAGGTTAGATCATATTGCTCATCTAAATCAGAAGACTGCAGTTTAAGAACACACACACTAATTGGTTAAAAACGTGATGGTGTAGGAGGCCTCGCCTACGTCTGAATACAGCAAAACCACAGAAACACACATTGCAACTTTAAGTATTAACAAGAAGGAAGCTCACAGGTACTAAATCTGTGCAAAAACAGTTGCAGTTTAATCAGATAACTTATTGAAGCAGAGCTGCAATTATGTGAAATATAGTGTAACAATAACGATCAGGTGATTAACCCTGTTGCATGATCCCATTCAACTATTAACACTGACTGACGTAAATACAGCGACGTTTCATATGATTACAAACCACAAACATGTTTATTATTGATTCACGAGTGACTGTAACATTCGGTGGTTGCTGGCTAAGATTTAAACCGAACTACACTTTAAATCAAAACATATTTACTGGCTCAAATCAAACTAACACAAGCGACGTTGGCAATTTTCTTTTTTTTTTTTTTTTTTTTCAAACCATGAAAAGCGATGCTATCCTAGCATTAGTAACTGTCGTTAACGTTGTTTATTTTCAGCAAACGCTTAGACATAAAGTACTTATAAATAATTATCTTAAACCAACATATCAAAACAGAGATATATTCAAACTAGAAGCAGCTAAACTGTCTGGACAGTAACCAACGTACTGCCTGTTAGCATGCTCTACTAGCAACATTAGCTAATGTAAATAATTTGACCGCCATC
The DNA here is from genome assembly GCA_016801845.1 of Polydactylus sextarius. Taxonomy (NCBI): domain Eukaryota; kingdom Metazoa; phylum Chordata; class Actinopteri; family Polynemidae; genus Polydactylus; species Polydactylus sextarius. The sequence continues at coordinate 16,972,261 of CM028927.1, forward strand.
TTAGCTGCTAGCTACGTTCGCTCGGGCTAAAACGGCTACTTGCGTTAGCCGCCGTTGCTAACCGTTTAATCACGGTGTGACTTTTATTATCAAAAACGACGAGCGAGACCGTGTGTGTGTGATTTGTATTCACCGTTTTAGCAGCGAGGCCTGTACGCTTGTCCCACAGGAAATCCGTGTTGGCGTTCCAGTTTCTTCTTTTTTTATTTTCTTGTTTGCACGACGTCCAGCGCTGTGTTGCTACTGCTCGACCTGCTCTTTCCCGTCTGCTCAGAACAGTCAGTTCTAGTTCTGCTCGAGGAGCGAACGCCTCCCTGCGCTCGAGCACCAACGTAGCCACGAGAGTGTTTATACCACGAACTATATATAAACAACTACACACATTATTATTATTATTATTATTATTATTATTATTATTATTAATGATTTATTCAGCAGCAACTTTATTTCCAAAATCAAGGTCTTCTAAAAGGCACAAAAAAACACACAAAATTATTATTATTATTATTATTATTATTATTAACAAATTATTCAGCAGCAGCAGCAACTTTATTTCCAAATTCAAGGTCTACTAAAAGGCAAATAAATAAATAAACCACACAAATTATTATTATTATTGTTGTTGTAATAATAATAACATATAATTGTTAATTTCTATTTTTATTTAATGTTACTTAGCTAGTAAGTTAGTCATGATTTATTTTTAAATCTGTTAATGTTATTATATGACCATTATTAATATTATTATATTATATTAATACATTTGATTGATTACAATCTAATTAGTTTAATTATATTTGTTAGCTAATACGTTAGTAAGTTTAATCTGTGAATTAGAAATTTTTACTTGAAATAATCTGTACTTGTCTGTCAACAGTTTTGATATAATATTATTGGCACAATTATTTAATATTTTTTGACACAATTGAATTTTGACTTTCACGTCAGGATCCACATGTGATCAGTTAAATATTAGCGTTTTCATTTCCGTATTTTCTCAATCACCACAATCTATTAGACTAATTATGAATTTCACAAACAAGAAGGTAAAATATTCACTAATGCCAAATTTAATAATGCAAATATGTAATGTTTTGTCCATTTTCTGTGAAGGAGAAGACAAGAACTGCACAACTGGGTGTTGAACATTGTCTCTTTTCTTTACTGTAGCTTTCTAATTTATTACTACTTATTACTCTAATTTATTATTTCAATTATCATCTTTTGATGTGTTTTTTTTTTGCCCGTGTCCTGTTTTGTTTATCGTCCTCGCTGTGGGACAATAAAATAATATGAATTTTAATCGAAACAATCAACTAACAAAAAAAAAAAAAAAAAAAAAAAAACTCATTATCTTTATTTATGATGAAAATAATTGGTTTACGTGTGTGTGGCCTTATTTTCTTTCATATGTGAAAATCATGTTTCACATTGTTTTTTTATGTTGATGTTCATATAAAATATTTGCTTCTTGTTGCTTCAAGTTAATAGATAATAAATTCAGACAAGCTTGAAAAAAATCATTTATTCTTTCTTAAAAACAAACTGTAATAAAAACACGTTATTTTCAAAACCATTTAACGGTTTTCAGCTACTTCAAGTGAATAGAAACTTCAGTAGCATGTGTGAGCTCCAGTTGATCCAAAACTAACGTCACTGAACTCGTCGTTCAGTTGTGTTCAATAATCCTGAAGAACATGAGACAGAGGAAAATATACAATATAAGACAATATAAGATACTGGGAAGAACTTTAATGACTGTGTATATTGTTTCAGAGTAGGAATTAAACTTACACTTTTCTGAGGTAGATAAAAACATGTTCTTCTTCTCCTTTTTCAACCTCTGCAGCTCTTTCATATTTAGGATGTGTTCCAGGCGTATGGAGCCGCAGTAGAGCCACTCTTTGTGTTGATCTTCCTATTGGCAGCAGATAAGGAAACATCCATAACATGTGTATGTGAGGAAGAGGCAAATTCAAGGTAACAGGCTCTTAGAGATCTACAATCTGAAGAAAGAATAAAAACACAACAGTGCTGACCTGAAAAACAACCTGTATCAAGTTACAGTCGATCTCCAGCACTTTGCACTTCTGCCAGGCTCCGTTAAATTCAGCTTTAACTGTCTGTCCAACAACGTACATGGTCAGAGGTGGACAAGGCCAGCTGGCCAAGTACTCCTTCATGAAAGTCCTGTGGTTTTCGTCTCGAATATCTTCCAAAGGGTCTTCCACTGTCACAGACAAAAAGACACAGTCTGTCACCTTCATTGCTTGCAAAATAAATCCTGTAATAAAAACAGTGATTTAATGAACGTGAAACACTCAAAGAACATAGTTAAAATACTGAATGTCCAGAATTAAAAAGTCATATAAACTTTCTAGTGTGTGTAAACTCATATAAGACCAAGTTCAACTCAAAATGGCGTGCACAAAATCATTAAAAAAAAAAAAAAACAATTACAGAAAAAACAGTAGTCAGGGTTGACTGAATTTTCCTCCAAATATGAAACTTACATGGTTTATACACTGTATGGAAATTACGTAAGCCGACATAGGCAGGTGTGTGATCATCTTTTAAGATCAGGAACCTGAAAAATGGAAAACATTTATTCTTTTCATCAAATTATAAAACGGCCAAAGCAGAAATCAAATAGTGAACTGAGCAGCTTCATGTGACTGATGTTATACATTGTAAGGACACACACACACACACACACACACACACACACACACCTCTGTCGGTTTTTCCTAACGGGGAGTTCTGCCACTAAACCAGGGCAGTAGTGACACTCGTCACCAGGACATTTTACTACCACACGACTGCCAACATCCAGATGTTTGAGTTGTGGCGGGGAGTCAAGGGCGATGTGATGACCAGACACGAGGCTCCTCCCATCCTTTTTAAACTGAACCTTGTATTTCACTCGACCATCTCCTGCAAAGAAATAACAAAACAAAAACCAAGCTCATCATCTCTGTCACTTCTTTAAAACCAAGTGTATAAGATTTCCCTTTAAAAAAAAAAAAACACACAAAGCAAAATCTATTTTTTTTATTCTTACCTTTTGTTACTATTTCCACAATTTTCCCTGGTTGCCAGATCATGTCTTTCTTCCTGGCGAGGACACTCATATCCACAGTGAGCTCTACTTGTGGCACAATAGGAGGAGTTTTTGTGGCTTTATCATTGGATTGGCAAAAAGAGACGATGCACACAGGAACACAACATATTTCACTTAGAAGAAAAGTTTGTCTTGTCTTATCAGAAAGTGGTGGCAAAAACATTCACAAACCCACACAGCTATAAAACACCCATATACATATACAGCCACTTGTCACTATAAGTGCGATTCAAAAAGCCTAATATACAAACACAAACATGACTGCAGATGTTTTAACAGGAAGATAACACATGCTCTACAGAGGAGCCACTAGTCGGCTACATTTCTTCTTTAAAGCAACATGAAAGCAAAAGCAATGAAGAGTCATTTTCAGGGTCAGAATTACAGTAAATAATATGTGTGATGGATGTTTGTGTTGTTTACGTTCGTTACCTTTGGGATCTTGTGGCGCTTTCGATGTTTTCTCTGCTTGGCTCTGAGCTTCGACTTCGGATTTATTTAATGCTTTCTCCGTGTTTGTCTTTGCACCACTATTTGTGCTAATTTGCGTTGTTGCCTTTGACATTTGTTGATCAATTTTTCTCCTCTTGTTTGATCCTGTGTTTAGATTGTCTGAGGGACAGTAATCAGAATTACATGAGTCATTGTCTGGTGTCCACTGCACATCAGAGTCTAAATCCGTTGTGGATCCTTTGTCATTGCTGCTGCACAGAGACTTTGGTGAACACGCTGCTTTTATTACATGTTCAGGAAGTCTGGTCAAAGCAACTACTGGTTTCTTCTCTCTACTTTTTGTGATTTTTATACCATTATGACTAATCGGATCATCTCTGTCCTGCAGCTGTGTCAGATCATTTGTAGCTGGAGAAAGTTGAACCTGAGAGTCAGACTGAACTGACTCACACACAGAGGAAGATGTAGGTCCTGCAAATGTAAAAAAAAAAAAAAAGCATACGTTCGAATGAATATAGAATATCAAGCAAGAGTACATTTACAAAATTTTGCACATCTTACCATCATCAAAGTCTGTGTCTTTGTACTCCCATCCAAGCAAAGAGTAGAGTTTCTTCACAGTTGCTTCACATGCTGCCACAGACCTGCATCAACAAATAACAACAACATTAACAAGATGATATGACTGAAGAAAAAAAATAAACAGCATAGAAAAACGCAAATCACCAGTAGCAGCTTGTGAGCATAAATGTTAGTGGGACAGACACTGGTTCTGATGCCTGAATCGAGGCCATCGGTTTAAATACCGTAATTCATTCTTATATATCACAGTCATCGGTCTCTTAATGTATTTGTCATTTCAGGTTGGTACGTCAGCCACAAAACATGTGCATTTCCCATCATAAGCTACAGGAAACAATTGCAATAATAAAAACAAAACCTGCAACTCACTCGTTATAAGTTGTACAAGAAATCCAGCTTCCTGGTCCTGTTGTTATCAGTAGAGCATTGATAATCCACTAGTCGTCCCAGTCCCATAGCACTACGCAGATAGTTATTTATCAATTTAAGCTTAAAAAACAACCATTCAGTCGTAGCCATCGTGACCGGTATGGTTAGATATGAAAACAAACGTTGTATGCTACACTGAACCTGTAGATAAGGTAAGCCAGGTGGCTGGAGCTCCAGAGTCCCAGCGGCGTAGCTCTGCACGGGTCTGATAACTAAATGTTGAAAATAATATAAAATAATAAGATGCAATTGTGATTCTTATTTATGGGCAAACTAACATTTTGAATCGAAACATCATAATGTGAATTAACAAAAGAAAAAAAAAAAAAACATGGACACGGTGATCAAGATGCATAGAGTAAAAACGTTGTATAAACACAATTCACCAACGCCAGAAATTAATGGTTATTGCTCTTGTTGCACCACATAGCGAAATGGTCACCTTTTCCCTAAAGGTGTTTTTTCATGTACAGGAAAATGTCCTGTTGTACGTTTTCCCCCCGTCCTTATTGTTATAAGAGTAGTATCAAGTGTGTGTGAGAGTGGTGAAGCAAGTAAAGAGAATGAATGAGTGGCCGATGAGAAGCAGTGAAGCAGAGCGACTGGAGGAAGATAGTTAAGTTAAGTTTAGCCATGAAGCTAACGACTGGCTTCAGCCCCGGAGGAAACCGGTCTCCTCTGTTCCCTGACTACAGTCTAGAACCTGGTCAGTACACATGCTGACATGTTTACTCTGTTTGGGCCAAGCTGCTTGATCGTCAACTCACTGCATTTGCTTTGATCCCGTGAGGTCTAACGTGAATAGTGGACCAATCAGTGGACCTATTAGTGCTGCCTGCAGTTCTGATCATTGTCGACAGGGTGATATGATAAATCCACTGACTGAATGTGGTTGTTGACCCGTCCTGTCACATAACTAAGATTAGACATTAAACTGAGAATCAGTCACCAAAAACAGTTAAAATTCAATTTCAAAGAGTCAAAATAGTTGAAAAATACATAAAACTAAACAACACTAAGTAATTAAGTCATTAACATTATTTATTAAGAGGAACTATTTTTTTGGGGGGGATGTTTTTTTCTTTTTTGTCCATGTGAACCGGCCGCGCCTGCAAATCACTTATCTTTATTGTGGAAATTAAAATTTCTTGTACACAAATATTTCATGGGAATATTTGAATATGTTGGTTTAGTACATCTAACGTTCACATAACGTGACATTCGTGAACATTTTGTGTCGTTTGTGTGACTCAAGGGACATTAAACTTGTTTTTAGCTTCAAGGGAAATGCTTTTATTTTAAGGAAGCACTGCAGATCAGATCAGACATTAACCAGACGTGGGAATGTGCAGCTTCAGAAAGTAAAAATCCTTCCACATTATTGCTCCAACCATTCACACGAACCATCTGGTTTTTATTAGCACAACTCTTCAGACAGGTAGATCAGATGATAAGTTAGATCACATGTGTTAAGTGCAAAGATAGCATCAAAACATGGCAGGACTTTTACTTTCTGACATTAACCCTTAAGTTTCAAACCTGGAGAAAACAAACAAAAACTAAAACATGAGCTCTGCAGCTCAGAAGTCTCAGTTCAGTTTGATCCTGGGGTCGACTCTGGGTTTATTGGTGGTGCTTGTCTCACTCTGTTGCAACTGAAACTAGTTTTTTTTTCTTCCTTTTTCCAATTGACGCTAAAGTTGAAAATCAGGTTTCAGTTTGAGTCTGAGTCTCGGCGCCATTGTTGCATGTTCGACTCATGATGTGGTTCAAGCATTTCTATTTTAAACAAAGTCAGTCCAATGCATCTCTAACCATTTGCAAAGTTATGTTTTTTATACATACATATATATATTTGTTTCTTTTATATACCACCAGCCTCTCAACTGTTGAGGTTGTGTCCCAGTCAACCACACCGCTGTTTCTTTCATCGCCTGTTGTTATCAGTATTTCTAGAGCAGAAACAACAAACTCACTCGCAGAGATTGAGGAGCTGTGTGGCCTGGTACTCTCTCTTTTCCAGCAGAGACTGAAGGACACTGCATTTCTTTAACACATCTGAAGAGATCGGCTTGTTCTTCACATTCTCTCTGATCCACTGCCTCAGCTCCTCTTTGCTCATCTCTATCTCATCACCCTCCATAATCCCTGAAATGCACACGGTTTCGGTTAACTAATGGCAAAACAAGTGACAGATATAGCTTGCTGATATACTTATAGATATAGATATATAGATAAATAGATGTATTTATGTCTATTTTACGCTTTTACCTTCATTTGCAGTCCAGTTTGTTGTAAAATCGTCTTCTTCGTCGCAGCAGTGAGCCAAGCTGCGAACTGCTCATCGCTGCCCCCTTGTGTCCGCACAGAATGAATATCGTCACGCAGTGTGCGTATTGACGTCAGAGTCACGCAGCACCGACGTACGGTATATCTGCCAAGTTCCCGCCCTCCTTCCTTCCCTTTCCGCTCTAGGATACTAACGTGCCTAAGGTGCTCGGTTCTTCATCCGAAGCTAAGGCCCCTCAATCCGGCGACTAGCACCGTCAAATTTAGGCATCCGACGCCAAAAATATAAAACTCATCATCTACAATGGCCTCCGTGTCCGAGCTCGCCTGCATTTACTCTGCTTTGATCCTCCACGACGATGAAGTCACCGTCACCGTAAGTGTCCCGGTTTATCCCTGACAGTTCGTCCCGTACCCCTTCGTTCTTACATTTAAAACCGTTTATTGGCAGTTAAAGCCCTAAAAAACACACACACACACAAACTGATATAAAAATAACGGTTGACTCACCCAGATAATAACGTGTTAAAATGTAAATTTAAACGTTCGTGTGTAAACTTACCGGCCAAAATGGCGGCATGCTTGTTGCTAACGTTAGGCCTTGTTTCTGTATCAGGACAGTTTACGTTTATTTTATGACAATGGAGGTTGATATTAATCTACAACATGTGGCACTAGCCGCTGTTCCCACCACATGTCTTAACTGTGTCAACTTGTCGCTGAAGTTACTTTTATTAGAGCGTTTACTCGGTGACAGGTGCTAGCTAAAACCATGCTAAGCTAATAAAGCTCAACATTAGGATATTCTTAATATTTCCATTAAGATACAACCTGTGGAAATGTTTACGTTTAACCGGAGTGTGACAGCAGATAAATCTGGTCTGTTGAAGTTGTTAAATCACTGTCTTTGGATGCTTGACTGTATCCTGACAGGTTGACACACGTGGATGCTGCTCAGCATCAATATGAGAGCACGCGACTCCTGTAGTTCATGTTATTCTTGAGCTGGGAGATGAAAATACTACAAATGAATCAATAACTGTCATTAGATACCATGTTTATCTGCTTAAGATAAGATTATAAAGTTAGTTGGTTAATTCTTGTCAAACGTGATGATGTGGGACATTAGTTTAAAGGATAAACAGGATCTTATGTTAAACTGATTGAGATTTTTCACAACTTTTCTGACTGTAGACACAATAATGAAGAAAACTACTTGCAGTTGTCTTTGTCAAACATGCTCATCTTATATTACATGTACATCTGAATTAATACAACTATAGGCAGAATGATAATGTAAATAAGTTTTGTACTGATAGTATTAGTATAGTATGATGATCAATGTGGTTTATTTTAATGATTACTCTTCTGTTTTCAGGAGGACAAGCTGAATGCTCTGATCAAGGCTGCAGGAGTCACCGTTGAGCCTTTCTGGCCAAGTCTCTTCGCCAAGGTGAGAGACGGACACGTATTCATTCATCTATAAATTGCTTTTATTGCCATTGACCCTGGACAATGAGTCTAGTTTTAGTTATTTACCGTAAGAGTTTTCTTATCACTTTTATGACGTCAGGCTGTGGGGATGAGGTCATGTCTTAGCTATTAGAAGAGAAAATAATATATGTCTTTAAAAGTGTGATAAGATTGTACATTGGCACTATAAATGTAGTAAATATGATGTAATTGTGTGGTTTTTAATGTTTATCTACAAAATCAAACCGTTTCACCCACTTGCTTCGTTGAGCTAATGTCTGAGACGTGTTTAAATGTGTCATGCTGCTGCTGTTTAGTTCATCATGTCTCTGTATTGCTCATTTAAATGATGACGCTGACATGTGAGTGTTTGATGTCGTAGGCTCTGTCCAGCGTTGACATTGGCAGCCTGATCTGCAACGTCGGCGCCGGTGGTGCTGCCCCCGCCGGAGCCCCGGCTGCTGGAGGTGCTGCCGCCGCTGGAGACGCCCCAGGTAAATACATACAAGTTAGGATTAGAAGTTACACGTGTCTGTGGGTTTTCAATCATATTACTGTACTACACAAGTCCTGTTGATGTGTTTTGAATCTTGTTTGCAGATGTTTGTGTTGTCCACATCTTCATAACCTCTGTTTTTTTTTTTTTTTACAGCCAAGGAGGAGGAGAAGAAAGAGGAGAAGAAGGAAGAGTCCGAGGAGTCCGATGACGACATGGGCTTCGGTCTCTTCGACTAAAACAGCTGTTTTTGTAAAAACACAAAATAAAAAAACAAAAATGAAAGCTGACTTGTCTGACCCTTAAATGTTTGGTTTTTTTTTTCCTGGTAAGTGGAAGAATTGAACATGTTGTGTTCAAATCATCTTTAAACAAGAAACAGACACTTTTTTTTCTTACAGTGGAGAAGTTGGTTCAACACTAGTTAATCTTTAGTTAAAGGCAGTTCCAGGATATAATATATTTGTAATCTTGTCACAATTTAACTTTCCCTTTTTAAGTGTTTACTTGTTCCTGGTTAAAATACTTTAACACTTTCTTTCCTACAAGATGCCAATAAAATCAGGGACGTTGAACTGATACTGTCAACGTTCAAGTACACAAGGGAAAAAAAAGGACAATATCTCAACATTTATTTTTATTAGAAATATTGATTGTTCTGAATATCTAACAAAAACAAATATGAACCTCAGTCTGTCATTATATATATTTGTACTTAACATTTAATGCAATATTGTTTTTTCATGCTTCGACAGTCAGGTGTAGTGGGGGGTCGAGGGGTCAAATCTGCCAGGTCACGTGATGTGGATTGAATTTCTGTTATTAGCTGTCAGCTGTGTGAGCGTAATTTCATAATTTCCAGGAAAATGTCAAAGTTTTACGATGGCGCAGACTATAATTATCTCGGGCCGGGAATTTGAGACCCTCTGACCTGAAGATGTTGATTTGTATATAAACTGGAGACAGTTGCTGCACAAAACAAACAAGGTCTTTGAGATGCGAGTTGACCAGATTTTAACATGGATCAGGTCTGAGAAGATTGAGATTTTTTTTTCCATCAGAAACATTGAGTATAAAACTTCTCTAATAGACGATATAAAGAGTTTGTGTCTGTTGTAGAAAAGCGAAGACGAACACCAGTGGAAGTGTGTTTCTGAGAAGATTGAGTGATTTTTTTTTTTTTTTTTTTTTTTTTGAGAAAATGTTTCAGGAGAAACATTGAATATACAAACGTCTCTAATGGAAGATTTAAATTATATTCAGCAAGTACCGTTGGATGTTTGCTCAATTAGAAGTGTATTTTTACACTAGAAAATTCAATAAGGACGAGAAACAACTGATCAGTTTGACGTGTTTTCGTTTTTTCACCTCTGAAGGTTCGGTTCACAGAACCAGCTCCCGTGTTGAACTGTGGGACCTTGAAGTTTTATAAATCTGTGTATTTGTGTTTTTAGACTAAAAGGATGTTTGAATTATTTGATGATCTGCCTCTGAAGTTACCTGGTTTGGATTTATTTTTTGTTTGTCAAGTTGTTAGTTGATTTCATGCTCAACTTTTTGAGTGAGGACATTTATCATTTACATCAAATATATACAGATAGAGAGAAAAAAAAAAAAAGATGGCTGCTCACAGTTTTTCTTTATGATAACAGTGTTTTTATTTGCTTGGTTTAGCAACTGTACATGTGTCTCCTTCCTGAGAAAACTGTTCACCTCAGGGGGAGAGAGGGAGCAGGAGAAACATGAGAATAAAAGGTATAAATAACTCCAGGAGAGGAGGTAGAAAGATAAAGAAGGACTGACGGGGGAAGAGATACAGAACATTTTAAATAATAAAACCTTGTGGCGTGTCCCTCCATTTGAAACAAGTCGGATGTTCCTGGTTTTGTGACTTTGTGCTCTGATAGACAGATTATTATTATTATTATTATTATTGTTGTTGTTGTTGTTAAGCTCTTTGATTTCTAAATATGAACCGATCCAGACGTGAGGGAACGTAAATGAATCGTGCAAAAGAAACACGACTCGAATGCTGTTTTTTAAATGAAATGTTCCTTTTTTTTTTTTAAACGCAACCGCACTTTGTTTGACGCAGTGACCTATTATACAGTTTAATTAAAAAAAAAAACATTTCCTCCACCTCTCGTCCCTCCACCCTCCCCCTCCCTCTTATTCACCAACAACTCGCGCCTCAGAAATGTGTTAAAAATATAGTTTCTTTGTATATTTTACTATGTAAGTTAACTTAAAAAGTGGCCTGTGGCAGTTTATTTTTCCATAAAAAGACATTTAGTTTAGTTCTTCAAGAAAGTTTCAGCTTTCATATTTAATTTTTTTCTCTGCTGTGTCTTGATGCCTGAGATAGAAACATCTATGGAGGAAGGTGGAAAAAAAAAAAAAAAAAAGCTTTAAATCTGTAAATTAATGTTTTTTTTTTTTTGTCTGTTTTGTTTTTTGTTTTTTTGCTCATACAAGTGTGAAGAGGAAGACTGAGAGAAACTGCCTTTAAAGAGTCGAGTCACTGAAAATAGTAGTAATAAGAATAATAATTAATATTGATATAAAAGCATGTTTAAACAACAACGTTATGAAATCATCTTCATTATCCTCCTCGTTCTGGCTCTTCAGTTCCAGTTGTTATAACTCTGCATGTGTGGGGAGTGTTAAGTCTTTGTGTTTACGCGGCGAGTTGTGACGTGTCCGTTCCCCTTTAAACAACAACAACAAAACAAAAAAAAAAAAAAACAAAAACATCTTTGCCGTCCTGTAAACGAGCCTCTTGTCTGATTAATTTTCTTCATAGATTTGAAAGTAGTAATGTAGGGGGAGACAGAAGAGCAGTTTTTTTTGTTTCTGGATATAAAAGCAAAAAAAAACAAAAAAAACAAAGTGACAAACAACGAACGTTACAAAACGACACGACATCGACCAACCGAGAAGAAAAGAAGCGATGAATGTTTGAAGGAGCTGATTGTTTCAGTCATGTCTGTTGTCCATCAGTTCATTCGTTTTGTTTGTTTCCAACCATCATCGATTTCCATCTAAATGTTCTTTTCGCTCCACCGAGCTCCGTCGGAAACCCGCGCTAATGTGGGCGGGTCTGGGTGATCATCTTGAGTCGTGATTGGTCGATGACGTCCAGCAGGTTCTTGGCATCGACGGCGAGGGCGTGAGCTGCCATTAGCATCTGTTTCTTGTAATCCTTTTGTAAACTGTCGAAGGAAAAACAGAAGGACAAATGTGTGACCGTCGTTGAAACAGTAATTTAATTCAACAAGAGCTTAGAATAAAAAGTCTTCAGGTCACCTTGTCATGACGTACTGTTGAGCCAGTTTCATCTTCGCTATTAACTCTGCCAGATCTGAGTTCAACAGCTTCTGGGCCATTTCAATCTGTGACAACACAAACAAAAAAACAACAACAGTCTAAATCTCTTCAAATACATTTCAGGTCAATCATTTCTCTTTTTTACCCCTCGTCCCTTTAAACAAAGTGGTGAAAACACCTTTAATTTACCGTCACACGTTATCAGACGTCGTCGCTTGTTGCTACGTAAGACGATGCGACAAGTCTCCATGACAACCAAATGACAAACAAAGATGGCGTCTACAGACTCGGTCAAGTTGGCGCGGGCTAGTGCTAAGAGTTAACCCTCTCTCCTTCTCTCTTAACATGAGAGGAAAGTCTAATCTGAATAAAATCTCTTTTGGATCCAGGACCAGCACTTCAAATGAAGCAAATAAGAAATATCCCAGCATGCACCAGGACAAGGATGGCAACAGAGAGAAAACAGGACACCTATAAATTTGTAGGGATAGTTTTCAGAAAAGTTAGCGGTTTAATTAACATATTAATTTAACTCAATAAGCTAACTGCTAATGTTAGCTATAGTCGCTTTGCTAATGTTTTCCATTCGTCTGACAACAGGACTCTTCAGACGGAGACGATGTAAATGTAAACAAACATCTTGATGGAACGTAAATGAGTCTGTAGACACCATCTTTGTTGTCATTTGGTTGTCATGGTGACTTATCGCGACGACTTCTGATGACGCGTAACGGTAAAGTAGCGTCGTCTCATTTCACTCAACACTCGACTCTTAATATTCCACATTTCCAAAGTTTTTTTTGTTTTTATTTGTTTTGTTTTCCATCTTTCAGTTTCTTTTCACTTTTCTTGGCTACGTCTCTTCCCATGATCCAGCGGATCAGATAAGAGTTTTTCTTCCATTTGAACAGTGAAGAAGTTTTAAACTGGAGGTCGAATTTCCGACTCGGAAAGTTGGAAGAACCTCAGTAACCGTCAACCTCAAAAATCCAAGATGGCTGCTCTGCACATAAACAGTAATGAAATCTGCAGTTGTTGAAGGTTTATTACGACTTCTGAGTTTTTTGCTTCTCAGATCAGCAGTTTGCATATTTTATCTGTAGACGCATGTTGCAGACATGTTGTGTTATTTCCACAATTCAGTCACTTTAATTGGTTTTATCATGATGTTTGGGAAGTGTCTTTGCTGTGTAGTGTGTGTGTGTGTGTGTGTGTGTGTGTGTGTGTGTGTGTGTGTGTTTACCTCTCTGTGTGTGCTGGCTGGCAGCACAGGAATCGTCTCATCTACTGTCGCTAGCAGAGTCCTCAGAGCCAGACCCACCTCCTGACCACACACACACATTTTTCCATCAGTCAACAATCCTGTTTCAGTAAATATTTTTTGTTTTTTTTTAATCTTCATTTCAGAGGCCGACTGAATGAATCCTACCTTCACCATGGGGACGTACTCCTCCGGTGCCGCCGGCTGAATCCTGTTCGACATCTCGATCACAGCTTTAACCAAACCCGTCACATTCTCATACACTTTGTCATTGGAGCGATCCAGGTTGGCGGTGGGAGGCGGACTGATTTCCTGAGGCTGTAACTGGACCCAACACGAGAGACATGTCATGTTTTTATTATTATACGTCATAAATAAGAGCAAAGTTGTAATTTTCTACTGCCACTTCGATTCAGTTGAGTGTAGTTACAAACACTCAACACTAGGAGGCAGTGTCTGACTACACAAGAACTACAGGCACATAACGATCTCACGGTGCCGTCTAACTACGACCATCATGCATTTCTACCTACAGACTAGACACCTACTGAGACAGACGAGTGTGTGGGTTGTTAGTTCAATGTGACCTGACGGGAAGTGAATTAATGTTCGTCTAAAGTGGATGAACAACGTCTTAGCATCTGTTTTCTTAACCAGAAATATTTCTTGAATTATTGCGCCAGTGGCTCTAAAGAAAAAAGAAAGTGCAAATAATAAAAACCGTCTTTTATCTGGTGAAGAAAATAGACAAAAAAATTAATTTAACTTCTCCATAAAACGGTGACGACTACAAACTAAGTGACTCTACGACGATGACGAGACACACACGGATCAGCTTACCCTCCACGGCTATGGGGAGGTTGAATGTGAGGGGGAGAGAGGTGGGGGAGTGTGTGGGGGAGGCAGGTGGAGGGTGAAGGGAAGTGTGGTAGAGTTTGGATTGGTGGATGGATGCATATGGATGCAGGATAAAACAAAAGACAAGGATGATATGGATCAAAAACAAGATGATGTGAGTAAGTGGAAACAAAATGGAGGGATGTTAACAACAGAGGAGGAGGAGTAAGTGGGGGAGAGAAGAGGGGGACAGTACATTAGGCCAAAGCCAAACACAAGGCAAAGTATTACATGTATTACACAGCATGCAGCCCAGCAGCACAATGCAAAAATATATATACACACACGTATATATGTTTCAACTCAAATTAAAAAAGTGGGACAGAACAAACCAAACATGCACGATTAATTACATCATCACCATTTAAAGAAAAACTTGAACCGTATGTGTTTATGTGTTTACCTTGACCCCTTCATTGTAGCTGTCCACAGGGCACAGACTGGCCAGGTTGCCTAGGTGACCGGGAGCGCCGGGGCGGGGCGGTTTCTTGGGAGGAGCGACGTGCTCTGGAAAACATAAAAAATAAAAATAAGGAGCATGATGGTGTCACTATTTTGTTGATAAAATCTATTTCTCCTTCTTCAACCGTGTGGTCTCTCACCTGGTTTCCCTACAGGTTGGTAGATATGTTGACTTCCACCCTGTTAACAGACAGAAAACAACACAAGTTAATGCTTTTATTCGTCGTGTGTCGTGAAATGATCCAACAAATCTCACGTGAATTCTTAAAATACGAGGATTCGCGTTATGTAACTTCACCAAAGAAAAAAAAAAAAAAAAAATACACATTTCACATGCACGATTTTAGGAAACTGTGTTTTCAGTTGCTGTTACAATGTGTGACAAGTTTCTCCAGCTGCAGTAAGATACCACTTTGGGTTAAAGTTCCCATGAGCCCTCTGTGGTCATGTGGTTGGCATGTAGGCAGTGCCCTCCGTGGTGCGCACACACACACACACACACACACACACACACACACACACACACACACACACACACACACACACACACACACACACACACACAAATACTTTCCCTCCTTCTTCTTCTTCTGTCTGCATCTGTGTTTCCTCTGCATCTGTTTGTGTCTGTCAGACTTTAAGTTTTCTCTCCGTTTCCTGAACTTTTTCCTTTTAATCTTTTCATGTCTTTTGCTGCAACCTCTTTTTTTTTTTTTTTTTTTTTAAATCATTATTGTTTAATTTCTGTGATGACTAGATCTACTTTAAATGTAGGTATCAACAGAGAGAGAGACAGAGACTGACTGGTGCCTGTAGCGTCCCGTCTTCCCTGTCGATGCTTCCTCGGCTGTTTCTGGACTCGGCCTTCTGCAAAGAAAAAGACAGACGCACATAATTAATTGATGAGATGAATTTTGATCTTAATTAAGAGTTTTTCAAGGTAGTTGTGGTTTTAGCAGTTAAATAAAGTAAAAAAAAAAAAAAAAATCATGAAATATCACAGCTCCTGATTCCAAATAGTTAATATTTCATCACAAAACTCAACGATCGGATCATTAAATGTGAAAACCAAACACGTTCTCCTGCAGGATACAGGAATAAAAAGTCAACACAAAACAGCTGATGAAAAAAAAAACACAGCAACATAAAAATGCAAAATTTAACCAGTAAAATCATTCTGCAGACTTTAAACTCCAACAGTCGCTATGCCTTTTTCCCATCAACTCTGAATAAAAATCAACGTTATCATTAACTCAGTTACAGTCTGTTCCCTCATTAACTCCTACTGAGAGAAACGACATCATAAAACTGTCAACCATGACGCCTGCCGCTGTTTCACCCCCTCCACCTCCCTCTTTGCCTCTTTGCCTCTTGGTTCAGTACCGTTTTGGTGAAGCACGCCTTGAAGAGATGCATCCTGGGAGAATAGAGCCTGAAGAAGACGGGGGGAGGAACGCAGAGAGTGGAGGCCATCGAAAGAAAGGCGGAGATAAGGAGAGAGAGAGAGAGAGATGGACGAAGGAGGAAAAGTGATAGAGAAGAAACTGGTGCAGAGAGAAAAGTGAACGCGTGGAAGAGACTGTTTGCAGAAACAGTTGAACTGAACTGAGGGAGAAAAGTTGAGTCAGGGAAGAATGGAGGGGGAGGAAACGACAGACAGAGAGAGAGAGAAAGAGAGAGAAGGATTTTCCAGAGGAGGAAAAGCTCCACTGAGCCACAGAGACAAAAATCCTGGAGAGGAAAGATCCAGCCGCCTCACTCTCCTCTGTTTCTCTCCTTCAAGTCTGCTCCTCCCTCCCACTCTTTCCATCTCTCTCTCTCTGATGGGAGACTCCTCGCTCGTTCCTCCCTCCCTCTCCATCACTCTTGCCAATCCCACTTCCTTTCTCCCTCCTCCTGTCCTCTCCGCTCTCTCGTTCCTCATCTCTTTCTTCACAGGCCATACTTCCCCCCCCCTCCGCCTCCTATTTGCACTTTCTTTTATCCCGTCGTTAATTCTCCGTTCACTCATCTCAGTCTTACTTTCCTATTTCATTATTTCTGCCGCATCGTATCACAACAACCTCTGTGTATTTAGTTCAGCTCCATTTAACTTAATCCATCTCTCATTTGTATCAAGGACAAAAAAAAATCCTCTTTTGGCTCTTTTCTTCCTTAAAGTAGATTTTAAAGGAGAAGCTGAGATGAAACAACAACAACAAAAAAAAAAAGCTTTAATGTTTAATGTGGATTTTTCCTCCTGAATGTTTTTCAAGAAGAGTCAAACACAAACACAGCATGAACAGCTGCTTTCTCTCATGGAGGATTAAGGGCATTTTTGGGGCTCAGACTTATTAAACATCTATGAATCACACTTAAGAAGAATGAAATAAGAGTAGAGGAGTTAAATAGTTCTTCACTAAATAGTGAAATTTAAGACGCAGTTATCAAGCAACTTGTTCCAACTTAAGCCAAAACTTTTAACGACTGATCATGAAGCAGCAGCAGCCGAACACTGACGTTAATAACTTCCATCTGGACCATTGTTTATTTGTTTTATTTTATTTTTAGAAAGGAATCCCAACTCGTTAAATCTTTTATTCAATTTATCTTATTTGCAAGTAGAGGTAGACTCCAAAATTCAACCTTTCACATTTTGATTTATATCCAGTATTAGTATAAAGTGCAATATAAGGGAAAAGTTTCTATTAAATGTGTTTTATTTAAGTCCCAGAGTTAAGGAATCAGAAACTGTATAATGTAAAAAATGTTTGTAAATGTCTTTTAATTGACCTTTGTGATATCGTCTGATTGAAACTGTACTAATTCACTGATCATCAGTGATGTGTTTTTGTGGCTTCAGATACTAGAAACATTATTATCAGATTAGACAGATCAACAGAGACAGTGTAGATAGAGGAGGTTGGTATGAAACGCAGTAGCTGGGATTCATTAATGTAAGGTTTGTGGTTTATAATGACTCTTTATAATAATGTAGGAAGTCAAATAAGGTGATGTTTCTCTAACAGTGGTACTGAAAGGAAAAAACAAACAACGCTCTGGTTTTAAAAAATAAGAAGTAAGATATCAAACGAAGTGCGCCAGGTCTGTCCCTGGAGATTTCCTGTTCTGTTAAAGAGCAGTGAATGTTCCTTTTCTAACATGTCAGGACAAAATACACCAGTATGAGGATGATCGATAACAACACATCGCTCCCCAACGCTCATCACTCATTTTGTATTTTTCCGTCTCGTTCTCGTTCAGTTTTCCAAACAGCCCATTAAATCTAAGAGGAAAAGCAACCCGACCTGAAGAAAGTGAAAGAGGAAAAACAGACTTTGTTTTTTTTTTTTTTGCTAAAGCTGTGATATGAATTCTTTTGGGAGAATTTTTCAAACTCTGATGAGATAAATCAAACACAACTGAGACGGTTCAAAAGAGCGTTCAGCTTCAGTCCGGTAAAAATGACGCACACGGAGATGAGGAAAAAAACACTGCAGATTAGTTTGTTGTTCTAATGTCAGTCATCGTTCACTGTGACTGCACTTGCTTCTCTCTTTCATGAAAGAAATATCAACTTGTTCTGGAAACTACAAGTAAAACAAATAGTAGTGTTGCCACGGTCAGTGAGGCCCAGCTGGCATCAAATCTGTGCCACCTCCTTTCACTGCCAAAAAGACTTTGGGCAGAAATACTGTTATTTTTTCCCCCACACAGGCGACTTCACATTACAAACATGAGGCCAAATGCAATTAAAAACACCATTTTACAACTATTCTATCAGCCAATAATGGTATAAAGTTATTTATCATTTATCATAGAATCATAATGAAATATCATCATATAAGTTAATTTAAAATTAGAAAACCACATTTGTCTTCTGCTACCAGCAGGTGGAGCTGTGACCTCAATCCCCCAAACGACCTGCTGATTTTCATCTTCTCAGCGCCGACAGATGATTTGTCAACCAGCTGTTTCATTTTGTGTCAGTTTCTTTAATATTATTCAGTTGTATTACACTTAAACATGTCTTTTCCTTTTTCATCCCACAGCTTCACATATGTAAACGAACATGGAGGCGCTGACAAACAGACAGATGTTTGCGGTCGACCATCAAACTGACGTTGGAGGCGACGAGTGTAAAGTTTTAACCAGACTCATACTCAGACTGGCCACAGGTATTTTAATTAAGACCCACATCTTCGTTTCTTTATGGGGGATTTTTCTCGTGGCAGGAACTGTAAGGGTTGTGTTGCTGTGAATGTTTTTTATTATCATTATTTATTTTTTTAATCGTGTGTTTATGAGCGTTACCATGAAGCTCTCCTCCTGCTCCAGCCAGCGCTGGTCGTCCTCCATCTGTTGTTGTTGCATCATCAGCCTCTCCTCCATCATAGCCTGGCCGACACATCCACCTTCCTGTAGAAAACACGGCGGATTAAATGTGAATAAAATACATCACAAAGCCAAAATTTTTTACAGTTTTGTTAAAAAAGAAACGGGTTGAGCTGGTTTTGGAACAAAATCACGATTGATGTTCTCGGTTTGTCTTTGTTTGTTGATGAACCCAGATGAAGAATATTTTTGTGGGAAGAAAGAAGACGTCATTTCAGGGGTTTCTTCTGCTGAGTGGATGCATCTGTGTGTGTGTGTGTGTGTGTGTTTACCTCCATGTTGGGGCTCCACAGTGCAGTGTGTTCAGGTCTGTGCTGGTTCCAGGAGTCGGTCGGAGGATAACTACCTCCTACACCACCATGAGCTGACGCCTGGAGGTGGATGGACAGACAGTAGGAGAGAACACACACACACACTCAAATTAAAACAAGTCATGTATAATAGTGCAATGTTCCTTCTCTTTTATACACTAAGACAAAAATAACTGAGCAATCCTTTGTATTAACATTAACTTAACATGTATTGATGTAATTATCTTGTGTTTTTTCTCCATTTCAATCAACATTTCATCCAATAAAAAGAGAAACTGCTTATTAAGTATTAGACTGTAATAAATATAGAATATTTTCTATATATTTCTTTCCTTAAAATATGTATTATCATCAATTATTAACTTATAATAATAACATACTAACTTAACTTAATAACTTATATTCTACTACTGAATTGTTGGAGTGTAAATTTATAATATTAATAATATTTGTACTAATTATTCCCAAAGATTTGATATTAACAAGCCATGATTTGGGACATTGTGTGCACATGAAGTCCAGAGACTGATACGTGTTACATGACATGTAACATATATGTCCTGTATATAATATATACAATAACATATATGTAATTGTAATTTGTGATATGATCAAGTTTGACTTACACAGTAGTTGAAATTATACACTCCATATAAGGACGAAGGAGAGAGAGCAGCTTACTGCCATAAAAGCTGAAGAATGGCTCCAATTTGTGTGTGTGTGTGTGTGTGTGTGTGTGTGTGTGGTTTTTAGCACTACAGGAAATTCCTTCTGTCTGCTCGGTTTATGAGGAGAGGACTAACTACACTGAAACTCTCCCTCATTTTCTTTCTCTTCACATTTCTCTTTCTGACTTTGACACACGCTCGTCGTCCTGACTTCACTCAGACCCACGACTGATTTTACTGATTTAACTGATTTAACTGATTTTACTGATTTAACTGATTTTACTCCGTTGGCCTTCGCTGTGATGACGATGTTCAGCTCGGATGTTTCAGGGACCAACATCACTTTCATAGTTAAAAAGGATGATTTATAGAACCTAATCATTTATTTTTCCAGCACTGTGGGACAAAAATTTATTGATTTGTTTTTAACATTCTTTCTTAATAATGGCCATTTAATTTAGTATTTTTCCTACCTTTTTTCCAAACATTATCTTTAATATTTCAGGAGTTTAGTCCGAACTAGGTCTTGTTTTCTGATGATCACCACACTGCTCAACTCTTGTCTTTTATGTAAAGATATATATTTTTATTTAAGAACAATCTTGTTCAGTTCATCCCTTCATTTCCTTCTGCAATGACTTGTTTATGTTTTCTGTTTTGCAGAATTGTGAGTTACTCCATGTACATCATTGTTATGTGTGTGTGTGTGTGTGTGTGTGTGTGTGTGTGTGTGTGTGTGTGTGTCCTTACTGGAAAGTGGTTGTGTTGGGGGCTGGAGAAGAAGCCTTCACTGGAGCGTGGACTTGGGTAACCTGGTCGACTTGGCTACAGACGGAAAATGATCATTTATTTCTGTTTACGACCCGACAACAATGTCAACAAGGAGCAAAATATTATATCAATAAGAAAGTGACTGAGTTTTACTTTAGGTGGAGCCTCATCAGACCCTCCTGAGTCCCAGGATACAGTGACTTGTCTCCTCATCTCCATTCGAAGTCTTTCCTCTTGTTGAAGCTTCTCCTCCTCCAGTATGGTGCTACACAAATGATACACAACACTGACAGGTCAGACTGAATATTTACATCTTCCAACATGTTCTCAGTTTAAAATAATGCTTGTATAAATGGCATATTACATGTCTGTTAATATAAGTCAAAGCCAAAGAGTTAATAAAATCACTGATATGATAAAATGTTTTGTCATTATCACATTTGATTGATCACTATTCTATTTGTGTTTGTTTTGTGACAATGTGGGTTAAGTCTCTGTAATGTACACACACATATAGAAAAATCACTACCTGAGTTGTGTTTTGAGTTCAGTGAATCGCGGCCTCTTGCTGGGATCATATGACCAACACTTGGTCATCAAACTGTAGAGAGTAGGTGGACACTGAGGAGGCATCGCCAGTCGCTCCCCGTTCTCTATCCTGCCGATGACGTCGTTGTTCTTCACCCCCTGGAAGGGTTTGATGCCGTACATCAAGATCTCCCACATGCACACACCTGCAGAGGCAGCGGATGTTTAATGTCTCGTTTCCACTGAACCTTTCTAGCACCACTCAGCTCGACTCCACTCGGTTTGGTACCAGACACGTCATTTTCCATAATAATTTGGTTCATCGTCAACGTGAATGTGGTGATTGAGGTTTATCACTATCACTCTATCTATCACGGAGGCTGATTATTTTGTTGATGCTCTTTCAACTCGCTTGCGCCCGTCACTCTTGTGAAGACACTCCCTCTGACCAATCAGAGGCCGGCGTCTGTTCACGTCACGTTTTAGTATCGACTCGGTTCGCTTGGTACCCTGGACAAGTAGGAACTTAAAAAGTACCAAGTACCCGGTACTCGCACCGAGTAGAGTCCAGTCGAGCCGAGAAGTGTCAGTGGAAAAGAGGTTGACAAAAACATAAATGTCTAATGAGAACAGTGACAGTAACACCAGACGTGTATGAATCTTACCAAACATCCAGACGTCACTGGCAGAGGTGAATCTTCTAAAGTTGATAGATTCTGGTGCCATCCACTTGATAGGAAGTTTACCTTTAGAAGCTGAAACAAAGAGAGACGACTATAAAAACACCTGCAGATTCAACATCATCTACAGAGTACTGAGTTGTTTTTGTCTTAACAGTCAATTTTCCTGTTGATATAAACTGTAGTAGCCTGATGTCACCAGTAGGTGGTGGTACAAGCACACAGAAAAGACAACAAGACTTCGAAACAGAAAGAAACTGAGACAACTGTGGTTACATCTATGAGTGTAGATCATGACATTAAAACTGCTCTTGATTATATATAATTTATTAAAGACTCAATGTTCTGAGAATCTGTGGATTGTTTGTGGTCGTGGGTTTTTAAGATGGAGCAGGTGTTTTCGTTACCTTTGTAGTAAGAGCTGTCCTCCATGTATCGTGACAGACCAAAGTCTCCGAGCATCACACAGTCGACTGAAGAGACCAACACGTTACGGGCTGCGATGTCCCTGTGAGGCAAAAATGACCGTGGTTAAACACTGAATCGTTTCTGTCATTTCTTTGATGCCAAATATCCTTCAAAGTACAAGAGAGATGCAGTTTAACAACCATCATTATGTATCTATATATGTAGTCACAGTAACGTTGACCTTTGACCTTCATATAATCAAGTAATCCTCAAGTCTACGTGAACATTTCTGCCACATTTGTAGTGATTCACTCCAGGCAATCTTGACATGTCACATTCAAGGGCCATTATTTGTGACCTCACAGTGACTTAAACCTTTGACCTTTAACCTGCAAAATCAAATCAGTTCATGTTTGAGTCCAAGTGAATGTTTGTGCCAAATCAGAAAAGATTCCCTCGAGGCGTTTCTGAGATATCACATGATGACACACACAGAAAAACAAAGTGAAGCAGCACACAAACACATAACAAGCCAACAGTTGTTCCTCAATCAGGTTCTGTCTAATCATTTTGAGAGAGTGTGTGTGTTTACCTGTGGACAAAGCGTTTGCTCTCCAGATAGGCGAGCGCTGTACTGAGCTGGTAGGCAAAGAGAATGAGAGTAGCCAGGTCCAGACTGTATTTCCTCACCTGAAGGAATGAACGCAACTGTAGGAAGACAAACAGAAACACGGAGACATGTTGGTTTTGTAGTTTATGAAGAGACAGATTGTAAATATTAGATTGAGACAGAAAAGACGAGATTGTTTGAATTATAATGACACTCAACAGCTAATCTGTACCGACAAGAACTGACACTGACCTCTCCGAGTGTACAGAGCTCCATGATGATCCACACCGGGTTCTCTGTGATCACTCCGATCAGCTTAACGATGTGAGGATGGTCAAACTGACGCATTGTCACTGCAGGAAAAAACAAAACTGTTTACATTCACACTTTAACCTCAGTTTGTCAGACATGACTAATATTTTCTTAATTAGCCGTGTTGAAGTAATGCACAACAACAATGTGGTCTTACGTGCTTCCTGTAGAAACTTTTCTCTGACACTGTCCGAGGTGCAGTTCTTACAGGTCTTGATGGCGACAGCGAGGCCTGGTTTGTCCTGCACGACGCAAAAGAACGAAACAAGACGAACAGATGAGTACAGAAGTGGCTGAAATCATCACCAAAAAACAGATATGTCTATGATCGAGTGTTTGTGTGTATGTGTTTACATACCGGGCTGTTATAGACGCCCTGGTGAACATCTCCAAACTGACCCTCTCCGATGCAGCGACCTAACTCTATCCTGTCCCTCTGGATCTCATAGTCGCGGGCTGAGAGAAGAGAGGAGAGCAGAAAATAGAGAGAAAAAAAAATAAGAGTAGAAAGATGAGATAAATATATTCACTTGCTTCTTTTTCATGCACTGGAAAACACTGGAGACCCGTCACATTTCACATGCTCCTCCATCAGACCACATGGACGGGGTTTAACATGACAAACTGACTATTTGGATTTTTATCGTGTAGCTGTTTTAAGTAATAAATATCATCTATAATGATAAACCCCATCCACTGGCAGTAGTTGTCTTTTTCCCTTTGAAACAACCCGTTAATAATATACGTCAATGCATTCTGACCCATGTTTGTAAATTCTCTTCCAACCTCCAACAAAAACCTGGACTCCACATGCACACTGCATCACAAAATTACCAAACATACCAACATACACTACGCCCATTAAAAAAAAAAAAAATAAACACAAAGTTCATAAACACATGCACACCAGAGTCTCATCGTCATTTCTGTGTTCTTGTAGTTATATGTTATATACAGTTATATGTTGTGTAGTGACACAACATATAACTGTACGTGTAAACATCAGGAGCTCATAATATAGAAAGTAAAGAAGAAGGATGTCGTTCTAGAGACTGAAATAAACTGATACACGTGATCTTAAGTTTGTTCAGTTTGCTCTTTACACTCGGTTTTCGTTGTTTTGTTTGCAACTTGAATCCACGTGCGCTGATGTTGTCATGTTGACATTAATGTTATACCTGGTTGAGAAGGTCACGAAAACACTAAAAACACTAAAAACTGAAGTGAAGAAGTTAACACACGACACTAAACATCATGAACTTCTCCTGTAAAAGTTGGTTGGTCTAAACAAAGTGCTGCCACTTGACTCTGACAACAGATAAAAACATTAAAATCCCAAACGCCACCAGTGTGAACCAACACACATTCCTTCACAAGAAGATTTACTGCAATTAATCTACTAGACTGCAACTAATAACTGCTTCAAATGAACATATGAGTGTGATAATAAATCACAATAAAGTAATAATAAAATGTCACAATCAGTGATGGTGAAATGAGAACCAAAACAAAACACCAATGCAAAGAATTTCGAGGTGGTTTTAGTTTTATTTCCAAATTCTGATTCCTGATTCTGAACCATTAATAAAATAAAAAATATGTTGCATCGTTTGTGGATTGGTTCTATTTCATTTCTCATCCTTTCGTTTCCAACACCACCAGACCCAAATGAAGTGCAGTCGACAGAAACACCAACGACCACGAGTCAACAACAAACTGGACATTAGACACCTTGAGTTTCTTTTGTTTTTGTCTTTCTTTCTTTGCCGGGTTCAAACAGCAGAAAGAAAACAACATCTTCAAAAGAAGACGCATCGCTGATTTAGATACATTCAGATGTTCTCAAGTAAATCAACATACAGTTGTTTTTTTTTTTTTGTTTTTTCGGTGCATGATTTATGATTCAAAGTGCCCGGCAAAGAAGAAAACATTTAAAACATCAAAGCGTCTTGCTAAGACAGAATGAGACAGGCAGTTTTACCTTCAACTACTCCATAGCTCACTGTGTTGGCGATGCAAGAAAGAGGAAGAGAGATAAAGAGAGAGGAGAGGGGGGGGGAGCCAGACAGCTGCTTTATGATTGAAAATAGCTCAGAAAACACACATACGCATATTTACAGACAAAGACGGCTGACCCTTCTAATTCTTTGAATTTGAACGTTTACTTAATAAATAAAGTTAATAAATAAATTAAAAAAACTGAAACTAACACAGAGTCTTTTTGTAATTAGAGCAGAGACGTGGATACAAACTCAACCACATGTCTGGAGTCTGTTTAGAGGAAGTTTACTTTAAGAATGAGAAAAAAAAAAAAAAAATGGCAAGAGACAAAAAAATAAATAAATAAATACAGACAAATATAGCAAGACAGGGGCAAGATAGAAAAAGACTGTGGGAGGAAAGAGGAAGACAACGTTGGCTCTATAATCAAATACATGAGTAAACTGTAACTGACCAACACATCTTCATCTTTATATTAGTAACAGAGCCGAGTTTACCAGCTCGTACGAGGCTCCGACCAACATGTGAATGAATCTGACGGATGTGGCACATGTCAATGAAACACATGTATGAAGAAGGAGCCGTAACCTACGTGACCAGCGGCCGGTGTCTAAACTGTTTACACAAGAAAGAGAAACTGCTCTGAATTTGATTAATTGCTACCGAAACCAAAGTGGTTTAACGCAGCTTCTCTGTCTCTTTGTGTGAATGTGCTTCTTGGAAAAGATTCACACCGCACTGGTTTTATTAGATAGCGGAGCCAAATTAAGGTTTATTGAGAGCGTAAAGGGTCAGACAGAAGAATAACAGTCGAAACGTTACTTTACGGTCCTTGTGTGCTCGTGGAACAGAAGCTGGAGATTTTCCTTTTAGTGCAAATATTTTTAAGTTAAGATGGAAGAAGTTACTTACTGGAGGGCATGGTGTATGTGTCCTCTTCATCCACTATCTCTGCATAGTCGTCGGTCTCTGTAGGATCATCAAACACAAACGGTGTAAAAATACATAACAACAATAATCAGGAAACACACATACACAGACATATGTCTAAAGTAAGACTATTACACAAACAAAACTCTTTGATTTACCGTCTTTTCCACTACAGAAGACAAAGTCCCTGACACAAACAGTCGAATGCGTTTTCAGCAAAAACTTAAAACTGTAGAAAATGTCAAAATAAAGGAGATAACTTTTAAAACAAACTCAGTTTCGGCAACTCCTGCGCAAAGCAACACCCACGTAGCTCCTCTCTCTCCTCTCTCTCTCACACACACACACACACTTGGCGGAGAGTGTCAGCTGAGCATGTGTTGTGCATATCTGTCTGTGTGCAAGCAGCTGGGGTGCAGGGAGTAGCTGTGGTGGTGATGGAAACAAAGACAGAGAGGAGAGAGTTTAAAGGAAACGAGTAGAAAATGAACGGAACGGACAGGAAAGAAAATAAAACATCAGGATAGGAGAGTAAGAGAGACAAACACAGAAGAAGAGAAAGAAATGGTGTGTGTCCAGGTGTCATGTAAGCAGGTGGTTGTATTTAGTATCAAATGTGTCCAGAATCAGACAGATAGAAAGAGAGAAAGAGACGTGGGAGACACGAGATCCGGCAGGAAAAAGGAGAGAGAGGGAAAGATGGACTGAGCCTGTCTTTGCCAGATGGTGGTGTTTAAAATAAAATCACTGTGCAGACTCAGCTGTTGGAAACGAGAAGAGTCAAACATCTGCTGTCCTCGACGCTCCCCTTCACAGCTCTGCTTTGGCCTTATCAGCCTCTGTGGGAACCGTGTCCCCAAATTGATCAGGAATCCTTTTTTTTTTTTTTTTTAAGCCTGTGGTGTTTTTTTTTACCCACAAACCGTCACGTAGAATAAACTCAACGTAAAGCTCTGCTGTGTTTATTCTGTCTAGTTGTTGATGTAAAAGAGGTTGAGTAAAACACTTGATATTCGTTATTATAAAGAAACAGTTCAATATATTTACAACTAGACTTAGATTTAAGATGTCGCTCTCATATATTTATATATGAGCAGCCAGTTAGCTTAGCTTAGCATCTCCAAACAGAGTCTGGCAGAGTCTCGAAGCTAAACTCAGCTAACTGGCTGCTGCTGCTGTAGTTTTATATTTAAAGGACGGACTTAAAGGATGGATGTTCTCATCCATCTCTCAGCAAAAGAAAAAAAAAGGCAGCTTGTATATTTCCTAAAATAGCTTTAAGTTTTAGCCATTACGACTGCTGTATGCTTTATATGTACAATGGCCAATGAGGAAGACGTTTATTCGTTGCTGTGTATGATTTATGTTTCACATGAGAGGAAAGAAAAACCTCTAATGTGACTAAAAATATCCTCATATGAGTCGGAATAAAAGCCTCTGATCTCAGTCTGTTACTGCTACTGAAATGTGTTTTACTGGATAAACTGATAATAAAAAAACACAGCATGTAAAAGGTTGTTTACATCAGTAACTGTTTACATGTTTATTACTACTTTTATGTTTTCTTATCTGAGTGTTTCTCTTATCTGAGTTTCAGTCTGTGCCTTAATGAAACGTTTCTGATTCTTTTGAATTTTGTTTGTTCCTTTTAAAACTAAACAGTCGCTTTACTTCAGTATAAGTAGAAATATTTAAAACGATTTGTTAGTTTGTACTGTGAGGTCCATTGTTTGCATCGCTGCATATTCAGTCCCATGTGGTTTTTTGGGAATCGACTGTTTCTAAGTTTGACTCTGTCTCTTTCTGCTTTCAGTGAAGGAAAATGTGCATGTGTGTGTATATATGTGTATGTGTGTGTGTGTGTGTGTGTGTGTGTGTGTGTGTGATCTAGTTAGCCCATTATAGCCAGGAATGCACCCGCTCTCGAATCCAACAAACCTCTCCCTACTCCACTCACTGTGAAGTGCTCGAGTATGTGCATGAATGTATGCAAGTACACGTGTGCAT
Organism: Polydactylus sextarius; assembly: GCA_016801845.1. NCBI lineage: Eukaryota > Metazoa > Chordata > Actinopteri > Polynemidae > Polydactylus > Polydactylus sextarius. The sequence continues at coordinate 17,000,651 of CM028927.1, forward strand.
GATTTTGCGTGTGTGTGTGTGTTATGTGTGTGTGTGTGTGTGGAGAGAGAGGAAGATTTGGAGAAGTTCCCTTAAAGAGAAATACCACTTAATTTACAAATTCTGCCTTTTTTATGTTTTCATCTTGTGGTTCGAAACGGACATTTTTGAAATTTCGTGGTGATCCACTTTCAAAATAACCACAAATGGACACACACACACACACACACACACTCACACACAAATATCTAAAAAACACACAACTAAAATAGCAAGTGATCAAAACCACTAAAGCTACTGGTGATTTAATCATGTTTCCAGTCATTGAAACATGAGCAGCAACACATTCAACTAAACACAATCAATCACTGCAATTTAAATTGTTTTATATCATTTAAATCACAGTGGAGGACAAATACACATAGAGCTATTGTTAAAGATGGAGGAATGCATGCATAAACATCAGCCCACACACACCAATACACACACACACACACACACACACACACACACACACACACACTACCCTTTCCCAGGAGGGAGCAGTGTGTTGCTGGAGCAGGACAAGAAAGAAGCAACAACAGAGACATTGATAAACAACAGCATAACTTTACCATCCCCACTAAGATCTTCTGCAGGGTCCAGGAGAGCATGCAGGAAACGGGACGGAGAGAGAGGAGGAGGAGGAGCGAGGGAGAGAGAAAGAGAGAAAAGCAGGAGAGGCAGAGTAGAGAGGAGAAGAGAGGAGAGGTTAGAGCACAAAAAGCTTTGAAACAACACAGGAGATGTTGCAGGATCTGCAAAGCCAAAACATTCAACGAGCAGTTAGTTAAGATCCAAAGTTAAAAAAAAAAAAAACATTCAGAAACATGGCAGTAAAATTCATGAGTGTATGAAAACAGCAGCATTAAGGAAGGAAATGTTCAAACAGCCGGTGAGCTTGTTCACAACGTTAGATTTAAGAGTTTTAATTATGACACAGAATAACATTTATTATCATAGTTTAACAGTGAATCAGCAGCGACGACACTGACGACAGTTACTATTATCTTTACTAGAAGAAAATAAAACAAAAATACTACAGATATTCAGAAAATACTACAAATATTCACCTGAATGGTCACAAACAAAGAGAAGTGATGATTCCAACTATTTAAAATATGAGGAAATGAGAAGCAGAGCTACTACTACTGGTTAAAGAAGGAAACTTGACTATATCTAGTTGCGATTTTTTTCCTGCATCCAAATAAGTCTGTTTATTTCAGTGTATATACTTAAAATAAGGTTTCTTGTACTTTCCCCTGTTTAAACACTCACAATAGGTGTCACATTGAGTCACATTGAGTCATTAAATATAAAACCACCGTGTTCGTTTTCGTTTTATTTTCATATTTATTCAAACTTCAGTCTTACTGACTGAGAACATACTATATAACAATACTTTCTGGAAGAGACTGAGGAAAATCATCATTTCTTTTCTTTTTTCTTTCTTTTTTTTTTTTTTTTTTTTTTGAGGCATCAGAATTTAATTATTCGTAAAACTTTTTAAAAACAAGATGTCCTGCCCAGAGCGGTCTGATCACGTGTCTCTCACATAACTAGAACATTGTTTTGTTTACGACTCATTTGAAAACTGTTTCATTCTTATATTGTAGTTTTGTCTAGACTAAATCATTATAATGGCCTCTTAAGAATTTTAACCCAAACCAGAAGAGGTATTTATGTTTATTAAGTTTCTCCATTGGCTTCCTGCTATAACCATGTCTATTAAAATTAAAGATCCTTGTTTTTTTTTAAATCCTGGCCCTGTTCGTTTCAGCTATTAACTAATCTGGAGTCTATTTTCCAAATCTTAAATAACAGAATAAAATCCAGGTTATGAACTTTTTTAACCTCGAGACGTGTTTCCATTATTATTTAACCGTGTCCTTCCCACTCACAGGCGACTGTAGAGCGAAGAAGAAGAAACGTAAATCACTGACATGTTTAAATTGAACATAAGAAACTAAACTTACACACAAACACGACACAAAAAGCAGCTGTTGTAGCTCGACTGGAGAGTCGCAGCAGCAGTAAAAATCTGAGATTTTAAAAGCAGTATGTCGACTATGCCTGCGTGTCATGTTTCGAGCCTCCAGAAGAAAAAAAAAAAAAAAAAAAAATCTGGATCATTTGTTGACGTTTCAACAACAAACCAGCTGCTGTCCAGATCCACAACTTTTCTCTCGGAGCTGTCCCGTGAGTTACTGATGACAGCTGCCAAAGCCACAGATGGAGGCACAAGGACACGAGACTCTGACCCACTTACGATGTCAAACTTCAACGCAGGAATCGTGTGTAGATCGACTGAATACTTAGAGGCACAGAAATCGAAAAATCCCTCATAACCTTCGTGTGTTTACACATTATTTTCTCACAAGAGAAACAGCTCTGGTGTCATCGTCTTTTAGTCTCGAGCTGCTTCAAACAGACTTTAACAAGGCGAGATACTTGGTGGTTGGATCTAAATCTTTTAATGAAAGAAAGATCTCAAACCACTTGGCCACCCGGCCGTGAGTAAAACTCTGCCTCTTTGAGTCAAATGACTTAAAACACTGAAAAATGATGATTAAAAATAACCAACGTGTGATCTCAACAGCAAAGCATTTTGCTGAACACAGACTTGAAAACATATTACGATCACGTCTCACAAAGAGGTCAATGGAAAACATCAGTTTTCAACTCAAAACTGAATATTTCTCCTCTTAGATACTTCTTCTCAGAGGTTTCTTCATTTGTGTCCCAGTTATTTCAAAACACATCAGCTCGGTTATATGAAGCAGCAACAACACAACCAACACAACCAGTTATTGTGGTTAAATTGTTTGTAATTTTGTAGAAGAGTTAATTAGTTATAGCAGCCAAGCAGTGAGGACAAAGACAGTCTAACAGAGGAGAGCGTCTTTAAAAATCATCTGATGGTTATTTATCCATAAAAGAAACCATCAACATTTCATATTGGAAAGTGAAGAAAAAAGTAAAACATGTCAATATTTAGAACGGGAATCACTTTTAACATTTATGAACGATCGATCAAATCAGTCAAATTTAGACTTTTATATCCTAAAATTTCAAATTTCATTGCTAGCTCGCTCCACCTGAGGGTTTCCAGGACTGTTCATTCGGGTGCTTTATTTCGCCACATCATATTTTTATTTTTTTTTTCTCTCCTCTACTAACTGTCCAATGAGAGCTGAGATACCATTGGGCGGTGAATCTGAACAGAAGACAAAGGGGAGGAGGAAACGTCGCGCCTTGGTTGGCTTAGGAGGTGTCGATGTCACTAGGTCTTCAGCCAATGAAGGAACGGTGGAAAAGAGCAGCAGAGTGTGAGGAGGAAAAAAAAAAAAAAAACAGAGTGAATGGATGTTGAGCGAGAGCAGAGAAGGAGGAAAGACATGAGAAAGACCGTGGGGGGGGAGAGGAGGAAGTAAACATAAGACAGCAGGAACAGAGAAGACAGTATGAGAGAGAGAGAGAGGGAGGGAGAGGGAGAGGCAGGAGTCCCGGCAGAGAAAACAATGAGATGAGAACAAAAAAATAAGAGAGAAAATGGAAAAATTTGTTGGAAGAACTGAAGAGACAGAAAGAGAACGATAGTTGCAGCTAAAGTGGCTACTGGATTGTGTCGATCTCGTCCCGAAACAACGAGTTAATTTGTGATTTTTAATTTTTTTTTAAATCTTACCTGAGACGGAGATGGCTCTCACTCCGCTCCTCACAGCTTCTAACTTCTTCTCATTGTTAGAAAGTCTAGAGAGGAAGAAGGAAAATACAGTGAGTAAAACAAGAATTACAGACCAGTCAAAAGAGGTTAATACTCGTAAAAACAAAACAAACGTACCAAGATTTACTACAAAAAATAAACGGTGGAAACTGTTCTTCACATTCAGAGCTCTCAGTGGATGGAAAGAGGAAATATTACTGTCAGTATCTGTTAACTAAGACAAGCTTTTTCAATTATCTCTCTGCCTTTTGCCGTAGTCCGTCTCTCCCTCTCTGTGTATGTGTCATCTGAGCTCTACTACTATCTTTACATCACAGACCACAACGAGCAGAGAGAGAAAAAGAAAAAGGAAGGCAAGCGAGCGAAGAGAGAGAAAGTTTAGAGTGACAGACCCAGAGAAAGAGGAGGAGACTCAGCAGAGTGTTTAAAAACCCTAAGTGGAAAATATTTGGCTCCTAAACTTATCTCCTTATTTGACCAGACACAGACAGAAGAGGAAGAAAAAAGAAAGTGAGGGAGATTTGAGTTGAAATGACCAAAAGTAAGCAAAAGTTGTTTTTTTAAATCTGAGCAACTGACACTAAAATGTGGATGAGCTCTGTTAGTTTTTTTTAAGGCTGTTTGGGGAAAAAAAAGGATGTTCTGGAGAAAAACACTGGATATATTTGCTTGTCGTGTCCATGTTGATGGATCACGTTAGCTCTCAGCAGAAAAAAGCCAGAAGTTGAGTTATAGTCACTTGGGTATTTGGGTTGTTATGGAGCAGTTTGGTTTTATTTACACAAAATACAAAAAGATTAAAGGAATAATGTGTCAGATGTCTGAAAAAGATGAAGTCATGTTTTAAAATTAAATTTCCTTGAGAATTAACTTTGTAATTTTCAGGCTGGACTTAATTTATAGTGTAATAAAATGATAATAATAATAACAAGCCTCTGGTTTCCCTTAAATTAGCACCAAATTATACTGTAAATTTGCTCTTACAGATCAGTTAAAAAGATTGATCCTACACTTTGATTCAAAACAATAAAAACACACAAGTAGTTTCCTCATAGAGATTTATCAAAGTGGTTTGTTTTACAAAGCAGGAACTGATGTAATATTCCAGCTACAACAGTCTCTGTGGAAAGTGATCGTGTCTAATCATAACAACCAGTTCGTACACGTCGGTAAATGTTTCCCTTCAACAGGGCAATAATTTCAGCTCTTTTGTTTTAAGATGAACTCTTCTGACATGTCAGGTAATGACGAGGAGCCTGGCCTCCTTTAAGAAACAGCTGGCAACAAAGTCTCTGAACTTAATGACTAATGACCAACCAGTGTTTCATTAAAGAAAAAAAACAGAATAGTATATGTATGGAAGTCTGCCAAGTAAAACACTGAGTAGGACAGTGTATTTATTTTAACTTCACAAGACCTTTTTTTTCTGTCTTGAAAAGAGCAGATTTGTGTAACAGGACTTTGGATCCACATTACTACTTATCCATGTAAAGGGAAGATGGAGATGACAAACATGGTTAATAGCTGCTCTGACAATAAACAGTTCATGGATTATTAACGTGGTATTTTTACTGTAGCAACATGAGTGGGATGAGCACTTACTTTGGGATTGAAGGCAGAGCTCTCTCTCCCTCTAGAGGACAGAAACACACATCATCAGGATCGTTACTGTACAGTATGTAGTTTAGTGAATCATGTCGTAATTATTTAACTACAGAAACAACAGCAGTATAAACAGTATGTAGCAGTTTGTCGGTATAAGTTGTAATATTCAGATTACAAGGAGCTTCATGAAGGATGTTTTAAGCAGTTCCACTAAAATTTAAAGCACTTTATCTAGTCTCCATCTACAGTTGAAAGACAAGTCATTAAAACATTTTTTACATATCACTACAAAGCTGTAAAATAGTGGACAAACTTCTCTGGCTGCTGGGGAACATTCCCGTCCTTAAAAAAGAACGAGGATGTGATTCAGTAGCACAGAAATCCACAATGATCAAGTGGGTTCGGGGATGAACCTCCTACGATCTCTTTGTGGAAATCTTTGATCTCAGAGTTTGTGACAATGGAAAAACATCTCATCTCTTTCTAGACAAATTGACAAAGACACTGGCACTTTTGGAAACTGATTATAATTTGGGTTTAAACGTCGTGATGTACATGTTGATGATCATGTGACTTGGGTTTCTCTTTATATATATATATATATATATATATATATATATGGACCAGTCTCATAGCACTCTTGTTTGGTTGTTAGTTGTTGTTTGTTGTGTGTAGCTAGAAAAAAGGAAGACAACAACTACAGCTTCGTACCTTTCTGAACTCTGACGATGAAGGAATGAGTTTCCATGGAGATGAGTCGACAGTAACCGTCAATCAAGTCGGCCAAGTTTTCTGCCATGGTCAGGGAGGCTGTTGTAACTGTTAGAGGCTGCAGACACACACACACACACACACACACACACACACACAGGCAATGCATGTCACAAAGAGCCATTATGCGTCCCACAAAAACACATGTATACACATAACAGCACAATAACGCGGGAGTTTCCAGCTGCCACTTAATATCAGGGGAAATTTCTCACATTGTGAATATGTGAATGACAGTGCATTTAAATTAAATTATAAATAGAAGACACACAGAGACAGAAAGAAACTGCAGTGGTTGTTACATTTAACTGCGAACAAAACCACTTTATATAATCTATACATGAAAAACCATTAGCTAATCTCTGTGTCTGTGAATTATGAACCACGACTGGCACAACCAGACTAATACAACATCAATACAAACACGTCCAGAGAGAGAGAACTTTTGAATTTGACAAAAATATAAATGCAGCTACGTGCAAATGGAAAATGCTTTTAAATTGATGTTCAGGGCTTGTAGATGATAAATCTATATACTATGTACAGAGAAGGAGACAGATGAGAGAGAGACAGACAGGCTGGTGTTACCTCAGGTGCTCCAGCTACATTGAGCTGTAACATCCCTTTCCTGTCCTTCTCCTCCATAGCTGAGTACTGGATGGACTGAACTTGGTTAAAGTTAGCTAGATGAGTCGGCTGGAGACAAAAAAAAAAAAAAAAACACAAAAAGGATACAAATTAAATCACATTAACCTAATTGTTTTAATTCATAATCAAGTTGTATTACTCAATTTTTATCTCAGGAGTCAAGTCTGTTCCTTCACATGTAGAAAACTATCAGCAGAAACCAGCTGTGTTGTATGATGTGTTCCTAAAGGAAACTCACCGTGGATCCTTTATCAGTGAGGTAGCTGATCCCTTCCTCTGGCCCGATGGCTAACTCCACCTGGATCACCCAGCTGGACTGTTTTGTAAAGAAACAAAAAGTTGAGATTGAGAAGAGAGAATACACAGTTAAGTGAACAGAGGGTGGAGATATGGAAAAAAAAAAAAAACAACAACTTTCTCATGAAAAACCCTGTCGTCATTACTCGTTCCCTGAAAGAGGATGTCCTGTCTTACACATCCTTGATTCATGCAAGACCTGATGCAACCAAAAGGGGTCAACCTAACACAACATATCAGAGATTTCACAACACAACAGGGACATGGTAGACTGGAGGAAAGAGTGGAAGAAACCTACCCCGAGGGCACATTTGAAGCACTCCTTGTCGTAGCGGTAGATCGGTGCAAGTACTTCCAAAAACTTGAGGATGCACTGCTCGTCGTTGAGATTGGCTACCTGCTTAAACGTCTGCTGGATCAACTTACGAAGAGTTTTGGCCTGAGGAGAAGAGAAACAGACAAAGGAGAAAATGTAAGCACAAAATGTAATTTTATTTAACGTTGAAACAGTTGATGCAGCAGCAAATTGTACAGCTGGGAGAGGGAGCTGAATCTGTACGGGTGCAAACGACAGAAACACTGAGAGAGAAAGACATTGATTGATTATTAGTTCACTCTGGTTCCAATCAAATTGACCTCTGCACTTCATTTGAGGAGACCATTTGCAGTTCAGATCAATATCTTGACAGAGACGCATTGACAGTGTTAGTTAACACTAAATTGAACATTAAGATCCTGTCGATTCCTCTACACACAAAGTTAAATCTCACTATACAAAACATTACCTTCCATACATTAACATTTTACTTTCATACCTTATTTTTTAGGGTCTGTTATGTCACCACAGAGGAGACAGATGGGAAAGAAAATCCATCTAGGAATATTATTTTGCCATATTTAATCCTCTCTATACTTCACCACTTTAAACATAAAGACATAACACACACGAGCACAATATGCCGCACGTAATCCTCAGTATCCGATGTAAATCTAAAATCGCAGTGACTTATATAAGGATTTAACAAATGACCTTTCAGACCCTTTTTTCCCTCTCAGCGTTCACATAACATCTACGCACAAATATGCAGCATTAGGGACATTAAAACAGTATATAGGTGACAGTCGGATTCAAAACCACTCATACACACAAGCGCATGTGATGTGAACAGAAACAAGATCAAATCTCTATGTGGAGATTAAAATAAAGATTAGAGCAGATTTAGTGCAGCACAGACCCAGTTTAAACACAGGCAGATTTACAGTCGGCTGCTACGTCACATGAAGGTAATTGTGCACAAGATAAATGAGCAGTTTCATAACTATGGCTCTGACAAAGAGTGGATCATTTACACTGATTATATTGATTTACTGAGATTGATAGATGTAATAAAGATGGACACGAGCTTCATAATGATTTCAACTGGGTCTCAATGTTTCAAGGTCTTAATTTATATAATCTTTTAATATCTACAGTTAACTGCAATGTTCCTGCGTATGTGAATTTAATATGCGTGTGCTCATGTGTTTTTCATTCTTTTGATAGGATCACTGCTTTAATTCCTAGAATTCCAACAAACACAAACACACACACACACACAGATACGGTCAGTCCCAAGTGTCCACCCTTCCTGACAGGAAGTATGTAGAGTGGCTATCACCTCACTGTTACAACAGACTGACCACTCTGCTGATCGCTCACAGTATCTTTTTTTTTTTTTTAATTTTTGGTAACGATCCTTCTCAATCTGTTTACAGCAGAAGAATGGCAGCGGTGTGTAGTATGTGTCTATGTTTCCTTTGCTGAGATCGTTATCAGTAGTGGCTGGATGTAATTTAATATAAAAAAAATGTTCTTTCCGTTCAAAATGATTATATTTTCCTTATCGCAGACAAGAGATCACTCTTCAGGCGCTCTTCATTAGAGCAAGGACAAGGAGTTAAAAGTCGTTATTTATTCTGGCATCAAAAATGTTACTTTTTCTAAACATAGCGATTTGCTTCTTCCTGACATTTTAATATAATTTTATTAAGCTCAGGTCCAGTATAATTAATAAAACGTACATTTGCAGCAGTAATAACCGTGTATATTGTCAAGAATTGTCTTGCCAATCTTTGCTTTGTTTAAATGAGAGAGATGTAAGTAGAGTAATAAAGACCCCAGTTCCAACATGAGCGGGTTGATCAAACACTGATCTCTAAAGGTCAGTTTAACTCAACCTGGTGTCCAGCCTGTCAATATGAATGAACAGACTCTGCTCTTTATAACAGCAAACATCAGTCACTGTTTACTACCACAGCCATCTGCTCTGGGGTTTGTGAGTGTGAGTGTGTTGGTGAGAAGAGTCCATTCAGGGAGAATAATCCCATTAAATGACAACCATTCTCTTTCACCAGAGTGAACGACAGAAATGTAAATGGCATCTGTGTGTGTGTGTGTGTGTGTGTGTGTGTGTGTGAAAGAGCAGCAGATGTGTTAGAAACTGCTTTTACCTGAAAATAAATTATATAATTCTTACAAAAAATACTGAGAAACACAACAACGTCATTACAGCTGCTGCAAATTAACGACTTTTCATTATTGATCGAGCTGTCAGGTAGTAGTTTGATTGATCGGCCCTCTGGTATATCAAATAGCCGTTACAATTACAACCGCAGATACAAGTGATAAATGCCTTTTATTATTTTTTATTAATTGTTTATTTGCATGTTTTCCACATCTGGCTTCCTCCCACAGTCTAAAAACATGCAGGTTAGGTTAATTGGTGACTTCACTTAAGTGTGACAGTGAGTGTGAATGGTTGTTTGTTTTTATATGTCAGCTCTGTCACGCTCTGACGACTTGTCCAGGGTGTGTGCTGCCTTTCACCCAGTGTCAGCTGGGACTGACTAGTCATCTCTCCCAGGATATGAGGAATAGATCATTGTAACATTGTTACATCTGAGCAGCTGGGCGCATTGGTATTTTTGTTTAAAAATACAAATTATTAACATAATAAACACTAATCAATTAAATGATCATCCTCAAAACTGTGCTGCACTTCATGATATTATAGGTTTATTACATTTAGTCATTCTTAAATTACAATTAAGTGTCTGATCTGCTGATTTTAAGATGTTTGCCAGCACATATATGTGTGTCAATTATTAAGCAAACCTCAGGGAGTGTAGGCCTATGATGTCAAGTCTGCAAAAGGAGCAAAAAATGAGAGAAGAGGAGGTAAAATAGGTGAATGAGTAGCTGATGAGGTGGGAGTCAGCAAGTCTGAACAGACAGAAGGGAGGAGGATGGGGGAGTGCGTCCTGAAGAAGATGCACTGTGTCGCCTCCTCTTCCCTCCTCATTGTTAGAAATAGAAAGTGGGTTTAAACATGACCTGAGGGTCGCACACACAGTTTCTCTCCCTCTGCAGAGCATCTGTCTCCCCGCCTGACGACATCAAGACCTTTTAGGGTCACTGAGCCTTTCTTTTCATGCCCCCACCCACCCACCCACACACACACACACACACACACACACAAACACACATGCACAAAGACTCTCCCCTTAAACACGTGCCGTAAATTTATCACTGACACGGACCCTGTTTATTATGCGAGCACACGTAACTGTCGCGTACAAACACACACAGCTCAAATATATCAAAGCTTCAATTCAGACACAAAACTAAAACATTTAGTTTAACGAATCAATTCATCTCCCAACTAATGTGAATAAAAATATACATTTTTAATTTCACTTGATTCTAAACTAAGTGAAGAGGCTGCTGTCGCTTCATATTTACTGAACAGACTTGAGAGCGACATCAGTCGTCTTATTCAACTCACAGTGGGAGAGCTAATGTGTTCAGGGTAAAACCTGCAGATGTTGGAAACCACATTCATCACAGTCCATCTATTAACAGTTTGTCAGTAGCTTTTTCTGGTAAAACTGGGATAATTTCCAACTTGTTCTCTTACTCATCTCCATCACCTCAACGTCGTCTGGGGGGAGTCTTTGACTTTTTCTGCCACTTGATCTGAGTCTGACAACACAGCTGCCCATAAAACCAAACGCTCTGGTTTCTTGTGGTAAGTAAGCGACTTTAGTGAAGCAGATGGAGCAGTACGATAGCAGCTGCTGAGTGTAGAAAGAGCGCTGCTTACTCGCCCTCCCAGGACACCGAGGTTTTGATTTTAAAGCCTCTTACTGAACTATTTCCTCCACTGATATTTCAAGAGGCGGACATGAAAGAGTGGGAACCCTCATCATTCTCACCTTGACTGAATCCAACAGGTCTTTTGGGAAAAAACGCCTCAAACCAACATCCTTCCTGTGACGAGACAAAGAGAGAGATACAGAAGCATGTTTATTATGCTGTAATTACACCAAGGAATGTTAATCGACATGTACTTATGTCTTTATCTGACCTCAGCAGCTTATTTTTTTTTTTTTTCCTCTGCTGAGAGATTACTAACAACGGCTTCAGACAGATACAGCGAGGCAGTCGGACGACTGAAGACAACAGAAACAGAGAGCTATGACTGAGCGCTGACTACAGAGCGCCACTCATCTTTTCCTAAGAGTCAGGCTCGAGGAAAAACAGAAATGGAGAGATGAAGGGAGGCAGGGAAGAGTACAAAGAGGAAGACCACAGAGACAAAGAAAGATGAACACAGCTAAAACAGGAAACTGGCTAATGACTCAAACTCCTCTGGAGAAAAGACAAGTCCGGGGAAGGAGAGAAAGAGTAAAGAGAGAGTGAGGCAAAGGCTGGAGACTTACATCATCTCTCCTCCCTCATGTTCCCCCAACGTTGCTAAAATATCAATCTCAAACTATTATTATCATCACAGAGATGGAGAACTGTCGAAAGCCGACTGATTAAATGCTTTGCATCGGTTCATGAACCACAGGGACGACTGCCAACTACAGCCAGCTGATCGCCCAGGAACATGTGTTTTGTGGCCGCATGAGGGGAAATAACCAGTCAGCAAAGTGTTTGTAGTTCCACATCAAACAACAGCGGCAATGCAAATAAAAATTACCACTTGCCTAAAGGTATGGGAGCAGTACGACATACTACATGCAAGAAAAGAAATGAAAAAGAAAATTTCTTGGTAAAGTTAAGTTTTGCATTTACAGTTCTGTCATTTCTGAAAAAGATGTCTAAGATGTTTCTTAGAAAAAAGAAAAAAAAATCTAAATAACCAAATAAACCAACTAAATATCCAACTCATGATGCCAAATTATAAAGCTTTGTCCAGGAAGTGATACAGGAATTATCTGGAAATTATTGACCTGTAAAAAACAAAGTGTTTTCAAAAAAATCAGCAATTACACAGGTGACGTAACTGACCTTTTAAATCTAAAAATAATTGTCTCTGTGATTTCTTCAAGAAGAGTCAACATTACCCAAAACACAGTCAAGCAGCCCCGATGGCCAACTGTCAACTTCATGCATCAGAAAAAAAAAAAAACAAACACTTTGCTTTCTCCTTCTCCCGCTGGTTTAAAATATGCATGCCACAACATCTTTTTCCAATCAGCGGAGAGATGCGGCGAGGGGAAGAGACACAAAACAAAGAGAGGAATAACACGGGAGAAAAAACAGATGAAAATAGAGGATGAGAACGCAGAGAAGAGAGAGACAGACAAGACAAGAGAAGGACAAACAGAGACAAAGAGATCTCAATGGAAAGACAGTGTGAATTCCTCAGTTAATTGGAGAGCTCGTTAGTCTGATGGACACAGAACGAAGAGGGCAGCTCGTTAGCACCAGACCACATTAGACCAAGTCTCGTTATGGCCGAAGTTTGTTAATGTTCTTCATCGACATCCTTCTACAGGGAGCCGTTGTTGAATCGACACTTGGCACAAACAAGACACAACTACAAAGACATTGATGTTTATTAAACACAAAAGGTCAATATGAATTCGAATACGAAAGTCAAAAATGTAGGCGATGTTGATGATGATGTGTGATGAACAAAACCGAGACACTTTCTCCGTTGTGCTGTAGAGTAGGTAGATGAAAGATGTGGCACAAAAAGTGAAGAGACACATTTGGTGCTGCTGCATTTTGCTGCTGCAGCGTTTCAACTCATGAAGAAAATACTTACTCCAGTAGTTCATAGTTGGACTTCTTATCCAGGGCGTTTCCTCTCATCTCTTTGAAGAACCTCCTGGAATTGAAACCAACGGGACACGTAGAGAGAGAGAGAGAGAGAGAGAAAGGTCAACTCACTGCAGACACACCCGCATTAAAGCACTGCAATGGAAATGCAACTAAAATAGAAATAGCTGTTGCTTTGAATAATGACAATAAACAATATGAGTATGAGTCTTCAGTGTGACTGAAGAGTAAAATAGATCCATAAACACAAAAGCAACTCCTCTGATGAAGAAAACAACTCATGTGTTGCAGCACCAACAGTCAAAGACGTGGACACAGAGCTTAGCAAACAAAAAGTACTGAACATGAATGACTGAACGTCTCACCTGATTTCTAAACAGCCCAGTTTAAGAGCGACATCTTGTTCCACCTGATCTCCGATCTCAGTCATGTAATCATTCTTCACCTGAAGGACACAAAACATGTTTATCAAAACATTTATTTCTCTATATCTATCACAAATACACACACAGTCCTATTGACCTAGATCAGCCAAAGGCAAACACACACAGTCTTCTAGCAATGCCATATGTCTCAGTGTCGGGCCGCTGGCAGCAAAATGAAATATGTTTGTGTGTCTGGGTGCCTCTGAGTGTGTGTGTGTGTGTGTACCTGGTGGTAGAAGTAGCTGAGTGTAGGTTTATCTTCTGTAAACTGCTGCACAAAGCCCTTTGGAAGATACCGGATCCTTAATTCATACCTACATTGGAAGAAAATAATAAAAAAGAAGTGATGAGTGAATAATTTATGCACTTTTTTTTTTTTTTGCAAACCTACAAAGCCTCAACTCCAGTACTGCCCTTCTGGCATGTTTCCCTTCATGAAACCATTACAGATGGTATCACTCCGTTGCTCATCGACCTCTGCTGGCTACCCTTGGCCGCCCAAATCAAATTCAAATCATTAATGCTTGCCTACAGACAGCTTCTGGGTCTATACCATCTATTTAAACTCAATCATACAGGCTCGTGCTCCTTCTCAGCCACTAGTTTTCTCTAAGGAACATTCATCATCATCCGGCATCTGGCACTTCCCTGCACACGAGGCAATCAGAGTCTGGTACTGTTGTTTGCAGTTCGTCGATAACAGAACGAGCTACTGAAAGTTATTTGAGTAGTTATTTGAGAGTCCCACTGTCGTCAAGAGTCTCTTGAAAACTAATCTCTTCTGAGGGAACCTCCTCAGATAGATAGACACAAGTACAAAGAAATAGAAAATGGTCAAAAACATAATTCACAACCACCAAGAACACTTCAATTAAAGATACAAGCAAATGACTTTTCTCAAACCATCTCACAAAACTGTCTATCAGACCCTTGTACTCATTTTCCTGTGCAGTCGAAAGTCAGATGTGTAGATGGTGAAAGGAAGTGGGACAGCATGGTCCTCCGGGGAAGGGACTGATGTTACTAACCAGACTGGCAGACATGCATCTCTTAACTGTGATTATCCAAGTAAGAGTGCAATCTGCATCTGATGTGATTGTGATGTTTGAGATCAGTGCTAAGTCTTTAACACTCAGGCTCTAATACTGTCTGGGATAGTTGTGTTACCCTGGTGAAGCCTCTGCAGTTTTCTAATCACTCGCTTGGTTGTAATAACAAACCCAACTATCTGTGGACCTCGTTATCTGATCAAGGTCTCTTCTCACTGTGACTGACACTTTAGATAAAAGCTTCTGCCAAATTAGTGAATATGAAACTGCAGAAAATCCAAATACTAGCTGAGCAAAAAAACATTGGAACTCTGTTTCCAGTTTGAGAAGTTGTTGAATTTTACAAATATGCTTCAGGTTTTTTTTTTTTTGTAGATAACCTCAGATACAAGCAGAGACATAAAAGGAGTGGATGTGAATAAAGATCTGATGTGTGTAGAAGAAGAGTGGGCAAAGATCGACATAAGGAGGAGAAGAAAAAAAACATGCAAAGATGCAAATGAGAAGCCTGATTACAAGAATCAATAGAGTAGAGATGGACAGAGACGGAGAGAGTTGTTGACTCGGGTAGACAAAGCAGGCATCTGGTTCTTTCTCTCTTTATGACCATGGTGCAAAAGGTCCTCACCTCACAATAGCATTAGCACCAAGACCACCACAATAAACGTAAAATATACCAGTGAATTAACATTCAAACTGCCAAACCAACACAACCACCTCACACTGCAGGACAGGCCTCCCGTCACCACCAAGCAGACAGGTCACGCTTTTTTTTATATGACGCTGTTTTAAATGAATCACTTGTGCTGATCCTCTCGTATAAAACGGAGCAGACTGTTGAGGCTGACTGAGGAACAGTTGGACTGAATTTACAAGGACAAATAAATCACGGCTAACCCAGGCGGCTAAGTGTTTATAAGTGCAACCTCACAGCTTCTCTGAGGCATCTAAGTTGAACTTAAACAACAAATATCCTTTAAATTATCAGGGAAAAGCTCCTCTGCTGTCGAGACAGTTAACTTTTTGAGGTTTGATCAGATAATGATCATGCACAGACAAAAAAACCCAACATAGATAGAGATCAGACAGGTCACACTTATCCAAAAAAACGACTTTAATACAACTCAGGAGCCTGGTGAATCTAAAAACCAACGTGAATACAATTGAATCCATCAATAAATAAAAGACAAACGTGTCTCGTCATACCTCCACTCCTCATTTGGTCGTGCCTGTTCATATTTCTCTCTAACGTGGGAAACGCCCATGTCCGGGTGAAGCCAGTGCACCTGGTCCTTGGACTGACTGTTGCTGAGACGCAGACCAAAACAAGACGTCCAGCGCACTTTGTGGGTGTCCAGAATTCTCTGGATGATTCCCTGAACACAGGAAGTGAAAAATGTTACTGTGCCTTACTTTTTTTTTCCCCAACACAGATGCAGAAACATTGAGTTATATGAATAAAAAAGGCAGTAAATATGTTATAAGATCAAACTTTTAATAGTATTTAAGGAAAAAAAAAGGACTGATATGCAGACGAGTGTCTTATTGTGTAAATAAAACACAGCCCAGTGGATGAAAACAATTAGCGAGTCTGTGAAGAGGTCAGCGCTCCCACTGTGTTAATGTGTTTGCATTTTGCATCAGGTCAATGAGGGCATCAGTCTGTGTGTGTGAAGGTGATTTTGAGTGATTTAAAATGACATTCACACCCAAACAAGTTGACAGACATCATACACACACACGCAATATTGCTCACAGAGCCATGTGCATTGCTGTGTAAAATGCTAAAGGGGGGTTTGACCTAGATACTGAAGGAGAGGAGAAGGATATTTGCAGTGACGTCTTTTGTAGGACCACCAAAGTTCGAGCAGCACTGTTATGTAGTTTCTGTATCATGGGACAGGATATAAAGTGTCCTGCTAAGTTCACACACACTTTCACTCTCTCTCTCTCTCACACACACACACACACACACACAGAGATGGTGCCCTGAGGTTTTATGCATTTGCAAGCAAAAACATTCTCATTGTGCCGAGTGTCCTTTATCAGAGCAGACAGCGAGGACCCTGAGCTAAAAAAAAATCACCTTTAAATCTACTGCAACCTACTGTAGGTGGAGATGAAATGAACTGATGTAGTTGCCTTGAACAAAATATTCACCCTGAATATTACCTGTAATGTTTCACAGGTTTTGTTGTAGAATTTGTACTATTCTATATTTTTCTTAGTGTCAATAAATCGCATGAGAAGAGTAAAACTGCACTGTAACTGTAAAATAATTCATGTTCTGATTTACTGGGACAACTTTAAGACTTTACTGTTCTTCTTTAGTTGTTATTGACGTGAGAAAGATTCTCTAATTGAATATAATATTAAATAAAATCTAAAAAAAACAAGAAGAAGAGCAGCAATGGCCGACTGAAAGTACTGCTAGTGTGACCAAATACTATTAAACATATTTATATTATATTATACTAATTTATTTTGAGCCTCATACACCGTCCCACTGCTTTAAATATCAACTAAAATACTAAACGTAGTGGAAAAAAGTCCCCAACAAATGTCCATGATGCCTATTTGAGTAATGGCTGCAAATAACTACAGTCCCCAGCTGTTCTAGGAAACTGCTTCTTCTAGGAAATTTTTAAGAGTCACTTCTTAAAAATTAAGAAATATACTTGTGACTAAAATCAACCGACAATGTGTGGGATAGGCCAAATGTTACGAGAAACAGATGATATCAGATGTCATGTTATTTATTGCATTCAACTGTAAAGTGTCAATATTTTGAATAAGTGTGTTTCTCCTTCTTACTCTGACATCAGTTGCGTCTCCATATCTGATGTTGGACGACCAGCAGCTGGTCTCAAGGTTGGACTCAAAGTGATGGAAGACTTTGAGAACCCTCTCCACGGAGCCGGCCATGGTTCGGTCCGAACCCCCCGCGCTCAGCCGTGACTTGGCGCCTCCCAGGAGAGCATGATTCAGGTTGGGGTCCAGGTACGCTGTCGCCATGGTTTTCCCTGCTGACACTGCAGCTGCTAGGTGTCTGTCATATTCTGTAGAAAAAAAAAGCAGAAGCAATGAACTATGAGATTAGTTTATTCTCTGTTTGCTTCAGCTCTCGGCTGAAACACCCGATGCTAAATGTTTTCCTCTCTCTGCAGTCAGTTAGATTGATGCACTTTATCCTCCTCCTATCGTACTTGAAATAAATATTTGCACAGAAAACGCCTCTTCCCGCGTTGACGTACTTCGGCAAGATGAAACACTTTTGAGGGAAAAATAAAAAAAAAGACAATAAGGTGCAGCCCAGTTCATGGCTCAGCGTCTGAGCACTTGTGTCAGGAAGAAGACAATGCACCTCAGGCCGACGTTTTTCCTGAATAAGAAGTCCTGACATTGACACACTTCCTGGAATTTCATGGTAACTTCATCTGGGACTTGCCGACAAGAACGACCTCTGAGTGCGAGAGACGAGAGTACGTTTTTATGTATGTGATCTATTGTAATCCCAACAGTGTGTAGAGAAAAGCTTCCGAGATCTCTTTTCACTTTCTATTTCTCTGTTTCGCTGTGCTTCTCCTCTCTCCTCCATTAAAGGAAAATTGATATGTTCTTGCAGGTAATTGCACCTGAGACAGAGAGAAAGAGAAAGAGAGAGAGTACATACACACACACACACACATATGAGGAAAGACTATAAAGTTGCTGGGGAACGTATCACAGTATGATAAAAATGTGTTCCCAGGTTAGTTTGCCAATTTCAAGTGGTAATGACTGTTGCTAACACATCACTCTATTGGCTTTCAGCACTTTAACTTCTCTCTCTCTCTCTCTCTCTCTCTCACACACACACACACACACACACACACACACACACACACACACACACACACACACACACACACACACACACACACACACACACACACACACACACACACACACACACACACACACACACACACACACACACACACACACACACACACACACACACACACACACACACACACACACACACACACACACACACACACACACACACACACACTTCTGCAGAGCAACGACAGCCTTGGCAGAACACCAAGTCAGTTCCCATGGAGTCAGATGTCACTGTGACTGAGTGGAGGAGCTACTTGTGCATTTCTGTTTGTGTGTGCGCATGTGTACAAAGGGGATTTCATCCGTACCTGTGTCCCAACACATGGGGAACGGGCTACAGCTGCTCATCGCCATGGAAATGCATGTCTGTCCGTCTCTGTGTCTGTCTGCGCCGACGACAGACAGACAGCTCGCAGCTTCACAACCACGCATCACTCACAGCAACAACTTCTCGTGTGTTACAAGTTACATAAATAAATAGACACTCAGGGCCTGACACAACTGCAAGAGCACGACACACACACACACACACACATACACACACACACACACACAAAAACAGAGGCTCCGTCTCAGAGGCAGGAATCTTCGTCTCCAACTTTTGTCAACAGCTTTGTCGGCCAACTCTTTCTTCCATTGGCTGGAAATCCTCAAAAAGGCCAATCCTCTGGTCTGTTGACACTTTGTAAAGCGTATGAAGATGCTACAGAGAAAATTCCCGTCATTCTTCTTGTCTTTATTAAGCTTTTTTCATCTTAATCTTGCACAAGACGGAAAGAGGAAAGTTACTCCACATCCACAAACTTCCACTCTCTCTTCCTCTTTTTTGTGTCCACCTCAGCGGCCCCTCTCTGATGACAACACTCTGTTTGTTTTCTGTCCGACTTCTGCCCCGTGCCTTCGCTCCATAGTTACACAGTTGCCGTGGAAGTGTGAAGCGACTGTCGATCAGGAGGGAATTCAGGATCCAACGATGGTGAGAAACACTTGCTCCTTCTGACTAAAGTTCAAACTTCAAAATCCAAATCTAACTTGTTTGGTGTCGATCCAAAACAGACACTCGGTCAGTTAGTGGTTGAAGAGAAAGGAGAGACAATTACTGTGTTCATGTGCTGAGTGAGAAACAAACAGAAAGGTGTCTTCTTCTCTTGGAAATGGAGAGTGAAAGAAAAGAGGGAGACAGAAAAACAAAGGAAACAGAGACAGTGGGACAGAGAGGGAGAGAGAGAGAGAAACACAGCGATTGTTTCAAGTTGAATGAGAGGAAAAGGACAGAGCAACACAACTGAAAGAAAGTTGAGTGGGGAATGAGAGAGTCTGAGAGAGAGAAAGCTGCTGCTGGAGGAGCAGGAGGAGCTAGAGGCCATTAATATGCTAATCCGTCTCTTCTATTCATTGAGAACTCCTCCCACTTCTGCTGATCTTAAAACAGCTCTTAAACTCGACTAATATTAACGGAGTAAACGGCTGAAGTAAAAAAAAAAAAAGGAAAGAAAAACAGAAAGTAGAAGCGTGTGACAAATTAAGGCTGAAAACCAATATGAGCTAAAGTGTAAACAGCTTCAACACACTTTGGTACTGACTCTACAAGTTTATAAACTTGATAAAAAAGTCAAAATATATTCTCTGATTTGGACCTTACCCATCATACCCACTGTCCAGTGTTTGATAAAAGACACAAAGGTCAACTTTAAATTAAGTTTAATTAACTTCCTTATCATCCAAAGTAGAGCTGGAATAATTAATTAATCGATTAACAGGTTGTGAAGAAATTTATCTGCAACTGATTATTGTTATTTCTAGCAAAAGCAAAAGTGCCACATGTGGTTAAAACCTTCTGCAGTTTGATGATTTGACAAATTTTGAAGAGAAGAGGATTTTTCTGCCAACACAGACATTGTCCCAACTGTGCCCAGCATGTAAACTAGCAGCTGCCAGTAATGTGCAAACCAATCTACTTCCAAAACCACACAGTTAATCAATCATTCTTAGTACTGCACGGTTGAAGATTTCACCTTTTACTATCTCAACATGCTGCCCCGTGAGCTCGCCTCCCGGGTGAGACATACCTACAATACCCTACCAACGAGTGGCACCTACTGATGTGAGCGTCACTGCTAACCAGATGCCACTCGCCATTAATCAAACAGACGTTTATGTGGCTGAACACATCCTCGACTGAAGAAGTGAGCAGACCTCAACCGGGCACTGAACACATTAAAGTGAAGGGACAGTCAGAGTTTCATAATGTTTCAAATAAACTTGCTGCCCTGTGTTTTTTATATATATATATATATATATATATATATATATATATATATATGTGTGTGTGTGTGTGTGTGTGTGTGTACACGTGCTGGTTTCCTATCATTTGTGCCCCATCTCAGGCTTTGACCCATTGTTATGAAAATCTGTTGGGAGTGGGGGGGTTGAGTGTGTGTATGTGTGTGCACACATGTGTGTGTGTGTGTGTGTGTGTGTGTGTGTGTGTGTGTGTGTAGCCTATTGAAAGCCTTTTGTCACAGGGCCGGATGTTGCCATGAATGGGAAGCTCTCTTTTGGGACCGAGCCAAAGTGTCTTTCTTCATTTCTATCTTGCTGTGTGTTTATGAACACACATAATTATTTTAGCAGGAGAAGAAAACATGGCGCTCACATGCTGTTAACTGCAAATAGAAACTAGAAAGGTGCTACTTTTTATATCAGTGGGAAATTTAGTGTGTTCATATACATGCCTTGAAATTAAAATCCAAACATTATTTCGAACCATATTTCACTTTGTAAAAATCAAAACAAGCAATTTCTGCGTTGCTCTTCTTAATGCTTAATTAGTCTTTTGCTGCTGACTTTGTCAGAACTAAATGTCAACATATAAATTTTGTGTTTTCTTTTTTTTTTAATAAGTCAAAGGTAAAGCAGAAAACCACTGACATTTATACCCACGGCCCAAAGACTACTAACAAAGCACACTACAGTTCTCTTTACCAGTTGTGAGAATGTAATTAGCTTCCTTTGTTCCTAAAACAAACTAGTGTGCCGCGTTACAATGACTCCACATGGGGCAAAGCAGCTGCCATTTTGTTCAGTCTGGCTTTCAACCTATCTACTATCAACTATCTGCAGTGCTGTATATTATTTTCATATAATATGTAGTGTGTGATGCGCCATTATCAGTAAAAACAAGCTACGTAAAAGACAACACAGATTAAAGCCTGATGATAACGCCACACTCTGTGGTATTACCTTAGAAACATCCTGTCAAGTTTGGCCCCTGTTCTGACATTTCCACAGTCATTGTCTTGCTTCCTCACAGCTGGCAACAGGTATTGTGTGGCACATTTACAGCTGATGATACAGTATCCTGGGACGGGAGGGAAAACATCTGAGGAATTTAACCGTTGGAGGAAGCAAAAACAACTTTAAGAGGCGGTCATTTAGCGATCGATACGCTATTGAATCAAAGAAGGAGCTTTTAGATAGATGCTTCAGCTGGATTGTGTTTCAGGAATCGCCTGTGATATTTGTAGTCGTTAAGACACTGACAACTCAATTCATTGCATATAACTTGCCAAGAAAAGCAAGGCTATGCACTATTAATCTCCGAGGCTCTGCACTATTAAACTCAAAAACACAGAGAAAAACAGATTTTACCCTCAGGTTACATGAGCCGAACCAAAACCCCCCAACTGACAGGAACCTATTTTGTTAGTGGCATCCTCACTGTGGAGATTACAATTAGTCACAGTCTCACTCTCAAACAGAGCCATATTCACTCTTTTCCTCCTTCCTGCCGACGCTAATGAGACCAACACACACACACACACACACACACACACACACACACACACACACACACACACAGGGGGTTAGTCCCACTGTCTGTCTTCTGTTTTTCTCTCATTTAATCGTCTCACAAATACGACTCACAACGATACGATAATCGTAATTAGCACATAGAACATTTATTTAGTATCTTGACGTCCTGAGAACATCTCAACAGTCTATGTCTCACAAGAGGATGTCAACATAAATGCACAAACAAATATAAACACATTGAAGGCTGCTGCTCATGACAACTGCTGCCAAATGATACTCTAAAGTAATAAGAAGCAAACTATTATTACACCAGGCTGCTGAGGCTGCTGTTAAACCCTGTGATCATCACACTTGTTATTATGTCCACACTGTTTTTTGCCAAGTAATAAGATAATAAGTAGTTGAAACCGTTTTCCAGATAGCAAAATTATTACGGGCCAAATTTGGACCAATTTTGGTAAAGTTTTAAAAGGATGAACGGCCTCTATATGGCCCCAAAAACAGTCCAAAATCCCCCACAGTCAAGACCAAAACTTTTACCTTGATTACCTTTACTTTCTCAGCAGTGTGCTAAACCATAACTATGATATAGTCAAACCAAAGACCTTTACCTGCTTCCTCTGTGACTAAATGAATCCACAAATGCCAAATGTCTGCCAGACTACAGATATCTGGGTTAATGTCAACTTTTACACAATAAATCTAATGTCCACAAAATAGTACGATAGCAGATTTTAGCAGCATCTCATGGCCTTTATCAGCGAACTGGAGTCCATTTTAATTCGCTGGTAAAGATGTGAAAATATTTTGTTAAACCACTGCCCCCGAGGCCGTGTAAATGAGCTTTCACACTAATACCCCCTTGTGGTGACAAACTATGTATGAATGAATGAATAAATTAAGCTGTAGCAGATGTTTGTGGGTCAGTTACTCACCTGTGTAGTAGGCAATCCGGGAAATATCTGAAAGACAAACAGAGAAATAACAAGAGAGTTAACTGGTTTGTTTAACGATGAGTCACTTGCATAAAGAAATCAATTCATGAATGAATGAAAATGAGACTGATTGATTTTTTTCACCCCTTTTTTTCCTAAAACATTCAAATCAATCCCACTGTTAAATAATTTACCTCCACCCCCGACAGATGAAGATTTGTTCCAGTTTAAAAAGCTGATATTGGAAATAAACAGGTTAACACTGTTCTCCTGATGCTGCACCGTCGATACATGAACGTTCAAATGAAACATACGTTTAAAGCACAAATAGACTATAAATACACTATATAAATATCCATCCATTAACCATTATAGATTCATGTTTAGCAGCTGTGAGATGAGGATATTACCCTGACTGGGCTCCGGGTCACTCTACCTTCCTGTCTTTGTTTGGTGGAAAATCACAACAGTTTTAACGTTGGAACGAGCTTCTTTGGCTTCTAATCCACCGTGCATGTGGAGATATCACTACTGTGCCCTCAATACTTTAGTTTTTGTAAATTCATATGCATACTATGCATGCTACATAAGGCTTAAGATGAGAAATCACATTCAAATTATAAATATTTCACAATAGGCTTCTTGTTCTGCAAGATGAAGGTGAATACAGTCATTTATGGTTATTAATGAGCAGCAGCGAGGCATACTATAATATATATCGACTGTACATTTCCCAAAAGTCTCACAGGAAGCCCAGGAGGAGCCTTTAGGGAACCTGACACCCAGTTAGAGCAGTGATAGGGCTGCATGAAGGAGGAGGAGGAGGTCGGGAGGATAAGTGCCTAAGTGCTTTAGACACCCTGATGTACACACACAAACACTGGGTGAGCTTGCACTCACGAAAACGCACACACACGGGGGTGAAATGACAGTAGGGGTTGTCAACAAAGATGATGTAATGAGTGAGATGAAAACCCACACACCAAAAGGAAATGCCAGCAAGGTGACTCATGGTGTTCACATTATCAGCAAATCCTTTGAAATAGAAAACCAGGACCCTATGAGAGAGTGTGAGAGTGTGTGTGTGTGTGTGTGTGTGTGTGTGATGGAGATTCATTACTAAAGGAAGACATGATATTGACTTTTTCTTAATGAAGTCAAAGAACTGAGGAACTTCCCTCTCTGAAAATGTAATGTTGATATAGTGAAAGTTTTAAAAAAGTTTTTTTTTTTTGATAATTTGCTTCATGTTAATAACATAAAACACAACAAAGAGTTTATCACCAGTTCATATAAATTCCAATAGTTTAATTGACATGTAACGTAAATGTGTGATAAATGGTAAATCTATATTACGATGATCACTAATAAGCAAAACTGGACCATAGTAAACTGATATAGACCATGATCCAATCTCCTAATGACGCAGTCTGTCTTACAGTTTCCATTATAACATGTAGACACATCAGAACCCTGCAGACACCATCTGTCACATGGATGCTCTCCTCTCCCTCTCTCTCTGTCTGTCTTTCCTTGTCTCTACTCAGTGAGTGTGGTGTAGGTTAAGTGCCTGAGACCTGGAGCCGTGCTGCTGCTGCCGTCTAGACTTAAAAACCATAGGAGACTGTGGCCTTTTCATGTCTGAGGAACGAGATTAAACGGCACCTGAGGAGCTGGAAAAATAAAACAGACTGCGATCTGGACACAAATGATTGGTTAAGACACATTCTTCTTTAGCAGCTGGTTCTTTTCTGATTTTAATGTTGTATATGCACTTCATTTATTTGAATCATTAGTAACTTCACTATAGATCACAATTGTGATGAGATTTTTTTTTTTATGTCCTCATGGAATATTGTGAAGGAGCACAATCATGGTGCTAATTACATACCAGTCTGTTTAACAGCCTCTACTGCACATATATCAAAGAGAGGGCTCTGGGTCTCTCTCTCTCACACACACACACACACACACACACACACAAGCGCGCGCTTGCCTCTAGACTGGCAGGCAGCCCAAAACACCTGCTCCTCAAGCTGTTATCAAGAAACGAGACGAGAGCTTCAGCGCGAATTCATTTTGTGGAAGATTAAGTTGCAGATGAAGATGTACAAAACCTTTTCTACTAACTCTCAAAAAATCATTTCTTATTGTGTATGTCTTGAGTGTTTGGGACATATTCAACCTATTTATTGTGTAGGAGTGTTTTTCGTAAAATACGAGCTCAGGCAGCTCATGAACACTCAGGTCTCACCCTCAAAACACAATTTGCCCTCAGAATTATAGCTCTCAATGCAAAACAATACAGAGAGAAGAACTTGTAAACAAATGTGGATAAATGTCTTTACCGCAGCTCTGAATGTTTTATTCAGATGTGTGTTTAGTGTCAGATATCAGAGTTTTGTTCCAGGTTTCTACCTGTTAAAAGGAAGTTTTGTCCATGTTCATGCAGCTCTAAATAATATCATACAGTCTAAACCTCCTCTCCGCCCTGAGTTTTGTTAATTTGACGCTATATAGATCAAACAGGACAGCGTTGGTAAAGGTAATGATGTGGATGAGTCTTGTTGGCTGACTGTAGACACTAGTTCAAAAACACACACACACATTCATTTAGGCCTAAGGGCCATACAGATAGACCTAAGTCTGTGAGCTGTGTATAATTGCGTGTTTTGGATGAAAGTAATTAGACAGAACAATCAGGAGACAGTCTGCGATGGAGTGGTGTTTAAACTACTGGTCTGAAATTGGTTGTTTACTGGAAATCATAGTTTGAGAGAGTTTGAGAGTCCAGGGAGGTTAATTACAAATGGAAATCAAAACCCTGTGAAAGCTGAAACCAGCAGCCATGTGGTTGTAGCAGCTTTCTGTGTGTGTGTGTATCCTTGTTTTTACAAGTTGAGTCAGTATACCTGAATCAGACTGTGGGGTTTTGTGTTTATATAATAACAGTAGAGGCAGCTGTCATGTTGGCTACACCAAAGTAAAAGAATTAGGGGCTGATCAACCTGACTGCTGAGGAGAAATAGAGGCAGATGTTCTGTTTCCCACAAAAATAAATAAATAAGGCACTTCTATAAGAATCAACTCAATCAACCTGAGGAGAGCAGTCAGCTGTTCTGCCTTATTGCTTCATGTTTAATGGTTAACCTTCAAGCTGAGCTGGCGCACACTAACGCAAGTGTGTATGTGTGTGTGTGTGTGTGTGTGTGTGAACCTTTTGGACAATGGGGTGTTACTGAAGCGTGCAGTCTTATGATGCAACAACAAAACGCCTGAGGCACCAATCACACCTGCCAGTCACACACACACACACACACACACATATGTCTTGTCCTTGAAAATACACTTGTTTTGACTTTGACCGTGACCCTTAATATGCTCAAAGATAATTTTATATAGAAGAGGACAAGTGAGTGTGTTTTAATGACTCGATTTAGAGTGAAAAATAAACAAACACCGCTGCGGTGAACTGTGTTCAAACAGAGGCACATGTGCATTTTCACATGTCGTTATTCACACCGAGATAAACATCGAGCAATTATTCAAACCCTGATGCTAACAGACATTAAAATGCTTAACACACACACACACACACACACACACACACACAGAGACGCACACAGATGATGCATACTCCAGATAAGTCGTACATGCGTGCAACATAATAAGGTCACGTAAATGCATGACTGCTCATACACATTTATCAGCGAAAGAAAAAAAGCGCGTGTCCAGTTCAGGTGCAGGAGATAACGCTGACTGGTTTACTGGAGCGGTTCATGTCAAGGTATCACACTCAGACCAGACGAGCCATGTTTAATTCAACACAACATACTGCCGTGTATGAGCGGGTGAGATAACAGCTGATGACGTTTTTGAACGACACCAGTTGTTTTTATTTATTTATTTGATAACTAATAAATAAAAACCATAACTAATGACATCAATAACAAGAGAGTTAAAGCTTACATTTATACTCTTTTGATCCATGTTGAAACATGTTTTTTTGAGTCATGGGGAACTGGTTTACAAGGCTAATGGATCAGCCAGTGAAGGCTTCATCTGATTTCTATGTTGTGTTTTAGTTGCACCACGCTTTGATATACCATGTTCGTTCAACTCAAAATAAAAGGTTTAAACCGTTGTGCGTTATTTTATTTTTATTCTACAAACACAGGAAAAGCCTTATAGCCAAAACTGTGATTATAGCCAATATGAATAAAACAGAAATCATTTGAACTACTTTTTTATGCACTTTTATTGTACATTTTCATATCATATATCAGAACCACACTGTCAGCTAAACTGCTGTTTCCTCTAGTGAATATGTATATGTGTGTGTACGTGGGTGTGTGTTTTTTCTTTAGCGTATCTCTATCAATTATGAACCAGGATCGTTATATTAAAAACACACTGAAATATAGATGATCTAACCCAGAAACAAAACGCTGCAGGGTGGATTGTTAGATGATACTGTACATGTGTGTGTGTGTGTGTGTGTGTGTGTGTGTGTGTGTGTGTGTGTAAAATATACATACTTAGACATAACACACGTAGACACTTTGGCTTCACTGTATATAAAGACGCTCACTTGGATTTAAATACAACCACTAATTGACATACATTTTGGTTTTCTCTCTCTCAACTCCTCCCACACACATAAACACACACATAACGAATAAAAAAAAAAAAGACAATAAATGCTGGAATGGTTTTAATTATGGCTGCCAGTGCGTAACTTTAATTATCAGTTAATCTGCATATGTTCATTTTTTATGAATATATGGTGTAAAAAATGTCATAGAATAATATAAAATAAAAAAGTCGTATGTATATGATCAAGAGTCCACGTTTACTCCTCGTTAGATCAACAGTCAAAAAGCTAAATCTGCTTTTTTATGACAATTTAAAACAACTAATTTTAAAATATGCTGTGTGTTCATTTAATTGATTAATTAACCAACCATTTTGGTTCTTTTTTCAGTCAACTACCATCATTATCATCCTGGGCGTCATCATCTATATAAATGCTGCAAAACTGCTTTTATTAACATTATATTTAGTTTTTCATTTATTTCATTTTATTCTCTAAATTAGATTTTTTACATTTTCTTCCCCCTCTTTCTCTTTACTTACATCATCATTAGTAATATAGCATTCATTACATCACATTAATTATTAATACACTTCAATATATATTTTTCAAACTACAACAACGACAGTAACGTTACTAAACTACGGTTCATGTTTCTATTAGATACAATATGTTTTAGATAAACATAGAAATGAACACACATAATAAGTTCACGCCAGATTATTTCAAGTTTAGAAACTACGCTTTATGCTCATGCAAACGCTTATATACATATATATATATATATATATATATATATATATATATATATATATTATATATATGCAACCACTCACACTAACATGCTATTATAAGGAAAAAATCCTTACCATGATACAGTCCTTCCATTTAAAGTCCAAAAGAAGAGAAGAGAGGAGAGGAAAAGAACAGAAAAAAAGAGAAGAAGAGAGTGTAAACTAGTGCTGACAAGACAGCTAAATTGGGGAAAGCCAAAAATCCTGAGCTCCTGTGGGCTTTGGGTCAGCGATGTGATGTACTACTCAGCTAACCCCGTGATGATGATAAGCTTACAAGCCAGCCTCCTCCTCCACCTCCTCCTTTCCTCTTCTACTACAGCTACTGCTGCTACTACACTAACACATACATTTACACATCTACACACACAGAGCAGCACGAGTGGGAGTAAAGGGAAGAGGGAAAAGAGCGAGAGAGAGAGAGAGAGGAGCATTAGGCAGCCTCTGACTGTGAAAGAGGGGGAGGGAAGCGAAAAAGAGAAAAGGAGGAAGGAGGTGGGGAAGGGGAAGGAGGAGGAGGAGGAGGAGGAGGAGGAAGGGGGTGTCTTTGTCTCCCTGGAGAGAGATGGAGGGGGAGAGAGGGAGACAGATGTACAAGAGGGAAGCAAAGTGAGCAGGGAAAGACATGATAAGAGATGGAAAGAAATGATGCAACAGCTGCAAGAAAAAGAGTGGGGAAAAAAAAGAAAGATAGATGAGAAACAAGACAAGGCAGTGGAACAAAACTGAGAAAAAAAAGTAAGTAAAAAAGTAAAATATGGACTGGAGACTGACATAATAAGAGAGGGATTAGAGTACAGGTTATTCAAACAATGTGTGTGTGTGAGAGAGAGAGAGAGAGCTGTGTTGCCTTTGGCTACTCTGCCTCTGACACAAATGAACCCCCCCACCCCCCGAGGAGCTACTCAATTAGTCATAATGTAATGTTCTCAACTCAGCACCGTCCCTCAGAAATCATCCGTCATCAGAGCAAATAAAACAAATCACAGAAAACAGGGGACATGAAAGAAAAAAAAAAAACGGTTCTAGCGACTAAAGTAAAGGGGCCGCACATTTAATCCAATTATACTGTCAAATCAATCAAATCACACGAAGGGACATAGAGGAAGGCAAAGCCACTGCAAATAACTTTAGGGTTAAATCATCAAAACTGATTATTTAACGTATGAATAAAACAGGACATGAGGGGTAAAGCGATCGTCTACTGATCACAAGTTATAGGAAAATTAGGTTTTAACAAGAGACGAATATGAACGGAAATTTTATGTTTGAGCCACTAATGTAAACCTCGTGGCGGCACTGGAAGAAAAGTCGGGGTTCACCAGAGTCAGCAGGCTGCATCCTGAATGTGTACAACATATCATGGCTATACATCCTATACATCCTATACATCCTGTCTTAATGGAGACAAGCTGTAGATGAAGAACCAAAACAACCATTTCCACTGTCAGTGCCCACGTATATAATAAACCCACATATGACATTTAGTTTGTTAAAGTGTCCTAGAGACACAAAACCCTTTGAATGAACCATCACTAAGAAAATCTCTATCTCTGGCTCTGATTCTCTGTGTGGGTCACACACACACACACACACACACACACACACACACACACAAACAGAGTATGGCACAGATGCGCACACAAATAAACTGGCAGACAGAAAGGACAAGAGTTGCTCAGGAGTAAAGCAGATTAATGGGCCAGTGGATTAGTAGGCCAAGATGTCATTCAGTCTCTCTCACACACACACACACACACACACACACACACACACACACACACACACACACAGTCTCTTATTTAGAAGGTCGATCTCAGCCGCTCTATCTCATGTTTGATGAGTTGATGTATTAACATCGCCCTCTAGTGGTGTTGTATTTACGTATTGAAAGTGATGTGATGTTTCAGGAAGTCTGGGACCAACTTTGCTGCTGCCACTCTGTAGGGTTGAAATGTCTGGGTTAAAATCACATGTCACATATGTCAAAATTATACGTCATGTTAACATTCAAAACAGTCATAAAAATATGTCTTAGTTTTACCAACTTTGTGTATGTTAACTGGACTAGACTCATATTAAAAGATGTATAATTTTATGTTTTCTAGTATTTACAATTACTGTTTCTGATATTAAGAAAACAAGAAAAATGTCTGACAGACAATGAGAAAGAGAGAAGTTCAGACTTGGAGACTATTCTTCAATGAACCTTTGTTACAAGAGCACGCCTGCTGATGACTAATCACAGACACATTTACATTGAAACACAGACACACACTGTGTCATTATACCCACATCTGACCTCAGGAACACTGGCTGTGGTAAAACACCAGTCTGTGCCTGCGTGTGTGTGTGTGTGTGTGTGTGTGTGTGTGACGTCATACCTATGGCTCGTATCCAGGTGTTTCCCTGCTGATCTGAGCATGTGTGATCGCTATGATTTATTATGACTGTGTTTTTTTTTTTTATGT
Organism: Polydactylus sextarius; assembly: GCA_016801845.1. NCBI lineage: Eukaryota > Metazoa > Chordata > Actinopteri > Polynemidae > Polydactylus > Polydactylus sextarius. The sequence continues at coordinate 17,031,801 of CM028927.1, forward strand.
ATGTTTGTGTTTGTGTATCTGTGTCTGCTCAGAGAAGAGATGAGGTCATGTGATTGGCCGAGCAGACAGTGATGTAAACTCTCTCTCCCTGGCTCACACTCTCTCTGTAAAGTACCTGTCTTTTTGTGAAAGGATTTTTGTCCACTTTTTTATTCTGGAAACCAGTCCCGTCTTATACACAACCAATTATAGTTATATTCTGACCAGATTCACATGGGATTGGTTTACATCACAAATATTTTCGAGCTTAAATCACAGCAGTAGTGTATTAATACTGCTCTGCCTCGTGTGTTTTGATTGTCAGTTTCTGTCTGATATGGAGACACTGTTGTGAAACTGTTGTTGTCCAAATGACCAACAGCAATTGCTTAATCACTTAAAGTCCTATGACAATATAAATTATCTGTGGATACATCTGTGTGTGTGTCAAACAACGCTGATTAGATTCTGATAAATGTTTATGAAAATAAGCTGTTTGGATCCTCTTGCCAGGAAACAGTGACTTTGAAAGTTTGAATAACAGTGGAAAAATTAAACTAATCGTTAGAGAGTTTGAAACAAGTTAAAAAATGTTAAAAAAAAAAAAAAATGTAGTTAACATCTGAGATTTAATGTTTAAACACACAAATATCCTCTTAGAGGAATTGATCGGCATTTATGGTAAATGCACAACTGCTCGATGGGAAAGAGCTAGAAGATCAATATCACTCTTGTGTCTTTCCTATAGCAACAAAATCTGCCTACTAGCATCTAAATCCAATTATTCAACACCTTCTGCCTCATTTGTTTTCATCTGTACACAAGATGTTAAGTGTAAAAAGGACAATTTGCCAACAAACTAGCAGAGACGCCGTCGTGCCCACCGAAGAACTAGTCTGGCGCACAAGCCCGACGTTTTACGTGAGGTTAAAGTGTTGTTTTTATACTTTAATTTAGTCTGTTTCCAGACTTTAAGCTCAGTGAACCAGATCCCTGTGGTTGCTTTATATTGACTGTAGAGACATGACGGCCAAATACCAAATCTTTTCATCTAACTCAAGCAATTAAGCTTGTTTCCAAAAAGGTCAGACTATTCCTTTAAGAACAGTAATACCAATATCATATTAAACATGTGAAAATTAAACATCCTGGGTACAAAGTTAAAAAAAAGATCATGTCTAACACATATTGACACATTTTACTATGTACACAGGTACAAAGACAACGTTTTCATGACTTTTACAAAGTACATCTTGAGACGTTTTCTCTCTTTCACTCATCTCTCTATTTCTGTTTTTCTCAGTTTCATTTCTCCACCCCGCTCTCTCTCTCTCTCTCTCCTCCTCCCACCTCTTTTCTCTCTGCATCTATATGACAAAGGCGAACAATTACTTCTTTCTCCCCCTCTGACTCACTGCAATGTAATTACGCCGACTGCCAGCTCTAACGCGACACACACACGGGGAGAGGGATAACTTATTTACAATTCCTGTGGTTGTAATTGTTTTTTTGTAGAGGCTGCAGTTAGGTCACTACTTTGCACGGAGATAAATGAAGGAACAAGGGAACAGTAATTAGTTTGTAGTCATTTTTATTGAGCTGAGAAGTCAGTCTTATGCATGCATGACACACACACACACACACACACTAATACACAAGAGGGAATCACTGTGCTCCAGTTCCATTCATCATTAGCTGACAAGCTGCACAACTGACCTGTATGACCGAAGACAGCATGCTCTGAATGTGTGTGTGTGTGTGTGTGTGTGTGTGTGTGTGTGTGTGTGTGTGTGTGTGTGTGTATGTGTGTGTGCCCTAAGGAGCGACAAGTTATTAACTATGATGTCATTTCCTTCTATTGTAGCAAATTCAGAACCCAGATAGAGCAGTTACACTCTGGTCTGTGCAGTACTATTCTTTCTACAGCTGCACACACACACACACACACACTCTCTCTCTACACACACTTCAACAACTGCAGTAAGCTAAGCTGACAAGAAATGCCGTCTTCTATTAAAAGCCTGTGGGCGTTATGTAACTTTGACCGCAATAATATTAAATACACGGCCAGGTGCTTTAAGAGATATTAGTATTATATTTGAGGATTTAAACACGACAGAGGTTCAGTGTTGTTTCTGGATATAACTTAATAAATATGGGACACACCAAGATTAGTTGGCTGGAATTGATACAAATTCCAAATGGAAGTAATATTCTCCAGGAATTTCATCTCTGAAAGGCCTGACACATATTCTGTATGTAGAGAGAGAGAAAAAGAGTTTGACAGCTGACATATAAACTCTTAAAGGTGCCACTAAAACACATACAAACAACATCATATCAGCCGATACTTCCATCAAAATAAAAGAATACAGACACAAGTTGTACCACATAGGAATTCAGTCCAATCACTTGGATTAAATTGGGATTATTGTTTCTCAGGACGGTTTCCAAAAGCTCAACTTTTTCAGAGTAATTTGAACCCAGGGTCTATTTCACCACAAATATGACCCCTTAAGACAAATTTTACATTGGTCAAAGTAATATCAAGCTTGACAATAAACTGTTTTCACAACCAAATAGTTAACAATAAAAGTAAGTGGGGCCACCAGCCAAACATATATAAATCATCATTTTTAACGACTAATAAAGCTTAAAATATCACTTCACTTCAGCAGTAGCATGAATAGGGTCCCTACAAATAAACTGAAGTACAGATAACTTAGTAAGTGAACAGAGAGTTTATTAAAAACACTGTTTTATGTCTTGCTTTCGTAACAACTGATGATGAAGGGTGTTTCCGATCAGCAGATTCATCATTTTCCTGAACAACAGGCTGATGTGTCCGTGAAGAGAGAGGAAAATGACAAATCTGCACATCTGGATCACCCTTCCCGATTTGATTTCCCGATGCAGGACTTATGTTCAGCGACCTGACTGAAACAAATCATTGAATTGAGACCAAGTATCTTGACTCTTGACGTCAAAGCTGAACTGAAAGTTAAATATACCCGTACCATATCAGAGCCGTCAGACCCTTTAAGCTGCTGAGAGAAAAGCGAAGGATGATTCAGGTTATTAAACCACTTTTTTCACACCTCTGTAGACCAGTGTCCCTCTCGCTTTGCAAGAGCATCAGCAAATGTGTTGACAGCGATCAAACCTCCAACCTCATCTCACAATCTCTACTCAAAATCATAATAGACTGATGGTGTTTGACAAGATGTAAATCGCTCACTTTTGTTACATTAAGTGAATCTATGTGGATGCATCTGCACGTGACAGGTGTTACACAACTTAGACGTGAAAATCTCAGTAAAATTCCACCTCGATTTGTGGAGCAAAAAAAAAAAAAAAAACACAAATTCAACTGCAACCAACCCAACCCTAACCAAGATCATTTCAACTGACAGAATCAAGACGTTGTTTATTCAAGTTATCTTGTGTAAACATGGGGTCATTATCACAGGACACCAACACACAAACAAGAATGTACAAATATGAAACACACACACACAAATACCAACACACACACACACACAAACACGTCGTCTTGCTGCTGCTGCTGTTGAGAGGAAGAAGGCGTTTTCCTTTTAGCTCCTGAGGGACACAGCATGTTTTAGGATGTACAGTAAGTGCTCTGTGACTATGTGAGTGTGTGTCTGTGTGTGTGTTTTTGTGTGTCTGTGTGTGTCTGTGTGTGTGTAAGGGTGTGGGGGCTACTTCCTGAATGCAACCAGTCCAGAAGCAAAGGGAATGGACCTTCATTCAGTCTCCTGTCTACAAACACACACACACACACACTCTCTCTCTCACTCACACACACACACACATACACGCACACACACAGTTTCCTTTGCAGCTGAAACCACATGCAAGAGGATGCAAGAGAATAAGCTCCACACAAGAAAGAAGCTAAATTTATAGTCAGCTACATATGATCAAATACATACGCATACATCTGCACACTGACACACACATACGCACGCATGATAATTTCAGTCGTGTCTCCAAACGAAGTTAGTGGTACAAAACAAACAACCCCACTTGGCCCAGCTCAATTATCCATTCATGTTATTTTCCTTCCTGAGGTAAATGTCTGCAAACAGCATTCATACATTTGTGCAGATGTGAGAAAACAGCTTAAGCCTCCTCACAGCTGCACGTATTTACACAGAAAGTACGAAGTGGCCAATCACTGGAGGAGGAAAAAAAAAAAAACCTGCCAACGTTTGCTCGGAAAACAGTGACTGACTTATTTTAAAAAATGCTCAAACTGCACAGAAACGAGCGCAGAGTCATTTTTCTCTACTCTCCAAACAAATTAATTCATTTGGTATCATGAAACCCTCATGACACGCACATGTTACGGACACACAGTCTTATTCAGGAGCTTCACATACCTCCAAACACACACACACACACACACAGTATGTGTCTGCATTGATTGTTGTGTCTACTTAGAGTCATTATGAGTCACACCACATACTGCAATTCACTAACACTAGACTACTGGCTTTGTTACCCTCTCTATATATTCTTTGTCACTGTCCTCCTGTGTCTATAGACTAAAATATTAAGTAAAATATGAAACAGATAAAAACAATAAAACAATGTAGTGAACTGACCTAAACAGAGGACGGGACCTTGCAGGAGAGATAAGCAGAATACAAACAGCAGAGCGCTCAGCAATGGAGTGGGTCGCTCCCACAAGATCTCTGAGTGTAGTCAAGTGTTTCTATAAATACAGGCCTCCTGCACTGCTCTGCAATTTACACACACACACACACACACACACACACACACACTGTCATGCCCGTATTAGCCTGCTTTAGACCAGCCACAGGAAGAGTCACGTCAGAAAGGTGCAGCTATTTACTCTACTTACTTTCTGTGGTGTGTTTTCATTTCTTACCGACTTCCTTTTCTGACAGTTGACGACAAAAAAAATGTACATTAACATTCCTACAGAAATTTAAAAAACATAAAAATACACTAAAAACTAAAACAGACCATCCATTTAGATGGATTCCCCCTGAGCAGTATGATGTATATCAAAACACTGAAGCAAAACAATGTTGTTTTCCACTTGTTTCACACACTCACATGAGTAATGATATGTGTCTACTCAAGATAATGGAAAACACTGCATTCATGTTGTTCCTTTGATGCCAAATTAGTAGACTGAGGCTGTGTTTTACCACATGATTCAAATACACATGCATGAGACAGAAGTTCAACATAATCAGATCAGACCATCTTCATATTTGAATTGCATGAAGGATGATTGCTATCATTTGTATAAATCGGTGAAAGTCATAACTTTCCACATATACTTAAAAGTTAAAGACCATTCCTCGTGTGATCTCGTATTTTGTCATAGTACGAGAGTTGAATGAATAAAAGCTCATCGTGTGCACGAGCTGATTCACTGAGGGAATGCTTGTTCCTCAGACTCAAACCTGTAGAAATATCTTAAATTGATAGGTGAGAAGATGACGTCTCACAGAGTTTGGAGGTATTAGTTCATTGTTACAGATGCATATTCATGTAAGAAATTTAGTTATTTTAAAGAAAAAGTTAAAATATTTAAATAAACATACTATATTTGACCTTTAATTTCACTCTTCTACAACTAAAATCATAAGATTACACCAGTATACAACCTGTAGCGTTAATTTAGCTTTAACTTGTTTACAGAATTACACATACAAGTGTGTATAAAGGCTCTGCTGTTCATGTACTGTAAGTCTGAAGCCTTGGTGGCCTCAGGGTACTACACTTCATTAGCATTTTCTTGCATCTGGAATATGAAGTGGATGCACCACAGCCTTACACACACACACACACACACACACACACACACACACACACAAACACAAACACAAACACAGCTGGATAAATGCACAACAAGCAGCTTGTTTGTGTAAGTACACTGAATTTGAAGTGTCTACTTACATATAAATACTTGATACAGGTTTTTAAACCAGATCTCTACAATGGATTCAATCAATCAATCAATCAATCAAACTGAGTGTAATTAATATTGTACTTAATAATGAGTAAAGCAGCAATTCATTTTCAATAGACTGCTTTAGGTCTAATTTTCATATACATAATAAGTATGCACCTGATCATCTATACAAGATAAGTAAACAAAACTAATTGTAAGTATATAAGTCAGTTATTATTATTAAATGAGAAAATGAAACGTAATAAGTTCAGTGAGTTCAGCTAAAATCAAGGTGGCCGTCCAGTCTGTGGAGTTAAGCTACGTGAGGCAGACAACCACCAACAAACACTTTTAACAAAATAAAAGTGATTTAAAGGAATAAAAGTAGGTTAATCCGGTTCGTTACTGTTGATTTAAGTTAATGTTACTTCACATTGACTCCATGTGACTGTAGAGAGTAGTTTTAGAGGCGGTTAGATCAACTAAACTTACTACTTAAGAGGAAAAAAAAAAAGCTAAACTACGACCTTAGTTGCTGTTGCTAAAGCTAACTTTATCCAACCGTTATTTCCCGGTTAACGTAAAAAAAAAAGTAAAATAACCGTTAAGTTCACCTTCAATTCAAATATAAAGAAGGAGAAAAAAAATGAGAAACGGTTAACGGCCAACCAGGACGAAACGTTGATCCAACCGCATCCCACATTTTCTCTTTAGCTCTCTCTCTCTCTCTCTTTCATTAAAACAAAACTATTAAAAAAAAACTACAAACAAAAACACAACATCACTCACGTTGGCTTGTTCCAGGACACGATCGAGACGTTTGGGTTGACTTTGCCGGTAGGAGAAGGTGTTAACAGTCGGTAAATAATCCGTTATTTGAGTCGTGAACGCTGGAGGAGTTGTTACAGATACTGTTTTTTCGCTCCAGTCTCTCCCTCTCTCTCTCTCTCCTGTTCCTGCTTCCCCTTCTCTTCTCCACATCCAGAATTCCAATATGGCCGCTGCTGCTGGGAGCCACACACACACACACACACACACACACATTGAAAGCTAACTACTCCCTGAGAGGAAATCCTTGCTGCAGGCAGCCAATGAATGAATGAATGAATGTGTAGATACTTTTAAGTGAAGTGTTTATTATACTACTAGAGAAGTAGAAAGTAGTACAAATCATTCTATTCTTAAACTTGTGGTGGAGGAAGTGCTCCCAACTATCATAGGTAAAAGTTTTAAAAGATTAAAAATAAATAAATAAATAAAAAAGTTATGGCATCAAAGTTAGAGGTGTAATGATCCATCAGTATATCGATTCAATAATTAACAATCGAATATAATCGATAAATATCATATTTAAAATACAGATAGATAGATAGATAGATAGATAGATAGATAGATAGATAGATAGATAGATAGATAGATAGATAGATAGATAGATAGATAGATAGATAGATAGATAGATAGATAGATAGATAGATAGATAGATAGATAGATAGATAGATAGATTATTTGAGTCACTAAAATTAGTTAAGGTTTACAAAGTTTCTGCTCTTGTATAAAAATGAGAACTAAAAGTTCTTTCAAGTTTGTTTTAAAGGATGTGATGTCGTGTTTTTTATTTCTATATCTGTTTCTTTATGGTTTTAGTTAATATTTGAAAGTTCATTAAGGGCTCTGTTTCTTGTGAGTTGATATGAGCTGATTGTGTTAAATGTTTCGAAATCGTATCACGACCGTCTTTGAGGCAAATATTGTTTCGGTGTTGAAAGAAACAATGTGATATGGTTGTAAATGCACTGAAATGTTTGCACCAAACTCTGTGAAGAGACTGATTATATTTAAGGATTTAATATTGTCTCTTTAAGTAGAAATTGTAATAACATGTGATTTTCTCCAACTGAGACATTTCTTTCTTGATTATATTTTGTAGGAATTGTCTGAATATGCAAAGGATTCAGTAACTAAAGCTATTAAATGAGTACGAAAAAAAAAATCAGAAAGCACAGAGATTTGCATTAAAGATTAAAGTAAATCTTTAAAGCTTCTGCTCGACATTTGACCTGTTGACCATCTGACCGACACTTGTCTTCATCACACGGCCTCACAATTTTCCCCAGACACTTAAAACCAGACAGTATTCATCTGAAATAATGATACATGGTCCAAGTTTTATAGCAAAACCCTAAACTGAATTGCAATTAAGTCCAGAAATTGGCTTTATTGTGTTTTATATCAAGGTGTTATGAATTATAAACCCTTTTACTGTGACAGTGTTACAATATCCATGATTGTTGGCAACCTCCATTCAATCAAGCATAGTGACAGTGAAACCATTCAGTGGTTTGATTTCCAGGAGGAAATGTTACATGTCTGACAGTAATCTCAACTAAAAACACAAGGACAGGTCACTTAAATATTATATATTGGAACTGTTTTGTAGTTCAGGGTTTGGTTGCATTAGTTCCAGTAAATGTTTTTGGAAACTGTGGTGATTATAAAATGTGAAACAGGTTAACAAGTGGAACAGAAAAAAAAAGAAGACATCTGGTGGACAAAAGAAGAACGACACATAAGGGAATAAGAGCACAGGCTGATGGAGGGAAATCTTCCAATAAAACAAATATTTAAAGTTGTTTTTCTTACATATACAGTATGTGGTGGAGACTATTCATGTCAGGTTATTTGCTCAGTTCTGCATTTTAAAAAAGGTCTTCTTGTTTTTTGTTAATGTCCAAGAAGTAGTGGCATCAGTCTGATAAACAGTTAGAAGAGCACATGTTTAAATGTGGAGAACAAAATAATTAAACAAAAATTGTTTTGTGAAAAAGTCCACGAGACCACATTAAGAAAGACCTTTTTTGACGTTAAGCAGACTGTGTTTTCTAGAGTCTCGTACTTCTTAGAGCTCTAACAATCAACGTACATTTACTTTAACAGTTATAAATGTATAAACTTTGACTCCCTCCCATCCCAGACTCTATATAATGTACCTGAATCTTCATTTGTGACCCCAGGTTCATACCAGATCAACTACAACCTCCACCCGATGTTTCCTGTAAGAGGAGTCAGAAATAAACAACCCACAGGAGGTCCTAGTTAGAGTTTGTGAGTTGTAAACCAGCAGCAGCTGGTAGATGAGGCACAATGACTCAGTTACAGTCAGATGCTGTGGTGTTTTGGTGGGAGGAAAGGAGGAGATCCATATAAACTGTGTGGCCAGTGAGAACAGCTCAGTTCCAAGTTGGAAGTGGTCATGCTGGGTGTAAATAAAAGGCTGCATGAGTCACTCTTTTGGCTGAATATTTCTGTTGAAATGTTTTAACCCTTTAATAATTAATGGTCCTAAGGTCATGAGATAAACATTTCTCTGTTTCAGTTATAATGGAGGTGTCTCATATCCTCCATAGAGTTAATTAACTGGGGCTGAGCTGCAGGACTTCACAGCTTCAAACAGTGGATGTCTGTCCCCTTAAACTTTGGGCACTGCATGTTAATAAAACCTTTACTTCCCATAAAGTTCTTTTAGTACTCTTGTTGTAAATCTACTCCAATTAAAGCTGAGACTTGATATGTTAATAAAGTATCCTTGCTATTAATAAATCTATCTATCTGCCTGTCTATCTATTATTTTATGTATTTAAGTAATGTGAGTAAAATTATGTCTTAATATACCAGGAGGATATAGGCAAACTACTTTACATGAGGCTTCCTCTGTAACATTTGTGCACAGAATAAACAGAGCCATGGTAACTAAACTGTTTCATATAGAGTAGTGTATAGTCTACAGGCTAAAGAATCGGCTATTAACGTGTCATCAGTGTTTATTTTGCCTCATCATAAAATCTCTCTAGGACATCAATGTGAATAGCTTCAGACTATTTTCAGCCCAGATGATTTCATTTAACTCTTAAAGATCATACTGTGACCTATCAGCATGTACTTTATATGGATGTAAAATATAAGCCCTTGTCTATATGTATTTGTATGTATATGTCATTAAAAATCTCTGATAAAAATATTTGAAAAGGAGATTTCACTTAAAGAATCATGACGTGTTCCTGTTTTTGAGTCAAAGTCTGTTCATATATGTTTATGATTAGACGGAAATGTTGTCATTAAACGTCGTGACATAGAGGAAATAACAATTACGTCACTGATGAAATAACTAATACGAAAAGACATCGAACAGCTGCCGTGACCCGGATTCGAACCGGGGTTGCTGCGGCCACAACGCAGAGTACTAACCACTATACGATCACGGCTGGCCACCCTGTCGGATGGTGGGCTCTTGTAACACTGACAAAATGGATCAGGTGGGGATCTGTCGCTTTAAAATGAGGTCAGATTAAAACGCATCTTCTAAAAATATAACGTGTATAAATTACATGAAAGAGTATGTACGTTATAACTGTACTGACTTTAACTGAGTGTATTTATTATTATTATTATTATTATTATTATTGTTATTATTATTATTATTATTATTATTATTATTATTATTATTATTATTATTATTATTATTATGCATGTTATTCTCCAGTAACAGCAAAAACAGAGTTTATGTCCATCGTTTAGAAACATTATGCTCCTAGAACATGTGAAATACTTACACATACATGAGGTAAGTTGTGCACGTGTGATCACAAATCATTGAACTTTAGAGCTGCACGTTTCAACCTTATGTCAATATTTATTTTCAAAATCAACAGAAGGAAAATCTAGAAAGCTGACGTCAATTTACAGTAGTCTGTTTTTATTAAGTATTATGTACACGCCATTTATCATATCATTAATGTCTGGTTTAAAATTTTAAATTTTACATAAAATATGTTACATTAACAATGTTTAATTGTAATTATATTTCTTTTTTGAGCAGTTGAAAAATAAAGCATAATAATAAACAAATGTCCATGCTTTTTTGAATATTTATTAGAACATTTTACATTTTAAGTCTTTATTTATCCATATAAAATATATATTTTTATTGTATTTAAATATAGTAGCAGGCTATTGGCTATAACTTACAGTAGATGGCGCCATTGTAACTGATTTGCAATTTCGTGAATGACCCCAAAAAAAGTGGTTTTATTTTGAAATACAGGAAGTTAAACTGGACGTGGTGTTACGTTACGTTACGTTACGTTACGTTACGTTACGTCACGTTACGTCGTGTTTGACACAGCCCAGCGGTAAACTGGCGATGCGCGCGCGTGTATGTGAGTGTGTTTGTATGTGTATTTACGTGTGTGTGTGTGTGTGTGTGTGTGTGTGGGGGGGGGGTGACCGTTGAATCACAGTAACTGTAAAAAAAAAAAAGTGGAGCTCGTGGAGAAGCCGTTAACTCAACAGATTCAAGACACCGAGTTTTGGAACTAATAGTGAAACTTTGCGTCGAGCAGCGGAGATGTTCGAGTGATTTTAAGGTCAGTCTTTTTATTTTTAACACCGCTGGGTCAGGAATCTTGCTCGACTGGTCTTTACGTTTTAGCGTTTATAAAATGGTCATCGTCATTTTTCTTTTAAGGCTTTTTTTTTTTTTGCGTGTACGTGTGCGTTTGTCTTTTTTATTTAATTAAAAAAAAAACATATCATGACGTCAGCTGCTGCATAGAATTCTTTTCTTCTTTTAAAAAAATGTTTGCTGACTCAGTTTTCAGTGTTCCTCAGCACACTCAGGTGTCATATTATTAGGAACACCTTGTGGTTTAACCTGTATTGTTTTAAAACTGAGAGTTTCTGTTGTTTTAATTTACTCTCATTGATAGAAAGTGGGTGGACAAAATAATGGAAACCCCCCCATCCCACCACCACAAACTACATCTTAAACTGTCACCTCAAGAAAAAACTGATTATTATTATTATTATTATTATTATAACCTTCATGAAGGCAGTGTTTATTGAATGACTATATATGGCTACATTGCTGCCATTTAGTTGTATATAATAATAATAATAATAATAATTGTAACTGTACACTCCCACTGTATTTACCATGTGTACAACTATATCAACAACAACATGTTGCTCATTTCTATTGTACTGTGTTTTTTTTTTTAATCACCCGGACACATTCGTTGCTCACTTCCTTTACATTGTCAGCTACTTTGACAGATCCTAGTAAATGTTGTCTGGTTCCTGTTAAAGTGACATGTCATCCCTTTTTTTTTTCTTTATGCACTCCTCTTTTATCTGTGAGTTTTAAAAAACGAAAACTCGAATATCAACCGATGTCAGTAAAACTTCTTAAGTTGCATATGGACAACAGAAAGTGCAAGGAAAATGAAAAGAGAGTGTTGCAAATTTAGTGTCTCAGGTCACAAAGGTTATATGTGTTGAATTCCTTTACTCTGTAAATGTATTTACTGCTCTTAAACATCGCTGTCTTCTTCTATACGTCTTCTCCAGTCCTGTAAAACACATATAAACAGCAGCTCCTGTGTGAAATTGTTGCTGACTACATCAAAGTAGCTCCCTCTCTGAGATATGAAGTCAAACTTGTTTGTTAAAGGTGCTGGCTGCTCAGACTCTCTGGATGTGCGCATTTCACAGCATGGGGTTGCCTCTTCAAAGTCTTTCTCTCTCTCTTTTACTCAGGTTTCAACTATATTATTATTCAGGACAGTGATGGTAAAGTTACAACACTTGATGCTTTTTCTTCTCTTCTTCTTTCAAACATCTGACACATCTCGTTTTTTCCTCTTTCTCAACAAGTTCGTCTCAAGTTTCAGACATCTTCATTTTGAATGTGTTTATGATTAAAGTAAACAGACCCCAAACGCATGTGGGTTTTTTTTTTTTTTTTTAACAAAATTAGGGGGATTTTGGGGAAAGAGATCATTTAGTTATGTGGGTTTTTGTGACACAGCAGGGTTGTTAGTCAGAGGCCTGAGGACTGAGAAAGAAAGCAAACAAGTTTGTCCGAGGTGAAGAAAGAACAGAAAATGGCCACGCAAAACAAAGAAAAGGACAAAAAGACAGAACAAAGATGGGATGAAAAAGGAGTTGAAAAGTAGAAAACAAGGCGAAAGTCAAGTGGGTGTTGCCTGCAGCAGCAACTAATGCAAGTCAGATGTTTTAGTCTTGAAGCTTTTCATCCAGATAGACTGAAGATATGAAGGCAGGTTGATGAGGATTTAAAGCAGCGTAGCTACTTTATGTTGATGCAAGGTTACGTGTGCCACAGGGGTCACTTCTGCAGCCGGGGGGGTACAAACGGGCAGACTGTGACGTCCTGTAGCTTAGCTCAGCTGTAACTTTTAACGGTACATGGAGGGAAAAAAAAAAGGAAACAAAAGACCTGAACATCAGCATTTACAAGATCACGTTGTTTTTGTAGTAAAAAAAACCAAAAGTGTCTACTTTTACACAATAATTATCTCTTCAGTCAGTGAAAACGTGTGTGTAAATTCATCAAGGATGCAGTGTGTCAGAGTACAAAACATGAAAATCATAACGTGAAAATAATCTCGATCAATAATAACGTATGACGATGACGCTGTTTTGTACGTACGTGTAAAACACAAATACCAAGCTGCACAACATCTAACAGCAGTCATGAGCAATGTGTGTTTGTATATATTATATATTGATAATTGGGCATGTTTTTTTTTTAAACCTGTCCAAATTTTAGATGCAACAGAAATAACTTAAACTTTTGAGTCAGCAGGTTTTTTTTTTTAAATTCAGTGACTATATATGTAACAAGCCGGGCATCAGTTTGTAAAACAACAGTTAAAACCGTTGAAACCACATACAAGCAGGTGCCATCGCTGTCATATTTTACAGAAACATTAATTGCTAAACTGGAAAAACACTTTTTTAAATACACTGACTCTGTTTTAGTTTATAAAGTCTTTCGTGATCTAGCTCCACCTCCACTGCAACAGTTCATTAAAAAAAACACTGTTCCTTCTTCTCCTTTCAAGCCAAACATGTAAAAACAACGTGGTTACTGGAAAATCAAGTCTGTTTAATTTATAATCTGTTTGTTCTTGTTGATGTTTTGTTTGATTTATCTAACTTGTTGTTATTTATTAGGGACCATCAACCTTTCCAAGGGACAAAAGATGAAACATTGTTCCAACTTTAGATAAATAAACTTCTAAGAAAAACTAAATTAATAATGATATAATAATAAGAGGTTCTGTAAAGAACAATAGTGATGCCATAGTTTTGGAGGAGTTTTTTTTTTTTCTTCTTCTCAATAAGACAAAGCGTTTCTCCCTCCAGAGATTTGAAGAAGTCTTATTTTAACATATTCCTCTTTCTTCACCATCAGGTTCACTGGAGTTTTATGACAAAATGTGTTTATCGTAACCAACCAACCACTGTGACCAGGACCAAAACCTAACCAAACATCTGGTGTGTGTGTCAGTCATTGATTATGCCCACATGAGAGTATGTACAGGTTTTGACAAGCATCTGGAGGAAGTTGCGGGGAGATTCATTTGTCTGTGTTGACGTGTCTGTGTGTGTTCCTGTTTTTCCTACGTTATGGGGACTTAAACCTGTTTACACACTCACATTGTGGGGACGTGTCTCCCTTGTGGGGACAAAAAGCAGGTCCCCATGATGTAAAAAATAAAACATGAAGGTGAAGACATGACTTAAGGTTTGGTTCATGTTAGGGTCAGGGTTAGACAAAGGTTAGAGAAGTGGTACCAACAAATGGGATCTCTAGGGTTTCCAGGAAAGTCTCTGGGAAATGAATGGAAGTCAATGAAATGTCCCGAAGTGTGTGTGTGTGTGTCATTGATTATGCCCACATGAGAGTATGTACAGGTTTTGACAAGCATCTGGAGGAAGTTGTGGGGAGATTCATTTGTGTCTGTGAGTGTGTGTGTGTGTGTTATCTGTATTGTCTCATTATAATCAATCAATTGAGCTGGATTTGTTTAGTCAGTACTATATGTGTCGCAACACTTCTGAGTTAAAACCTTGTCGTTGTCTTGTTTGGGAATCTGTTGTGAGTCATTGTGATAAAACGTCGTCGTCACTCAGGTTGTCATATTTTACACGTTGTGCTCTGTGACATCCACGAGGAAGGATTTAGGTAGATTAATAGCTTAAGTCATTTTATAGGTAAAAAAATAGCAAAATTTCACAAACCCTTTGGAAGCTAGGTGTGGTTTTTTCAATTTATTTACATTTTTTCACATTTTGTAATAAAAACAACCAATTGATAATGAAATAATTGATTAGTTGCAGCTTTAGTCATCATAGATAGTTGTATAAAGTGTCTCACGTAAACCATGTGTGTGTTTTTCTAGTAGTGTGTGAGACGTGATGGCAGATCTCCCGTCTGGACTGCTGGAGGCATGTGTAGTGGTCGGGGCCTCCAGTGATAAGCTCAGAGTCATTTACCAGGTCTGTAAACTCACACACACATTCAGGGTGAAGTGAAATCATATACACACTGTTATATTGAAATAGCCACACACTATACACAAACAAACAAATAAACAAACAGATGGCAGCATTTACATGTTGATGTCAATATAAATTTCTATTTCTATAGATTTCTAGGTTATTGTAATGACATCAGCATCCGAGTCACTCCCACACAGATTGTTCTTGGTTATTTTTAACGGTTTTCTCATCACACAGTCATAATAATCAGTAATGGTATATTATTAGTAATGTTTTAAAATAACCACCAGTTACTACCAGTGTAGACAACTGATTGGTCATAAATTACAACATGATTTACATAAATTAAAATATCAAAAACTTATACCATCCTATTTACATAGATTACATTTTTGCGTAACTTTTAATCCTAAATGTCTGATGTTTGTGTAAGAAAAAAAACTTAAATTTTCCAACTGTTTTGCAGCTTTGTGAGCAGAGTAAGTCAAAGGAGCTTCCCTTTCTGGAGGCTGAAGTACTGCAGGTCCATGCTCCGCCCTTTGTTTCCAAGGAGACCAACTCCAGCCAATCGATTGGTCCAGCTTTTAGCCGTGTACAGAGGAGGAAGAGCTTCATCAAGAAGGTTTACTTTTTTATCCTTTTATATTTATATTTATATTATATTAATTAACAATCAGACATGCAACGTGTTTTGCAAAATTCTAGTTCTGTTTTCTAATTATTTTCTGTGTTTGTGTTGCAGAAGAGGCGAGATCGCGCTCAAGAGCCATTAATTAACGGAAATACAGCCAACCGTGCTGAAGTGACATCAACGACAGAAGACATCAGTGTTCCCAAAGACCTGGACCTCATCGCCTTACCACAGCTTTGTTTTCCTGGTACAGTGGTGTAATTTTGATCTGTGATGTTACATTAATATGTTTTGAATTAGCTGCACTATAGAGGTGAAAAACATATGGTTAAGTTTGGTATATTTTGGTCACTATGCTTTGACTGTGACTGTGACTACCTTGTCTGGCACTTGTCAAAACATGTTAATGTTCACCACATTCATCTGGTGTCTACTTCTTGATTTTCATAGGTGGCCTTCAGTTAGCCAACGAGCAGAAGGAAGACAGTTACCACTTCCTGGTTTTTACCGACTTGTTTGGAAACCGTACCCACGGTGTTGTCGTTCAGTACTACAGAGCTGTACAGGTACAAATAACATACAGTCACAGTAAGACAGAGGAAAAATGTTGAATCATGTGAATGTAGACGTCTGTTTCTCATTACTTCATCAGTCATATCATGACGGTGCTGTCCAGAATGGCCACAGATGGAACTCCTCCAAAACGCGTCTCTACACTCCCTTCGCTGTGTGTGTCATCTCCAAGTTCCCCTACTACAACGCCCTGAGAGACTGCTTGTCATGGTAATAATTTCTAACAAAAGATGGGTAACCTGACCTCGGTTGAGTGCTCAGTAATACAGTCACCCTCCAGACTTTAACTCCTTTTCTGTGTCATCCCCCCAGTCTCCTCGTTCAGTTGAGGCCTGCACGACACAACGAGTTTGAGGAGACGATCAAAGAGTTTTCAGCCAAGTTGTCGCTGGTCCCTTTACCGCCTCCTGGACAGTTACATGTCGTCAGTAACATACTCTCAATTTATGTCTTCTTTTGTCTTCAAGCCATTTTCTTGCCCTTTCTGTCTCTGTATTTTCTTTTTATTTGATTTTTGTAGTAATATATATTAATGTGTTTGTGTTTCTGTGTTTTAGTCCTTCAACCTCCGCCCGCTTCAGGTGGTTCTTCCGTCCAGAAACGATCAGGACAGTCCAGTCATCGACATTGACCTGCATCTACCTTTCCTCTGTTTCCCGCACATAACCCTCCTCCAGGTAATTCATAACACAGAGCCATGATTTATTATGGCCAGAAGTGATAAAATGATTCTGTAGTACAGTTTAATTTTTGATTTATTAGTTCCTCTGAAAGCTTATTAATAGTAAATCTGTCATTTAAGTCCTGAACATACTGGAAAACAGTAGAACACTGACCTTTTGTTGTGTCTTAATATTTCATGGATTTATTTTAACTGCTTGTTATGAGAAGAGAGGTTATGATTATAGTTAAACCCTCTGGATTTTTTCTCTGCAGGTGCTGTCCTGCCTTCTTCAAGAACAGAGACTGGTCTTTTTCTCATCTGACTGGGCAAGACTCACTCTGGTTGCAGAGAGTCTGTTGTTGTTCCTGCAAGTCAGTGATTTATATTTAGAAGAAATGTCGTGAAATATTTCCCTCTAGCCAAGTTTTCACCTGACCTCTGCTGTTCTCATGCTTCACCCAGCCGCTGTCCTGGCAGCAGCCGTATGTTCCTGTCTTGGCAAGTGGGATGCTGGATTTCCTCATGGCTCCGACCGCCTTCTTGATGGGCTGTCACATCAGCCACTTTGAAGAGGTTGCTGCTGTGAGTGCACCAGTGTCACTGTCTATGCTCAGCTGCAGATTTTGAATCATGATCCAGGAGTCAAGAGTAAAAGGAAACAGTAATGTTTGGATATTATGTTTATTTCACAGAAATAATGACAGACAGACCCAGTGGAGTTTACTAGACAAGGAAATATTTCTTTAACTCTTCCCTTCAACATCTTTTTCAGCAGGAGCAAAGCAATATTTATTTAAATAGCACCATATAATCCAATCTTTCCACTGCTTTGGTTGAGCTCAAATGACATATTTAACAATAACTGCTTGTTCTCTGCTGATCCCAGTTATTCAGTCTTACAGAAACCCATTTAACATATGTAACAGTAGCTGGCTGTTAGTCTGACAGAGCAGGGCACAGTCAGACTGTGTAGAAATGAATTGTACCCATTGTACCTACAATAATTGAACAAAAGTGAAATTGTGTCCGTGTGTGCGCTTGTTCTCGTGTATAGGAGACAGAAGACCTAATCCTGGTGAATATTGATGAAGGCATCATTCAGTCATCATGGTCTGAAACCATTGACCTCCCAGCTATTCCTCTGGCTGCAGCTGAGAGTTTCATGTCAAGGTAGCACTCACACAGATCAACAGATCAAACACTTTAACAAGTTTCTAGGCTTTCATTCCTTAGAACGTGCAACACAGCTTCAGCTCAGATCAAAGGCAGATTAGATATAGAACTTAAAATTAAGTCTACACCATAGATGCCTGCTAAATCAAATTACAAGGGGAAAACAGTGTAAAATGCAGAATTTAATGAAGGTCATCTAAGGCTGTAATAGACTGTATCATTTTACATCTGTCTTTCCAGGGCAGAGTGTCTCCAGCTTCATTACGACTTGGAGCTGTGTCACCTCGGAGTCGGCACCGATGTCAACGCACTGCGGAGCCAACGCAAGGACTGGCAGAGACGACTGAACTCACAGATACAGAACATCGCCCTGGAACTAGTGGTTAACATTTTCAGGTAGGGCTCTGAGAGTTTCCTGTGGCCACTAGGTTGATATTAAATGACAGTTACAATAGCTTTCATCACAATGCCTTTTATCCTGTCATGTCTAAATCCTCTTCTGTCTTCTGTCAGAGGTGTCCAGGACTTTCTAAACCATGAACACAGAGTTTTTAACAGTGAGGAATTCCTGAGGACAAGAGACCCAGTAGACCAGTCCTTTTACAAGAAGGTACACATATACTTTTTTCACAGATTCACACAAACGCATGAAAACAAACCCTGACTGTCTGTGCTGTGTGTTTCTCTTTGTTGGTGTCCCCAGGTATTAGAAACTCATATCTTCCACTCATTCCTGCGAGACAGGCTAAACAGGAAACGTGACGCTTTCAGCTGCATGGAACAGAACACGCGAAACAATGCACACAGGTATGGTGGTATTATGTCATACCTGAGGGACACAAGTATTCAGGCAACACTGAGGGTTGAAGTTACATGCTGCATCAAACAATAGCTGCTTGATTCAATATTTAAACAGAAATATTCACATTATGTTTTGTTGAACTAGATAGAAGTGAGACATCAGTCAATGAAGAAATCAGCATCAGCCTTCACCTCATCATGCGTCTTCTCATCCTCTTTCTACAGGAATCGTGCGTTGACAGAAACCCCTCGTCGTCCTCCCATGTCCGAACTGTCCAGGACCGGCTACACCAGCTACACCAGCCCTGATAACAGACTCAGCAAGAGGCTTGGAGCCAGTCTGCCGAACCTGGAGCTGCCTGCCAATGACTCCATGGTTATCATCAAGCGCAGCAGACCGGCTTCCATCAGAAAGATGTCTCCTGATATCGGTCAGTGTAGAAGAAATAGAAAAATGGAGGTAAAGGGTCTGAATAAAGAGTTGATTAAGAGCCCATTAATTCTTAGTTTCATATGAATCATTCCAGGGTTGAAGACTCCTCAGAAACTTGTGAAGGTTTTCCGTCTCCCAGAGTTCCCTCCTCCTCTGGCCTATCATTACGTACAGAACTATTATTCTGACATGGTGGGGTCACTGGGGAAAGCTATCAACGCTACACCATCTGAGGAGTCTGCTCTGCTGGCCAGGTACCTTCTTTAACATTTAACAGAATCTTATTAAATAAATATTAACATAAAGTAAATAGAGGTGCTCAAGATTTGATTTTTGTAATGCCCTTTTGTTTGCTTTACTTCTTGTTTAAACTACAAATCTTACTGCATATGTGTTCCATGCAAATAGTAAACCCAGTCCACCTGTCTCTTTATTCCAGGTACCATTACCTGCGTGGTTTGGTAAATATTGTGTCCAACAGACGTCTGGATGCACTGGAGGACTTCCAGAGTCTCTATAAGACCGATGCGGATATCTTCCCCTCTCAGATGGTTAAGTCGTTGGTCGACTCCCTGCTGGAAAGTGAAAGGTTGCAGGTCAGTCCAGAGCGTTGTGAAAAACAAGACGCTGTGTTGTATTGAACTGTGAGATGGAGTTAGAAATGCTCTTACATGGATTTGCTTCAGTTAATGAATTTAGTTGTTCCTTCTGTCCGTCGTGACTTGCTGTGGTGAGGTGGGTGAGGTCTATAGCACGTTAAAAATCATCTGCCAAAAGAGGCACATTTTAATGATTATTAATAATCTGGTGAAGATGGCAACACTAAAGATGATTCCGACTAATTGATTTTGCAACAGGTGGACCGACGTCCAGAGCTCAAACGGCTCATCTGCCGGCTGAAGAGAGACCAGGAACGGGAACGCGCTCGCAATGGCAGCGGACACGAGGAAGGTGCTGTGAAGCGATTCCAGCTCCCCAAAAAATATATGCAGCTGGAGGAGTTTGTGAAATGTGTCCAGGAGTCTGGGATTGTAAAAGACCAAGGAACCATACAGAGACTCTTTGATGCTCTAACTGTTGGTAAGTACATGTGCTCATGAGTTTGTCCTCGTTTATCTACGTCAGGTTGCCTTGTGGAGCTTTCCTCAAAACCTTTCACCAGCTCAGGACTCACACACACACATGTTCATGCACATAAGCATTCAGCTACACCCCGCCTTCTTCCTTTTTCCATGCAAACATTCATTCCTCCTGTTAATCATTAGCTCACTGCCTCTTGAAGACTGAGACTTACTTTTCTTTCCGACCTGTTTGGTGTTTTAGGTGTAACCAGGACTCATTTATAGTTACTTAGCTGGTGACTATTAGTTTTCAGTTACATACCATGATGTGGTCTACATTCCTCACCAATGTGAACCGCATTTTTATCAAGTGGTTATATTTCACTTTTTGAATTCACATTCTCACTCTTGGCTGCGAGACAAGTTAATAAGCTGTGTCAGTGCCAGCTTCTGTGAGAGCTGCAGTGACTTGACAACATTCCTCTAAACTCCACATTCAGTCATGATAGAAAGGCATTAAGGGAAGCTTATGTGAGTCATTAGAGTGAGAATTATTTGAAGAGATATTTGTTATTTATTTTAGATAAGAACTTGAGTGCGGAAGGAAGTTGGATTAAGGGAGTTGTGGTACTTTTCCAGAAGTTGAGACCACACTTGCAAAATTATGTGTGTGTGTGTGTGTGTTTGAGCTGGAAAGCAAGATCGAACGCTGGAGTTGGATCTTATCTTGTTTTACTCAATATGTTATTGGAAAAATCCTAGCGCATCCTGTCGGGTATAGAGCAAGGTTTTCCTTTCCTTCTCTGAGCTGCCTTAGAGAGAAAAATGATTCTAAAATAACCTGAATATGCAAGTAGATTAATACATAATACCTCAAAAGTATAACTCAAAAGTAAGTACCTCTCAGTAGCCAGTTAACAGAGGGTTGAATTGGATGCTGGTTCAGTGAAGGAGTATGCACAGACTTGTACTGTGTGTAGTCATTGTTGTGATACAGTAACGTCAACCCCCAACCACTCATTTCACAAGCGTGCAGGCAGATTGCATCGCTTGACATTAGATAAAGAGTTCGTCTGTGCAGCTGCCAGATGTGTGTGTGTGTGTGTGTGTGTGTGTGTACATGTTTGTGTGTGAGTGTGTAAGAGAGGTTTGATGCAAAGGCTGCTCAGTCAACCAACTAGATGTGTGTGTGTGTGTGTGTGTGTGTGTGTGTGTGTGTGTGTGTGTGTGTGTTGCAGGTCATCAGAAGCAGGTTGGTCCAGAGTTGTTCAGGGTGTTTTATACCATCTGGAAGGAAACTGAGGCTGAAGCACAAGAGGTTTGTGTTTATGTTTTCCTGGTACAATTCAATGTGAAAGCCCAAATCAACATTTGAGAAAGTGATCAGCAAATTACCCAGTAGAATGAAATTGATCAATTTGTTTGAAGAAAGCAGCATCCATGATGGTGTATGTATGTGATTTTTCAGGTTTGCCTGCCCGGGTCTGTGCTGGAGCACATCGAACCCAGCGAGTGTGTCTTTAAAGTGTCGTCCTCGGTCAAGACGAGCCGCGGGGTGGGAAAAATTGCAATGACTCAACGACGACTCTTCTTGCTGACCGAAGGACGACCAGGATACGTCGAGGTGGCTCAGTACCGAGAGTTAGAGGTGAGATAAAAAGGAAAGATAAAAGATAAAAGAGTCAGTATCTTTCCACATGGGTTGCTAAGTCTTTACATACGTGATGACGAAAAGAAAACAGAAGAGAAGAGCTTCAACAATTCAAAATATATCTAGTCTAGATATGTCTATCATGTAATGGAGATCTAGATTTTCTCTTAACCTCTCTCTCTCTCTCTGTCTCTCCAGGAAGTTAAAGTGTCCTCGGCTCCGTTTCTGCTCCTGCGAATCCCGAGCCTGAAGTTGCGTGTTCGAGGGAGGAAGGAAGCATTCGAGGCAAATCTGAAAACAGAGACTGAGCTGTGGAACCTGATGGTGAAAGAAATGTGGGCTGGACGCAACATGGCCGACCAACACAAGGTAAAACTGTAACCGTGGGGGCTTTAATCGTGTGTAAGAGAATCTGAATCAAGAGGAATGAATAAAATGCACAATAGTTAGACCATGTGATGAATTCTCATGTGTTTACCGACTCATACTCTGCCTTTATCTGTATCTGTGTGAGGGTGAACTTCAGTGACATCTCTGGGTGTGGTTGAAACCCCATGAGGTATCATTATTGAATTCAACCATCATTATTATAAGAATACAGACTTGAACAAAGCCTGCGGTATTCCTTTGTGAAACCAGATGATATGACAGTAATTTTTACAGTCTATCGCGTCTCTCGTTTCTCTCATTTCCTCTTATTGGCATACAGTATATTATCAAAGACATTTGGTTCATCCACAAGGTTGTTAAGCATCAGCACTTCTCAGATTTCAACCAAATAATAAATTGCACTGTTAGAAGTTTACAATTAACTGATCCAGTAAACCAGTAAATAATCCTAAGTAAGCTGATCTTTATGTTTTGTGTTTTGTAACCATGTTGAACTCTTTTCTCTCCAGGACCCTCAGTACATGCAGCAGGCTCTGACCAATGCTTTGTTAATGGATGCAGTGGTCGGCAGCCTTCAGAGCAGTAAAGCCATCTACGCCGCCTCTAAGCTGGCTCACTTTGACCGCCTCAGGATGGAAGGTAGAGAGAAACACACTGATTTTAATATTTTCTGATTCAGAATTTAAAAAAAAAAGATCTAATTTACATAAGCTGGGGGGGTAGTGGTTAATCTTGATCTCGTGTAGTATAATCAGTTTGGTTTGACATTATCTATAAACTGTATGTTTCCCTTAATGACTCATCAGTGGTTGTGTGGAGATTGTTATTGCTATTTGCAGCCTGTCACTTATCTTCTGAGTGTATCTTTAGTCCCGATGATGGTTCCCAAGACGACTGCAGAGACGCTGAAGCACAAAATTAACCCTTCGCTGGAACTTGCTGCACCTCAGCCTGTGGACGTACTTCTGTATACACCAGGTACACACACACACACACACACACACACACACAACGCACACACAGGTGCGTCTTGTAACTAAGCAGCAGGCGAAAGGACCTCCCCCTCTTTCTCTCTCTCTCTGTCTGTCTCTTTCTCATTGGTTGATTTTTTTTGGCCACTCAGAGCAGTAGATATTTTTTTACAATCCAGAGTTTAAACTGTGACATGTCATTGACATGTGCACGACTGAACTGAAGTGCAAGCAAATTACCTTTGCATTGCAACCGCCCCTCCCCCACTCGGTCTGTTTCTGTTAAAAAGAAAGAATGAAAGAAAGACAGACGGTGGTAAAATTGCACATTTCTCAACAATACTTTCTCTTCTGCACTGCTTTAGGGGAAAACTACAAAAGGAAGTTGACTAGAGATTTAGAAATAAACAGGGAGGGGAACCTTTTCTCAAGGTTGCAGTAAGAAGTGTTATAAATAAACAATGTGGTGTTTTGTGAAACAATTTGAAAAGAGAAGAGAGAAGAACATGAGACCTGTTCATTTATTTTTTGCCTTATTTTAGTAAAATGGAGAACAAATTAAGAAAAAAAAAAAAAACCCGAATGGATGATGTGTTGAGAACCACATGTAAATGATCGTGCTTTGCTTCTCATAATCACTGGAGTGTGAACACCTCTGGTGACTTCTTTCAGTCACCTTCATCAGTATCATTAAAACAGGGAAATACCCCTTTTACAACACTTTATATTGTTTTTTCCTATTAACTCGCTCTTACACCCTTTCGATTTTATTATCAGGGGCCGACAGACACGCACATTACAAGGCAGGAAGTCTGAGAAGAAACAGCTTGACAAGAAACTACAAAAACCAACCACGTCCTTAAAGTGGACAGACCATCTGGGGCCACTTAGATGCCCTGCTGGTGGCAGACTGACCCCCAGCACTGACACACTCATGCTCAGTGTGTGTTTTTCTGTAGCAGTCAGCTCTTTGGGATTTCTGTTTGTGAAAAGAACAAATCTGGCTATTCAAATCCTCCCTTCCTGACTCTCTCGGACTTTTTCGCTCTCCCCAGTTTGAATATAGGTCACCGAATTGAATTCCTGGCACACGGCCATCCCATTCCCTCCCTTTCTCCCTCACTCACTCACTGTCTCTCTCCACTTCTCTCCCTTCTCAATTCGTTTCGCCTTCCACGTCAACCTTAGAGGTCTCTGCCCCTCTCCGTTTCTTCTCGTGTGAAACACAGGACGCTATCTTCTGTGTTTCCTGCCAGCGTTGATTTTAAATGTCTATAAGTAACGCTGGGGGAAATCTGTCGGTTAGGTGAAGCCTGGGTGGAGTCGGAGCAGGAGGGAAAAAAACAGAAAAGTGTTTCCACTCAAACTTTTGCATCGTCAACTGGGAAAAAACTCCTGAGTCGTTGGTGATATTTCAGGAGGCCTGGTCACTGAGATGCTTCTTACTGCTGTGATAAAATCATAATTAAGGTCATAATTAGAAAATGATTAAATATTCTCAGCTATGTTCTGAAATATTTCGGAAAAATTTGTCTAGAAAGTAGTGACGTTGTCGTCAGCGCTGGTGTTCACTTTTCCTCCTCGCTGATGGAGCAAACACAGCTGTGGGTCACAAGTTTTTCGATAAGGTGTTAATGAAATGATATGATAAAATTTTTTGGAAATGATTAATAAGGTGTGTCTGTGTGTGTTTGTTTTAGGTCAGCTGTGGGTGTCTGTGAGTGGAGGGATGGTGATGGTGTTTGACGCCTCCACCTGGTCTCTCACACACACATGCCATGTTGGGAACGCAAGACTGGTAAGAAGAGAAAACACACACTTACATACGGGTGTGTAACTTCACACTGACACAAAACAAACAAAAAACAACTCACAGAGGATGATGGGAAGAGACTTGTTTATGAACAGAGGGACCGCTGCTTAATGAGGTCGTTAAAACGGTACAAATTATAGTGGGACGTTGTCACAGCAGCAAAAGGAAAAAAGAGCATTAAATGTTCCATGTTGTTAATTTCTTCAACGTGTTTCATTATGTTTAATCTTGTATTTTCAAACCTTTGCTTTACTAGAAAACAAGTCGTCTTATTTTGGTAGTTAAAGCTGCTCTAACTGATGGTATCGTGATGTTTTCTATGATTTAATGAAAACATGTGGCCAGATGTGTGACGTTTTTCAGAATCAGCACATAAACAAGCGCATGCATGCCACTGACATCAGATTCACATAAAACCATCTCTCCCGTCTTGTACGCACATGTTTTGTTTTTTTCCTTGTTGTTGGGAGTTTGTGGTTTGTTTTGAATAACTTTCACTCTCTCCCCACACGAGAGCCCAACGTTGTCTCTGCCAAAATGCAGCAGGATTGTCTTCAAGCTCCTTGAGCTGAACGTTCAGGGTAAATGTGGTTAAGGTGGAGTGTGAAGTTTTTCTCGGGACTGTGCTAATCACTGACCTCCGCTTCAAGCATGCAGGTCACAGTCACATGAAATATATTAACCCCATCTGTGTTTGTGACAGAGATGAGTCCGTTCTCTAGACTCTAGACCATAATATTTGCTCATTCTCCGCAGATTTATTTGCTCTTAACTGCTGCAGTATTTACCCAAAGCAGGAGAACGGATTAAAAAGAAGCTGATTAGAAAGTTAATGTGATATTTTGGGGATTTGAGGATGGAAACTAATTAGGATTTTCTCTTTCGAGCAACGTGATCAAAAACGGCTGCAACTATCTGCATTTTTCAACAGTTTTATGACATTTGCGTCAAGATTAGAATTGAAGAGAAAAGAATTAAAACTTTAGTGTGAAGAGGACAGTGCGTTTTGTAGTAAACTACTGTAATTTACTAGATAATAATGCCACCTAGTGGAGAAGTTAGGTATTACATAATGATCAGCAAATGTTTAGTTTTATTTTTATTTGATACAAAACTTTGCAATAGTTACACATACGTCATATGTCAACAGACTACTGAATAATTTGAGTGTTTTGACTGTTTTTATTTGCATTCAAGGAGAAAATCAAGTTAATTATACTAATATACTAATATTACTAATATAAACTATTATATAATATTTATAATATTATTAATGTATTTATTAATAATTACTTATTTAATATTAACAGTAATTAGTGGATAATTCACTATTTTATACATTTTATTATTATTATTATTTAGATAAATAATGTTATTTATTATTTTATAGTAAATTCTATGTTATTTATTATAAATATAATATATTTTTATTATTGTATAATATTTTTAAACTAATATTTAATAGATAACCTCTTTTCAGTTTCTCCTTTCACATAATATTTCTATATTAATTAATTAAACCTTTTATTTTCATACGTCTCGTGACTCCTCCTCAGTAAAGTGTCTGTTTCTCCGGTTTCAGAACTGCATGCTGGGAGTTGACAAAGACCAGGTCTGGATGGGATCAGAAGACTCAGTGATCTACATCATCAGCATGGTGGCCATGGTGTGTAACAGACAACTGACTGAACACAGGGCGGAGGTCACCGGACTGGCGCTCGACAACGACAAATACGGGTAAAACACATACGCATCATAAGAAGTCAGAGCATGTTGAAGCAACGTTGACTGTATATAACCTTCTGACGTATCATGAGACATAAATAAACCGATAAAAAGCATAGCAACAGTATTCGTTTTGTAAATTACAAATTACACGTTTGATGTAAAAAAAAAAAAATGTCCTTTGTTCTTCAGCCAGAAGGTGGCGTACTCCTGCAGCGTTGAGGGCAGCGTGATGGTATGGGACGTTTCAACGCTACAGGTCAGTTTTAAACCAACATGAAGGTGATTTAGTTTGGTTAAGAGCTTTGGCCCTGAGTCTTGTTTTTCCCCTTTTTCTCCTCATAAGTTTATTTTTTTTAATAATTTTTCTTTAAACTGCTCAGGTGAAGAGACACTTCCGACTCTCCTGCGATCGTCTCCAGTCTGTCGCCAGCTGCAACAGTGTCCTGTGGTGCTGTACGTTTCACACATTTACAAACCAGGGAAGCGTTTAAAGTTGCAAGGTGACACTAGATAATATCTTTGCGTCTATCTCCAGGTTCCAGGGACAGCATAATGGAGGTTTGGAGAAACGGTTCATTGAAACATCGTCTGAATCTACCAGAGCAGCAGAAAGGAACCACAGTCACATTCAGCTCTCTACTGCTGTTACCTGAGGTGCCACAAACACTGCATGACGTTTATCTTTACTTCCCTCTCTTTGTGTATTAGTATGTTTTTATTAATGCTCCTTTTGTTGTGTGTGGTGTGTCTATCAGAGGGAGGAGCTGTGGAGTGTGTGTGCAGACTCAGGTGAAGTGTGTATTTGGTATACGAAGGACTTCGTCAAACCGTTTCACCGTGTGGTGCTACAGGACTGCACTGGATGTTACTGCATGATAAAAGTTAAAAATCAGGTTGGTAACAATCACCTATAATTGTATTATAACGTCAGCAATGACATGAAATAACTATATTAATAATTAACTCTGTTCCTTTTTAAATCCTCCAGGTGTGGGTCGGCGGCGTGGGCCGCAGCTCTACCAAAGGGAAGATCTACATCCTGGATGCGGAGCATCACCAGGTCCTGAAGGAGCTTCACGGTCACAACGACCACGTGACGGCGCTCTGCTCTGCCGAGGATCGATACATCCTCAGCGGCGCTGGCAAACACGACGGAAAGATCGCCATCTGGAAGGTGGAGTAGATAAGAGTTATTGACTGGAAATGAACAAAAGTAACTCTGCCGAGACGATTCCAGGATGTCCTGTGATTTCCTAGAGGACCCCAGGTTTAAAGTCTGCAGGGGAGGGGGGGGTCATAAGAGTGTTTGGAGAACAGAGCAAAGGGAGAGGAATCAAATTCACAACCTCGACCTGCTGCTGCTGCCTCACGGAGATGTGAAGGAATCACATGTCAGTCATGTGAAGCAACACGTTTACATAAAGTGTCACCAGCTGAGCGGTGATGTGCAGTTTATAAAATACTGACTGTATCGACGTATTATTTTGGGAAATGAAGGACTAATGAAGACTGAAAAAAAAAAGAAAGAGAGAAGCGGCTACAAGTTCTGCAGAATATTTTTATAAATGCAAAGTACTTCACTTTACTGAAACTTTATACATTCATAGTATTTATAGTGTAGCTGTGCCGTTGCTTTATGTAACACTGTACCTTGTTTATTGTTAAGTTTAGTGACTGAGCTTCGCTTCCAACTGTGTGTTTGGGGGCGAATCGCAACAGCTCAGACTGCAACGAAAACAAAACCCGAGTCACCGGAGAGTTCTCGATCACCGAGGGAAAAATCACGTTTTGATGGACAACGTGAGACGAAGAGAGTGAAGAGAAACACGGGAGAAGAAAATACAACGTTGGGAGCTGAACTCACACTGTTGAACACACCACTAACGTGATGCACAGTGAGGTGTGTTACTGCAACAACCGGGGAGTACGCAGTACTTTAAAAACCAGACGCTTACCTCAGAGTTTCTACATTTTAACTTATTTATTTCTTTACAAACGCAGTTTTATCTGAGTTATAAAGTGGCCAAAAAAAACAACCAACAAACAAACAAGTCCAAGTTCCTGTCTTTAAAATACCTGATGCATATTAACCGTTTAGTTAAATCTATTTATAATCCATAGGCACCGTGCTCTGTCTTTTGTAAACATGTTTTTTGGTTTTTTTTTACATTTTTAGTGTTTTTTGTATTAACAAAGTGAAACCAGAGAGGCTGATGTTAGTTATTATGAACACTGAGCTTTTCTCACCTTTTATTTTTTCAGTCTTTTATAATGTTAAGTCTTCAAGCAGAAGTCAACCTGCGATGACTCTTGAGTAACAGTGAAGCAGAAAGTGCAATCTCTTCTCGTTTTTGTTTGTTTTTTCACTGCCTGTAATAAATCCACATTAGGAGCCAAAATATCACCTGAGATTTAATGGAAAGTAAATAAACAGTGAGTTCTACTGAACATCTCAGACATATCTTTATACATACTGTATTTTAAAGGATATTCAGTATAATTCTTTTGTGAATTAAACATTTTTTTTAATCGCTGTATTTTTGTGGAGACGTCACATTAAAACCACACAATAAAAACCTATAAAAACTCTTTAACTGGATTTACAAACAGTTAAAACTACTTTAATACACTATTAAAGGAAAGACTTTGTGTGTTTTATTTATTCATTCACTGTTGTTGTTGTTGTTGTTGTTGTTTGCACTTGTTTGAGTTCACCACAAGAGGGAGCTGTCAACTTATGATGGGAGCAAACTTGTTAACACAGTAGGAGATGAAGTAGATTCACTATCACATGCAAAAATTAAAATTATTAGTATAATAATTACACAACTAACAATTCCTTCAGTTATAAGATAATTTTCTAATTATTTTCTCAACTAGTTGATCCTTGTTCTGGATTCATCAGCCTAAACCTCAAGATTTTGGATTAGATATTAATATATAATGAAAATAAACAGTTGTGAATTAAAAAATACATTATTTGATTCACTATTTTGTAAAATTAGGTCTGTTGAAGTGTCCACAACAGGTGCTGCACTATGAATGACCTCTGACCTGTTACTGCAGAGCTCCCTGAAATGTAATTGTGCAGTTATATTTGTAGAGTGTGTGTGTGTGTGTGTGTGTGCATGTGCGCGTGCTTCACATTGTTTTGTTTACATAAAACCATAAGCAGCTGTTAATCTCTCAGCACACAGGTCCACTCATGCTTCGGCTGCAGTGGAAGATAAGTTGTTTTCTGTCTCCACTGCAGCTCCTAATCAGTTTCCTTTAATCCACAAACTTTTTACTTAGTTACTTACAGGAAGCGAGAGCTAGATTTTAAAGGAGGGAGGAAAAAAAAAAATACACAACTTCTGTTAGTGCGCTGCAACTTAGAAGTCTTAGTTTATGAAGGCACGGGGCTGTGGAGCGCAATGAAAAGAGGAAATACCACACAAGTTCCTCTCAACTGGTGTAGCAGCAATGCAGCCTTTTATGCAACTTTATCTGTGTGAATCTTTGCGGTGTCTAGATAAAAGAGAAGACAAAAAGATGGATATTGTTTTGTTGTGGTGTGGTTGTTTAAACAGTGGAAATTATTCACAGAAGTGGATTAATAGACTTTTTCATTCTTTCATGATATTTATACACATGAAATATCACCAGACTTTGTGTTTTAGGGTTTTGTGTCCGTGCAGGTTTCAAAGAGACTGAGAGTTTGACGTAAAGTTGAGGAAAAACAGCTCTGCTCAGGTTATTTTACAGTAACTCTACACCTCTCTCCTTTTAAACATCTGGCCGTGGGCCCCTCTGTCTTTCACCCGACTCGATGGCACAAGCTGTGTTTGTCTTTTGCTCAGCCAAGACGACTGACACCAAATGTGTAAGTTATATTTACCACACCAGGAAACACTGTCAAACACTTTTTTTTTTTTGCTTCTGCCACTCCTCACATCACACCAGCTCTTCTGCCTATTCACATTTTCTGTCTGTCTGTATTTTGGTGTCACTTCCTCCTTAAAACGAGGCCACAGAAGAAAACCATATTAATCAGTCTGTAATCAGATCAGGCTGTCACTCCTCTGCCTTTAAAAAAAATAAAAAATAAGTGCTGCATAATGCGTATTGTTGTTTTTCTTTGTAAATCTTAAGTCATGTGATGTTATGTATGTGAGAAAATATGTCAAATATTCTCCGGGAAGATTCACTCTGTCTGATGTGTTTTTACCATCAGAAACACATTCAGCCAGTGCAGCTCTGACTGATTGTTGGCTGTGATATATGTTTGGCTTCAGTGTTTCAGTCACTGCAAGAATGTGTGTTTGACAGTTATTCATTGTCTTTAGAGGCTGTGTAGTTTTGGATGTTTCCAGTTCAAGGGTGAATCACCAACCAGAAAGAAGTGGGTGACTCCTCCACAGGCTCCAGACTATAAACCAGTAAAATACTTACACATGAACAGATTTGAATAGTTGAAGAGTTGAAGAGTTAGAGGTCAACTTGGATTCACAGCTCATTTTTGCCCGTGGAGGCCTCCGTTTGTCGTTGATCATGTCATTTTAAAGGCTAAAATAGATCAATAAAGGAAGTTATTACTGCGACTGTGACTGTGTTTACTGACCTGAGAATAATATATTAGCTGTTGAATGTTGTTGAATAAGAACGTAATAACATCAGGGAGGCGTCTGATCGGTCCAAACTTCAGTCTGCAGCAGAACAATGAGCCCAAACATACAGTCAGAGTCATAAAGAGTCATCTACAGAAACACGACGGCATCATGGAGTCAGTGCAGGATCACATGAAGAGACACACCGAGGAAGCTTTAACCCACAGAAGAACTGCTCATGTATTGATTTGATTTGATTTTGTTCATTTCTGTTTTTCCATCATTTAACATGCACTTCACTTTAACTCTCCCTTCTTCTGTATGTTTACATGAGTCAGTCAGTGGTGACAACAGCAAATGTTAATTGTTTCAATCAATAATATGTGATTATATCATAACAGGAGCAGTTTAATCTATAACAAAGCATCATATTTTATCATCTGATTTGCATTTTAAATAAAAAGTCTAAAGTTAGACCACAATCTTTTAGATTCTGTCATTAAGGATTGACAAGATTAATGTATTAAACAAGAATAATACAGTAATTACTGAGATACACGTGAGTCACATGAGAACGTGAAGTGATTGACAGACAAATTCATCTGACGACGTTTTAAACAAAATGGCAGAAATTCACTTCTCTTATTCTGATCTTCTCA
Source organism: Polydactylus sextarius (assembly GCA_016801845.1). NCBI lineage: Eukaryota > Metazoa > Chordata > Actinopteri > Polynemidae > Polydactylus > Polydactylus sextarius. Next base: position 17,064,236 of record CM028927.1, read on the forward strand.
AACTGTTGGTGAAACAAACAACATCAAATAATCTAAACATGTTAATATGGATGAACATTTTCTGATTATTTATACAGATCTTTGATCAGTAGAGAAAATAACATGAACTGGAAGAATCAAAGCTAAATTTACTAGATTTTCTAAGATTTTAACAAATATAAAAAACAATTTTGACTTGATATTGACTGATATTATTATATATGATATTGTTTATAAATGATATTTACAAGAGACTTTTTTTTTTTTTTTTAAATCCTCTTATTTATTATTTATTTCATCCTCTCCTCATCCCTCTTTATTTTATTCTATTTTATTTTATTTATTATCTCTATGCTGCTGTTTAGGTGTGGTTTCCCCATTATGGGACAAATAATTTAATTTAGTTTAATAATTATTTTATCTAATTATATATGTTATTCATGAATTGAATATAGATATAAAATAAATAAAGTCTAAAAGAATCTATTTAATTAAAACACCTCAACATTACACTTTAGTAAACGTTTATAACTAATAGAAATGTGATGGTAAAATAAGTAAATAAATAAACCTCCTCGCTCTTTTGTATACCACCGCCACGGCCACGCCTCTTTATTCAAATGAGCTGTGACGTCAGCGGAAGTGAGCGCTACGTCTCTTCTTCCGACAGATATTCCTTTAAAGGCGCATTTAAAGCCGTCGCTTCAGTTGCAGGAGCAGCGGAGAACCTATGCAACAACAACAAAAAAAGCAGCAGCAGCCGCAGAGTCGAGCGACCGTCCGAGAGCTGAACGGACAAAAAAAAAAAAAAAAAACCTACAAAAAAAAAAAAAACAAAAACAAAACAAAAAAAAATACACGGAGGCAGCGGCTGACACAACCCGGAGAGGTGAGCACCTTGTCCGGTTAAAGCACCGGTGACAACACGGGACTGATATTAAACATTTTGTAGCCGCTGTTGTTGTTGTCAGCTGCGGCGGAAAATACTCAGCATCTCAGGTTGCTGCTGCAGATAGAGGAGGAGGTGGAGGAGGAGGAGGTATTTACAGTAGTTTGTGTGTAGGCCTGTGTCAAAAACAAAAAAAGAGAGAGGGAGAGAAAAGAGGCTGTTGGTGCAGACAACCCGGGACAGGTCAGGCTGCATTATTAGGCTGCTCTAATTATAAAGTGTGTATAATTAGGGTGTTTGTGAATGGTGTTGTGTGTCATACAGGCAAAGAGGAGCTTAAAAACAGAAGAAGCTGCAGGTTTTGACATTAACATGAGAATAATTTTCTTTATATTTTAGTGTTTTTAATCTAAAAACAACAGCTGTAACCGACTGTTTACTGATTATCTGACACATGTGACTGAGGTGACGGTGATGATGCAAAAATAAAACAGCTGGTTTGTCTGGTTTGATTCTGGACCAAGAAATAATAACGATGAGAGAAATTCACTGTAATCGTCTATTTGTCACATCAGTGTTTTTTCATCAGAAGTGGCTTCTGGCTTGGTTTAAATGTCATCAGATGTGGGTGTTTGCAGATTGACTTGAATATATATATAAAAGATACTAGTGAAAATATCAGTCAGTTGATAACTGAAGCTGTTTGTTGGTTTTAAAGCGACGGTTTGACAAAAAGATGTTTCTGTCTGAATCCTCCACCTTGTTGCTTTACAGAAAACAAGACAATAACATTCTCCTTTATAGATTTAATGGATATTACTTTCCTAGTGGGAGTTTATGTTTCTGTATTTAATCAGAAAAACAAAAAATGTGTTTGACAGATGCAGCTCTGTTGAATTATTGGTTCCAAAGACTCAGAAGAGAAAAGACACCACAGTGTTTGTGTGTTTGTCCTGGTTTTGAGCACATTCTGACATATTGGCAACCGATGATTTATTTTTATGCTTGTGCCCACGAGAGCGTGAGAGTTTGTGCACTGTATTGATTAAATGTACATGTGTACAATGACTTACTGCCAGTGTGTTTAACTAACTAAGTTGTATGTGTATTATTATTTTTTTTTTTTCCAGGTACAACTTCAGGGCTTTAAGATTTGCAGCCTGGACCAAACAGTAACGTCTCAACGACATTTATGAAGCTTTCAATGCCTTTTGGTGAGTCAGAAATCTACACACACACACAATTAGAAAGGAGGCAGCAACCGTCTCTTAAACTCACACTCATCTCTGTGTTTTTAATTGAACTTTCTTTTATGTGTGTGGCAATTTACTGTTTTTGATCCAGTAAATCTACACACACACACAAAAAACATATTAAATTTGAGTAAAGAGAGATGTTAATAGCCAACAGATGTGCTCCTTGTCTTGTCTTGTCTTTTGAAGTCTGGTGTGTTTCAATTCTGCCGAAAACCACATTGAACCAATGCAGAACAACAGTGAATAGATGTGCAGTCTGTCTGTCGTCAGTGTGATCTGATGGTGGGACGGGGGAAATGGTCGGGGGAATTAGCAGACGTGCACATGCACGCGCTTTTTTCTCCGTGCGTGCATCGCTTTCGAGAAGCTGTGATGCAGCGTTTGTTGGTTCATTATAACTTAAGATCTGTCGTCTCAGCTGAAGTGAAAGCGATTGACTTCCTCTTGAAGAAATGTTTGCTGACTATCAACTGGTTCTGAGTCAGCACTGACTTATTACACACACACACACACACACACACACACACACACACACACACACCACCACCACTCTCTTCTCTTCACCATATCATGTGCAGACAGTCACATGAGCACACACACACACACACACACACACACACACACACACATGCACATAAATGTACATTTACACAGATGTTAAACCAACAGAGCAAACACTCCTGTACACATATTGTACATACACACAGAAAGGCTTTTGTTTATCTGCCCGTATATAAATATTTGAAACTTTGCATGGCAAACTGGTTCCTATTCCCATAAAGAACCTATAAATTATATATTATCACCGTCTTTCTCTGAATGTATTGACTCTACACATTAACAGAAAGGATGAGGGAGAGACTGAGGTTTGGAACCAAAACAAACTTTTGTGAAGGATCTTTGCTTTACGAGTTGAATTGTTTCCCCAAATGTGCAAAAACACACATTCATTAATCCACCAAGGGACAGTCCAAGTATATTGACCTTGACATGTTGACATGTTGACATGTTTTGAAGATTGTTGTCGAACACAGTAAAGTGAACCAACACCAGAGACTCCAGATTTGTTTGGTTAATGGTTTCCACAGAGTATGAGGAAGCTTAAAGAGTCTCAGCAGGACCAAACCAAACTCGTGGGTTCCTCAAAACAACAAGGTGTCCAGCTGTGATCACGTGATCTGGACACCCCTGGATGTCAAGGCTTCGCTTTCTTTTCTCACCGTCTGCTGACAAAACAAAAACTTAACAACGTTGTCTAAACAAACAGGAAGTAAACATGAAGATAAATGTAAACTGGCTTAATGAAGTCAACTGAAAAGATGAAAGATAAATTTGTTTGTTTGGACCGGAAACAACACTGGAGAGTTTGGTTTTCTTGTTCATAGCTGCCGATGTAGATTGACCTAACTAATGTTTGTTAGCTTAACTTAGCTTAGCATAAATAATAAATCTGAAACGGCAGCTTGTATGGCCTCTAAAGCTGAGTGATAAACATGTGCAGTGTTGTTTGTTTAATCCGTACAGACAGTTTAATGACGGTGGGGGCGTGTTTCTTGGCTGTGCACAGTGATTTCTGAAAAGTCTGTTGAAGTTTCTGGCTTCCTCAAGACCTCATAGTGGCAGGAAGACTCTAGGAGACGTAGTACCAGAACACTACCTGTGAAACCGGATCCATTAAGGCCAGATGGAGTAAAATATCCATGAGTTTGAAGCCTTTTTTAATTCCCTGACTGTAGATTTTAAGGTTAAAGACTAAATGTTTGCGGAGCTTCGCAGCGTAACGCAGCTCTTGGCCAAGACTGTAAGTAATACTCCCCGTCTCATACTGACCTTTTCCCCATCTTGGCCTTTTCTCTGTACATCATACACAAACATACATGCAGGCTTTGTATCCTGAGCCTTGATCCTGTGTGTAGATAACCCATTTCCTACTGGTGTGAAGTTTTTGTACACAAACCTTGGTGAGAGAGAAGAGCGAGCGAGCCAGTGTGTTTTCCCACCTCTGATTAGAGCACAAGACTGTGTGTTTATGCCTGTGTGTGTGTGTGTGTTTGTCGTCTCACTTACATCAATGCCCTCAATAGTCTCCCTTATCTCTATCAGATCTTACACACACACACACACTTGTTGCAGCTATTAATGCCGTTGTGTTGTTTGAAGCTTGTTTGAGTCACAGTGTTCGGCAGCTGAGGGATAACACAACCATGATTGGCCTCTTTTTATAATTATATATTTTTTATTCATTGAATCAAGAAGCAAATTCAAATGTGTTTCATCAAAGGATACGTCGCAGCTTTTGTTCTGGTGAGATGTTTGTTGTTCTGGTGGGTAAAAAAACAAAAACAAAAAAAACAAAAAACAAAATACAACTCAATTACTTTGTAGATGTTATAGTTTAATTAATCTAGATTTTAATAGATCTACTTGCATGTCACCAGACTGGGTTAGTGTGGACTAGTCTGTCAGGGTCTATTCTAGTTTATTTTTTAAAAGCATTTTTATGTCTTTATACAATAAAACCAACAAAGATAGTTGAGAATTTACACTTATCTGATATTAACCACTGACCACTCACAGTTGTTTTTTTTTTTTTTTTTTAACGTTTGAGAACCAGTCTGCTAAAAGGCCGTGATCAGACCTATACTTATTGTATCATTAAGTGCATTCATACTTAATAACTTGTGATTAGATCACAAGGTGCCATGTCAAACCGCGTGTGGAGAGTATCAGAAACACTGCATGCATGGCTGCTTGTTTTCTAGTGGTGGGAGGACTGTTATCAAAGTCAATATCAGATGGCTGTACTGTATTTAGCCCTGGCTCTGAGTTAGAGGACACACACACACACACACACACACACACACACACACACACACACACACACATCCAGGGATACACTCCTCTGCCAGAGAGATGTCAATGATACAAAGCGTTTTCTAAGAATAGAGACTTTGTTTGCAGCTCTTCTGTCATCTCTTCTTCTCTTTCTGGCTCATTTCTTTTCCACTGATTTAAACAGATACAAACAGAAAAAACCAAAACTGAATTCTCTTCCTCTTTTTGGTTTCCATTGTTGCACATCTTCAGCTTGTACTTAGTACCAGGTGGTTGCATCATTTACAATTGGGTAAAAATCATCGTGTTTTTCATTTTCTAACACTTTGACGCACAGATTGGACATTTTGTCATGTTGTTTACCGTTACAGTTTAATCACATGAGAATAAAATCCACCAGAACAACAGCCACTAAATGGACGTATTGTATTAAAAGAAGTAAACATTAAAATTACTCATTGAAAATACAGAAACGAAGCCGTTGGAACATGTTTTTTGTTTCTATTTGAATACTTTAACTAAATTACATTTATAATAAAAACATTGTTTTATTCCTCCTCCCGGTCTTTCGCTGCTACATTTATTGTGAAAGGTCGCGCGTGGTCACAGGTGTTTTTATATAAAACAATCAGCCCGAATCAGAGGTTTCTTTCACCCTCTTGTACCTGCAGCTACTACAGTGAGAGCAGAACAATGAGTTGGCGTTTGACTCGTTGTTATTCAGCAGTTTCTGCCGGAGTGAAATCCTGTTTCATAAATTTGTTTAAAATAAGGTGTGAAGAGTGTTATTATCCTCCAAAGATCTGCGAAGCCAGCACCAGTATAAACTGAGACTTGGCTTCTAAAAAACTCAAACTGCAAACAAAGAGTAATAAGTCCTGCTGCTTCGATCAGTTATTACTTTTTCCAGACATTTTTTTTTGGTGATTTGGACTTTTGTGCAAGACATGGTAAAATCTTTCCCAATTGCACCAAAAGTTGTTGAAGGTGATTTTTTTTCCCTTCAGGGCTGAGTCATTCTCAACCCAGACACTACGAAAAGCTTTAACAAATTTGGCTCAACCATATATATTTTTTTTTTTTTTTGGCCTCAAGTTTCTGTGGTAAAATTTTAATACTCTCCTTCTGAGCCAGAGGACAAACTGCAGCACATCATTTTGAGTTTTCTTTTGCCAATTTTTTTTTTTTTTTTTCTCCAAAGTCACAGTTTCAGGTAATGAAACTTTCGGGGGGCGTTGCTCCAATCGTTCCCATCTTTCACTGAGTCATTCTGACCAAAAGAAAAAAGAAAAATGTCCCTTCACAAACTGATGTCCCGCTTTCCAATTAGATTACCAGACTGGACCAGATGCCAGGAAATGATTGGCGGAGACTCAAGTTCACTTTATTTGGTCTCGCTTGCCTTTAGATCCTGATTGGTGGAGCAGACACACCACACCCAGTTGTCACACATTTATCTTTCTACTGTTTGCTGTGTCACTGTTACAGTCGGTGGATAATATAGGCTACGCTGCATTTACCTCAGGTTGATGTTTTTAAAAGCCTGAAGACAGAGCAGAAAATTATACCTAATGATTTCTGCTCTTAACTGGAATGTTTCTGTCGAACTGGTTGTTAAACTGGTTAACCCTGAACACATACTCTCACACACATGCTCACACTAGGTCATGTAGCTGTTGGTTTAACGTTACTAGATCAGGTGTCTGTAATTTGAAGTTGACTTTGTCATGTTACAAATTAATAAATAAGTTACAATACTTTTTTTTTTTTTTGCCTCTAGCATCGAGAGGTGGTCGGTAATCCAGCTAATATTTTTATTTAAGAAAAATACAATAATACAGGTACATTCATATAGATGCAATATCTTGTTACTGATGTTTTTTAAATATTAACTTTAATAAAACACTCATCCATCAAAAAATAAATAAATAAAATGCTGCAACTGCAACTGGAAAAATAACCATTTCAAAATAAATCGCTCCTGTCAAAGCTTCATTGTTTTCATATTTTCTTGATTAATTAACTAATTGTAGTGTTTAATTGTAGTGGGGCAAAGTGACATCTTCAGGTTGAAATAATTGATTTTTTTTTTTTTCTTTGATGATCAAAGTAGTTTCTTGTTAGTTTTCTGACAGCTGATGCTTTCAGTTATGAAACGTGAACACACTGTCTGAAAGGAGATAAACACACACAAATAGTCAGTCATGGAGGTTGAAAGAGAAGAGGAGATAGCTGGCTTTGTTCCAGTAACGACATTAACACTGTGAGTGATGCTGCACTCAAACTAATGGACACACACACTTTAGACATGCAACATTATACAGATTGATATCGTCTTATTTGCTACAGTATGTAAATCACTTGTATATCTCTTGTATGTGTGTAACATGTTTGTGAAGCTGCTTCACGTCGTCTCCGTCTGTGTGTTTGTCTTGTTTTTGTGTCGCTCAGTGAAGACAAACACAGCCGGACGACAGCTTTTTTGTTGTGGTCAACCAAATACCCGGTACTGTTCACTCATGGTACTTGAAAGTGGTTTTGGATTAAACTCTCTGCCAAATAGTTTAATCAGCTTTGCGTGTTTTGTTGCGTCCCAGTTACTGATTTGACATTTGGTCTGTTTTTTTAAATTTTATTTCAATGTTTATAAAAATGTGAGTTTCTCTGAGTCGTTAGCTTAAAGCAACACATTGTTAATGCTGCAGAGTAAAACAGTGTCAGAGTAGTTTTGTATATTCTGGTTTGGAGGAAATGTCAGTTGATAGATTCACATGATATTTCTGTTGAATGTGACGTCGTTACAACCTCAGTTACACTTCATTTGTTGCTCATCCTCTAACATTTAGAGCAGATAATTGTACTTTATTAGTATTAGTAATGAGTGAACCTATACTTAAGGTATAAGTACCAATCAAACTCAACTCAAACTTTAAACTTATTTCTCAAACTTTATTTTTAAACCCCTTTTATAAGAGTCGGAGCTGACCAAAGTGTCGTACAGGAGGGAAGAACAGTAATAAATAAAATAAAATGCCATAAAATACATACATAAAACAAATCGAGTTTAATAAAACACAAATATAATGTAAATAAACAAATAAAATGCAAAAGAGCCAAGTCACTAAAAGGCCAAGGAGAACAGGTGAGTTTTTCAGGGAGGATTTAAAAGACTCGGTCACCTTTGGTTTTCAGTCTTGACTTTGGTACAATAAGTATCAGCTGACTGAAAGATCTCACTTCATAAATGTGAAGCAGCTCTGTCAGGTACTGTTGGCTGGGCAGCCCATTAAGAGCTTTAAAAACAAACAATAAAATCTTAAAAATCAATCCTGAAAGAGACCGGGAGCCAGTGGAGTGAAGCTAAAACTGGGGAAATATGTTTGTGTTTGCTGCAGACAATGTTAATAAAGTGCGTTCTGGGCCGATACACGGTTAGTTACAGTAATCCAGCCGTGTGTTAATAAAAGCATGGATTACAGTCTCCAGGCCTCTACGGGAGAGGAGCCCTTAACTTTAGATAAAATCATCAGGTGGAAGAAGCTGGTTTTTATAACCGAGTTAATCTGCTGGTCAAACCTGAGTTTGGTGTCAGAAGTCGCACCAAGATTTTTTAACTTGATGTGAGATTGAAACCAGATTTTTTTCTTGACGTCTCTCACACCCACACACACACACACACACACACACACACACACTGTGTTGTACCTGGATTGTTTTTTTTTTCAGCACAGTGAGTAGAAAACTGTAATGTTTCCACCACAAGATAGTGCTGATGATTCAGAGTCTGTTGACACAAATCTATCGTCATGTTGCCTTTTTTTTAATGGGATTTTGTTTGTTTGCAGCTTAAATGCTGCGTTTGCAGACTTTGGTGAAAATGTTTGGACGCAGTTTACTTCAGTTTGTACGCGACCCAAACTAAAAACACTAAATACAGTCATCATTCCTGTTCTGATCCGGTGGAGAAACAAAACATACAAGAGGAGGAACAGAACAAGGAAGAAAACACGACTTTCATCTCTTGGTTCATCATACAAATGTAGACAACAGGAAATTATAGAGAGCAGAATGTTCCTTTGTGATTAAAGTAATGCCAGTGTTAAAAACTTCTGTACCGTATCATCACTCCTGCAGAGGCTGCTTGTTTGCATGGTAATTAACATGTATTTGCACGTGGTTGTTCAGCAGATCATGATGATTTGACTTTAGTGTTGACAACTAAACCTGTGCGTGCAAGAAAGGAACAGGTCAGGAGTTTGGAGCTGCTGAGCTCAGTCGGCCTTTATCAGCATCAAGCATGTGTATATGTATGAAAGGGAATATGTGTCCGTGTGTGTGGCTGTTTTTTTTTTTTTTGTGTGTGTGTGTGTGGGTGTGTTTGTGTGAGTGTGTGTTAGCTCTGCAGTGGAATATTCCATTAGACGTGTGGGTGGAGTTAAGAGCTTACCATCTTGAGGTCTTGTGTGATCTTGAACAGGTCCGTGCAGGCAGTTATAATTCTGTTGGCTTGTTGTCAAACTTGCTGGTGTGAAACAACGATGTTAGTTAAAAGACAACAAAGTCCGGTTTCTGTCGGTACATTGGTGTGTTTTTGCTGTTTTTAGTAATCTGGTGTAGTAAGCTGAGGGTGTTATGTGTACCGTTAATAAGGTTAGAAGTACTTTAGAGGCAAGGTTTAGGATGTGCATGTTAGCGTGTCTTAACAGTGGTGTGTCACAGTAATAGAAAGAAAAACACACTGAAATGGGAAGATGCTTCTGCATGAAGTAGATCTGTATCGCCTCTTTGCATTTTTTTTTTTGTGTGTGGTTTTTTCTGTGTGGTTTGGTTTGCAGTTCCCTAGTGGCTAAAGGCCTCAAGAGGCTGTCAGTGGCTTTAGCACACACACACACACACACACACACACACACACACACACACAATCTCTTCACAACCCCCCTGAGGTCAGACAGACAGGATGCAGGTGGAGGGTGCAGTAATGTGATGTTGGGTAGGGGGTACTGTACTCGGAGGGGGCACAGATGGGGACTGAGGTGGTGAATAACAGTCTTGTGTGTGTGTGTGTGTGTGTGTGTGTGTGTGTGTGTGTGTGTGTGTTGTGGGGTTAGGTGGTGAGGGTTACACACAGCCAAGCAACGTGACTCCGGTGTAGAAGTAGGCCAAGGCTGCTGTCAGCAGCTTGTCAAAACTTCACAGTATCAAGCTTTGAAACATTCAGACCTGCATGAGTTGACACGGCTTTAAACGTTGTTGTCCTTTGATGGTCATTTGTCAGCAAGACTAGTCATTAAAACAAATTTGTGGTTTCGAACACACATAAGAGAATGACTGATGATAGATTTACAAGATACAAAGATGACATGGACTGTCTAGACAGGCTCTGATCAACAGGCCTGACCCATTAAAATAACTTCTGCTATAGTTAAATAAACAAATAATTATGTGTTACAAAATATAAGCATTGCAGTGTTTTTCTGAAGTCCCGGTAACCTTTATCTTGTCTGGACAGAGGCGCTGTCCGTCTGTTTTTTTTTTCCCTTTTGAGAGCCTGATAGCTGCGTTGTGCTATCTGCTGTGGGTGTGAAGCGATTGCACAACGTATGTGGTCGGTCAGAGTGTGAGGTGGCCGACCAGACTGTTAACCAGTTGGGTTAAAAATACACACAAGAGGTGACTGGTTTATTACTGGTCGCTAATGTTGCACTAACATTCGTTGTATATTACTTGAACCTGTGTGTTGGAAACACACCTGAGCTCCATTTTGTGCCTCTGGATCCATAAAGAGCTTCAGGTCACCACTTATAATCTGAGTGCTCTCACACTCACATACGTCCTCATGGTGCTGATTATATAATTTGAATTTACATAATTGCTTTAATCTAATATATCATTTGGATTTGATGTTTTCAAATGGTGAATTTACTTGAAGAAGCACAGTGACCCTGTTCTTTTGGAAAATTACGTGGCTAAATTGGTGTAATGGGACATGAAAGTGAGTGTAGTTTGATAAATCTTGAGTCAATCCAGCTCATTTTGTGATAGATTGACTCTTAACTTGATCAGCTTGTCAGCAGATTGACTGACTGACCTGGATTGAACTCAGCATTGACCCATGACTCATCAGTCTATGTTTTCTAGTAATTTAATCTTGATTATGGATAAGAGTGAAAGTGAATAAAGAGATTTTATTTTCACCCAATAAGTGAAGTGGAGGCTGCTGTGATGCTGTGAGGTTGGGATGAAGTCGAGATCGGAGGTTAATTCAGAGCTGTCGGTGATGGGACGCTCTCATAAATATTGCAGCGCGAGCGCGCGTGTGTGCACGTGCACATATGTGAACAGCAGGTACATGACGTCACTTCCATACCACCCAGTGTAGTGATATAAGCCCTGGGTTATGAGCAAGGGATTTGTCATTGACGCTAGTGCACGTTGAAACACATGTGCACCCCCTTCTCTCTCTCTCTCTGTCATACTCTGCACTGCAGCAGCACTGCACCATAATGCACACATCCCCCGTTTACTCTCTCTCTCTCTCTGACGCTTATCACCACCATCTGCCTCCCAAAGCTGAGAATATGGTTATTTTTCATGGGATGTTTTCAACTGCACGAGAATGTTGAAATGTTTGTGTGAAAATGTGGCTCTGCAGAGCTTGAAAAAAACAGATGAAGACTCTGACAGACACAGAAGACTTCACATCTGTCAGCGACATTTATCTGAATCTCATCTCACATGCATCCATGCACAAGAAAATACCACCATCTTAAATGGAAACACCATGACTTTACACCTCATAGAGTTGATCATCTGATTACATTTTGTTTGCCTTATTTCATAAATCATGGAGGCGAGTTTTTCTGTCACTCGTCTTGTTGACAAACTCCAATTATCTACTTCTTCTAACCTCTATTATCTGTTTAAATAATATACATAGACACCTGTTTGTTCCAGATGCATAGATACAGACAAATATTAAAATGCAGATACAGACATAATGGACATCGCAAGCTAAAATAACCATCTAATAAACTGCAGTATTACTCATATGTACCCACAGATATAACACACAGAAGCAGCTGCAGGAATCATGTGGACACATTCATGGTTATTTTCTCTATGATGAATGAATGAATGAAAGAAAAGCTGCTTCTTGTTGCATCACAAGCTGAACTGATATTAACTGGCCTTGATCAATAATGGAGGGCTTCACATGATGTAGTGGCAGTTTATTAAACCAGATTGCTTTATTTTCTGTCTTTTTCTTCTTCTGAAAGCGAAGCTACGTGAAGGGATTTCTTGGGTTTCACATGTAATCAAGTCCACAAACACTCACACAACGTTAAATCAAAACAAAATAAAGATCAGATCATTGTATCTGCTGTTTCTCTCTCTCAGGACCAAAATAAGTCTCGCTTTTTGTTTTCATTCTTTGTCTTTTCTGGCTTTTTCACACACTCAATCAGATGCACACAAACATTCATAGATCCAAGCATCAGTGTGTGTGTGTGTGTGTGTGTGTGTGTGTCTGATCCTGAGGTCTTTGGCCTTGTAAGCTATAACCAGCTCTATATGGGTCATCACTGCGTTGTGCGTCAGTATGTTCACGTGCCCTATTGGTGTATGTGACACTAAAACTCTTGCCACTAACACCCCCCCCCCATGCAAGGTAGACTTTATTAACCAGTACAAACAACGAGGGCACCAGTGTTTACATTACAGTTAACTGTCAACTGTATTTCTCAAACACTTTCAGCAGATTGGTTTTGCTTAGCTGTTGTGGAAAAGTAGATGTTAAAATTTAAACGGTTTAGCTCCCAAGTTTGTAGATGTAATGAGGGTCAAAAGGTCCAGAACGAGTCCGTAACTGGACCTGGCGCTAAAAACTGTTTCTGCCACCTGCTGTTTCCAAAGTCAAGACAGAGTCAAACGCTTCTTAAGTTAAGTTAATGTTAAATAAAGACCAGTTCCACAGCAATGATCAATGATGATGTTGATGCTCTTTATAGAAATCTGTCCACGCTATGTGAGTTGGCTTCAATCCTTATGGTTGCTGCCCTAGTTCAACCCAGTTCCCAAACTGGGATTTCTCTTCTTTAAATAACCGTCAAGATGGCAGCAAATAGAAACCGTCTCCCCATTAGACATGCCCATGTTTTTCTAGAGTCTTCAGTGTCAGTCTGCTCGGCAGAAATGGGTCAAATCACCTAAATGTTTGGCCCTGAAGGGGTAAAAAAAAAAAATTCAGAAAATGTAAAGTTGTTTTTTTTTTCCCAATTCAAGTGACGGCTTATTGGCTCATGCTTCATACTTGACAGGACTTGCAGCAGAAATGACATCGTCTGTTTTTCTCACGTTACCTCGTATGTAAGAGACACATACGAGGAGACGCAGGGAAGTAAAACGACGGAGCTCGCACTGATTTCACACCAGTGTCAAAGGTAATCTGGTCTGTAGCACAAGAATAAACACTCACTAAAATAGACTGGACTGTTGGTTACATGTGTGTTTGCAGATTTAGTGTGTGTGTGTGTGTGTGTGTGTGTGTGTTAATTTGTCCCTAACCTTGAACTTTACAGTCATCTCCTTTCCCTCCCTTGTGTCTCAGCCTGTCTCTCTTTTATTTCACATGGATGTCAAGATAAAAAAATAATAATTTACTGTGGTGTCTCCATCCTCTGGTCTTCACATTTTCCTTCTCTTGCACTTTCCTCCCTCATGTGAGACAGTATTTTGTTTATGTTGGCCACCAGAAAAGCTGCAGTGTAATTCTATATAAGCTGAGCTCACGTTTCAGACTCACACACACAGGAACAATAACACAGTTGACTGGTGTTACATGTGTGTGTGGACCTATAATCAATCACAGAGCATTCATACATTGTGTGTGTATGTGTGTTGTTCGTATTAGAGATGCGGGCCAGATAGTGTTGTCAGCTGAGACGAGGAGATGTGTGGATGGATAGCGGCACAGTAACCTGTGTTATTATTATTTTTTTTGTTTATGTTAGCTTCATTTCGTTTACTTTGACTCGCCACCACATGAATAGATCTGAACGTGTGAACTCAAACTCGATCGATTACACTCGTCTGCGAAGATTCAGAAGAGTTTCAAATTAATTTCACCGTCAGAGGAGATGAATAAATCACCTCCTTATGTGCATAAAAGTATAAAAATGTGTTTAGTTCCTGTTTCATCTCAGTCTGAACCTTCACAACTTGTGTTGTTTCCATTTCTTTGGTTTATTGAGGCTCCTGGCTCTCGGTGTCTGGCAGGTGTGCTCTGTTTAGTCTCTTATGGTGTTTTTAGTTTGACAGAAATGAGCCACATTTTAGAGGAAAAAAAAACATGTGACTACTGACCAAACCAATAGCTTTTTTTTTTTTTTTTTTTTTTTTTGCATTTTAGGCCATTAATTCCCACACCATCAGTCTGAAGTTTAAAAATAAAGCTGCAGTGATGTGAAACCTTCTCAGAGTCACACACACACTCACAGAACATTTGGTTCATGTTATTCAGTGACTGTGTGGTAATGCAGTCGAGGGAACAGACTGTATCACAACATGGGTGTAGCATCAACGCGGTCACCTAAAAAAGTTGCTTGGCAAAAATCTTAGTAGTTACTGGCACCAGAAAATTAAATTATGGTCAAAGTGGAGAGACAAGGAAGTGAGATGTAACCGACTGTCTGTTTTTCTATCTCTCCTCACAACTCCAGTGTTTGTTTTGTGGAATTTACCGTTTAGGGTGTGACGTTTCATCGTTACGAGAAACTTTTTTTTAATTTGACACTTTGTTTGATATAAATTCTTTGATATACGACTTCTGAAGTTTTAGGAAAAACAAGCAAGTGGTTCTGCATGATGCAGTAAAAAAAAAAAAAAAAAAAAACACACGCTTAATGACTAAGAGATGGTTGTTTTAAAATGTTCTCACTCGATTTCATTGATATGGATACGGTTCAGCGAGTGGTCGACTTATCGGTCTTATCTAAGTTTAAGAATTTATAGACAAACTCCTCATCATGTGACATCATGGTTTATCAATCTGATACAGTTGTTAAGCTGCAGACACACCTCAGATGTTGAACTGAGGCTTGTAAGTTGTAAACTGAACATTTCGCCATCCGTCATCTACTACTACAGCTGGTTATTTTGTTGAATGTTCCTGCAATGTGCTTCGAAGCAAAACCATAATTTTAACCACCGCCCTCACATATTCTTATAACTTGTGTTCTCGTCAAACCAGCTCTGGATTTTTTGTTGTTGTTGTTGTTGTAGCATAGATATAAGGCATCTGTTTGTAGAAGATTTAAGATGTCGTGTTCTGTCTTTATCAGCCGAGGGCGCGGCGGCGTCACCGTCAGATTGAAGCAGATTTTAATGGACAGATAGATTGTTATGAATCAGGTGTGTCTGTAGAGGAGTGGGGCTGTTATGTAATCTTCTGCATGGAGTGAGAGATTGGTGGTGGTGGTGGTGTGTGTGTGTGTGTGTGTGTGTGTGTGTGTGTGGATATCTTGAGTGCATCATGAATGTTAATGGAGACATGTGAGAGCAATGAAACTGGAGAGGAGGTGAAAAGAGGATCCAAGAGAGCGACAGAAACAGGCAGAGAGAGATGAATGTTTTTGTCTTGTATCCCTCTCCTTTCATTTCTTATTCCTCCCACTTTCCACCTGCTCCATCCATCCATCCATCCATCCATCCATCCATCCATCCATCCATCCATCCTTATTTTGTTTTCTTTCTCAATCTCTCCCTAAGAGGCTTGATGAGGGTCTTACTGTTCATAACATTTGTGTGTGTGCACCATTCACGTGGCACGCATTAGTGTGTGTGTGTGTGTGTGTGTGTGCTGGGTGTGATGAAATGTGCCGTCTCTGTGGGTTATAATCCAGTGGCCTGCTGCACAAAAAAACACACACAGTTTGGAATTTAACTCTGTGGGAAATCGTTTTGAACATCCACGCCGTCTGTTTTTCTCTCTCTCTCTGGGCGGTGTGTTATTAGCTGAAGGCCTTTGCTACTTGCACTCCTCCGTCTATTTTTTATTTTTTGTTTTTTCCCCAGCGCACATATCTCTCATTTCTTCTAACTACACATACACCCACAAGCCTCCAGTCTGAAACAGTAGCTCAATTTGAAAGCGTTTCCGCTCGTAAAACACATTCTTCGCTTTCATCTTTCATATTTTCTCTCTTAACCCTAATGGCATCTGGTCACACAGATAGTTTTTGGTTTTATGTGTCCAGGTTTTGAATTATTAGTCTGTGAGATCACTGCTTACAGACCAATACGATAAAATGCACCACCCATTTATTAGAAACAAAGAGCACATTATCTATAGATTCTGTCTTTCTAGCAGGAGTTTTCATTTCGGATTAGACGGAGACAGACGAGGATTGTGAACTTCACTTCTATTAAATGGTGAAAAAACAGATGCATCTTAGTGCCAAAGTAAACATAACTTCTTCATGTGTCAGCTGATGTGCATCACATGACGCTATGATCTACCTATATTCATAACAACACACCTGACACACATGACATACTGTGGGACACACCTTAATTTCTATGTTTGTGAACTATGGAAAAATACAGCTTCGCTCTGTTTGTATGTTACAAAACTTTTTTGTGTTGTGACTCACTGGTGTTTCTTTTTTTTCCTCTCTCTTGTTTTGCTCATCCGACTCCTGACCGACGGGCGGACGTCTGCGTTCGCCTCCTCACCTGCTGCTGCTTTCCATCGTCAAACCAGATTGATCAGCCAATCCATGGGGATTTTCAGAGGAGCTCCGCCCACCGCCGCCACCGCAGCCACCACCTGCCCACTTCGTCCTCATCCTTCCCCCTCCTCCCCCCGCGCCCCCACCCACTCCATCCAGCCCTCCATACACAAAATGACTCTGGAACTCACCGAATGGTCTTCTATATGGATTTTTACTGCCTGTAATAGACAGTAAACAAAAACCAAGAGGGTGAATCCTCAATGACAAAAAAGCCATAAACACACACACACACACTACACACACACACACACACACATACACACACACACACACACATCCATACATATGCACACACAAACATACTACTTACACACACACAAACAGGCATGTAAAACACTAACATACCAAATTAAGCTGACAGCTTTGTCCAGGCAGAATCACACACCTGACAAACACACAAAGAAGCAAACGCACAAAATTCACTCTTGGAATGTACCGCACACTCTTCCTGTGAAAATTCAACTGCTTCCTCTATTATTTTTTTTTTTTTTTTTAGTTTTTGGAGGGATTTCTTCTTTCTTCTTTTTTTTTTTTTTTTTTTTTTTTTTTTTTTTTTTTTTTTTTGGAAAGCTGATTTTGTTCCACTCTGGAGGGAAAAAAACGAGGCGAAAGGAAGAAGAGGATTTAAAAACGTGTTGTATTTGAAGCTGCAGTGTTTTTTTTTTTTTTTTCTCTCGCGTAGCGGACAAACAACTTGCTGACTGACTGTTTTTGTTTTTTGGTTTCTCTACTTTAGCAGGTCAGGATATTGAGATTTATAGGTCTATAGATGATCTGATTGATATATATATATACATATATTTTCCTCATATTTCGTGTCCACAGCCTTTTTAATTTTAGCAGGACCCAGTTTTAGACACATTTTATTACCTCGCGTGCTGGGACACTGTCTGTTACAGTCTCTTTTGTTTTATTCTAGTGTTACTAGCACTCCATCACTTCTTGAAGACTTTGAAGACGTTGAGTTATACTTGCAAAGCAGTGATAGTTGTAACTACTATATAACTGCAGGCAATTCGTAGCTGTTAAAGGTTGTAATTAAGTTACTTCTAGGAAGTCACTACACATTTTTAAATAACTAAGTAACTTGATATAAGTAGTTTGTTGAAGCAGGGAAAGCCTGTTTTTGATAGTTAGAGATTTTCAGATTTGTGTGTTAGACGAGGCGTGCGCTTGACTTCTTGTCGCGTGCATGCCCTCCACCATGCCTCCCCAGAACACAGAGGCTGACGCTATGCAGGTCGGATCTCTGGTGGGCGGGGCTAACGGCAAAATCTCCACGGCATCGGGCTCGGACGAGGAGAAAGGAGGAGGAGGAGGAGGAGGAGCGGCAGCAGGCGAAACGGATGGAACGGGCGGAGGAGGCCGGGGCGGGGAGGAGGAGGCGAGCGAGGGGTCGATCGAAGGCATTCCTGTGAAGAGATGGGTGATGCACGGGGCCGTGATGTTCGGCCGCGAGTTCTGCTACGCCATGGAGACGGCGCTGGTGACGCCTGTGCTGCTGCAGATTGGTGAGTTTAAAGAGTCAGTAAAAACACAAAACTTGCACAACACTTGAAGTCGGTATTAAAACAGCATCTGTTGAGCGTTAGATGACGAGAAGAAAATTCCCCTTGTGTTCACCTTGTTCAGATGGACTTCCACTGGAACTGCCAAGAGATTAACTGAGTTGAAATGTGACACACACACGCAGACGGACAGACAGACCTTCAGTTGCATTAAGTGTACTGTCATTTGCACCCAGCGTCGTCTTTGACAGCCTTTGAGAATACGCCAAGTCCTATTTTGTCTAGAGCACACTAGAGCCCATAGAGAGTGTGAAGAGTGAGAGGACGGGAGGAAGATGGGAACAAGAGAGAGAGAGAGAGATCGGAAGAAGGAAAGAGGGAGATGAAAGGCTGAAGCAGAGATAACCTTATTTATAATTTAAAGTCACTTTCCATGGAACCCCTCCCCCGCTTCCTTTCTGTTTCCAAACTCCTTCCCACTCACCGATGCCGTGTGATCTCCTGCCTTACATAACCCAGGCGACGTGAGTGGCAGGTCACTCTGTGGCGGCCGTGACTCCTGGCTGACTCGCGCAGGACAAGGCGCAGCAGGGAACCAGAGGCTTTGAGAGACTTGCTTCCAGTTTTTCTGCTTATTTTCAAAAGGTTGACGCTGAGACGTGCCAAGTGTTGGAAAGTTAAAAAGGTTTATTCAGAATCTGATTATCTAAGATGTACCAGCAGCAGCAGCAGCAAAAGTCAAGATAATCCTTAAAAAAATCATTAAAACAATGACGAGGTTTGTGATGAAAATAATCTGTAATTACTATAACCATATCAGGCTCATCTCCGGTGGTAATATCAGACTAGAGGAGATGCTCGGTACTTTTTGGTTCTAATTTTAGCCCTGATTAAGCTGCCCTGACCTATTTTGTTTTACATCAGGATATGTCTGAGCCCCTCTTAGCAGATTTTGTAATTGCTGCGAGGTACGACCGACACAGATTAGTCAGCTGGAATAAATAAAAGCAAAGCAGACAGAGATGTGACTTTAGGGGTCTAGCTGTAGATTCATCACCGGTGTGGAGAGCTAATTCTGTCGCGTCGCCCTCGTCGTATCAGGCTAATTGACTGCCATTATACTGAGAGGATTTCCTTTCCGTCTAAATTAATTCTGAAATAGATTGCACTAAGTAGTATCAGATCTCGAACATGATATGAATGTCCAGCTGTATGTCTGTGCTTAAAACAGGATGAGACTCAGTACATCTGTTCAGATTTTAACCTCTTTTTTTTTTTATTTTTATTTTTTATTTTGACAGAAACACATTATTTGTAGTTGGAAAACTTTATTTTATGACCACTTCAAACTGAGAACAGCACAACATTGATATATCATGTTTTAAGTTTACACCCCAGCAGACAAAAATCACAATAACATTTATTTTGTTTTGTATATCTGAGGAAGTCCAGTTTAGCTCCTTCTTGGCCCTAACTAACCCCTGAGGGAAATATCTTGCTCCTGTTTAGTTTAATGCTTGACTGTGTACTTCAGTTAGTCGTAAACCTTTTTATTAAAATAGTTTCCTATGAAGGAAGAAGGGTTAATGATCTGCTGAAAGAGGTTGTTTAGGTGTAGAAAGCTTGTGCTATTCAAAGTAAAAAATAAACTCCATTTGGACTATACTTCTACACACTATCCCGTTCAGCTCCATGGATGTGTTACGAGAGCTCGGATATGTCAGAACCAGACGAACCTTGTGCTCATTTGTCCCGGTAGCGTACTTGCTCTATGGCAGCAGACTAAATCCATTGTGGCGTCAAAATCATTTCCACATAAAACACCATTGTAAAAGTGTCGATAGGGCCATTGTAGCGCAGTTGAAAAACCGTTGACAGAACAAACAAGGTGGAAGCAATGCGGAAACAAACTACGTGGAAAATAAATGAGTTATGAGCTCAGTGAGCAACAATCGAACCGCCACCACCACCACCACCTATTTCCCTAATGATGCTCACAAACTTTGGGTTACTGCAGATTCATTGATGTTTTTTTTTAATATATATATATATATATATAGTTTGCGGACATACAGACATAGTGAGAATTAAAAAAAAAAAAAAAAAAAAACTGCTCTGGCACAGGTCCAACCTTTAGGAATAATAAACACCCCCCTCTCCCCCCTCCCCACTCCCAAATATGCTCCACACATGCTGGAGACTGACTGTAGCTACTGGAATTAGCTGGATAGCTGGTAAGCTGGCTGCCTGGCTCGGCCTGACTGAAACCATTGTATGTGCAACCTCACAACACTGGGGTCAGAGAAAAGGGAGTGTATGTCTCTCTCTCTCTCTGTCTCTCTCTCTGTGTGTGAGTGTGTGTGTGTGTGTGTGTGTGTGTGTGTGTGTGTGTGTGTGTGCTTGGCAGACACAGCTTGGTCAAGGAGCCCATATTTACACAACCCAGAGAAAGGATAAGAAATTTCTACCTTACAAGGTCTTCTGTGGAGAAGCACGCACAGCTCTTTTCTGCATCTCTGAGCTTATGGCAGCACTCACTCATACCAGGGTTTAGTCTTATCAGGCTATATATATATATATATATATATATATATATATATATATATATATATATATATATACACCCTATATTATGAACATTAGCTTCCCCTTCCTTCTCCATCTTATGTTGCCACACAGGCATTTTGTTACGATTTCCCTCCATGTGCTGTGGCTCTGATTTATCCCGCCTGCCCTTTAGATGTTCTCTTCGCTGTCGCTGAAAGTCGCTCTCAGTAAGAGCATCATCTAATGACTTTTAATGCAGCTAACAGTGAGATAAGAGCGAGAGAGCGAGAGAGTGAGATCGAGTCAGTGATAGGAAAGGGGATTAAGACAGATGACGGGGAAGAGAGGGGAAAAAAAAGGCGTGAATAGATCGGGAGATGAGGACGGAGAGAGAGAGAGAGAAGAGGCTTTAAAAGGAGAGAAGAGAGGAAGTGATGAGTGTAGACACGTTGTGTTGCTCACATCCTTTTTGGTTGGGAACATGGTGCATTACATAACAAGCTTTCTCAGAAGTGAAGTGAGATCTGAGGGACAGGAAAAAAAAAGCTGTTATGGTACCATGATACTCAAGATGAATTAGTGACAGAAGTTAATAAAATTAATTATTAAACAACAAGAAATCCATTATTTTAATCAAGAAAATTGCAGTATAATAGCGAGACTGAACAACATGAGTGAGGGAGATCAAGTCTCCTTGCTCAGCTTGTGTGATACAATGTCTCATTAATGGTTTCTGAGTTTACACGACATTTCAACTATTTCAACTTCAACAGTAACAGTATTTAACATGACTAAATATGGGACTTTGTTAAACTAACAAACTGACAAAACCTTTCTTTTTGCAACAAACAGGATCAGTAAATTCCTCCATGTTACAGTTCAGGACATTCACTAGTCTTAGTTTAGGATCCGGATCAGAAACTATTTGGTCAAATGAATGAACATGTGTGTATATTTAATTTGATATTGGCAGAAATTATACTTTTACAGTTTATGGTTTTATTAGCGCTGTAGTGTGAATGAAGCTTTTTTTAGATTTAATTCATTAAATCTTCTCTCCGCTGCCGAGTCACTGACACTCGACTCAGGGTCACGTCAAGGTCACGAGTTGTTGCCGTCGGTTACGTGAATCATCAGACGTGTCTCTTGGGAGTTTGTTTGTTTGTTCTCTCGCTACCACCTCCCCACCACGTTAGTCAGACGTCAGGATCAGCGTAATCTTAAATTAAACCAAAGGTTTGTTTTTTTCACCATTAAACTTGTTTATTCTTAATCTGTTTATTGGCTTGCTTGATTAACTCGCTATGCATACAGAAGCAACAGCTATGCCACCAATGTGGTGCCCAAAGCGGAGCAGGGCTGGCAACATTGTTATCCTTCTTTGGAGGCCTTCTTGGCTTTACTAAAGGAGATTACTGCAATCCAACAGGAAATGCCCCCCCCCTCTATTCACTCAGGTTCTGTGTAGCTCACTGTATCAGTGTCTTTTTTGTCCCATTTATCTTTATTGTCACGACTGAAAATGTTAATTTTAAAAAAAAAAAATACTTGTCAAAACAAACACTGTCTTTGTGACTCACTGGGAAACTCACAAATTTGTCTGGAAATTCGTCAGCAATGTTTTTTTTTTTTTTTTTTGTTGACTTCCACAGGCTGTTTATTATATTACTGTACAAAGTGCTATTTACCTGTGTAACAAACCTGCTTGATCTTGATCATTGTTTATTCCAACATGCCAAGTAAAACCTAATCCACCGAGTGATCCCATCATGTTAGCGGGTCTAATCTAGCAGATGACCTTGCAGATAGTGTAACAGAGTGTTACATAAATGGCTTGATGTCACACAGAGACTAATCACCATAATCTGACCCAGTCATTCGTGGGACAGATCGAGGACGGATGACGTGTGATAGATGGATAAAAATGTGTTTTCATATTGTTTTGCGGTTTGAGGCAGGTAGAAAGAAAAAGGAAAAAAAAAAAAAAAGGAAATACCCAAGGGGAGATATGGAGAAAATGTGAGAATAAGTGAGAAATAGCAGCAGCTGAGTTTGTGAATTGTGTTTTTGTCAGCGTGTGAGGCCTTTTAACCACAATCTACAGTCAGTCCACACTTTCTCAGCAGAGGGAGAGACGGAGAAAGAGACAAACACACCAGACCCGTCAGTTATTTAAAGCCGTTTCTATTTTTAGAACTTTATATAATCGCTGCAGTAAGTTATTTTTGTTTGTTTGTTTTTGGGTTTTTGTTTTTCATTTCTTCATGTTATCACCGAACACGCATGAAGACACAATAGAGTTTTAGGAGGGTTATTTGCGAGCACGGCCAGGGTGAGTTCCTGGGTGAGGTTATGGGTGTGATACTGTTGTGGCTGAAGACGACGTAAACAGCAACGCCAGCGTGCCAATTATAAACGCCAGAGCTTCTCCAAAGCTAAGTTTGATCTCTGCAGCAGACGGACGTCATGTAGGATGTTTTACACGTTGCATTTAATTCGCCTTTGTTACTATGCGCATGTGTCTCCTATACAGCTGGCGCTGTGAGCCGGGTATGTGGACACTTTTAGTGTAACATGTGAAGAATGCAGGACTGAATGTGTGACTGCATTTGTATTTGTTTGTCAGCACATTGTTCCCACCACCCCCCTCACTCCTCCCTCCAGGGAGGTGAAGTCATCAAAAAAACAAACCACCACAAACGCTCCCAGGTGATGATGAGGGACAAAGAAACATCAGGGGAAGCAGATTTTTTTCAAACAATACGTGACTAAAAATCAACAGTTTCATGTCTTGTCATCATTTGCTTTATTTGTCACTTAAGGGCAGACGATAAAGACGCAGTTAAAGACATTTAATAAATATATTGGAGAAAAAATAGTCAAAAACACAAACTAAATGAGTTCAGATCAGTTTTAAATATGTTGAACATGTGGAAGAGAGTTTAGTTGAAATGTTTAGTTGAATATTTCATGTGGTAAATGTGTAAATATGAAGCGACGGATGTTAAATGTTTCAAACCCAGACTTGTTAAGTTAATAGTTTGACTAACGCGGAGCTGCGTATCATCGCCGTGTCGTCGTAGTAAAGGTCAGATGTTCGTCTGTGAACCTGCACGACCTCGTGGTGGTTTGTTGAGCTCCCAACACAGACGTTTTGTTAATTAAAATTCGCGCGGCCTTCGATGAGACCCAGATAGATCGTAGACGTAAACAACTGCAACCACACAGCTCGTCCACAACATCAGGGTGTGTGAGACACAACAAACATTATGCAACGATAAATCACAACCGCACCCTCGTCCTGTGACTGACAACAAGAGCATTTAAATCAAACACATTTTTTTAATGTATATAATTATCTAATTATTAACATAAACAAACATGACCACAATTAGATTAAGTAACAGTGATCTGAGCTCCTGGATATGACAATTATGAATAATGAGACGAACCGTTGAAGTCAAAGTCAGTGAGCATAGAGTCTGAAAACTAAAGACTAGAGCATCTGTAAAACCTAACAACACACACATAAACACACAAAGAAGGCCAAATAACAGCCAGCAAGCACGCCAGTAATGGCTGCCTCGGGGTTAATTTGTGTGTGTGTACGTGTGTGTCCAGTACTATAACATCTGCTCTCCTTCATTGACAATCTGCTTGGCTTTGACAGTAAAACGAGAGAATGGATGAACGAGGACGATCGGATTAATTGATTAAGACCCATTAGAACCTGTGAGACCAGAGAGAAATAATTAGATAAAAAAATTAACGATGTTCTAATGTTTTAACTGTAACTGTTTTTATTATCAATGATACAAACAAGAAACCTCCTAATGACATTTATAATGTGTCACTTGAAGTTAAAAGACATCACTGCAGCTATGGAAACAAAAAATCATACACAGACTTTGTTAAATAGAAATAAAGGTTGTATTGATGATTTTTTTTATATCCCAGCCTGTAAACGTGTACGTTAACATCGTGAATTTGTAAATTCTTCTCCCATTCAACGTCTGAATCGACCTTTTCTAATTTTTTGCTGACCTATTGCACCCGTGGTTACACAAGATTACTGACCGTTCGCTGCTGATTGGCTTTATTGATTTCTTTTTTTCTTTTTTTTCTTTTTTTTTTGTTAGTGAAAGGGTAACCAGTGATGCTGGTGTGAGATCTCAGTGTGCGATAGGTCAGTCACTCTCACATATGGTTCTAACATCAGTCTTAAATGATATTAAATCAATGATCTTTTTTTTTTTTTTTTTTTTTTTAATTTTATTTAAATAAACGTTGGTCAGATTTCACACATTCAAATTTCTCAACATCACTTTCTCTTTTCTGTCGGTTTCCCCGTCTCTCTTTTCCAGTAAGAGGTCAGTTCACTGCAGTGGTGTTACATAACTCTGCTGACTACAAGCAGCTGTGTGTGTGTGTTAGTGTGTGTGTGCATACATACAGGCTTCATGCAATTATAATGCTACCGCCTTACGCAGTGAGTGGTTGGTAAAGGGTGTTTTAATGGATATTGTATTTCCTGTTTTGTTGCATTGTTGACTCCATATTTAGCTGCTGTTCAGTGCAATAATTACTAAATATACATATGAAAATAATCTGCTATTTATTCCCTTTTATTTCTTTTTTCTTTTACCGCCATTGTGCTGCTGCCGGTTGATGGGATTAGCAGTTTGTCACCGTCAGCTGTGCGACACATCGTACATCACTCAGTGCTTCACTCAACTAGGCACTTTATTAATGATGACCTTGGCTGTGCAGCTTGTGTACCTTGTGTCTGTGTTTGTTGGAGTGGGTCTGAGGACTGGAGACATATGTGTGTGTGTGTGTGTGTGATTGATGTTCTCACCACCTCTCGCTGCTGGGAAGTACTATGACTCACCCGTTTCTCCCTCGCTGTCTCTCTTTCCACCACTGCCCTTTTCTTCACTCTTTATTTTTCATCCTTTTGACTGTAAATGTTGGGGTGAAGTTGCTTTTTATTTGTTCTTTTCTTAGCAGTATTTTTAGGTCACTAGGTCTGACAAACATCTCCAGGATGAAAGCTGTTAGCTCCACATTTACAGCACCATGAACTTCAACAACGATGTCTTCTTTAAATAACACTAAACAGACGTAGTAGGACATAATTTTATACCTGCAAACACTCCCGATTTACGCAGGAGGGTCCCTATTTTTAACCCTTCCTCTTGTCTTGTTTCTCTCACTCTTGTCCTGATTTAATAGTCATATGAGTCAAATTGGTGTTTTGTGTGTCGATAATTGGCAACTCAACCTAAACAGCCCCCCCGCGCCTGCGTTACTGCGCACATCAATTCCCACATTTGATGCGCCAATTTTCCAACAGAAAATTACCAAAACGGCTCCAAAAAGAAGAAAAATGTGTCCAAATTTCAGTCTGTTTGGCTCTAGTCACGTCAGCAAATGTCGGGCCGACTTCACCGACTTTATTTAATTATTGTTTGATTAATTAACAATTAGACTGTGGAGTTCTTCCTTTTTTTTCCTGGCAATGATGGATCCTCAGCGCTCACTGACACTCTCACAATGTTTACACTTGCTCTTAACACACATTTTGTGATGTTCATTATGGCACATTTCATTGTAGCTGTGGATTTAAGACACATCCTTGTATTTGCATTAATTTGTAGCACAATTTAAATTTGAATATCTCGTGTAGGAAGATACATTTGTCTAAGATTTGTCTACATGTCTAAAAGAGCTACACAACCACAAATGAGCTAAAATGATAATGTAAGTATAGCCAGCTACATTTTAACATCTTAAAAGATCATTTATGTGTGTGTATCCTCTGGAGGCAGTTTTACTGATATCGTGCAACATCCAGCCCGATAGTTTGGTTATAGAAATGAAAGAAAGAAAAAAAAAAACCTACTGGGTCTGTCGTCTCTACTAGAAATCCAATCAGAAGTGTTTTGTATTGGATTTGTGATAAAACAGGATGATACTTCTTGGCTTGAAAACTATTTAAAACAGTTGTAGTTTAATGACACTAGTAAATATGTAGTTGTTATAGCTGCTACTGACCTTATGAACTTGTTCCAGATCTAGAAATGGACTGAACTGAACCTAAGACAGAAACTATCTTAGGTTAAGTTGCATCAGTCTGATTGATGTGTTTTCTTATTGGAGACGACCGATGGTCAGTGGCTGAATCGGTTCAAATCAGCGTCAGAGTCTGAAGAAGAAAAAAAAAAGTTGTTTTTCTTTTTCTTTTTTTTTTTTATCACAAAGCTCAGAGGAGATTCCGGGAAATGAAAATGAAGAAGATAAATGAAGAAGTAGAACAAAAATGTCCTTTGAAACTGGATTTGTCCTTTTAATTATAAGTCACGTTTTAACACCAGCAAACTGAAAACCAGCATGTGACACTGTCTTAAATGTTTTTTTCATTTGCATACAGCATTAGAAATATCTGCTGTGTTGAGCTTTGGCTTAAAATATACAACCAGATTCTTTATCAATAATAAAATATTGATGTTAATATTTTAAATTTGTTCCCAAAAAAAACAACAACCATCTGTCAAAACCCAGCGTTTCTTTCTTCTCTTTCCTTTCTTTACTTTGCTTTCTTTCTTTCTTTCTTTTTCCGCTCTGAATAATACACCTGACTCAGTTCATATGTTTTGTTTATTCTAAAACACCTGCTTCCTCCTTCTTTTCCTTTCCTCATGCTCTCTCTGTCGTCTCTCACTCTCCTTCCTTCCTGCTCCACTTTCTCCCTGCGTGACCTCTGCCCCACTCTCACTTTCACACCATTTCTTTGGCTCTTTTCGGGGACGTTTGTCATTTTTCTTGTGGTTTTCTCACGCCAGCGCAGGATATGAAAGGATTGTTTTGTGTGTGTTTATGGGAGAATGGGCATGGGAGGGATGGGAACAGAGAGAAAGAAAGAAAGAAAGAAAGAAAAAGAAGAGAGGTGAAGTTGAAGGTGGAGAGAATGAAGCTGATGTTTGTCTCGTCTCTTGTTTTTTTGAGTTGTTGAGGAGAAGATGCTCATTTTGTGTTTGATCGCGTTGGAAAGTTTGATGCGAGGAATTCTGGCGTGTTCTTACAAAACACGTTTTCCCCCTGAAAATATGCAAATAAAAATATAATCACATAATCATAGCTTTGTACTTACACTACTGTGTAATTAAAATTTACCCATGTGTTTTCCAATATAGTTGAAAAGGGTGTGTTTTACCAGATAGACCACAGTGGGTTGAGACTGTAAGCAGTCATTTGGAGTTTGGAGTAGAAAAATCAACAAATAAATTAATTATAGGATCAAATTATATGTGCAAATCATTGCTAGCAAATCTCATAATGAGGCCAAAACCAACCATCTTCCTTTGGATGGATTATAACTTGTTTTATTTAAATTGTTTTCAAATCATTTCCTTAAATCTGCAGCACGTTGAACAGAAGTAAACGGTGCATTTGCTGCTTTATAAATACACACATCAGTGTTTAAAAGTGATTATGCAGCAAAACAGAATCAGGATGAAGTGGGAACGACTCGAGTGTGTTTGTGTCCGCCCAGTTCAACGGTGTGACTCATGTTATTAATGTTACTTTAATAGCTTTTGACCAACAATGGAGTTGAGTGTTACACCGGAGAAGTCGATTAATCACATAATGCACATAAATCACACAAACACAAACACAATACGTGTCTGTAATAGCAATAACTTATTGATTTTGGTTTGCTAGAAGTCATGTTTTGTTCACTCAATGTTACAATAAACACACATATATATGTGTGTGTGTGTGTGTGTGTGTGTGTGTGTATACGTCACCAGCTGAACATAATTGTCTGTCAGTAAAGACAAAGGTCAACTGGGTTCTTCTTCTATCAAGTAAAACTATACTATTTGTTTGTATTCATGTGATTTCCGGGGATAATTCGTTTTTCAGAACAGCAGAAAACAGAGGCTCCTTTCTGCTCTTTCAACTTTTGTAATGTTTATTTTGGTCCAGACGTCATGTAGCTGTGGAAAAAAAAACAAGTTTTAAAACAAGTGCAGCATCAGACATACAGTAATCCTTGTTCAGGTTCTCCCACCAAACAAGGAGAGGACTGTTGTGAAAGACGGGAGGACTCCTTATATTCATAGTGATCAAGTGATCTCAGACTCCTCTTTGAAGGAGTCGTTTGTTTTGTAACAGCTTTGAATTTTTTTTTTTTTTTTTTGTTTGTTTTTTCAAACCGTAGGAATATGAAAGTTAAAGAAATCACACAAACAATTGGAACCAGAAAGTTTTCATCTCGACATATTTGAACATGTGGGGACGACGTGTGGAAACACACACTGGTCTGAGCTGAAGTTGTGATGAATGGAGAGACTGTGCTTCCTCCAGTCACACATCGTGTGTGTGTGTGTAGGAAATGTACATAGTAAAACTGAGCGCTTTGATGACAGGTTGTTCGTACTGTAGATATTTCTTTCCCATGATCAATCAACAACACTCTCTTCTATTGTGACAGCCTGATTATGAACTTTTTCTTCATCCTCCGTCCCGTCTCCCCCTCTGTCCTCCACGTTTCCTCCTCCCTCTCTCACCTTATCTCCCCCCTCCCCTCTCTATTCCTCTCTCTCTCTATTTTTAATTTCTTTGATCTAAAACCTTTCTCACACTCCTCTCTCTCTCTCTCTCACTCTCTATTTCTTTTTCTCTTTCTCTAAAATACTTCCTGCATCCTGATTCTCTCAGTATTGTTCCTTGTGTGTGTGTGTGTGTGTGTGTGTGTGTGTGTGTGTGTGTGTGTGTTATATACAGTACAAAAACTGTGTGGGAACTCAGCTGTGTGTGTATATGTGATTGTGTGTTGACAGGTGCCTGTGTGTGTGTGTGTGTGTGTGTGTGTGTGTGTGTGGGAACAGAGACATATCTGTATTTACTAGGTGTTGACTGTGTGTGTGTGTGTGTGTGTGTGTGTAGGGGGGAACTGTTTACTAGGAACTGTTTTCCTGTTTTGCTGTTGACAAATCTACAGACAGACAGATTCCTATCTGCCTCTTTGTCTCCCACTTTATGACTGTGCCAGTGTTTTATCAGGTATTGTGTATGTGCTGTTTTGTGTGTGTGTGTGTGTGTGTGTGTGTGTGTGTGTTCTGTCTCCTTGGTGTCTTGTTTTTCTGGGTACAGATGCAAACATAGGTGTGTGTGTGTGTGTGTGTGTGAGGCTGAGAAGAAAAAAATAATACTGAACTGGGTAAAAAAAAAAAAAAAACAAATGAGACAAAAGGAGAGAAACAAAGCTTTCTTTAGTCTGAACAAACTGCACAACAGGAAGCGCTGTGTGAATGACACGGCCATATTAGGAGACGGGAAGCGAAGGTGATGGAGTCTCCGTGGTGACAGGGTTCCCAAGACCTGGTCGCCACGGCGACATGGGGTCAAGCCCTGTTTATGGCCGTCTCACGAGGAAAAAAAAAAAAACCCAGAGGTCAACAGGATCACGTCCTGTAAAGCTGGAAGAGAAGGTGGTGGAGTCGATGTTGATGTGTGATGCTGTGATGTGTGATTGTGTCAATTTACAATATAAAACATAGAACTGAATACGTCCAGAAAGAGGAACTCAATGATTTATTCAAAGTAGCTCATTGTGTCTGAAAACAGCACATTGTCCGACATCACACATCAACACGCTGTAGAGCACTTTGATATTAAAATGCTACTAAATTAATCAAATAAACATAAAACTAGAAACTGTTTAAATGATTTTTAAAACTAATTTGGCTTTTTCCAGGTTCTCTAATGCGAGTAAATTCTGCTATTTGAGAAAATCTTTGTGTATTTAACCGTCTTGTAGATAAAACAAGTGATATCGCTGAAGCTAAGGATTAGACTTTCTTCACTGGAATGTATATCCAAACATTTATTGATAATTTATTTGATCGATCAAAGAAATGTGATAAAATAGTAATTAGCTCTTAGTAGGACAGTGGTAATGTATCTTCAGTGAAGCTGTAACAGTGATGACATGTGTCGCTTCACGTCAGTTTCAATATGATCAATGCTGACACCCCCTCCACCCCACACACACAAGGTTATGATTGATCGATGCTGATTGCTGGTGATATTGAGTCGGTATTGATCATCATGTATTGCTAAAATGTGTTTCAGAGGTTGGAGTCTGTGGCTAAAACCACTAATAGTTTAATCTTTCAGCTAATATATAAAAGTGGTTATAAACTTCTAATAAAACTCACTTGTCACAGCCTCACGGCAAAAAAGGCATCACTGTACAATCCATTTGTTTTGCATGAAGATCAATTTATAATAATAATAATAATAAAATTGGTCAATTTGGTCTCGTCCTTGGTCAATTAAACAAAATCATGACTTTTTGGCTTTGACTGTGAGAGAACCTCAGACCATAATCTCTGCCACAGAGAAACATGTGATTTATCAGCAGTAACAGTGACGACATGAAAATGACCGTGATTGCAGAAGCAGAAACCACAATTTGTTTGAGGAAATCTCACCGCCTGGACGCAGCTTCGTCAGCATCGTGCAGCGTTTCCTGAATTTACCAACAAAATGAACTTGTCTCAGTCAGGAGGTAAACTTTAGACAGAACGGGCCCCACCTCAGTCTACTCAGTAATTGTACTAATATAAAATGGTGTTAATGGGTCTGTGCCGGAGGTTGGGACATTTTAGACTGTGTCCTTATAATTGGATATAACAGCACTTAGCTATTGATGTTTGCATCATTAAAGGGGTCTGGGTGAAATCTATCAAAGTGCATTTAGGATTCCTAAGAGCCTAATGTCCTCAGTTGCCATCATCTTATGTGGCTTCTCTCTCTCACGAATTATCATCATCGTCTCATTTTCTTCACTTGAATCTCCAACATCTCCGCTCTCTTCCTATTAGATAACTCTGTTACCAATTATCGATTTAATCATAAAGAAAAAAAAAAAAAACAAGAGCGGGGGGATTATTGCTTTTCCATCTTACGTAAAGTGAAACACAATCACAACTTTTACAGGCTGTACCTGCCTTTCAGTGGCGGCCTCTGCCGTCACTGTTCTTATCAGATAAAAAATAAAGACGTTTCTTTAAACATAATTTAATATTTCAGCCACGCCAAATTCTGACATTTGAAAGAAATGATGCTGTTGCAGAAAAATCCCAAGTTTGAAGAAGATTTTCCCAAAGTAGTGGTTGTTATTTTGTTATTTCAGCCAATAAATGACGTCAGTTTAGACCAAACTGAAAGCAGACACTTTAAAAAAAAAAAAAATAATGGAACAGTCTCCATAAATTGATACTTTTAATGTCTCTTGTCTCTCTTGTGCGGCGGCCAAATTGCAGTTTATGTAAACTTCAGTGAGCTGCATTAAGGGATAAACTATTTATTAGATTTGCTGTTTGCTACGTAGCCGACGTCGGCTGTTTACATTCCTGTCTTGCCAAGAACTTCAGCTATTGCTGCACCTTGAATATGACTATATGAGTTAGGACAGTTAGGACGCTATGGTGACTTGCTTTTGTGTGCTGTCAATATAAGAAAAGGAAGCGTGAACATTGGTTTTGCTTTTCCTTGTGGTGGCAGAGTTGAGTAATGGAGTTTAATGCTCTACAGCTCTTAATGCTAATGTTTTCAAGATCCTTTAAGTGACAGTGAGACGATGAAAAAGTTGTGATTTAATTATTTGTGATCCAGACGACTTCACGTCTTTTTTTTCTTCCTCCTCCTCCTTGGAAATCACTGCTCTGTGCACACGCCTGTATCTTAGAGGCGTTTTCTGATTTGGTTTTGTTATTTTGGCATGGATTTTTTTTTTTTTTTTTATG
Source organism: Polydactylus sextarius (assembly GCA_016801845.1). Classification (NCBI taxonomy): domain Eukaryota; kingdom Metazoa; phylum Chordata; class Actinopteri; family Polynemidae; genus Polydactylus; species Polydactylus sextarius. The sequence continues at coordinate 17,096,864 of CM028927.1, forward strand.
CATGGGTGTGTGATGACTTAATGATAACTGCTTTCATTATCAAATGATTGATTTCATTACTCTGTAAACACTGTGTAAGATTAGACTTTTTCCCCTCTGAGAAACGAATGATATAAATGTCAACTTTAATTATATTAATTCTTCGTAACACCCATATCTGAGGAGGAAAATAAAACTGTCCAGATATTCTCAGACTGGATGGATGAAGTACTCTGAAGTTTTGTAATAAAACCACTTTGACTTCCACCAGCTACACTTAGACCAGGATATGAAGTTGTTAAGAACAAAACCTTGTGATTGACTCACAGCTTCAATAAAGGCCGGATGATTCACTTTATTTATTTTTTTTTTTATTTTTTACTTTGACGCTTGTTTTGTAAGAAACAGGTGCAAGTTCTCGCAGCTACATCACATCAATAATACTGGAGCCTGATTGGTTGAAAACACATGAAACATTTATATTATATATGAACACGACGTCTTAAATCCTCTTAAAGTAAATTAAAGTACTTTTGTTTTGTACTAAATACTGTAAAACTCATGCTAATCGAATGTATTTGGTGTTGGTGTGACGCTTGAAATTTAAAGTATAAACTACATTTTACTGGAGTTTTCATGATAAATACATTATCAGTGAGATAATGTCTAATTATGAATATTTACCAGTTGTATGATTGTGTATCCAGGTGGCGTCTCCTTCACTGACGTCTCCTTTTATTAGGTTTTATATTGATTTAATTAAGTGTGTGTGACAGATGTGATTTCAACGTGTTGTTTGATGTTATTCGAAGGTATTGAAAGCATGTTTTCTGTTTAGTGCACAGTATGTGTCTCCATTATGTTGCTGTGTTGAGTTATTAGTTATATCCATTGACTGATGCTAATCTGAGACTCCATCAGTCAACATGTGTTTTTGCGGAGGAAAAGGTCAGAGCACAAAAATAATAAGATCCTGGTTTAGTAACAAGGACGCATGGATTGAAATGGATATTCTTGTTAAATTTAAAATACTCAACATAAGCACGACAGGCCGAGGTCATTTCCCCTTCATCTGGTTTTTCTATTTAGCCGATGACACATCAAGTTATTTTCATTCAGCTCCTACTTTTAGGTTCATGTTTGTGAGTTTTATAAAGTTTATTTGTCTTAAAACTATTGAAAAATGATGGAGAACGGCGACGAGACTTAACACAAAGTGATGTGTTTTCTTTAGTTACGTGCTCATAATCTCCGTATTCCTTGAGGACAAATTAGAGCACAAATGTGTTTTTTTTTTTTTTTTTTCTATTGTGTCTATTACACAACAAAAGCCTGAGAAACTTGACCACCGACTCTAGTGACTCTACTCGCTTATTTTCTCTGCATTAACCAGCACACAAGGGGGTTGATGCCGCCGCCCATTGTGTGATAATCCAGGTTGAACATTCACGTAGAGACCCTCAATAGACTCGGGGATAAATCCTCCTTGTCGTGTACGGTTGCCGTGGCTTTACCCCTTTTGTGTGAGTTTTAATAGAAGGTGTTGGGAAAAAAGTCAGACGAAGGTCAACTCTTAGGTAACTGAGGTGGCAACAGAAAACACATCGGCCCGTTTATGTCGCCCCGTACTTCACCTGTGACTGCAGCAAAACTAGTCCCACATATAGAAATAGTTTGGTAAAATGTCGATGCTGAACTCAAGAATTCATGTCGATTCATGTCATCATATTTAAAATACACCATTATTTAAAAATATAGGTTATGTGATGACTCACGTTCTGTTATTTAGAGGTTAATATCTCTGTTTCTTTATGGTTTATGTTCATATTTAAAAAGTCATCAAAGCTCTTTAAGTTAAACATTAGAAATGTGGAACTTAAGTGAACAATAGGAGGTTTATTTTTTTAAAAAGAATATTGTTTTTCATTTAGATACTTCAAAGAGCAAAGAAATAAAAGTGTTAAATCATATTTTAGTTGTTTTTTGTGAGTTGATGTGATAAAGTTGTGAGTTGATTATGTTCAATGTTTGATATTGTCTCAAATCAATCACAGGCCATTGAATCAAAATCATATCGAAATCGTGTGGTGACAACCTTTGTGATATCGACAAATATCGTATCGTGATGTAACGTGTGATTTCCACCTCTACTAAATTCATGGAGATGAAAAAACATCATTTTTACGTCACCATTGCTCCATTTATCTTCTATGTGTCGTAGAATAAAGTAAAGTTGCTTAATTGCAGTTTTTCTTTCTTTATTTATTTGCATAAAAAGCCAACTCGTATTGAAAACACAAAGTTTAATTCAAATTGATTAAAAAGAAGAGACTCTTTCAAGTTGCAACTTCTCTGCTTTGACTCCTTCAGTTATGTTGCTACTTGCGCCCCCTGCTGGGCGAGAGAAAAACATCTCGGTCAAGTTGTTCTTTAATGTCTCTTTCTGTATAAAACTCACGTCTGTCCTTTGTGTCTTTGTGTCTCCAGGTCTTCCAGAGCAGTACTACAGTCTGACGTGGTTCCTCAGTCCGGTCCTCGGCCTCATGTTCACTCCTCTGATCGGCTCGGCCAGCGACCGCTGCACTCTGCGCTGGGGCAGGAGGAGACCGTTCATCCTGGCTCTCTGTATAGGAACACTGATCGGAGTGGCTCTGTTTCTGAACGGATCGTTGATTGGTGAGTGTGTCGGTGTGAACGTGAAGTAACATAAACATAAAGGTTTTACTATTCACTGCTGAATCTTGCTGATTTTTCTAACCTGATGAACACTTTAATTTAAATTATTCACATTCAGTCACTTTAATAAATTATAATAGTAATAGTCATTAAATATCTATGTTGTAGAAACACTCAAACAGTATCAAAATATATTTTTTTCCTCATATTATCTGATTAATTTTAAGTTATTTTCTTTGAAAATTGTTTGTGAAGTTACACAGCCAAGACATGTAACAGTATCTTAATAGTTTTTAATATATTTCTTAATGTTTTTACATGAATATAATTTTATTTTTAACCAATCAACAGTTTTTAATTTAATTTACCTGATCTGACAATTATTTTTCTAGTAAAAAAACTCTGAAAAATGTGAAAATGAAAAGGAGAATAAATGACAACAAATCAAAAACTTGCTTAGTTTATGAAATAATAAAAAATAAAAATAAAAAAACACATTATCCATCAACAGAGACCTAAAGGTAACGTCCTAATGTTTGTTTTGTCGATATATTGCGGCAGACAGAATGAACATTATGACAGAAATCCACTTTGTGCCGTCTGATGAATGTTGTTATCTAAACCTCGTGAGAAAATCACGACGCCGTCGGGGAAACGAACACAACCTGAACAACATCGGCAGCTCTGTCTCTTTATTTTTCAAGCTGATAAAAAAAAAAAAAGTGCAGCCTGAGTCGAGCTCTCTGCTTATTACATCACTCTAATGTCATTACAAGGTCATACTCATCTGGTTCAATCGAACTAATTGATCAGCTGTCAATCACGCTTCACAGACATCGATCCTGCGGATATGTATATCAACGTAGTTCTGGTTGCAGCGTCATTAACCATATGTTGCTGCCGATCTCATGTTATCGCTTTTTTTTACTTTTCAGCCTCCGTCAGTTCTGTTTGTTACGTGTCGTATTTAGTTCACATAAAAGAAGCACTAAAAAAATAATAATCCCTGTTGGATTTAAGGATTAAACACACGATGATTCAACAGAGAAAGTGGAGAAGAGATTATTCCATCACATTTTTTTTTTTTTTTTTTAGATGCTTGAAACCAGCCAATGTCAATTAATCTTCTGTTATCTAGTAACTGATTCAGTCACACTCTGTGAACTCATTTCTTCCAGGCGGATTAATGTGATTTAACAAAAATAAAACGAAACACACGTTGTTCTTTTCAGTTTTGAAATTGCGGCTCATAAAACGTAGCATTTAATTATATTTTTCTGACAATCTTTTATGCTAATTTGCACATTTGATACGTTTTTTTTTTCTTTCTAAAACGTGTATTTTAAAAAGACTTGACATTATTTTGGTTAAAACTAATTCAGTCTGAATAGTAAGGCAACATGATACTTGATACCTGATACTTTACCTCGAATTACCTAGTTATTGTTGTATTATTTTATTTCTTTCAGTGATTTCTCAAGCAAAAAAATGCATAAAGTAGAATATCTGCTTCTGCTTGAACTGATTGTTTGTTTGTTTAGAAACAAAATAACACGTGCTAAGATGCTACTGTCATCTCCTTAAAATCTTTCATCTCCGAAAATAACCGATCCATTAAGTAAAGTAATATATCTCATAAATGAAAGGCTCGAACGAACGATCCATATTCACATGTGAACCAAATGGGCTAAAAATGTACAATACAATAGGAGACTGTTCCTTTTTAAATGTCTCTAAATAGAACAAAGTGAAGTGAATTGTCAAAGGAGTTATAAATAATAAGAACGAGGCTTGTGTGAACTGTTTTCTGTCAGCAGATTCTATTCACTTCTGTTCTCCTTTACCTCCATTCTTCTGCCAAGAGGTCGTCATTCAGGTCATTTTAGGGCATCGAGGAGTGAGTGAATGAGTGAGTGTTGGTGTGTGTGTGTGTGTGTGTGTGTGTGTGTGTGTGTGTGTCCATAAGATTGGTCACTGACCTGTATCGCTGTGAAAGAGGGAAATGATATGACTGAAGGAAAGAGAGTATTTTTTCCACAGTCCCATATGTTCCACGTGTGTGAACAAGACATGGGAAAACTGTAGTAACCTGTGTGTGTGTGTGTGTGTGTGTGTTAACATGGGAACATAGGAACAGGCAGTTCACAGGGAAATGCTTCCTGTTTGCTTCTCTCTTTTCACCAATTACAATTCACTTCCTGTCTGTCTGCCTGCCTAGTGAGTAGTGTGGCTCCATTGTACCACCACCACCACCACCCCCACTCCACACCACCACCCTACACACACATACACGCACTCGCACTCTTACACACACAGCGGTACACTCTTATACACACTTTGCCTTCTATGAATGTTTTTGTTTCCTTGACGTTAATGGATTTCAGTTTGTAAAGTCATGCTGCGTCACACACTGTCTGTCTCTCTCTCTCTCTCTCTCTCTCTCTCTCTCTCTCACACACACAAACACACACATATATATTTGCATACAGGTAATTTTCCATGTCATTCTCTGTTGTTTGCTTACAATGATGCATTTTCTCACTCACAGCCTGCAGACACACACAGACACTGAGCAGCTGGAGGCAAATACTGTGTCACAAATGTAATGAGACACACAAGGTCATACACATTATGCAAAGCATCATGGGGGAAGTACACTAACCTGTTTGTGTCACTCATGATCAATCAGTCAGCTATTGATCATATGTGCAACTCTGACCAGGGTTACATCAGCAGGACAAAACAAGAAAACTTCAACACTTTTATCACCGTTATTCATTTTCCTTCTGCTATGTGTATATATTAAACAAGTTAAACACACTTAAACTTTAAAATGCTTTCTTTTAGGATCAATTTGATGTACAATTTCCCAATATAAGATATTAAAGTAAAAATATTATATTGTGAACCATATCTACTGTCTATCTACATATCTACTGCATCTCCTTTTCCTTCTTCTTGGAGCTGGACATTGTTCTCTTTGAAAAGAGTTAATGAATTATATTGGATTAAATTATAATTATAATAATTTATACAGCATCCAGTGAAGATCACTCACTAAATAACATGATTTTCTCCTTTTACAGGTTTGTCATTAGGTGACGAGCAAGGGAGACAACCAATAGGCATCGTTCTTACCGTGCTTGGTGTCGTGGTGTTGGACTTTTGTGCAGACGCCACAGAGGGACCAATCAGAGCGTATTTACTAGATGTGGCAGACACAGAGGAACAGGACATGGCGCTCAACATCCACGCCGCCTCAGCAGGTAACAGCTGATGTCTAACACGCACAAGTACCATCATGTACCGTGGTGTTTTAATAGGTTTAACACAGACACGCAAACACACTAAGAAGGGAAAATGAGGTCAGACACCTTTTCGTCTGACGTCTGTTTAATTAAAAGTCTAAACCTGTTTGTGTGCAGGCCTCGGCGGTGCAGTTGGCTACGCTCTCGGAGGTTTAGACTGGACTCACACCTTCCTTGGAGCGGTTTTTAAGAGTCAAGAGCAGATCCTGTTCTTCTTTGCCGCCATCCTCTTCTCTGTGTCTGTGGTGTTACATCTCTTCAGCATCGAGGAGCAGCAGTACTCGCCTCAACATGACAGGCTGGACCAGGTACAGGGTGAATCGTCATGTTCAATTTGAATTAAAACAAACAAACAATCAAAAACTTAAACATCAATATTTCTTTCTCATCACAAGGAGAGTCCAGATCCGGCCAATCAACCATCGGCTAATGGCAGGACTGGAGTTCTCGCTCCCAAGTTGGAAATGATTGGAGAAGATGAAACGATGGACAGCTACGACCTCTACGACCCCTATGGAGACGACCACTCAGACCACGGAGATATGGACATAGACTTTCTAGAGGTGGAGCTTGTGAGAAGTAAGTTTAATTTAATCATGTTCAAGCTCAGGTAGCAAAGATCTGCTCCGTTTCCTCACATCTCCGTCTCCGTCCTCCTCAGGTAAAAGCGACAGTGTTCTCGCCATGGCAGACAGTAACCTCGACCACCTGGACCACGACGCGTTGTTCTTGTGCCACTTGGAGCCGTCCATCTTCGCCGACCGCCTCTCGCCCTATCACGGCTCGCCGCCCACCACTTCTTCCTTCTTCAACCCAAATCACAACACGTCTCCTCCGCGGCTCGCCAACATCAGACGCAGCAGCAGCGCAGGCAGTCAGGACATGCTGCGCCCCAAAAACAACAACCACCAAACACAAACTCCCAGGATTTCCAGACTCTCTGCTTTCCTACAAGAAATGGAAAATGATGATGGACAGGAGGCGCTGCTTAACAACCAGCTCAACGAGCAGCGGACACTGAACGGGCGACTTTTAGCTAGTGTAACTAATTCTGAAAGAGGCAGCACTAACAGACTGAGCTCTAAAGGACAAGCTCATCGTGCTGGAATGGTCAAAGGTCAGTGTCTTCAATACAATAACCAGAATACATTAATATTGTTTGAATAAAAATATAAAATGTAATTTTCTGTCACGTATTCCAGCTGCCAGTACCGGAGCTCCCATGAGGCAGTCGCGCCACCGTCACACCTTCTACCGACAGCCGTCCTGCACCTTCTCCTACTATGGACGCGTGGGGAGCCACCGTTACCGCTACCGCCGCGCCAACGCCGCTTTACTCATCAAGCCGTCTCGCAGCATGAACGACCTGTACGAAGTAGAGGCCAGGCACAGGAGGAGGAACAGGCAGAGGAACAGACACAGAAGCGGAAACACCAACTCATCCAGCGGCGATACAGAGAGCGAAGAAGGCGAGGTGAGAAACAGATGGAGGATTTACCCGTTTCTTTCTGTCATGTTAAGGGTTTATTTTTGGTAGTATCTTGTGTGGTGTTGTTGTAATTCTTCTCTCTGTTCAGGTTGAGACCACTGTGCGACTGCTGTGGCTCTCCATGTTGAAGATGCCCCCAGAGCTGCTGCGACTGTGCGCCTGTCACCTGCTCACCTGGTTCTCCATCATCGCCGAGGCTGTTTTCTTCACCGACTTCATGGGACAAGTCATCTACCATGGAGATCCTACTGTACGAGACAAATATGAATTCACAACAAATTGGATTACATGTACTCTGCATATATAAGCTCAAATCTCTCAACCAGCCCAGATAGAAACTTGTTTGTTGTCTTGTTTTTTTTTCCTCTCAGGCTCCTGCTAACTCCACATTACTGGATAATTATCACAGAGGTGTTCAGATGGGATGTTGGGGACTGGTCATATACGCCATGACTGCTGCTACGTGCTCAGGTAACAACACAAGAGCACACGTCTCACGTTGTATGCTGCTTATAAGCAATAAATTGCACTTTTGGGGGAATAACATGTCTGGACATTGACATTAAACTACTTCTACCACTAAACAATCAACTAATCTTTATTTTTTCAGCCATTCTTCAAAAGTATCTTGACAACTTTGACTTGAGCATCAAGGTCATCTACATCCTGGGGACGCTGGGTTTCTCTATAGGTATGAACCACAGCACAGTTATGGAAATGATTGAATTATATGTTTTTAGTTGACAAATCTAAAATGTATCTGTCTTTGTTTCTTCCCTAGGAACCGCTGTCATGGCAATCTTCCCTAATGTGTATGTCTCCATGGTGATGATCAGTACAATGGGAATAATTTCCATGAGCATCTCCTATTGTCCCTATGCTCTGCTAGGACAGTATCACGAAATGAAAGAGGTACAGACTCTTTGCTTTGATTTTTTGCTTTGATCCTTTAATGTGTAACATCAAATAAATTGTTATAAATTAAAACCATATAAATTAGCTGTTTTGTTGTGTGAAAGTTTTATCAGGGATAAGTTATACTTGACTGGCATTCAATAACTGTGACTTTGTCTACTTCTTTCAGTACATCCAGCACAGTCCTGGTAACTCCCGGAGAGGCTTTGGCATCGACTGTGCCATCTTATCGTGCCAGGTGTGTTCACAGTCTTCACAGTTTACTCTGGGCCAGGTCCATTTCTCACCCGCGTTTACGTTAGAAGGTTTATCTGTCTCGGTTCTGTTTTGGATGGAGGATGAGAGACCACACAACCCTCCAAATGAAGCTTTTCCAGGACCAGCACTTCAAATGTAGGACGATGAGAAATTTCCCAGCATGCACCAGGACAAGGATGGCGGCAGAGAGAAAACATGACAGCTATAGATTTATAGGGCAGTTATCAGAAAAGTTAGCGATTTAATGAAATTAATTATCAGTAATCAATAAATTTAACTTATTAAACTACTTTTCTCTCTAGCGCTCGCTAGTTGTCATTTTGCTAATGTTTTCCTCAACTTCCACAGAAACGTGAGATTAATGTTTTTAATCCATCGGCAACTTGATGGTCATAAACAAGTGGTTAGACGCCATCTTTGTTTGTTGTCATTTGGTTGTCATGGAGATTTGTTGCATCGTCTTTAAGTAGCGACTAGCGACAACTAATGATGACGTTTAACCATAAAGTAGCGGTGTCTCACTTCATTAGAGGAATGTTTTCACCTCTCATCACTTTGTTTCAAAGGACGAGCGGTAAAAACGAGAAATGGGTTTGGGCTTTGATTGTTTTGTAATAATGTGATTAATGTGATTTTTGCAGGTGTACATCAGTCAGATCTTGGTGGCTTCAGCTCTGGGGGCGGTGGTTGAAGCTGTTGGCAGCGTTCGTGTCATTCCCCTGGTGGCATCCGGGGGCTCCCTCCTTGGATTCTTCACCGCCTGGTTTTTGGTCATTTACCCGACTCCGAGCAACGGGTGAGATGCAAAAAAAAATCAAAATCACTCTAATAATAATGTCTGATAATAGATAGATAAATCAGTTTTAGTCCTAACTGTTGTGATTCAAACTGTGCTTCAGGGAGGGAGAAACAGCCAAAGCTTCAGAGAAACGAGCCTTGACGACGCTGGAGAATCCTAACAGCAACGAAACCGCTGTAACTGTCGTGATCGAGAAACCCAGCTTCCTGAAACTCAACAAAGAGGGCAAGGCCACCACCACCACCAACAACACCACTTCCTGTCACTCGGAGAACGAGTCTGCTCTGTGATCGGCCGACGTGTTGCTGCAGACGCATCTTAAATTCGCTCATCGTGCGTCAAGGATACGTCGGTGTCGTGATCGTGCAGGAGTTTACAGACATAAAGAAGAAAGAGAGAGGAGCAGCTGATGCCAGTCTTGGTGTCTGTTCTTGCCTTTTTTTTTCTTTTTTTTTTTTTTTTTTTCATTTCGGTGTCTTGATTTGCTGCAGAAAACAACTCAATCTCATGTGGGACCATTGTCAAACCAGAGCAATTTAACCTACAAATAAAATTCTGGTCCCTGTTGTCACAAAAAAACCTTCCACTTGACCCTCGCGGACATGTGACTGATCCGTCAGGGTCGTCCAGAAGTGACTAATTCACCGGCCATGGTTTTAAGGAGAGGTTGTCTCTGTCTCTCAGGGCCTCTAGGAGGTGCTTCTGAGCAGCTGCCTGGACAGGAAACTTCAGGGGATTCACATACGTACATACATAAACATACGCACACACACACACACACACACACACACCACCTTCATCTGAATTGAATGAACACCTAAATAATGAATGCTGTTGATGAACTTAAGTCCTTGAAGCTGCAATTGTTTAAAAAAAAACAAAAGAAAATGCTGAAATCGTTCTTCCTCGCTGTGGAAATCGGCTCAATCGAATCTTTGTTCTCCGTGATGTGGACGCTGATCGACGAGAGTAGTGCGTGTGAGAGTGTGCGTGCGTGTGTGAGACACACTGTTCACCAAAATAAACCGATCACACTCGGCTTGCGGGACTTTTTACAGCCCCACACCCCACCCTTCTGTGACAGTAGCTTTAAGACTCTAGAGACTTTTTGAAAGTGGCATTGCTGAAAAATGAAGAGCCTGAAGTCTGATTGATTCATGGGGAGAAATGATCGATCACAAGACTCCCTGAATTGATTGCGAATGTTTTTGATTTTTTTTTTTTTTTTTCTCTCTGTCACATGGCAGAAGTATTAAAATTGTAAATTTAGCTTTCACACCAGGGGAAGATGAATTTTTAAAAGTCTGTGCTCCAAAGTAAAGAGCATGAGCATGAAGTTCCTGTATATATTGAGAGTTTAAAACAGATACATACAAATGTTTATTCAGTGAAATTCCAGGAAAAAAGAGCAAGGATGCAATATGTGCAACTTACAGGGCATATAACAATCTAAAAGGACCCAGGAAAAAAAATAATGATGATTATACTTTTGTTTGCTTTGAATAATCAGACTAACCTACATGCTGCATGTTAGAGGGATGGAGAAATGAAGTCCTTACCTGCAGGATGAAGCTTCCTGAAAACCCTGACACACTGGTCCAGTGGATCCAGTGACTGTGCCAGTTAATGACCAGTATCTTAAAGGGGCCACAAGCGCGTTAGAAAGGATCCTGGTTCGTTTTTAAAGAGGAAAACATCAAGTTCTTTTTGAGGTCCATAAAATAAATCCTTCCAGTTCAGGGTGAGGTTTGGTCGTTTGAGCCTCGATGGAGGGTCGTCCAAGTTCACTTTAATGGGCCAAATATAATCAGAAGAGAAGAAGGAGAAAGCATCTGAAATGCTTTTTACCTTTTTAACGTGTGTGGTGAACTGACATTCAACAGAGGGAGAGAAAGAGATGAGGAGAAATATAACAAACAAACAAAAATAGTTTGACATTTTATGAAATTTGCTCATTTGCTTTGTCGTTGAGAGTTCAATGAGAAGTTTATTAAAGCTAGCACTAGAGTTAGCACTTAGCTCGCTCCATCCAGTGCTAATAAAGTTTGCTAGCTATTTTAATTTGGCACAGATTAAATACATGCATCATAATTGATTACATAATTGATATTGTTTTGTAAATCTTTAGTGATTCTGTTTTTTTGGTTTGGGTCAAGCTAGCCGTTTCCAACTGTTTCCAGTCTTTGTGCTAAGCTAAGCTAAGCTAAGCTAACCTAGCTCACTGCTGATTTTTAATCACTATTATCAACATGACAGTGTCATCTCTTATAATTCTAACAACAAATAAGCACACACCCCCCAAACAAATGTTAAACAGAGTTTGAATTTGGAAATGTCTTAAGTTTTAACCCTTAATAAGGAGCATCATTATTTCCTGAGCCTTGTTTAATTTAATTTGCATTGGGATGTTTCTGATCACTTATAAACCCTAAACAAAAATGGCCGCATCTGCCATTAAATCAGGACAAAGATCGGCTGCAGCTTGACGCTAAATGAGGAAGTGAAACTGCTGAGTTTAGTTTTGCTCCGACCTCATTAACGCCCACCGAGCTAATCACAGAAATATCTGGTTGAAAAGACGCAGGGGAATCTCTTTAAACAGTAATGATTGATACTGAGTGTAATAAACCATTAAAGTAGATGAATGTCTCCTAAGCCGACGATGCTGGACGTGTGAAAAAACAAACTTGAAGCTAGAAGGACAGGACGAAGAAGATTTTTATTATTGTTTTATGACAAATCAGATCGTTTGTTGCAATATCGGCCTCAGTTGATGAGCCGAGGACTGTGTGAGGGTTAATGCACACGGAGCAGGGTTTGTTTGTTTGATCCAGGTGGTTTTTTCTGTGTCTGTCAGGGTGAGAGGACGTGGATTTGGGTCAGTTTTTTTTTTTTTTTTTTCAGCTCAATCAGCTGAAACATGCAAATTTTGAAAGGTTGAATTGAAATGTAAATTGCAGTTGATTCAATTCCCAATGAAAGAACTTTTCTTTATTATTATTCGAGGGTGAATTAATTTTAGAGGGTATATAGAAGAGAATTTATTCACTGATGATGAGGTTGTTGTTTTGTTTATTTCACTTGGATGTCGTTGCAGAGTTTAACCCCCCCGTGTTTTTAAATAATTAGATTCCTCCTGTAATTTCAGGTACATTCAGTCAGTCCCAGAACAGGTAGAGAGACGAGACATTACAGAGTATTTTACTTCCTGGAACAAAAATTTAAATAATAATAAAAAGTAAGGACAATGATGATGATGATGATGATGATGATAAGGAGGTACAGGTGCCAGAGTTTTTGCACGGCTTCTGTGACCACTAGGGCAATAAAAATATTCTGGATTAAAAGACAATGGACAAAAAAGAAAACATGAAGATTTAAAAAAAAAAAAAAAAAAAAAAAAAAAAAAAAAACAACTTTGGGTTTTGGGAGATTTGCATGCGACAACAGCGATAATGCATGTGTGAAACACCAAAGTATGACTTTGTACAATTCACTCAAGCTCTTTTTCTTTATTGTCCTAATAGATCAGGGATGTGTTTTCTAAATGCATGGCTGGATGTTTGTGTGTTTTTTTTTTTTTTTTTTTTTTTAAATTTAATGTAGAGAGAAGAAAAAACAACATGTACTCTTCAGCTAAATCATTGTGCTTGGTCTGGGTGAGCACACTTAACAAGCATGAGACGTTTTATTATTATTATTATTATTATTATTTACATTTTTGCACATTTATGAGTAAAGTCAGACAGCTCTCATCTTGTCACTTTTCAACGCAACATGACACACAGATGAAAGGTGTTGAAAGATGATGGTGATGACGCACGTCGATCCGAGCAACACTCCTTGTTTAAAAGTGATGGTGTTAAAAACTCCCAAGCCGTGAAAGAATACTTGAAGTGCAACATGAGTGTTCCTGTTCCAATGCAGTGGAAAGTCTTTGGTTTGATTTGATTTTACTTTATTTTTTTGGAAGGAATGGGGAGTTTGTTCTTAATGTCCGAAGCCTTTTTACACAGTTGACTCTGGAATGTTCAGTGGAGTTTTTACCTTTTGATTCCATCTGGTGACTTAAATGGCAATGAATGTGAGTTGATTTCAGCTGAAATCATTCTTGTTTTGTTTTGTTTTGATGTTCGACAAGCCAGAGGGTGGTTAGAGGGGGTGTGAGGGTGGGTTGGGGGGTGGGGGGGTCTGACATTGCACAGAACTTGCACATAATAAGTACAAAAAAAAAAAAAAAATTAATTAATAACAATAAATAAACAAAAAATTAGAATTGTGTTGCAAAAGAAAGAAAGAAAAAAAATTACTGTGGATATTTATTTTATTTTTTTGAATTTTTTCTTATTTTCTCTTTAAAGGACACTTTTCACTTAGTTTCCAGAAACAAAATTAAAAAAGAGTAAATTAAAATGATTCTATTTACTGTTACGGGAGATTTTATGAAGTGGACTGGATTGAGTGTGTGTGTGTGTGTGTGTGTGTGTGACTGGTCGTCTCACAACTGTTCATATTTCAAAAAGTCAAGAGTGTGTTTAAAAAAAAAAATCATCAGTCATCTCAGTGTTTGTGTTTTGGTTCTTGTTCTCTCTTGTTCTTTGCAATCACCTGGTTTACACTTTACTCTGGAATCGATGGCTGCAATACCAGAGTCTTTTTATTTTGTCTCTTTGTTCTGGTGTTTTAACTCAACTAGAAAATGTCTTTTTTTTTTTTTTTTTTTGTATCTGTTCTTTGATATTTAGGCAGGGTCACACACTGTAGTTTGGCCTTTTGGCACTTTTTCAGAGGCAGCCATGTTGGCTCAGTCGTGCGTGTGTGTGTGTTTGTGTGTGTGTGTGTGTGTGTGACCCTGCCTCTAGTTAACTGTGTGTTAATGACCGAGGAAAGAGATGCATATATATATATATATATATATATATATATATATATATATATATATATATATATATATATATATATATATATATGTTGATCTTCACAGAGATTAAATCAAGAAAAATACTTAAAGAATGGGAAAGCAAGTATGTGCAGTGTACTATATATATATATATAAACAAACATATATATGTGTGTGTATATATATATATATATATATATATATATATATACATATATAATATGCCTTGTTATTTGAAAAAAAGATGTAAATAATACATGATCTTTTAGTTTTTTCTTTTTTGCTGCTATAAAAAAGATGATTATTTTTGTTAGTAGTTTTGTTTTCAATATAAAGACTGTATGTATCTCTTGTGTTCTGTAAATATGCTTGAGCCTCCTTCATATGTAGGACTCTGGATGAACACTGTATGGAACGCACCTTTAAAATCTGTTCAGAAGTTAACCAACGATGACTCGATTCGTTATTTATTTCATTCGTTCAAATAAGAAGTCGAAATATGAGAAGAATCAGGAAAAAAACACACACTTTTCCTACCTACATAGCTACAAAAATGAACATCTTGCATAGTTAATACATGTCAGATGAATCCAGTACATCATTAAGCTCAGGAATGACTTTAAATAAACAGAGATAAACAGAAACTTCTTATGCAGGACAAAGAGCACAGTTGAATTTTATTTTTCAGACCGTTTGGACTCCACTGTGTGGATTCTTCTTCATGAAATCATTGTGTTTCATGTGGTGACGTGTGTGACTGCTGGCTGCAGTTTCAGCTCCGTTTTTGTCCTCCCTCTAGACAAAAACATGTTGACTCAGCATCTTCAAAAGGAATCAGACTGTTTCCCATGATGCTTTATTTTCAGACCAAAGAGAATTGAGAAATGAGAGGAAGATCAGCAAAACTTTGTTCCTGCAGAATCACATTTCTGTCACACACATGCGGGGTCACTGCTCCTCTCACTGCCTACAGAGAAACCAGAGGAGGAACCTGAAACTCTCTGTGTGTGTGTGTGTGTCCTATCAAGACTCATCATGTGACTGCAACACCAGCTGATGGTGTGTGTGCGTGTGTGTGTGTGTGTGTGTGTGTGTGTGTGTGTGTGTGTGTGTGTGGTGATCTTATGCAGAGGTATAAACTTACAGAACAACACGTCACATGAACTACAAACTAACAGTGACCTGCTCTGCCTCCGAAGAGATTAAAGGGAAATTATTACTCAATTTAATCACCACAAATAATATGACACTTTTATAGTCAGTAAAGTATTGAATATTAAAGTAAGCACTTTAGCTGAAATCTGTGTCTATAAAATTTTGACATGATGGTTTTAGTTAAATTTTCATAGAGTGGAGCTCAGAATTATATTTTATTTATGAGATAGATAGATAGATAGATAGATAGATAGATAGATAGATAGATAGATATTTCTTGAGCCACCAGATGAGCAACAGGTTCATATTCAGTAAAGTATCAGTTGAATTATCTAATCCTTAACTGATTTTCTACCACTGTTTGATTTAATCCTGTTTGCTGCTCAGTGTGTTGTGGTGACAGACTGCCCTCTAGTGGAGAAAATCATACTAACTCCATGGATTGCATTGATCTTAAAACTATTAACATTAAAAATTATCAAATCTAATTAATAACAAACTGGGACTGAGTTGATCTTTAAACGGCGTATACATGTACAGTATCAACCAAACTTTATGAGATCATGACTTTGTTTCTCAGTCCTTTGTCCAAGTTTCAACAATTTACAAGAATCAAAACATAATAAAAGAGTACAATCCTGTTTAACTTTCTAAAGACATTTACAAGTGTTTATACTTGACGAGAGCTTTGCAACCAACTTATTTAGTGGATTTGCTTATTCAGAAGATCTTTAGTTTGGTTTTACACAGTGACACTGATCAAACACAGTGACAGAAATTAATATGACAACATACAAGCACATTGTTTCCATTTAAAGAGTCGGAAACTTCAGTTCTGAGACTCTGAATCTATTCACACTCACGTTGTGAAGAATCACTTGATCACATGATCCGAACCAAAGATGTGAAGTGCAGATGTTCATCACTTAATGACCTGTTTTGTCATCATCTGCACTGAGTTATTTTTTTTTTACGGAAAAATCATTTGATTTTATTCTTTATGTTTCTACAATCACAGATTTACACATTTACAGACTCTGAAGTCTAACCCTTTCCATCTGAGAGACCTGAACCTGAGTGTCTCAGTCTCTCAGTCTAGTAGATCTGGTATTTGGTGCTCAGGCCTACGGGTCTACGGGTATGAGGGCGACACTGGTCGTATGAATATAATTGGAAGTGATATTTTCAGTGTGATCTACACTTGTGTCCCCTCAGAGGAGTCGGTGGAAGTGGCTGGGGAGATGAGGGTCTGGTTCTCCCTCCTGAGGCTGTTGACCCAGCGACCCTGACCCACCAAAGAAGACGAGAGGAGACATCTGACTGAATGAAAAAACCTCAGCTGATTCCTCTGTTGGTCTCTGCTGGATGAAGCTCTTCTCTTTCCCAGTGACGTGGTCTGTGGAGTATTTGCTGTTTTCTCTCTGGACTGATCCATCCATATTGTTGCCTCCTGTCTAAGCAGTCTGGTTCGTCATGGTGTCACACACACACACACACACACACACACACACACATATATACATTGTATAAACTTTTATATAAACTGTTCTCTCCTGTTATAAAATACAGTGGATCCACAGTAATGTTGACCTCTGACATGTATCATCACTACGTCATTTTCCTACAGTTAATCATCTCCTGGTGCATCTCTGCTCTCTCGTGCAGCTCCATGACGAGGCCCTCAATGTCTCCGCTTCCCTTCGGGTGTTTGCATGACAGAGATCAACACTGCTGTAAAATGCTTATACTCAAACTCTATACTCTTTTAATTTATGAAGAAAAGTGAGAAATTAAATGTTAATAATTACATGGAAATAAATGAGTGGAAACATGTACTTTGATCAGTGCAAACAAACTGATACTAAACTGAACTTTGGCCTCATGATGTTTTAACTGCATGAGCAAGTGAAAGTATCAGTGAAGTTTTTTTTTTTTTTTTTTTTTTTTGACCAGTCCGACAAACTAAAAGGTAGAATGAAAATATTTTTGACCTGAACTTGTTTGAACTTGTTTTTCAAACTATAAATATCATTATGATAAAAGCTGATACCTTGGCAGTAAAAGTAAAGTAACAGGATGTAGAAAATTGTCGAAATCAAAGAAATCTACATTCAAATGTTTACAGTAAAAGCACAACACACACATAAATACTTGTCCTGTGAATCCTTTGTTAATCTAATCTGATGAGTTTTGTGATACAAGATATTCACACGACAGCAACAATAAACTTTTGGCGATAAAGTAACATTAAAAAATCACAAAAAAGTTTTTACTCACATTTCTTAACATGTAAGAATTACTTTATGTGAAAGGATGATAAAAAAAAACATTTTGTTTATAAAAATTCTATCAAATGTATAATTTTGCTTTAGCTTTCAGGTAGTTGAGAAATATTATAAAGTATCATAAGAAATGTAACATTATCAACTTGTACACACAGCTTCTTCTATAACAGCTGTACTGCAGTAGCTATAAAACTGATTTATGACCATTTTTACATTCTTTTACTGTATCACATGATGAGGAACTTGAAATATGTAACATCACATATCATGCACTCCTTGTTTAAAGGAAATTAAACACTGTTTTTGAGTCTGTGTGTGTGAATCTGACGTATTTAAAACACAAATAGGAAAGAATAAAACCTATCACTAGTTAACGTTTGTCACATATATGACAACTCTGCTCCATTGGTGTTATTAATGTTTTTTCTAATCTAAAGTGAAAATGTGTGGCGTGGCAGGCCGTCTGTTTGTTGAGAAGCTATGAAAACATCGATGCTGTTCAGGGTGGAAATGACTCATCTGTGGGACACATCTGCGTCAGGCAGGTCATGGGGCTTTCTCAGCAGAGGCCTCCGCAGTTTCAACAACAGCAGTAGTAGAGAGACTTGAAGAGAAGCCCGAGGTGGTAGGTGAGAGGTAGAGCAATGATGAGAGCGAGGGCGTACTGCTCCGACTGGACCGGGTCTCTGTGGCACCACCAGGTCACCAGTAGGATCCCTCTATCAGTGGTGACAAAAGAATGATAGATGAAGCTCCTGCTACGTTAAACCAACAAATTAAACCTATGGTGGCCCCAAAGAGCCACTCCCTACCTACACTATCCATGAAATATGTTCTCTGACGCCATACCCACAATACCAACACAAAACAGATAGTGAGACAATGGGTAGCGATGTAGCCAGGCAGGACTGAGGAGAGTGGAGCGAGGAAGGAGCACAGGGAGCAGTGGTAATCCACCAACATCCACACTGTAGACGTAGTTGATGCAACCATGCTCACAATAGCAAAAAAACCAAAAAAAAACCAATACAAAACAGAAGTTTAATACAAGTAAGTCAACATGACTCATTTATGGTTATGTCATGACCCTGATAGTTCCTGCTTTTATAACCTTAATGACCAAGATATATTTGATTCATACATAGTAATTCTTGTCCTGCTCTGGGGAGGAAGTAGCCGAAGTTGAAGATGTAAAGAGGAACTCACATTGGACCGTCCTGACCTTGTCTCGATGAGTATGAGCATGCTGAGGTCATGTGTACTCTGACCCTTCCTCTTTCCACCACCAGATCCTGAAGACTTGGCGTATGGCAGAGATGCAGCGTGGAGAGTTTACACAATTATACATACGTTGTGGGAAAGCGTGACACAAACTATTCTGCTTTACAAACACCTGATGCACCTCATGTGTCACACTATCAAACTTCATTATTATTGTGCTTTTGTTTGCATTCACTTCTCTTCTGGGACACTCGATGCAGCAGGCGACACGCCTGAGACTTAACATTTCACATCACAGGACCTGTCACGAGTCATTTCTTTCTTGCTTGCTCAAGCAGCTGTTTAAATATTAGTAAATGGTGAAAGAAGCCTGACTGATAGGAGAGTTTGGGAGACGATGCTGATACAGATGACTGATTGAAGTGACCAACTGAAAGTCTGCAAAATGTCACCAGCTGCCTATATTTGTATACATTAGATTTTATGATGTAAAGTGTCCTGAGATAAATGTTTTTAGGGTCTGGTGCTGTACAAATAAACTTGACTATATTGCAATTTTAGCTATTTTAACTCAAATCATTTAAATATATTCACTAATAAAATTTAATTTTTTTCTTGTTACTAGCAGTCATTATTCCTGTGTCAAACTGCAGCACAACCGCTTTGAGAATATCACATTCACAGTTAAAATTAAAATGACAACGGACACATCTGCCTGTCTTACAGTCTTTGACCAGCAGGGGGGTTTGTGTACACATGAAGCCTCAAGACTGACCCGTTTTTGTGAATCAATTGTCCTAAAAGCTTCAAAACTTCAAGGCTTCATGAAGCTTCATCTCACCATCACTACACTGCATTTTGCTATACTTGTCAGTGTGAACGCACTTACATGCTCAAAATAGTAGCTATAAATACAGAAGTATGTGAATTGCTGCCCTCCAGGCTGCTGTGTTGGGGAGTCTGGGAGGCTGCTAGATTTATACTGGAAGCCCCTCCCACGAGACAAACCACAGATGATAAAAATCCTGCAAAACACTACTGCAAAACACTACTAATGTGATATTTATGTACAAATACTTTAATGTGCACAACTCTCAATATATCTAACCAACAAATATCACGATTGCACAATTTTACACTTATTTTGGCAACGCTATTTCTGCAGATTTAACATAACCCCCCCTCCACAATGGTACATTCTACCTTCCTCCATTTCAATAAAATACTTTTTAACGCTCCACTTCCGGTTTAACTGTCTGACGCGGGGAGCTCTTTGGTGAAGCAATGACAGATTCACAAACCGGTAAGTGAAAAACTTCGTAATCTATAAATATTTCAGTAAATGGCTTTATTCTGTTCCCTTTGTCTTGTTTAGTACGGTTTTCTTTTTTAAAAACAGCCTGCCGTTTATGAAATGCATTGCGCGGCAAGCTAACGTTAGCTTACAGTGCTAATGCTAAAGTTAAAGTCAATGCTAACGCATTTAAAAGCATCATAACTTATGTTGCCCTTATTACACTTCGCTGTCAGCGAGAAGAAATGGAAATCAGCTCTTTCTTCATATGAGTGGTGTAACAGCACAATTTTACCAGTTAGCTAGTTAAGCTAGCGTTTTATAATAGCAACAGCTGGCTAATGCTAACCGTCCGTACAGGCTACCATCGACCAACGTTAACTATCAAAGATGATTCTAATTAATCAACAGTCACCATAGTAAATTAACAAATATTTCATTAAATTAATTAATTTTTTCCCTTTGTCTGGTTTATTGTTTTTTCTTTAATAACAGCCTGCTGTTTATGTTATGTAAGTTAAAACGAGATAAGTATACTAACGTTAGCTTACGGTGCTAACGTGAATGCTAACCTTAACGTCAATTCTAACGGATGTGAAAGCAATATAAATTATGTTTCATCTATTATACTTAGCTGTCAGGGAGTAGAAAATCGGAAATCGGCTCTTTCTTCGCGTTAGTGGTGTAACGTGGCACAATTTTACCAGCTAGCTAGTTAAGCTAGCGTCTGATAATAGCAACGGCTGGCTAATGCTAACCGTCCGTACAGGCTACTATCGACCAACGTTAACATTAACTATCAAAGATAATGTTAATTAATCAACAGTCACCATAGTACAGTAATAACAAGGCTGACAGTGTTATAAATTAGTAACGATTTTACTAGCTAGCTAGTTAAGCTAGCGTTTGATAACAGATTTAACTATGGTTCGCTAATAGCAACAGCTGGCTAATGCTAATGCTAACTGACAGTCTACCAAAGTTAACGTTGAAGATATTGTCATTGGGAAACTCATAGTGTAGAAGTCTAACAGTAAAGTTCAAGGTTGAAGGAATTTTAAAAATTATTTTAAACAATTGTTGAAGAAATTCAAAATAATATTGTAGTGGGAACAAAAGTGTCTACTATGAATAAGTAGATGTAAGGTGTAGAGGTGTAGTTTTATTTATGTTTATGTCTATCCATGAATGTTTATCAGATGGATAGCCTTATTAGTAAAACACAGTAACTTCAGGACGTGAGATAAACGGTAACATTATGTTGACGTTGCTGACAGATAGAATATCCCTGTGGTTAATGTTCAACACACATCATTTAAGACGGTAACATTATCACCTGATTATGTGGATTAGATCATCACAACTGTACTAAAACTGATAGGAAGGGACCAGACAGCTGGTGGTCATATCAGCCTCTAACCACAGAAACAAACTCTTACATTAAACTTTCACTTCATCATGTTGACATTTTCTCGCTAGATTTCCTGTAAAAAGTATTGTGGATGTGGATCAGTTTATATGTAGACCAGCTCGAGCTGCTGATCAGATTAATGTTAGTTTGATGAACTGAAAGTAGAGTAGCTGCACTGAAACGATGGTTAGTTGTGTTAAAATATTTGTTTGATATTGGATATCCTCACTTTGTGAAGGAGAGTATTAGTTTACATGTTGGAAATTAAAACTAAAGATGTTTTATGTTTGACAGTGGTAAGTTTTGTTGCTAATATCATATTCTCTACCACGTCCCAGGACATTTAAAACTTAACGTGTGCTCCGCTCTGTAAAATAATGATATCTGTTGTGTGACTGTGTCATGTGTCCTCATTTATCCATTCATGTTGTTGTCAGGATTGTTTTTCAATAAAATCTGAAGAGCTGCAGACGTCTTCATCGTTATAGTCGGGGTCATGCAGACTTCTGTGTATATGAGAATTTCAGTATTTCAACTTTGCAACAACAATCAACTTTCATCTGACACAGAGTAAAAATAAAAGTCCAGAAAGCTTCAAACAGGAAAGTAGTTTCTCTTTTGACCAAACAACAAATTAAAAAAAATAACAGGATAGTAGTCAGTAGTAACAGTCTGTAGCTCCCTAATATAATGTGTGTTTAACATTTTAAGATAAAATTACATATAAGATTATATATACGTGAGCTGTTTTTGTTGTTTTTTTTAATGTTTAATGTTGATTCTTGTTAATTTGATGTTTATAACTGGTATTGGTGTAATCTGATCACACCTTTTGCGTCATATTTGAAGATGAGTCACTAATTATGAATCTCAAACTCGTAATTTGTATGTTCTGCTTTTCTCATTTTCTAGATCAGTGCCGAGTACATGAAAGTCATGACAGCAGCTGGACAAGAAGTCCACTGAACATGAGCAGACAATAAGGAACAAGGGTGATAAAGGAAAGGACCTGCAGACTCTAGATGACTTATGATGTTTAGATTATTGTGAAGGTATTTTTAAAGAAGTCTTCAAATTTATACAATTTGATATATGTCATGTTGTGTAACAGCAGTTTTATAAGAGTGATAGTTCATATTTTTTAAACCACAGGTCAGGCTATAGGATGTTTTCTTGTGTTTTGATCGGTTTTGGGGGGTAAACTGGGACCATTTGGTACATAATGGTTTTGTAGATCACGTTTTGTGTTGTTTCATTCTTTCATCCTATCTTTTATCGTATCTTTAAATCAAAGTATTCATCATCATGTGACCTGAGAGATGGAGCGTGTCAAGTTCTCTCCACATACTTGTTGCAAGAAAAAAAACCTCAAGATTAATGCAGTTGCTCAGTTGCTCAGTTATTAAAGTGCTGATCATGTCACATTACTTGTCGTACCAGTTTTGATTTGTGTTTTTCTGTTGCATAGAAACTCAAGGTTACAGGCTGCAGAGGCTATTTTAATTGGCTTTTTTTTTTCCTGCAGTAACGTTCGCCAGAAGGATTCCTCACTCTATGCCTTTAAAGATTTGTATCCACCCTGGAGGAGGGTTTTTTTTGTGGGTGGGGTTAACAGGGCATTAACTCTGAACTGAACCTTCGCCTCGTGCATAGTTTCGGTTGTTTGTTTCCACTTCACAGAAGTTAGACACTACTGTGCAACTGGCTCCCACCTTTAGCATGTAGCTGCAATTTTAACACAGATAAAAAGAGAAAAGACAGAGCATGGCTCCATTTAAATACTCTCCTGTGGACTTTTTCTTCACTTTTTTGGGCCTGATCTTTTTATTGTTTGACATTGCACTGGATATCCTTGCAGTAGTTTCTTTTTACCAAGAAAAGGCTTATGTGAGTCTTGGTTTCCTGCTGTCGTTTCTCATTGGTTCGTCTGTGCTCATCCAGGTGTTTAGCTGGCTCTGGTACAGCTACGAAGACTTTCGAAGGGTGACTGCCGTCGAGAAATGCTTGAACCTGAGCTTGTTCAAACTTCTCCACCTGTTCCAGCTGGGATCCTACATCAGGTTGTGTAAATATTGTGGTTTTAAATGTACCTCAGGCTGTTTGTTGGATGTGTTGAAAGCTGAGATGTCAATGTTGGAAATCTGTTTAAAATGGTATTTTTTTTTTAATCTAAAAAGCTAAAAGTGGTTTCACTTTTACATGTCTTTTTCTGTGGCAACCCCACCCTGGTTATCATTGACCTGTTCAGGGAAATGCTTAATGAATGGAGCAGCAGTGTTACATAAGATCATTTGTATGAGATGTAATTATAGCACAGTGCACATCTGGATGTGAAAGTGAAAAGCACTATGGTTTCCAGCAGTGTTGATGGACATTACAGAATTAAGAAGGTTAAGAATTACATGATGTTATCTCGTCTAAACAGTGTTTCCTCATGTTTGCATCATTTTTACATTATTCAAAGGGTTTTTAACGGTGACGGTCAACACGGTTACATCATGACTAACCACTTGTTTGCTGTCCCTCCTCAGACACGCAGGTGTCATGGAGATGTCTGTGCTCAGCTTCTTCAGAAAAAGCGATTACGACAGAGGCGTCGTGGTGTATCTGAGTCACGACCTCAGCTTGCTGCGGCTCATTGAGACGTTTTCAGAGAGTTGCCCTCAGCTCGTCCTCATGCTCACCATCATCCTGCAGGAGGGAAGACTGGACCTGGTGACGAGTACGCAGAAAAAGATTGTGATTGTCTTTAATAGATGACGTGTTTCACAGTAACGACACAAATGCAAACAAATCAAATCCAATATAGCAGACACGGTTGTTTAGTTTTAGTCTTATCTCATCTTATATTTTAAACACTGAATGATGGTTTTGTTTAGTGAGGCTGAGGTTAGAGATTTAAGATTTTTCAAAATAAAAATTAATTAATAGTTATGACACTTAGTTTTCTTATTCCCCTGAGATTAAATTGAATATTTTCCCCCATTTCATAGGTAAAATTATGCTTCTTTCTGATGATTAATCTGCAAATATGCTTCTTACAATGATTCAGTTATGTAGACCAATATCACAAAGACTCGATGACTATTCAGTTAAAAATGTCCCAAAACACAGAATCCTGTGTTCGTCCTTTTAATATGAATAGTTGCAGTCACAGTGGACATGAGCAAAAACAGAAATGCTCGTTACTAACAGTCTAAAAATCTTCAGGCTCAGTAATGTTCAGTTGTTATCTTGTACAACTGTTGAAAGGTCGACGCCTCCTGCTTCCCTCACTGATGAAAAAAAAAAAAAACCCTCAGTGTTTCCTCTTGTTGATTCAGTCTGAATCGTCACTGTTATGAATGACTGAAGGCATGTGAATGGAAAAGAGGAATGGAAAGCTTCGGTTTTATTTTCTCTCTAACAATGACCTTTTCTCCTCCTCAGTGATGAAGGCCGTTGGATCCACCTCAGCCATCGCCTGTAGTATAACCCTGTACCACCGCGCGCTGCGCTCCTTCCTGCCTGATAAGGAGAACCAGAAAGTATCGTCCTCTCTGGTCTACTTCCTGTTTAACCTCCTGCTCGTCTCAGCTCGTGTCACCGCCCTGAGCCTCTTCGCCTCCCAGCTGCCCTGCTTCATCCTCGCACACTTTATCTGCTCTTGGTTGGTTTTATTCTTCAGCGCCTGGAGATGTGAGACGACTTTCATGGAAAGCGCCGGTGGAGAATGGCTCTACCGGGCCACCGTAGGCCTCATTTGGTATTTCACCTGGTTCAACGTGGTCAATGTAAAGACAAAGAACAAGTCTTTGCTCTATCACATTTACCAGCTGGTTGACATTGGTCTCCTGTGCAGCCTGTGGTGCTGGAAGATGAACACAGAACCGTCTTTTTTTACCATCGAACCTTTAAATACTTTCATCACACTCACCTGTGTCATTGGTGTTTACTTATTAGGCATCGCTTTAAAAGTAATATATTATAAATGCTACCATCCAAACTTTTCCAAAGAGCAGCTGAAAGGAGACTCGTCTAAAGAGGACCTTCAGAGAATAGGATCATTTTCAGGAGATGAGGTTGATTTTAGATGTTTGTCTACGGGCGAATTTGTTCCTCAGACTGTAATCGAAGACGGGGACATAACGGTTGGAGTTGCATTTCGCAGCGCGCCGAGCCAACCGCCGCCACCCGCAGCACCTGAATATTGCAATAAAAGAATGAGGAAGTTGGCGGAGAACTTCTACTCATGACCTGCAGCCACTCGGCACAAGAGGTGGAAACAAACAAAATGAAAGTGAAGTCACGCAGGCGTTGGTCAAAGCATCAGTTTGATCAAAATCATCGAAGACTCCGACCTGATCCAGGGAGTGAAAACTGATCCGACCTCACGTCTGTACTCGTAATGACGAGTCCCCCAGGAGTTCAGGGCTTTTTTATTTTATTTTTTTAAGCTTAAGATTTAAGATTTTAAGATTTTTTTTGCCTAATTTCATGGCAGCTTTACTGAAACATTGTGACAAGTGTCGTGGGAGTCGCGATTTTTTTCCCTTTTTAAAGGGAAAATAGTTTAAGTTAACAAAAGCACTATAATTATTACTTCATTTATCTTATTTAATTTATTCTTTTTTTTTTTTAAAAAAGTTAAAAATGAAAGGAATGAAACCATGTCCTCTTGTTGCTGAAAGTTTTCCTCCTCTTTGTTTTGTAAACTCTCGGTCTTTAGTGATGTTTGAATGTGAAAATTTTTATCAAGTTCGCCGACGTTTGTCAAGAAACAACCAACAAACGGTTGAAAAATTGTGGAAAAGTTGAGTTGATAGTTGCGAAGTCAACGAGTGATTAACTGCTGCTGATATTCACCAAGTATATGAAGCTCAATGTTGTTATTATTATTATTTAATCTGTTCTCATTCATGTTCTCAACCTTTATTAACGTGGACGTTCTTCTCAACACTCAATAAATATAATAAAAACACAAACATGAGTCTGAAACTTTTTAAAATTTATTTACATCGTACTAAGTCGTAGGTACACAGGCAAAACTTACAGGACTGTGTCAAAGTCCCAATCAGCTACTGAGTGTGTGTGTGTGTGTGTGTGTGTGTGGAGGGTGATTATTGTAATTAAATTAGCATTGATTACGATGATAATGTTCAGGGTTTTTTTCTTTTTTTTTTTTTTTTACTTTACAAGGATCACATTCAGGCTCTCTACATGACCCACATGTAGCCTCACAAGTCCTTGAAAATGAGATGAAACACCAACAGCTTTTTAAAAATAAACATTATTTGGCTTCGGAAAGAAATAAAATAAAAGCCTCTTAGACATTTTGCAAAGTAAAGATACAGAAATGCTACGATTGCATATGGTCTCGGTTTTGTTAAACGTTTGTCAGGATCGATGCGTCGAGTTTTTCTTCAACTCCCGGTCGGTCGGTCGGTAGAACCACATTTAACAATCGAGACTTAAGTCATTTAAAAAGATCCGTGTATTGCAGGTTGTGATTGTCTCGAAGCGACGCAGCGTTTCACAGCAACGACAGAAAAAGCAGAAAACCCCCTTTTTTAAAAGGAAGTTAAACATCAAATAAAAAGCAGATGTGATTGTTGAGAAATTAAGATTTTCACAAGTGAAACGAAAAGAATCAAAAACTTTTAGAGAATTTCTTTTTTTTTTTATCTTAAGGCCTTTAACACTAAACTAGTTTTTTTTTTTTTTTTTAAACATCAACGTTTCTTTTCCTCACGAGACCTTTTCAGATACAGTGCAGACAGGACAAGAAAATAAAATTTAAAAAAAGCCCAACTTAGTACCTAAAAATAAAAAAAAATAAAATAAAAGTAAGGTAACACTTTGGAGAGTATAACAATGTAGAGATAAATGTAACAAACACAAAATCTTACATATTCCCTTTGAGATTATGCATACAGATGATGGTTAAAAGGCACAATATAAATATGCACAGTCACAAACAAACAAACAAACAAACACAGAAATACACATTCTTAACGGTCAAAGCTGCATGTGTGTAAATACAAAATCTTCTTCAGGCTCAGTATTGTTCAGTCGTAAGTGAAGGTCGAATCCTCCCGTTTCCTTCGTCGTCTACGACAAGCAAATGATAAAAAAATAAAACAAAAAAAAAAAAAATCCCCTCGAAACACAGTTAATGAGCAAAGTAGAAATGTATTGCACAGTCAACATCCTTTGTTTTGTTTAGGTTTGGTTTTTTTCTCCCTCTGTTACGACTTCACAAGGTTTTGTGTCTGAAACGTAGAAATTCAAAAGATATAAAAGTAAATATTTAATATGGGGGAGGTTAGAGATTTAAGGTTTTTTTTTTTTTCAAAATAAAAGTCTAGAAAAAAAAATTAAAAAGTGAAACAAGAATATTTGCTGTTTGTCTTCGTCCTCTGAGATTAAATTGAATATTTTTCCACCATTTTATTGATGAAATTACAGTAACTTACAGTGACAGTAACTTTTGTTTAAACTGATTAATTAATTAATAAGAAAGATGAAAAAATTATTCACTGATTATTTTTGCTGAAGCTTTAAATTTTACATTTTCCATCTGAGGAATTAAATGAAACCTGAAACTTAAAAAAAAAAAAAAATCGACTTTTTTTTTGGCAAATAAACATTATGACACAGAAATTGCATCAAACAAAACATTTTTGATTTTGTGTCGACACAAAGAAGAGATGAAAAGTTTTTACAACTAACAAACTCAAACTAACTAATAATAATAATAATAATAATAAAAAAAACAGACTAATAAGGATCAGAAGCAAAAAATAAACAAACCTATGTCGAGTTCTGTGACTTTAACAGCAAATACTGAAACAGGGAAAGTTCAGTAACATAAACATGATTTGGATTTATTTATATATATATATATATTTTATCTACAGGGTCACATTATCTTTCTACTTGTCTTCTTGTGGGAAATAAAGGACACTTAGGACTGTGCTCTGAGGAGTATTATATTATTATCTTGTGGAAATGATGTGTTTTCAGGCAAACGGTGGCTTTTTAAAAATTGTTTCTGGCTTTAAAAAGAAGAAGAAGAAGAAGAAGAAGAAGGACGTGATCATGTGCGTCGCAGATTTACATCGATATAATGTTTGAGTTTGTAGTAAAAGGGTTTGGGACAGAGCAAAGATTTAAATTCGACTGTGTTACAATTAATTAATACTTTTCTACTTTTTTTTTTTTTTTACCATTTAAAGTGAAATATAAACTCTCCCTCAGTCTTTACTGAAACACAACCTTCCTGTTTCACGTCGTATCACAGGTTCACGTCGATCTCGTGTTTAAGACGGAGAGAAGAAGCACATGATCACACGCGCTGTACGAAAGAGAAAACAAATAAAACTACACAGTGAAGAGGTCGGGGGGGTGGGGGCAGCTGACTGATGCCGTGGTTTCATATCCCATCTTGTACTATTTGTTAAATAAAAAGACAGTTTACGTCAGAGGTAAATAAAAAAAAAAAAAAAAAAAAAAACTAAAAAG
The DNA here is from genome assembly GCA_016801845.1 of Polydactylus sextarius. NCBI lineage: Eukaryota > Metazoa > Chordata > Actinopteri > Polynemidae > Polydactylus > Polydactylus sextarius. The sequence continues at coordinate 17,126,057 of CM028927.1, forward strand.
GAGTTAATATGTAACTGATGGAAAAAAAGATGCTTTCAAGTCTTTGAATGAGAATAAAACAAGAAAAACTCAGATTATTCTACATAAAAATAAAAAGCTGTAATAACCTTATGAGAGAACAATGACCCTTTGGTTTATATCCAGAAAGAAATTATAATAAAAAAAAAAATATACAGACAGAGACAGACAGAGAGAGAAAGTTCACTGCAGGAGAAAAACAACAAGATAAAGGCCAAAAAAAAAAAAAAAAAGATGTCTGTCTTCCCTTCTGTGTCCAAATCAGTGCGAGTTTCAGCCGTGGAGGTTAGCTGCCGTACAGGAGGGAGCCGCCGGCCGTGACGAACCTCAGCTCAGTCCGTTTTCTCACCGTCACCTCCGACTAACGAGTCCACCTCAGTACATTTACATCACACGTCACAGCGAGTCTTTAGTCGTCAGTCAGAGCAGGTTCTTGTTTCTAATATGCGAGTGTGTATTGTTTTTTTTTTGTTTTGTTTGTTTGTTTGTTTTTTGACCAACGATCCACAAACCAACAAAGGTGACGACTTTATTTTCCTTTTATATTTGCGTGACGTGACGTGTTGGGCGTCGCCTCTTTACAAGAAGTCCAGTTCCAGCGCTTGGTGCAGGGACACGAGGTCGCCGTGGGCGGAGATCCGCCAGAAAGGCATGTTGTGCTGCACGGAGACGACAAACAAAGAGGATAAATATTTGCTGAAAATATTAATGACTAATCAACTCCACCACAAACAGAAACTAAAACTCACCTGTTTTGCTGCAAACTCTTCATCTCGTCCGTCTCCGATCACCACATAAGTCACTTTCTTCCCAAAGCGAGAGATGATTCTCTCGAAGCAACTTTCTTTTCCTGTGTGAAAAGTAACAATGTTACATTTTAACATAATATTTAAAGTGACGGTCTGGTGTAATTTGAACCCAGAGACTATTTCACCACAAATACAAGAGATATTTTACGTTGGTTGAAGTAATATCGAGTTTGACCGTCTATTGTTTTCACAACCAAATAGTTAACAATGAAAGTAAATGGGGCAGTCAGCCAAACATGTATAAATCATCATTTTTTAACCACTAATAAAGCTCAAAATATCACTTCACTTCAGCAGTAGCATGAATAGGGTCCCTACACATAAACTGAAGTACTGATAACTTAGTAAGTGAACTGAGTTTTTATTAAAAGACTGTTTTACAAGACTTACCCAACGTCTGGTTTTCATAACAACAGGAGAAGAAGGTTGTTTCACATCAGCAGATTCATCATCAGTTAAAATGATGAGGAAAATGATGAATCTGCTGATCTGGAACATGAAAACAAGACGCTGGGTAAGTCTCGTAAAACAGTGTTTTTAATAAACTTGACGATTTAGATACATTCAGCTGTCTGCTGGGCAGCACTCCCGGGTCGGGTGCAGGTTCTTTCTGTGTAGTGTCTACGTGGGTTTCCTCCAGGAGCTGATACATGTGGATACATGTGGTCCCGCCTTCATCTGACTGCCCCACTTACTTCACTGTCATTAGTTGTGAAAACAAAAGATGGTCAAACTTGACATTACTTCAACCAACGTAAAATATCTCTTGTATTTGTGGTGAAATAGACCCTCGGTTCAAATTACTCCAGACCATCACTTTTAACACCTTCAGCTTCTGTTGTGTGTCATTTGATCATTAAATGAACCTATTTTCGTGGCGCTGTAGATGTTTTCGATGGGGAAGACGTCTCCGAGGCCGTAGAGCAGAACTTTGGCCAGAGCTGGAACGAGCTGAGTGGTGGTGACCAACACGTTCATGCATTTCCCCCTGTTGTCAAACGTCACACAATCATAAAAACACACAAATATGGACTTAAAGTGGCAACAGAGGAGACTGGTTCACTGAGTGAAAACTTGTATCGACGTGCGGTGACAGTTTTAAACCATACGTGTGGTTCAGTTGTTCACGTTCACCTCAGGCAAATAGAAAACTCTGATGTAACGAACCTGGACTGGATGAGCAGCAGAGACTTGAGCGCTGTGCTGAGCCAAGCGTCGGTGACGTTCTCGATCTCAGACTGAAGACGAACGAGCAGCTCCCTCTTTATCGGACTCAACAGATCTGCGTTTAATAACAGAAACCTCATCAGTGTTTCAGATTTTAAAGAGGCAACAGAAAGAAGAAACAAACACAGGCAGAAAAAGACAGAAAACGTTGGTTAGAAACTCACATCTACATCTGATTCTGGGTTTGTTTCTTTCTGTCTTGAGATTGTGGAAATATTTTTTACTCTGTTTTTAATCCTTTTGGCATCAACATCATAGTTTTGTTCTTGGAACAAAACGACCAAAACGCAGGGAAAATATTTGAGTCTTCTGACAAAGACAAAGACTTTCAGTTTCAGAATAACCACAATCATTCAGTCAACTCCAGTAAGAGGAAATAAACAGAAGAGCCACATTTTTTATGTGAAGCCACAAATATGAACAAAGTGATGGTGGCGGCAGAAAAAGACTCATACAGATAAGATATAAGTTTAAATCTGAGCGTTTATATGTGTTAACAGGAACAGCTGCTAAAATCAAATCTTTTAGTTGAAAATTACTTGTTTGTTGAGGCTCCGAACATCCATTTGTATTTAATGATGAAGCCTAGTTGTGTCTTTAGTAAAACGACAAAGCTTCCAACTCCTGATTAGATTTAACTTCCAGATCCAGGAGCTGATATTGTGCCCAAATCTTTGTCTGGATGATTACATCCTGCAGTGGAGGTTTTTTATTTTCTGTATGTGACGAGGGAAAGTCATTTAGTCATTCTGTTTCCAAAAGCAGTGAAGATTTTCTTTAAACTTGAGTTTCTCAACCTCTACATGTGTATGTTGATGAAGGTACATGTATATTTATGAATGAATATTTAGTCTTTGTTCTGTCACTGGTGTTTTTCCCTTTGTCTTTTGTCATTTTTCTGTTTTGCTGCAGTGACGAAATGATTAATAAAAATACGTTTTAAAAATAATAATTATTATTATAATTATAATTATAATAATTGTTGGTTAAAAACCTGTGATTTTGATCTTTTAAAAGGTTAAACTTTAGACATCATCTCCTGCTTCTTCAGACTTGATATAAAGTTCAATACAATGAACATTATCAGTCAGTGACTGAACGTTAATATGATCTTTGTTTCGAGAACTGAAAATCCACTTTTCCTCAACTCAACAGGAACAAACTCAGGGTTTTTTTCTGGGCTAATCCCTCGTTCTGTTTCACTTTGACTCCAACTCACTTCCAACGTTTCCTTTGTAGCTGTTGTAAATCTCTTTTAGTCGACGGTAGCGAAAGGCCAGTTTACGCATCCAGTCCACGCCTCCCTGGACTCCTGTGGTGGCTCCTGACGCTCCTCCACCGCTGGGGCCGTTAAAACCGTCGGCCAAGAAGTTGTAGTTACTGAAAGAAAGGAGGGAAAAATAAATAAATACGAGGTGAATCTGAGTCAGAGAACAGTTTTTATTTGTTACATTTCAGCTTGTTACACACCTCAGGTCTTGTCCGTTGTCGTCAGAGGCCACGTCCTCAACGTGGACTTGATCACATTCCTGAAAGACAATGAAACAAAAGGAAACGTGACTGTGTGTTACACACAACAATGAGACCTCACGGGCTCCTCCCAAACTTCCAAAGGGAGTTCACACGTGTTTTACACTTAGACAACATCCATGAGCAGAGACTGTTTGCGGAAAACAGGTTTTTACAAAGGTTGGACAGTTCATAAGCTGTCACGCTCTGACAGGTCGAGTGAAAATCTTCCTGGAAAAATGTGACACGTTTGGAGGAAGAAACTTTTACCTCCAGGTCGTTGAAGAAAAGGTGAGTGTCTGCCAGTTCAAAGATCAGCTCCTCCATCTGTAAACCCAAGTTCAAAACCGTCGTCGGATCCTGGACGAAGACGACGAGATCCAGTGGTTAAAAGTTTTAAAGGCTGCAAACTGTCACACTTTTTATTTGACCTTGTTTTTATTTTACACAAACCTTTCCAAACTTCTGAGCGTAGGAGCCGGTGAGCAGGGAGTGAAATATGATGATGGTCTCGTCCAGATCCCACAGAAAAATGCGCTAAAAATATTTTATATTTATATAAATATTTTAGATATATTTTTTTTAAATAATAAAATTTAGACCAATCACCATTAGTTTTTAATTCATACAAGTAAAAGGTGTGTTTACCTCCAGGTCGCTGTCTGCAGGCGGAGAGTTATCAGACTTCTTCGCTTTCCCTTTGGCTTTTCCCACAGAGTTCCTGCGTGCGACGTCGTCCTGCTCTCTGGCTCCAGCGGGTAAAGCCACGCCGGTCGGCAGCGCTGCTCCGGCCGGGAGGTTCTCTGGTGGAGACGCATCTGAGGACACACGCATCTGAAGTTAGACGAGACTCAACTGTGCAGGAATATCTGTTTATATCTACCTCTAAATCAGTTAAATCACCTCTGGGAGGAAGTCCGGCCGAAGCGGCCTCCTCTGACTTCACAGCTGAATATCCGGCCACGCCCACACCGGCGCCTGGTTCCTCGCTGCTCGGCAGCCCGGCAGGAACGTAGCTCGGAGGCAGAGTGTAGTACTGAGAGAACTGAGTCTGAGCCAGAGAGTTGTAGCTACTGAATTCCTGTAACAATTTAAAAAAAAAAAAAACAAAAACATTCAAACAGTCTGTCTGCAACACATCTCAAACTCATTCCTGCACCTTTTATGCTCCGTTAAACTATAAATACCAACTTATGTTTACATACATTTACTGTTTTAGTTAATTAACAACAATAAAACGTGACTAATTACAAGCACCAGTACCAAAGTAAAGCTGCGACTACTTTATACTTTAACTTCATAAGTACAGTGTCAAAATGTATTTGTTACCAACTGTATCTTACATCTGAAAACAAACATTGGGCCGATCCCATTTCTACCTCTGAGCCCTCTCTTTTTACGTGTTCACGTGAGGGGAACGATTATCTCAGTTCTGGAAATGAATCTCGATTCTGAAATTTCCCAGCATGCACCAGGAACAAAGATGCAGTTGTCAAAAAAGTTGGCGATTTAATTAATAAACTAATCGACTCATTCAATTTATTAAGCTAACGTATCGTTATCGACTAATCAATAACATTAGTTAACAGTCGCTAGTTGTCACTTTGCTACTGTTTTCTGTTCATCTGATACAACAGGACTCTTCTGATGGTGACTTCCACTGAAACAAGAGACTAATGTAAACAAATATTCAGTTTTTAATCCATCGGCAACTTGATGGACACAAACGAGTCCGTAGACGGTTTTGTTTGTTGTCATTCGGTTGTCATGGAGACACTAACGATGACTTCTGATGACGTGTAACGGTGAAGTAGCGGAGTCTCATTTTCTAGGGGAATTTATTTCACCTCCACCCTTCTACACTTTGTTTCAATGGATGAGGAGAAGGGATAAAGCGAAGGGTTAAAAAGGAAGAAATGAGATTGGCCCTTAAAGTATCAAATCTAAGCGTCTGACGTGTCTCTTCACTACACCTCAATAAATATAGACTCTGTCCTCCTCGTTACCTGGTGGGCCACAGTGGTGGAGGCTGTAGTTGTGGCTGTAGCTGACGGGATGTTGGAGTACACACTAGATGTTGTGAAACTGGAGCCTGGTGATGGGAAAAAAAAAAAAAAACTGGTGTGAAACAGTGAAAACCAGAAGGTGAAAAGAATCGAACACAGTGACAGAAGTGACCAGGAACAAGAGAAGGAAGAAAAAAAAAAAAAAAAAAAAACAAGAGTTGTGCCGCTGGAAAAGGATGAAACTGTTGTTTTTTTTTTTGCTGGGGAGTGTGACAGCGTTATGTTATGAGAAGGTTGCAGCTCGCTTGCCTTGGCTGGGGTATGAGTAGTGCAGCTGGCCTGGCTGGGTTGAGGTATATGTGGTGCTGAAGCTGAGAAACCCAGGCTGGCCACCAGAGGGCGCCTCAGGCAGCCCTGTCTCTGTTTTTATGCCTGGCCACATAGCACCTGAAGATGGAAGAGAGCAATGGAAGCAGAAAATGTGTAAGAGGCAGCGACAGGAGTGGAAAGTTCAGAAATAAAAATGAATAAATAAATTAAAAAAAAAAAAAAAAACAGCACCAAAGCTCAGCAAGGCCTCTGAAGCAAATTAATAAAAAGGAGTGATGCTGGTTTTAGCGAGCAGATAAAAAAAAAAAACAAAAAAAAAAAAAAAAAAAAAGGCTGTTGGAGGAGGACAAGACTAACCAAACGGAGGGAGGCCGTAGGTTTGTCCTGACTGAGGGAAGGCTGAGTACACAGTGGACTGGGCCAGAGGAGGAAACGCCACCTGGCTGGTGTACGATGTCACCGCCGGACTGAAACAGAGAGAGAAGAGTGTGAGGGAATCAGTCAATGAGATCGATGGAGACGGAGCAGTGAGAGCAAAAAGCAAAACAAGACACAGACTGTTAAGACTCCAGACTGAGGTTTTAATTTTACATCAATAAAAAAAAAAAAAAAAAAAAAAGATGGCAAACGGAAACCCACACACACACATACGAGTCCTCACCATTAATTTTAATCATATATATATTTATATACAGGAGGAAACTCAGATCTGGACGTCATGATCGTTTCTAGTAAAGCTACAGAGCTTCAACGCCCTGAACGATGCTGATTCAAGTGACGTAACTCGACTTCCTGGAGTCTAACGTCTGTAAACAGACTCTGATGTGTCGCTTTTCTAAATGTGCTTCGTGTGTGAGGTAATATTCAGGTACAGCAGCACATAACACACGTGTAGATATTGATAACAACCCACGCTGAGTGGAAAAGTAAACGACTAAAACCATTTAATTCAGGCTCATGTTCTGCTTTATTTTACCTCCGTTTTCATCTTTCATTTTTAAGGCTACTGTTTACTCACATGTATTTAGTTACATTAGTTAACTGATGTATACTTTATGATTTGATTGATTTAGTCTATTGTTTTTATAATATCTGTACTGGTTTAACTCTTGGTCTGTTTCCTTTTTTGCACTACTGACATTGTAGATCTCCATTACTACTTCTATGTACTGACTGGAATCTAGATTAATCTATCCGATGTCTATCTCTGTGACATTTACTCTCTTAGGTTGAAGATAAAGCTGGAGGTAACTGCCACTCAAACTCTTTTATTCATTTCCTGATTCTTGATGAAACAGCAGCATCGAGCATTTGGAAAAAATGTCGATTAGTTTGATGCGATGTGTGTTTGGGTATTTGAGGTTCACCTGATAATTAAAAATCACTGCTTAATTTATTTAAAATTCATCTACTTGTGAAAATGTTGAGCAAATTGATTTAAAAAAAAAAATGAATCAATACATAATGATAACAGCTCACCTCCTTTTCATGAAAACTGAATCTAATCTTCTAAAGTTAACATGTCTGGACACTGTGTACTCACTTGCTTCCTTGATAAACCTGTTGTGTGTATCCAGATGTTGCTGTTGTGTCTGTAGCTGTGAAAAAAAACAAAACAACATCAGATGAGGATGTTTATTATTTCATAATTGATTAAAAAACAGAGACGGTGTTTCCGTTTATACCTGAATGTGCGTACGAGTTCATTGTGTCGCCACATTCTGGTGCCGCTGCTCCTCGGTCGATGTTCGACTGATCCTGATCACCTGCGACAACGAAAACAAACCGTCAAGACTCGTCAGATTGATCCTCGATCGTTTCTGAGCGTCGCACATTATTTTCTACCAACCTGCGTCAAGTTGAGCAGAAGACAAAGCAGAATAAGAGTTTTCCTGCTCTGCTGAACCTAAAACAGCAGCTGGACTCTCATCGTCACCCAGATTACTGAAATGAAATAACATAAAATAAAAAACACAGACGGTTTATTATAATTATAGAGATTTTTCTGCAGAGAAGAAAGACACAGTTGACTGAAATAAAAAAAAAAAAAAACAAACCGCAGTGGAAAAATAATATTTTAATCACATGTTTTAAACTCCAGTGGTCGTCATCCGTCAAACAACGTGAGCAGAAACTGAAGAAGATCAGAAATAGATTTAAAATAAATGACAAACCTCGGCTCTTTCTCCAGTCCGCCGTCTAACTCCAGCTTGGCTTTCTTTGCCTGAACATAAACACACACACACACAGAGTTTTTAAACGAAATATTTTCTACTTTTGTATTTGTTATATTTTCACTGCTGCTCGGTATTGAAACCAGAACAGTCACATGAGAATAAAACAAATGACGTGGCAGGAAGGAGAGTTTCTGTTTGTCTTAAATACATTTCATACATGATTCTAACAAATACAGTAGCAGTTATAATTTAATATACATATTAATTATTAAAATGTGATGTAAAAGAGCTGAACACCACATTAAAGCTTTAATCTTTTTTTTCTGCATCTTTAAAACTCAGTTTAACAGTAAATATTAAAATACATTTTCTGTTTCAGTTAATTAACAGCTTGTTTATTCTATGAAATGTGACAAATGCCTTTAAAAATAAATACATAAATTACTGGGTATTAAAGGTTTTAAAACAGGTCAACAATTTTTTAATTTAATTGAGTTTATTCTTTGTCCTAAAAGGCAAAAACAACAGCTGCTGCCATATTAAAAAAAAAAGAATAAATAATAATTATAGAGTTGTGTTGGTAACAATAGTAACAATAAGTAGAAGAGAAGTAGAATAAGAAGTAAAAACTAAAGAAATATATAATAGATAGATAGTGTGATGATAATGATGATGAGAAGCAATGTTTTCACATATGAAAAACAATAACTGGCCACTATTATATACTTTCTCTTGATAAATATAATCTCAAAATGTATTTTCATCATCTCTGTTTTTAGTTTTTTGCAGTTTAGGCTCATCTGACTGATAAAACATCAGTCTGCAACACATCACAATATACCATTTTGCACCTTTAATGTTTTATTTAAAGTAAACATCAATATCAGCTTAAAATGTGACAAATTGCGACAAACAACGAGGTCTTAAAGATGCTGGTTTTATCACAAGTAAACAACTTCTAATCATATGCAACAAGAAACAATAACTGGACATTGTTTTATAGTTTCACTTGATAAATAAAACGTCAAAATGAATTTCCAACAGCTTTGTTTTTTTAAATTCAGGACCATCCTAAACCTGGAAACACTTAAAATACCAAATCTAAGAAGCTACAAAAAAGAAAATGACGACAACTAAACAACCGTTTGCACAAGTTCCAAGAAACAATCTGTTAATTTGCACAACCTGCTTGAAAATCTTAAAAGTCGCATCTTGAAATCATCAGTTTGTTGCACAATAATCTAAGCCAAGTTCTTTCTCACTTCCTTGACTGTATGTTTGTGTGTGTGTGGACTCACCGGCAGCTCAGGCAGCTCCTGCGAGTCGTCCATCTCTGCAGCAGAGCGACCCGACATGTCTGCACGCTCAGCCTACTCTCTGTACCTGGAAAGCCTGTCCGGACCCTGCTTTACACAACCACGAGAGCAAAAAAAAAAAAACACAGAAGGCACAGCATAAACGGCCAGAAGTTACACCTTATGTAGCCGTCCGACGCGTGAGTTGACCCCTCCCCATGTCCTATAAATGCACTATCACACGGCTGATCAGCAGAGGAGGTGGTGGCGATGGACGAAATGGAGCACCGGCGTCTAATCTCCAGCACGAGACCTGCAGGTGAGATACGCTTCGCCTTGACGTTGCCCACCGTCCCCACCGTTGCTTGTGTTTACTGTGGGATTAAGGAAGCGTGCAACCTTACATGTGACCTAACTTAAGTTCAATGAAAACATATTCTCCAGAAGCATTAAGTGCTCAGGTGCAATCTGTCGTATCAATAGATGTCACGAGGGGATAAGATCTAACCTCGTTTTTTTCCACTGGCCGTTCTCCCCTTCGGCTGCGGCGATGGCACATTTATCCAACTGACATAATGTAGATGTGCAAAGAGAAAGTAGGTCATACGGCAAATTCAAAACCGGATGAATGTGTAAGATCAGTCGCTGGTGGTGCACGTTCTGAATCAAACGCGTGCCGCTTGAATTATCTGGACCGACACAGCAGATGTCAGCAGGATTTAAAGAAGGTGAACTCAAAAATGTTTTACATGTGAAGGATTTAGTGATGACAAACCGATCAACCACAGCCTGTGAGGTCAAAAACTTGATAAAAAAAACAAAAACAAATCTATAATTTCTCTTGTTCCTCCTGTTTTTTTAAGTCTATATTTGTTTACATTTAGAAAGTAAATTGCTGGTTCTACTTCCTGATCATTGTAGTTTCTCTTTGTTGTTGTTTTCACCACAAAACAAATCATAAACTATGTTTTTCTTCTGCACTTCAGCACATAAACCCTGATTTCTTTTTTTCTCTGGCCTATAATTGTTTACATTTTAAAAATAAACTGCTAGTTTCACTTCCTGTTTGCTGTGCATGTATATCTCATCTTTTCTTTATTTCTACGCAGGATTGATGAATATTTGTAATGTGCTGTTGTTTTTAAACCACAGAACAATAGTTGATCTCTTGTAAAAAGAAGGTAAACCACAATAACCAGTGTTCCTCACTGTTTCTCCTTTCATCACTATCATTTAAACAACTCTGATATATAATCTACCTCTTTTGTAGCTGTATACTGTCAAACTGGTGGTATATGTTGCTTCTGACTATTTTTACAGCCTTGGAGTCATCAAAGCCACCGTCCTGCCTATTACCGCCAGTAACCGAGCCGCTTGGTCACATCTCCTGCGTCTGTATCACAACAACAGTCGGTTTAAGTCGCAGCACCTGAGGAAACATCATGGCCTCGATACAGGAGTCGATCGAGGCTGAATGACGCCACAGAACAGGTTTGTGAACTAAACTAAACCTTTAATATTGTGTTATTCTTGATTTTAAATAGATTAAAAATGTCAGTAATGTTTTTATTTAACAATTTGTGCAACTATCTGGAAAATAACCATGTAATTTGTTACTGATTATAAGAAAAACTGACAATAACCTGAAAGATGTTTGAGTTTTAAGAGAAAAAAATAACAAATATCTATTTAAACTAAATTAAAAGAAACATTTACAGATATAATAGAGCTGGTTTATTGATCAGCAGCTATTAAAAGATTTAATTTAACTGTTTCTAAGCAAAAGATGTGTTTTTCTCTGTCACTAATGATAATAAACTGAACATCTTTATGTTTTTGATGCTTTTAGAAATTATTATATGTATGTTTTATCATTTTAATTTAATTTGTTTGTTGAAGCTGAACTGATGTAGAATAGCTAAAACAATTTTTAGGGTTACTATTAAATAGAAACGTACGTAGAAACATAACTGAAAAATATTAAATTAGATAGTTTTTAATCAGATAATCGATTAATTGTTAATTAATTGTAGTTTCTGCAGATTTAATGCTAAAACATGAAGCTGCATTCATTCATTTGAAATTGTAGGTTGATGAAACTGTGACTCGACAGTTTTTTAATTGTTATTAAATCCTTAAATCCTTTGTTTGTTGTAATATTCATGTGTTCAGTGTTTGTCCTCCATCAAATAACCAAGACGAGGGCAGTTTGCTGTGAAGGTGAAGTCTGACATCAGACTATTTTCTGAAACATTGCAGTTATTTTGGCTTTAATTTAAAGACAGAAACAAACTTAACGAAGTCAAAACAAACAATTAGATATAATCAAATCAAACTAACTGATGTGACGAGTACAAACAACTATAACTAACAATAATAAAGCGTATCAATCCAGCATTTAGACGCTAACGTTCAAGCTTTCCAACTGCAACGTTAGCTTCCCAATGCAACACAAATGTCCACGCCTACTTATCAAATTACACAGTAATTACCGAGTCACTCGCTGGCTATTAGTCATAAATACTAGTTAGTTACCCTGAGTAATATAACGATTAACTAACCAGCGGCTCATAGTTTGGCCCGGCCATGAAAGTTTTCCGCTCCAGCGATTAGTCAGTACCCGCAGCCATTGGAGTGGGCACAGAAATGGCAGCGTGTGAGAGCATCTCATTCCCGCTGCAGCCAAACGTACATGTAACTACGAAACAAACCCTCCCGACACACAAAGATGATCGACATTAGTCTTACCATTGAAGGAGTGAATGAAAAACGCTTTAATTTAAGCGTCTTCAGCTGAATCCACAGTATGAAGCTTTGTCTGTTGTTAGGGAGCACTATTTGGCAGGAAGCTCCGTTACGGGGTCTACTGCGCATGCGCAGCTCGTTTTCGATTCACAGGCTTCTTTTCTTTGGCGCGACGGGAGACGACAGGTGAGGCGGCCGCACAGGTGAGGCGATAAAACTACAAACATTTGTTGTTTGAACAGATGAGACCTTTTGTTAACTGTCGACTTTGCTTCATCATCTTTTAAAGTCCGGTTAATGCGAGTTAATGCTGTAAAACACATGGAAAATTAGCAGTAAATAATGCTAATGTTTAAATGTAAGCTAGCTGTGTTCATGTTTAACAGTGAATCTTTGGCTAATGTGTCGTTTTAAATGTAGAAAACATTAAAATGAGACGTTTTGCTTCTTTTTTTAACCGTTGAAGTTAGTTCTCTTTAACTGTAGCCAGTTTTTATTAAAATAAAATATTGTTTTGTCTGGACTAGATCAAATTAAACTGATTTTGTTTCTTTATTTAGTTGAAATTAATTGTAAATTAAATAAAATTTTTTTTGGACTGTGGTGAAATAAAATATGGTAGAGAGGAAAATAAAAGTAAAACAAATAATAAAAAATTAAATAAATCACTGAAAATCCAATAGAGCTGAAACATTGTTTAATTATTTGTCTTTTGTGACAATAAATCTAATATTATTAGGTATTGGACTATTATACATATACTATCAATGGCTTTATTAGTTGATCAGGATTTTTCTGTTTTTTTTTTGTTTTATTTTTTATGTATTTGTAATATTAATTGACGGTGCTTATACCTTCTATAACATTTAATATTTCATGTAAAAGCAGTAATATGTTGTTTTAAATGTGGTATTCATTTCATTTCAGACAAAAACAGCAGACATGTTTTTGAATTTAGAGATTTTATTTGCCATTTCTGACACAGATTACAAGTTCAGTATTTCAGTTGATCATGTAAATGATCTTCTTTACACAGTAGCAGTGGCATGAAAATAAATATACATAAAAAATACAAAACAAAAAGTAACGCTTCCAAATATGGAAGAAAATTATCTAGAACTCTGTGTTGCCTTATTATTTTCTTTTCTTCTTTTTTTTTATCTTCAGCAGGCTTGAAATGCATCTTCTGTATGTGAAATCCTAAAATGTTTTGAGACTCAATGGGGCAAAAACAAAGTCATGAACATGAATCTCTCTTAACAATAATTTACTGGAAATCAAATTATAAATTACAACTTACTCTTCTGTTTCTGTTCAAAGACATCAAATTAATTATTGTTTTTCTTTTTAACAAAATTTTATTGCACTTTCCAGAACCACCATTATAGAGTAGACCAGTGACTCAACACTGTTACTAGAGAATCAGCTCCACCCAGTGGTTCTTTGTCAAGTTAATGGAGCACTTTTTTTTCTCCTTCAAACAGATTATTATCTAGAAAAAAAAAAAGAAGGGGCCAAGAAGTTTAGGGAAAAGAGATATGTACATACAGTTTACATGGATCAGGCCGCCTTGGACAGGCACAAGACATTCACAGTTCTTCTCTACGTGATGCATGAATACAAAACATTTTTGTAATCATATATTCTCTATAGTTTGTCTTGAGTGTTTGCAATAAAACAGCAATCACTTTAAATTAAAAGAAGATTGATATACAGTGTGTGCTATCGTTGATGTGGACCTATTATTGCTGGTTGAACTCGGTTTCAATAGGAGAAGTCTGTCATAAAGTTTGCAAACAGCAGATATAGATTAACACAGTCACTCTGTGGATGAAAAAAGGATTTGGAAAAACCAAAAAAAATAAAATATATTGCCATATCGTAAATACATTTTTTTTTAAATCTAACCATGTATATATTTATATATATATATTTATAATTATACTAGTAAACATTTAGAAGTCATTTATAATATATGCAGAACTTTATTAAAAGTAAACAGTGAATGTTTGTGGTTATTAAAACATGAAAAAAACCTTTTGGTTTTGCAATAAAATATATGTAACTCTTTCTTTTCTACACAGTACAGTAAAACTTTGATCTTCAGTTTCTGAGGACAAACTGGTCAAAAGAAAAGTGTTGTTTTGTTAGTGCATACCCTAGTTAACTGTTTGGTCCAAGTGTCACTAGTAGTGCACAGTAATTGAAATGCCGTTATTTTTCCGTTGTCCAAAGCCGAGATATGAAGTAAAAAGTGGAAAGATATGCAGATATGCAGCTGTCGAATCCAAAGCAGAATGTTTTCACTTTTCTTGACCCTTGTTTCCTCAAGTGCAATTGAGCATTTACAAGAAAAATAACAACAGGTTATAAACATAACAGACAGCTTGAACTTATGTAGACGTGTTATGAAGGCATCTGCCTCCCGGTCAAAGAAAGTCCAAACCGATGAAATGGTCGTGTGTTTTTTTTTTTTTTTACTTTCTTTCTTTTTTTTTTTTTTTTTTTTTTTTTGATGAAGCTCGCTCTTATTGTCCAACGCTGCCGCCACTAACGCCGCCGTCTAAACTGCCTTTTGAACTTCAGGCACTTCTCTTCATGTCACTTCACCAGAGCCAACGTTGTGGTGTTTTATGACCCCAGAGTGCATCCATACTTGGCACACACATGTTATAGTTTTGGGTGGTTTTAGGCAGAAGAATAGGGTCAGTGATGTTGTAACATGAGAGTTCCCATCTGTACACAAAATCCCTCAGGGTCTGTCCCACATGTCCATTTGTCAGTTAGATCCTCTCATCAGGCTTTAGCTGTAATGTCCCCGCAGATATCGTTCCTCCATTGTGGTTCCTCCTGTCAAAGTAAGACTCAATCCACAGCTTTTGTCCCGTTTTCTCGTTCGTTTTCCCAGGACAGAAGAAGAGCCGAGACGTTGGCGTTCACATGAAGGTGTGTTCTGCTGGAGGCCCGTACGAGAAGCCTGGAAACGCTCCAGCTGCTTCCTTGACGCTGCTGGTCACATGTATGGCGTCGGTGCAGAGGGAGGACGACACGGGCAGGTGGGTGAACTCTGGGTCGAAGTGTCGCAGGTCTGTGGGACCGCTCTGTTAAAAAAAAACCAAGCAGGAGGGAAAAATCAGACATGACACTAATAATGTATTAACTGTTATTCATCAGAAACACCAAACATTATCTCATTCCAACTTCTTATGTGTGATGGAGCTGAAATATTAACAATTTTATCATAGATCATTTAGTTTTAGGCTTTTTAAAGCATAAATTGCTATATTTGCATCCTCTTGAATGTTTATATTTTCAGGTTTTCTTACTTTCACTTTCACAATAATGAATTTTTTGACTTCAAGTTGGAAGAAACAAGCAAAATACAAGACTATAAAAACTTGTTGTGGTCACTTTTATGAATATTTGAAGCCTTCTAAAGACAAAAATGATTACTGGTTAATGGAAAAATTGTAGTGAACGTACCACTGAGGGGATGAATGGAGGCGTGATCTTCTTGGCCATCAGGTCGTCCCAGTTGATCGGGGAAAAGAATGTATGAAACTTGAGCTCAAGCTGCAGGAAAAGAGAAATAATTCAAGTTGAACAAACTGGTCACAAATGATCACTTCTGTTGATCTCTTACAGTTCAGTTCAGATGTTGAAACTTACAAAATCGTCCTTGTGTCCGAGCCTCTTGGTGCGGTCCTTCTGCAGCAGCCCCTCCAGTAGCTCTCGTCCTGCGTTCGACACGTTGGGTTTGAGCACCGGAGCTTTGTGCAGGATGTTGTTGTACATCTCAGCTGTGTTGCGACTGTAGAACGGAGGCTGTAGAGCAAAAATGTTTATGTATATTTAGTTTATATAAGAACATTAACAAGCAGGGGAGTTCCATGTATAAGAAATATAAAAAAGTAACAGATTTAACTTACAAGTCCGTAGAGCATCTCATAGAGGACGGACCCGAGGCACCACCAGTCCACTGTGCGGTCGTACGCTTGTTTCTGCAGAACCTCAGGGGCTAAATACTGTGAGGAGGAATAAAAAGAAAATGTCAATTCAAGTCCAACATTTATGATTTGTTCTCAATGTATGACTGGATGTCTAGAGATGTGGTTTGTACCTCAGGTGTCCCACAGAAAGTTGTTGTTGTGCCATTTGCCTCCAGTCCTTCTTTGCAGAGACCAAAGTCTGTCAGGACAATATGTCCCTGTGAGTCTAACAGGATGTTCTCCGGCTTCAGGTCCCTGGGAAGAAAAAAGAGAACAAGAAGGACAAAGGATTATTCAAAGTGCATCAAGGCGTCATTTCCTGTAGAGTCACTGTTCATAGTCATCCACCAGGGGGCGCTGCGGGATCGGTTATTACCTGTAAACGATGTGCAGAGAGTGGAGGTAGCCAAGTGCACTTGCAATCTCTGCAGCATAAAACCTCGCTCTGGGCTCCAGGAAGATCCTCTCTCTCTGGAGATGGTAGAACAGCTGCAGAGAGAAAACATCTGTCAACATCTGTTTCAAACAGATTTTCTAACCTGATCCAGTTTTTGTGGATTTTGTGTGACTCACCTCTCCACCGTTAACATAGTCCAGCACAAAGTACAGTTTGTCGGTTGTTTGGAAAGAGTAGTGCAGCCCCACGAGGAACGGGTGTTTGATGTTCTTCATCAACACGCTGCGCTCAGCCATGATATGTTTTTGCTTTAGAAGGAGAACATATGGTGATTAAACTCTGATCTCCTGCTTTATAATTGTAGATAAATATATGACAACATATCTATAAGAGTTTTACCTCTTTCTTCTTCAGGATAATTTTCTTCTGCAGCACTTTGACAGCGTAGTACTGAGTGGACTCCTTGTGTCGAGCCAGCAGAACCTGTAATAAAACAAATATTTACATCAGTGATGTTACTTAACAAGAGGTAACAGACATGAGAAGGAAGTTACATAAAAGAAAATATAAGCTCACCTTGCCAAAGCTGCCTTTACCGATGATTTTGAGGTAGTCAAAATCACAAGGTTTGATCCTGAAGTGGAGAAATAAGAGAGAAGATTAAGATTTTTCCTCAAGATTTGAAGGTGTGACCATTTAAATTAAGAGGATTTGATAAGGGGACTTACTGAGTCTCCTCAGCCAGTGAACTTCTTGAATTTAGGTACCTCTGAAAGATAGAAAATAGGAGGAAAATATTAATTTAGTGCAATGTTTTAGAATAAATAAGAATGAGTTGGTTATTTAGTGAAAGCCTTTTTCTTACCGGACTGTCAGAAAGTTCAGCATCAACCTCCTCGTTTTGATTCTCATCGATCTTCAGGAGATTGTTCACCTCAACACTGCAAGAAAAAAGCAGCATTTTTAATGTTATATCATATATTTAACTTCAGTTTAGTTTGTGAATGAGCCGCTCGCTGCTGGTTTGTCAATGACTTTGTCAAACTTCCAGACAGAGACAAGTTTAGAAAGGCTCATCGCCATGTAACTACTTGACCTGTCTGGGAAAAAAGCTTAATCCTCTGACCCACAACCAGAGGGTTCAGGTTCATGTGGCTCTGACGGCCTCAGCGCTCCAGCTCACACACCTCTTATCCTCTATGAAGCATTTTAAGACATTAGAAGAAGAAGAGCAGATGTGCCTCTTTGGTATTTGTATTTAACAGACCCTAAACCTGCCGGAGCTACAGGGTCTGGTTGGTGGATTCGGGGGACGGTGTGATGGAGCCGAGCAATGTATCATGAATCATAATTGAATTACTGGTTTATCCCTCGCTCAGGGTACAGAGGGGATTTGCTTGGAAAGGTGATTACGCAGTGGAGAGGTTGTTAACAGACTCGTCATGAAAGCACTATTCTTACCGCAGCCTCAGTTACCCAGATTATGGTTTTTACAGAGTGTCCTGCCAAATTCAGGTGAATGATGGGATTGGCACGCAACACCACACTGATCATGAATGAACTAATAAAATAAATACAGGAGAACCAACAGAGCCAGGAAGTAACCAATTCCCTGAGGCGCTCCGTTTTATCTTGTATTAAAGCCAACTTTCCATTCAGATGTCAGTTATTTTTACGTAAGAGAATATTTGAACTTACTGCTGGCAGATATGTGGGGTCGACACCAGCTTCTGGATGAAGTCGTTCAACCCCATTTTTCTCTCCTTGATGAAAGCTGCAGATGGAGAAACAAGAGAAGGAGGAGGAGGATTAAAACAACATCACATCATTCAGTATCATCCCACACAAACATTTAAAGTCTACACATTTGCGTTGTAATCTGTTGTTAGTCATTTTCCAGATATCCTGTTATAGGCTAGATTTGCGTGTTGTGCATAGACCTCTAATGCTGCAGGCTTACGGGTTATGCAACCTCTCTGGGTCACTCATTCAAACACCAACAAAGCAATTCCCAACAGAGATTAAACAGTACAAACGTGTAGGTTTTTATGAATTTTACACAAATTTCTCTGTCGATTTATGCGAATTATTAGACGCCTTTTATCTAAATGTAATCACCAATTAACATATATTGATAAATAAAATAAAATACACCGTCACGTTTACAGATAAACAGTTTTAGTGATGATTATTTTATGTTTTTGGTCGCTCACCGGCAAGAACCGCAACGATCCCCCTCATTTTGCAGTAAGTTAGATCACATCCAGCTTCAGTCACAGCCATGTTGAGCGATAAATAAAGTATCCGATATAAATATAAACAATAAAAAATACACAAACAATAATAGTAGAAGTAGTAGTAGCTCCTCTGTTTCTTTCTTCTCGTTCACTTCAGTTCGTTGTAAACGCGCAGACACCGACCGCGCTGCGCTCTGCTCTGCTCACCGACCGCGCCGGGCTCTTTATTTATATACGGAACACGTGGTTAGCGACAGGAGGCGGAGGCCACGCCCCCTCCTTCTGCCTGACGTTCGTCATCCGCTGTTACCACGGCAACCACTCGGGGGCGTGACGTCACGGGATTCCGCTGCAGCTACATTGTAACTGTAAAAAAATAAGGAGGGTGGGAGATGACGAAGAGAGGAGACCGCAGAGGAGGAGGAGGAGGAGGAAGTGAGGGTCCTTCACCCACACTCACCCCTCCTCCTCCTCCTCCTCCTCCTCCTCCATTCCTCCTCCACTGGAGCTCATTTTATTTTGAAAGGATTTTGGAGAAATATGTGTCACGATTGGTGCATTTTAGCTGCAATCTGACGCCATTAACGCTTCAAAACATATGCAACTCTCCAGAAATCATTCCAAGTTGGTGTTTATATCTATGTATATGTTTATGTTTGTGTGTGCGTATATATATGTATATATATATATATGTATGTATATATATATTCTTTGTTCTGTCATGTTTGTTCTGTATTTCTCCACATAATTCGTCTATCTATCTATCTATCTATCTATCTATCTATCTATCTATCTATCTATCTATCTATCTATCTATCTATCTATCTATCTATCTATCTATCTATCTATCTATCTATCTATCTATCTATCTATCTATCTATCTATCTATCTATCTATCTATCTATCTATCTATCTATCTATCTATCTATCTATCTATCTATCTAAATCATCATTCAGAATAACTAAGTCGATGAAGCTGACTTCAAATTACATAAATTCAAGGAAAATTAACATATGACATCATGATCTAAAGCCTAAATCTCTCCCAGGGAAGCGATGGCTCCAGCTGTCAGAGATGAGATGTGCTCCACTAACCCTCAAAGTTACATAACCACCAGCGTTATAACGCAGATGGCAAATTTTCCCACTGTGAGTGTTTGAGCTTGTTTGTTCTCCGTCGGTGTTGTTTGATCAGTCGTGGAGCCCTAATGGCTTTTCACTGACTGTTCAGAACTGTTTGATCCCATTTTTTTTTTTTTTACAACTACATGTTGTACTTAATCTTAATTGTTTCCATTTTATTGCACTTTATATTGCACATTGTGTCCCTGTGCACTCAACTCGGTTAGTAATTGTGGCTCTAATTGTAATAGATTGCAGATAAAAAGCGTCCAATGACAAGTAATAATTTTCAGCATCATGAATCCTTTTACTTTCCTTCTTTTTGCTTGAAAAGTTGTAATGTGACAAATATAATTTTACTATCGAGTTATTTGCTGATTTATCCTCTGAATTCATGTTTTATTTTGTCTAACCAGAACTTTTAAACAATTAAAGATGTTCAGTTTTTTATCAGATCCTCACATCTAAGCAGCCGCAACCAGAAAAGACAATGATTAATGTTCCTCTTTATCAATAAATGAAGTAAACGCTGCATAACTTGCATAAAACGATGTGAGAACTTGTTCAACCTCTGTTTTCATAAACATCTTGACATTTTAGAGATTAAAAAACTATTTTATTACATATATTATCAATTATTTTGCTGATCCTCTTAGCTATGTTTAATTTTTTCCAACCAACAATTTTTTACAGTTAAAGATGTTACATCTGAGAAGCTGAAACCACCAGAGACGATGACTAATATTCCTTTTAATCGTTGAATCAATGAATGGAGTGATCTCTGAGTAACTTACGTAAAGATGTGGGTCTGTTTTCATAAACATCAGCCTCAGTTGTAACATGACAGATTTATCATGTAGATTATTAGTTAATTTGGTGATTTATCCTCTGAATTGATGTTTTGTTTTGTCCAAATTGACACTTTTTAAACAATTGAAGGTGCTCGGTTTATTATGAAACCCTCACATTTGACAATTAATGTTTCTCTCTCTCTCACTTAATCAGTAAATGTGGTCGTTCTTCCCTGATGTTTTCATAAACATAATACCACTCAGATGAGGTTATGTGTCAGTGGGGAACTCCGGGTCTCTGTCCTCTGTTTGACATGTGACATTCATGCATTACTTATAGGAAGTGAGACTCAGACTCAGGACTGGTATTTCTGGTGCTGGTTGAAGAGGAAGTTAAGTGTCTTATCTGTGGTGTGGTTCAAAACAGAAACTAGTTGGTGAGAAGAGTCTTTCAGCTTTGTGGTGTATCATGTCAAGCTACTTGAGCTGTAAACCCACTAGAGTTCAGCTTCAGCTCCGATAACACACACACACCAGATCCAGTTTCATGACACAGACACCTCACAGCCTTTTGTGTTATTCCTCCTCTGAATAATTAAAACGTATCACGTTAACGTCTCTGGTAACGTGGACAAGGACAAACATGTCATGGGGGTTTTCCCCTTCAGCAGCGCTGCACCGCCTCTCTTTCTATGTCTATCTGATTTGCATTGTTTCTGTTGTTTCGGAGCAAACTCGAGCAAAGCAAAAATCACAGCTGGTTGAAGCTGTATTTCCTCTTTTTTGATGAAATGATGTTTCTTTTCTGTAAAGTGAAGCTTTACATCAAGAAGTTGTTGCTCACGTCAGTCTGACGGGAATCAGTGTTGTGAAAATCAAGACTATGACTAAAAACTAAAAGCTCTAAATTATCAGGTCATCTAAAGATTACTTTCTTTACTCATGTGCTAGAAGATAGATCGTCACAGTTTCCTTGACTCAGTGACGCAATGACCTTTTTAAATGCTCATAACAAATATAAATGAACATATTTCAGCTATTGTGGTGATAAATTAACTCAATCTTTATATAAATTCACTTCTGCTCCTCCTGTAAAAGTCCCTGTCTCCAGGGACAGTCGCCTCATTGTGGTGTCACGTGACAAATTATAATCAGGTTTTTATTTAGCACCTCAGCTAAAGCCGCCGTGCTTTCCATCGCTCTATCCGTCCAAACGATTGTACGAGTGGAGAGATGCTGAGCGGCGCTTCCGCTCCCTGACAAGTAGTCGGTCGTGTGAGTCACCTGCCAACAAATCCAATAAAAGCCTTTCCAACTTTCACATCACGCCTTCAATCATCCCTCCCCCCTCCCACAGACTCAGCGGTAGTAGCACTTGGCTCTATATTCGCTCCAGTTTGTGTTTCTCATGCACAGAGAGCTGCAATTAAACTGTAACTTCTGATTCTCGTCCAATATTGCTGTTTTTATATATTTATAGCCTTTTTATGGAAGCAATTTCCCATGAGACCCAGATATTTATGAGATAAACGTGACTGTTTGACAGAAAAGAGATGGACAGAGACGACTGAACACTTTAGACACAGCAAAAAAAATTAAAAATATGGCTTTAGATAATGAATAGTTAGAAGATAGTGTTGACGTGTTTTCGGGTTACGATAATGCAAATGTCTCAATTGTGGCGCCAGAAAAAATGGACATTAAACATTTTCTTCTTTGCCAGAAATGATGAAATAAGCCTGATTTTGTATGAGAATATGAAATACTCAAAAGAAATATTGATATTTGGAACAAGGGGATGTCTAATTTATAGCTGCCAATGTTGTTTGGGTTAAGATAAAGAGGTTCAACTTAATGCTAATGCTAACATTTAGCTCTTACTCTAGGTGTGTAATGGATCCATTCATCTAGTTGATGCATCAATTCAGTGATTAACAATCTGATATTATTGATGCAAAGTGAAAACATGGATCCATATCGTCATATTTTAAAATTTTAGTCCAAACTCCACCTCCTACTGCTCCTTCCTAAACACTGAAACGATGCTAGTAGCCTAGCGCCAGGCAGGTCACGGCAACTAACCAAGAAAAAGATGATGAGGACGTTTATTTGCTTCTCAGCAATAAATCAGTGGTGTGGGAGGATTTATTTGTATTTCTGAGAAAAGATGCAGTATGATTAAGTGAAACAGGAAACACAACCAACCTGTCTAGGCACTGGATAAAGAAGAAGCAGGACCCCTGAGTTAACGCTGTCAGATACCTGCTAACCAGCTTTGACCAGTCGCTCACAGCTGGATCAACAACACAACATCTAGTTTGATTCTTTTTATTAAAAAACTAGAGATTGGTTTTCATTTAAGTATCTGGAAGAGCTCAGAAATAAAATGGACAGGTCATATTTTAGTTGTTTTTTCATGAGTTGATATTAACTGAGTGTTGTTAAATAGATATATGATGTCTTCTTATATTGATCTTAGGCCTCTGAATCGTATCGTGACAGAGAACTGATTTAACATGTGTGATAATATGATGTAGCTGATGTAAATGTTGATTAGTTTGTGTACGTTTGCTTGCAACAGCTTTTATGATCTGTTTATTAAGTATTGTTGGGTTTATTCATTAGAAAGTGAGATGCTAAATTCTGTGACTTAAATGTGATAATGATACAGCACGAAACGGCGCTAATGGCGCTCTAAACGGCCGCCACCTGCTCACCGCTTCACCTCCAGCGTACTGGGTGGGTGGGAGGCAGCAGCAGCAGCAGGTGGATGAATGAGTCATATGAGCAAACAGGTCCTGGGTGACCAACCATGAGGCTGAGAGGAGGAAGAAGTCTGCTGCTGCTGCTGCTGCTGCTGATGGCTGATGAAGACGTTTAATTACACCACGAGTGTCGTCGGCAGCCGTCGAGTAGCGATCGCACCCACACGGTCCCGTCAGTGTCATCAGCCTCTGAGCTCCATTTGTGCGCAAATCTAATCTTGCTGCAAGTTCCTCTTTTTGTTTCGTTTTTTAACGGCATCATTTCTCACACACACACACACACACACACACACACACACACTCTGTTGTTGTCATCAGTGATTCAGAGAACCGCAGCCCGGAGGTGGCGACTCGGCCCGATGGCGTCGCACTGCAGCCTCATGGCCCCAAACAAGTTGGCAGCAGATTTTAACTCACAAAACTAAAAGAGAGAGAGTTAGAATTACACCATCTGTGTTTCCCTCCTGACTTCTCAGGCATCTAATGAGATCTAATATATTTTTTGTCTTCTTCTTCTCTGCTCCTCACAGGGATTATATTAGATGGCTGCTCGTGTGCTCCATCAGATACACAAAAGGGTTGAAATGTTTGATGACTCACACACACTGCAGCCAAATTATTCCGTAAATTTTCACTTTAATTTGCTGCCAAATTGGTAGAGATGATGCTGCCTAATTTAAAACCACCATTAATTATATTAATGTGGTTGTTTTTCCTGCTATAATTACAATCGTAATGATTGGATGAGTTTTTTCATTACGTACTCTTGGTTTTTATTGCCGCTCTGGCGTGTTTGTTCAGTTATTCCATCAAACAGAGAAACAGAGACGCCATTTTCTATCATTCATACAACCACTAGGAGCTCATTCACCAAGAGCAGCTCCCATTTCAGCCGCACATCATGAATCAGTGGACAGAGTCGACTTCTTTCGTTTCTCAGCGAATGCACTTCCTTTTTCCACTGTTGCTGTAGAAACACACACACACACACACACGATCCTAAACAAAGATCAAACTCACCACCAAGTTATTCATTTGATCTGGTTGGTTTGTGGCCTGCTGGGTGTTAAAGTAAAAAAAAAAACCTGATGAAGTCAGTTTTTCATCTGGAAAACATCCAGCGAGAATCGATTGATGTGCGGCAGCGAAATCAAACTAATTAACGAAGAGTGTGAATTGATTTAAACGATGACGACAATGAATCTGAACCTCGTACCAGTTTGTCAACAACTACTGAGCTAAAATATTTGTGGGGCTGCAACATAGATTTATAAAGTCAAAAGGAAGATGTCATTGTTTGTCATGTGAACCACAAATGTGCACATTTATTTCCGACAAGCAGCCACATTTACTCCGGCTGCAGCAAATAATTCCCCTCGTTCCGCATTTGTGATGTAGCAGCAAAAGACAACACTGTCTCTGGCAGATAATGTGGCCATGACAACAATGTCAACCGCGTGGGAACATGATCGCTGTGAAATTCATTACATATTGTTGTCATAAGATGAGGCTTAATTGATCTGACTTTGAGAAACCATGTGCAAGTGTTTTGCTTTGTGAGGCTACAGGCTGAATATGAACATCTGACCACAGCTTGTGCCCTGAAAACACACACACACACACACAAAAAATGCAAAGTAGATATTCAGGTCTAGTGACTAAGGAATACACTTATTTGTTTTTAATGTCAAAAGCTTCAGGCTGTAGCTTTTATATTCACTGAACTGACGTGAGAGTAATTGTTGGTTTGAATCCTTTGGGACCGAAAAACTGTGTTTCTGTTTTCAGGCTTTTATCGTCTCGGTTGACAAATGAAAAGAGGAGCAGGGTTGAAGCTGCAGGGGAGGAGGTGATAGAGGCTCGACGTTGCTAAATTAGACAGAGAGAGTTGGGAGATGTTGCCTTTAAATCCAGTCACGTAAAAAAAGCGATCGAAGTCGAAGCAAAACAAGACAAGAAGAGGTGGACTCGCGTGGTTGAATAAGAATAAAAACACAAAATGAAATGACTGGATTAAATGTCAGAGGGGAAAAGTTACACGTCTTAAGGTGCATCATCATCTTGCTGCTGTTTATGCTGCAGAGAAGCTGCACATTAATCACTACGCAGCTCATAAAACACACAGACGGTGAATGAAAGCAGCTCCTACCTATGAAGGATTTCTTGCCGGTCTTCATGTCTCTCCTGAGTGTTTTGATTGTGTTTGCGATCGGGGTACAGAGTCTGGGATGAATGAAACGCCTGTCTGCAGCACAGCACTCAGGTGATTGAATGCATTAAAGAGAGAGAGAGAGAGAGAAAGATGTAGCTCCCGTGAGACAAAAAGCCTTCCTCCTTTTTCTCTTCCTCCTTCTCCTTCGTCTTTACTGCAGCTCTGGTCAGAAAAAAGGCAAACAACTTTCCCCTCGCCGCACTTCCCTCCTCCGCTGTTTCTTCCTCTTATCGCCCTGCCAGCTCTGAGACCAAATAGCTGAAACCAAAGATGTGTGACGCACCTGCTTTCCCTCCTCTATTCACCATCCCTCACCCTCCTCCTCCTTATCTGTTCTTTTATCCACCTGGAGAGCCTCGAACAAAACAAAAAGCAGGTGTCTGGTTACGGCTCCCATGAGCGTGGGAGTCCCGCCGGAGGGGAAACCGGTCTCCATGACACAGAAACCACCTGAGGAATACACACAAGAAACACACACAGAGGTTTTTAAATCTGCTTTTTTTTTTTTTTTTTTTTTTAATTGGCCACAGGCGCACAAGTGATGCATTCGTTGCTCATCGGCCTCCTCTACCTCCCTTGTTTCTACGTCTCTGAGGAGTTTTTAGGGAGTAAAACAACCAGCTCAGTCATGTCGCATTGAAAACCCCGGTGGCTTTGTTGCCCATGCGCCCCGGGGGCACTAGGCCACCATCACATACAATGAGAGGCCATATGATGAAGCATGAGGTGACGTACAGGAACATCCTCCGCTCGCTACTGAGTTACAGTTGTACTGTTCTCAGATCAGATGGGAGCATGTGACGAATCTGTTCCTTAACTTCAAGAAAGATCATGAGATCAGTCAGTGACTCAGCAACAACGACGAAAAAAAGGAAATGAAATAATGAAAAAAATGAGTTATGAATATGTGAGTTGTTCTTTAACCAAAACTGGTCGAAACTTCAAAAAAAAGAGAGAGATTAAGATTTGACTCATGTGTCCGTCAACATTGACGCTGTAGCTGAAGTTTAATATGGACAATGATGGAGGTGAAAATATCTGATAAAATGGTTAATAATGAACAAACTTGTGTCATAGTTCAACATCGACCCCTTCCCTTTATGTTTACTTCTTTATTTTTATCTCTTATTTCCTGTTTTAGGCCCTAACATGTAAGTAAATTTAACTTGACATTTAAATCTTTCAAAATGCATCAAAAAAACTTAACTCACTACACACTTAACACATCAAACCTTCATGTTTTTTAGCTGATTTAACTTCCTCTGGGATAAAAACAGCAGGTTCACTTCTCTCTTTGTTGGACTCGTTCCAAAGCACCTGCAGTGATGAGCTTCAGTTTTTATGTTTTTAGGACCAATTTGAGCTCTTGTTCACTTTTTTCTTGTGTCTATTTGCATTTTTGACTGATAAAAATCACACGGCAGCTACTTGGAAATGTACACACATATAGAGACATTAAACACAAAATATAATTTTACAGCAGTAGCTATAACTTTTCCACAATACCGTTCTAGGGCTGCACCGACTAGTCGACAGCAAATTTAGTAGTCGACGGGTCATTAGTGATGTCGTCTCATGATATGCATTTCTTTGCTCAAACAATGTTTCACCATTGCCAACTTAAGTAGCTCAAAGAGACACCTTCTTCTGTTCTGAATTAACATTTTGTCGCTTGAATAAAGTCGTCTTAAACTAAAAGGAGAAGCCAGCGATGTTGTGTACATATGATCCATAGTTACAACATAAAAACGACAAACAAAAATGTTACCAATAAGAACAGTTGGCAGGAAAAATACAGAGTAATTTTGCCGCAGTTTTTGTGTCATTTGGTGTTGGAAAAGGGGCGACATTGATGTCTGGAATATTGTTTATTTTATTGCTAATTGCAAATCTTTTGTTTAGTTGTTTGTTTAACAAACTTTTAGTTCATATTTGCTCTGCAGAAAATGCACTTGGAAGTAATAAATGTTTGTGTGTTTTGTCTTTTTAACAGAAGGAAAATGCTAATGACTCGACTCGACTTTTTTCAGTTCCTACTCTGTCGAGGTCGATGCTAAAATGTGACGTGGCCACTGATTGGTCAGAGGGAGAGTCCAGACGCGTCAACAAAATAATCAACCTCCATTTTGAAACCAATGAGAGCGATATCCATCGTCGTAGCCTCGTCGTAAGCTAACCCAGCAACAAGTACAACATCTCCTCCATGTCCTTCGTTAATGTTTACTGATGTTTTTGTGTTGTGACCTCATTCACCACATTAACGTTGAAGACAAACCGTTATAATGAAAACAACGTGTCTGGTACCAAACCAAGCAGAGTCAAGTTTAGTACGGTTTAGTGGAAAAGTGACATGAGTTTGCCAAGTGATATGTTGTTATTCAGGTGGAAGAATCACAGTGTGACACCAGGGTCCTGGTCTCTGTCTCACTATATTCACCAGGATGAAAACATTAGCTCCTCCAGCTCAGGTGTAAACAGCATCTGGTTTGTTAACACACCTGAATACACCTTCAGACGTCATGCTTACGTTTTTTTAATTTCCATTTTTAAGAAATCAGTCTTCACCAAACCTTTGATTGCAGTTTCAGATGACTGAATAATGTTCTTGTTTAATTCATCATGATGATAAGATTATGACTAACTCATCAAGAATTCTGTTGTAAGTCTGGGAGAAGCATGTGTGTGGTATGGGTAGTATGAGATTATGAGTTTGTTGCACAACAATGTAATAAAAGTTACCGAGTTTCACATCTGGTGCATCACAAACTGGTCTTACTGGTGCAAAGATACGTCAACACAGGAAAGACAGAGGCTGTAAAGTAACAAAACTTGATTATTTACTTTAGATGGTTTAGGTTTATTTCTTCCTCATACTGACATTAAACCTTAGATGTCAGATTTTCAGTTTTTTGTATAGTTGTGTAAGTGTGTCATAAAAAAGACAGGTCTCGACCTGTCGACAAACAGGTGATGCAACTTGCATATTTATAACATGAAACATGTCGCAGCTGTTTCATTGATTCTTTCTGTTTTTATTGACTCTGATCAAACAGCCTTGTGTTGTGCTGTTGAGCTGCAGCTTCCAGCAAATAACAAACTTTATCTAAATATTAAGAAAAAAAAAAAAAAAAAACACACAATCAGTCAAAGAAAGTTTACTGATGCAGTCATTCAAATGAGCTTTTGAAGAGAACTGGTCTTCCTCTTTAAAACTCACTGAGTCATCTTATTTCTGCAGCTTTATGTTGAAACAAAGCGACGACTTCGCCAACAAACATATTTTTTCAGCCTGCTCATCACCTTGAGCCACACTGCACGACATAGTTCACAGGGAAAGAGAAAACAAATACAGATTGATTTCATGTAACTGGAGATCGAAGCTGCAGGGAGATTTGTCTCCAGGCTGTGAGTTTTTCACGACGAGGCCGAAGCACAAGACTAATCAGTGACGTGTCGGTTTTTACTGGACAGATTTGCATGTAATTTAAATTAGGGCAGAGTGCGAACGGAGAAGGGGAGGAGGTGTGAGGCAGATATGAGTTGATGTGAGGAGTGGGTGACGCAGAGACCCAGGACGTCTCCGCTCAAACATGTAATGACTTGTCAGTGACAACCGTCAGAGTAAAACAAAAAGTTGTTATTCTGCTTGTTTCCTGTCGGACATAAACATTAAAATCACATTTTTCTCGTCGTTGAACTTGTGAACTTGAAGTCACAGACTTAGCCAGTGAGGAAAATAGTCACTGTTTGATGTTTTAGAGGAAAACAACAACTTGTATTTGCTTCTCCTGCTGCGATAAAGACGAGCTGATCAATAACTCTGCATGTGTAAAAAAAAAAAAAAAAAAAATTAAAAGAAAGTTGTGGTTTTAATGAAACAGCCACTGGCTGCAGTTTCATGTTTAATGGACACGAGAGCGATATCGATTTTCTCATTTTGTAGATGTTGTAAAACATTACTTTAACTGATTAGATCTTTATCTTGATCAAGCAGTCGCTCAAATCAAGTCACATCCTCTGTTTGATCTCTATAATAATAATAATAATAATAATAATAATATTTCAAAATGAAAACAGTAAAACAATAAAACAAAGGAAGGTCATGTCTCTAACCTACTTCACTTAAATGAACTGTAGCTGAATTATTTGACTATTTTTTCTTCTTTTTTTTTTACCTTTTTTAATATTTTGCAGTGTTTTTTTTCTCATTGTGGAACAAATAAATCAAATTGAACATTAAAACACATTAAAAACAGCGAGATTTTAGTCAGAAAAAGCTTTGACCTGTAACATTTGAAGGTGTCATCCTGATCATCCATAATGTCATTTTACTGTCGTATAATTTGCAAACAGGACTTTTATTTTTTATTTTTTATTTCTTAGGGGGAAGTTTTTCTTTCACTGAACCGAGTCTAAAAGCCACAGTGTCATATTCTGTACAAACTGTAAATCCCCCCCAGGTGCCTGGAGGCGTCTTGGTAACTTGTGATTTACAGGGTGGTGGCTAACACGTCGCTCACTTCCTGTGTCTGCGTTGGCTTCGTTCAGCTGCTGCATATCTGTGACAGACTGGCGACTTGTCCAGCGTCTAAAGATAAACGAATAAAACTGGTTTGACTATTTTAAAAAAGTCTGAGAGACTGATGATGGAGGATGAAGTCAAATATAAAACACAGAGTGGCTAAGAGTTTAAAAATATATTTGTTTTATTTGTGTTTGAGTTGTTGAAGGTTGTAGACAATCAAAAAAAAAAAAAAAAACTGAGCCCCAGTCTGTGAAAAAAGAAGAAATTCATTGTACGTGTTCATTGTCCTGCTGCAGGTCCGCGCCTGTGTTTGTTCAGCGCTCGTCATTCGGCCGATTCGTGGTCGTCAAGTCAACGTTGGAGGTGAAGGACAAACACACGGCGGCTGGAGGAGGCGAGGGATTGAGATCACACTGTCTGTACAGTAGGTCATCGAGCGAACAGGCCTCGGATCACCTGTTGCTATCTTTAACCTGATTAGCTGTGTGTGTGTGTGTAAACATTTAGATGCTTTAAAACCGCCATGAAGACATTTTTTTGTCCAGTTTGATGGTTATAGATTGATCTAAAGGTCCAAATTCTGAATATTTAATGTTTGGTTAAATAGTAAGACGATGCATTAAATCCATTTGTGTCTTCATAACATTAAAAAAACAGCTTTTTTGTGTTTTAGCTTCACCTCTTTAACTGCAAAAGTCAAAGCTGGATCCCTGAGTCCAACGTCAGTTGTTTGAGGGTCACATACGAGGTGAGGTTGGATTTAAAGTGATGCTCTCTAACATAGAAAAGATTATCACCCTGTGACACGGAAATAGAAACAGGCCGTGCTACTTTAGTCGTCTTAAGAACCGTGCGATCCTGAATGTGAGATGATGAGTCACCGTTGAGACAACACACGATGCAAAAGGTCCAACGGTGAATCTTCATGTTAGTTTGGACATTTAAGCTTTAGGACAGTGCATTATTATAGTTATTAGAGCTGTTTATTTAGTTTAATATGAGTTAAAATCTGCTGGTGTGATTATAAACGTCAGTGAGGTTCATTATGTTTGTATTTTAGCCGTTAGCCTAGCTAGTAGCATGACAGTCTTACAGGTTCTTGCTGAAATATGTTGGATTAGCCATAAAATTTAACAAAGTTGTGTAATATCTTGACGGTGTTTGCATATATTGTCATTAAATCTGTTTTGCTAAATTCAGACTGAAGTTTATTGTCAATTCTATCACATTTACATGATAAACTCCTGAATCAAACTAGTGTTTTATATTTTAACAGCGACTCTTTTGTACCTACAACAACAAACCAAGAACATCTGTTGCACTTTACAATCTCTCTAGTGTCTCAACTGCTTGGCAGGTCGTTATTATTTTATTTTTGATCTTAGCTATTTGTTAATATGTCTCTGTCTCTCACTCATGTTGATAACGTAACATGTCGATATGTTTTTGTGAGATATGTATTGATGAACACATGGTGGGGAGAATAAAGTTTACCTTGACCTAATTTCCCTTGGGCCTCACGAAAATAGAATAGGAAGTGGACAGAGAAGGAGAGGATGAATTATATTTGCTGAAATTTAAATTTAGTCCCAATATTCACCTGCTAAAATAACTTCAGTTGCTGTTAACTTAAGCTGAAAGTTGTGTTATAGAGCAGCGAACTGTCAGTATGTTACCATGACAACATGTTGATGCTATAAACACTTAGCTAGCATTTACTTTTACGTTAGCTAGCGCTTAGCATCTAGCTTAAAGCACAGATCGAGTTAAGTCAGTTTTTCTAAGGATGATAAGCATGTTTCTTGCTGTAAGAAGGTCTTTGGTGAGGAAAGTGAGGGAAAAAATGAAAGCAAATTGTTGCCGTTTCACCTGAGCTTCTCTGAATATTTAACGCTTCATTTGTGCAGTGACCACGATGAGAATAAGCCTCTGGGTCTCATTGTGTTTTCATGATTGTTTCTTTTATGTCTGAGCACAAAAACGCCCTTGAAAAAAAACATCTTGTTATTCGTCGCCTGAGGTTCGGTGACACTCTTGACTGTTCTTTGCTTCTCGTGTCAGATCAAGTCAAAGTCGATTGTTCAATGTGAGATTCTCGTCGTCGTATTTACCAGCAGACACGCGAGACGCTTTTGTGTTTTCTCATCACGTCTCTTTCAGTTAACACTCCACTGACTCCTCCCCCGTCCTTTCTCTTCACAGCCACTTGAGATAAGTGCAGCTGAAAATCCCTTGATGACTAAACAACTTTCTGTCAAACCAAATATTATCGTTTATGGCGCAATGACCCGAGTTTGTAAAAACACAGGTTTGATATCACACAGAGGAAAATCATCACCTGTATGTCTCGTCTCTGTCGTCGCTGCGACAGCTTCTCTTCAGTCTGGAAACCAGGACGCTGCTCGTTGCTGCTTGGATTGTGACTGTGATAGTAGTAATAGGGCATCCGGCCAGTTTTAACCCCCCGAGGACGGAGCAGGATGGAAAATTTAACGAACAAAAATAGCCCCACTCATCCCTGCTCCTCACTCGCATGTATAATAATTCCCAGAAGTCCCTTGACACTATTCTTTTTTTTTTCCTTTTTGACACGTCAGGACAACTCGTTAATGACACACATTACATCACACTTTAAAGGTCAGATCATTAATGTCAACATTTTCTGTGAAATAATCCCAATTTGTAATCTCTCTCCATTTATTAAAGAAGGTCAATGTGCCAGTTTTGCTTGATAACAGCTCAGATCGTGTTATATGTGCAGTCATGCATCTATAACCTGTGTGTGTGTGTGTGTGTGTGTGTGTGTGTGTGTACAGTATCTGCGTGTGTGACCAGACCAGTGAGCGGGATGAGTTTAAATGTCGATCAAAGTTACACAACAACCATCACGGTCTTACCTAACGGCTACTGGGGAGGATTACAGGGATGTAGCTTGATACTGGGAAGTGGCCGATGTGGGAGTTAACTCTGAAGTAGGAGAATAAAAGGATTTGGTGCAGGATTATTTCATTTCCTGCACTTTGTGAATATAAATGTACATTAAAAAAGCACAAAGTCGAATGAATAACTTCTCAGATGTTTCAGCTCTTTTCTATGAAGCTTCATCGACTCTGGGTCCCGGATGTGTCCGACAACCATCAGCGTGTGTGGGGGCGGCTCAAGGGTACCTCAGTGGGACCAGGTAGCTGGTGGATTCGAGCCAGGGACCCCAACGTTGCATGTTTTTGGCGGCGGGAGGAAACCAGAGCTCTCGGAGGAAACCCACGCAGACACAGGGAGAACATGCAGACTCCACACAGAAAGACCCTGCGCCCGACCTTCTTCCTTCTTCTTGTGAGGCAACGGCGCTAACCCCTGTGCCGCCGTGCTGCCCAGGTGTGTAGATGGATTTTAAAATGAATCCTGAGTTTAACTGGGAGCCAGTGGATATGTAGTACGAGGTGATGTGGTGAAATAACTCCATGTCGCTCAGGACGACCACTGAGGTCGTCGGGTCAAAACCTCTTGGTTGTGTCCAAAACGTGCTACAAAACTAGAAGCGGCTGCTCTCCAGTCTGTCGCCCCCTGGATGTGGAACCAGCGTCTCTACGTCTGTCTCACTCTGCTGACTCTTAAAAAACAGTTAAAGACTTTTATTCAGACAAGCGTTTAGTTGACTGTCTGTTTGTTTCTATTATTTTTAGATGCGTCTTAAACTGTCACGTTATGTTGTGTTACTTATATTGTCTAGTTACCCCACGTGGCACTTTCATTGTAAAACACTTTGTGATTTTATCTCTGAAAAGTTTTATAGAAATAAAGTTTACTTACTTACTTAGTCGATGCTGGAGGTGACTGAACCAGAATGGAGGTGACATGGGGCTGAGGGAGGTGCTGACATGATTTATATTACATAGATGAAATTATTATTAGTTATTGATGTGAAAATTAAACGATAATAAGCTGTCGAGGGTGACACCCAGACTCTTAACCTGAGGGGACGGAGCAAACTGAGGAACTGTTGTGAGGAAAAAACTGTCAGATTTGGATAAAGTGGATTTTGTTCCCATGTGGAGGATTTCAGTTTTATCAGTTTAGTTTCAGGAAGTTTGAGCTGAACCAGGATTTTATTTCAGATAAGCAGGAGGTGAGGGAGGAAGGAGGGAAGTTTTCTGGATAGGTAGATCTGGGTGTCATCTGTGTAGCAGCGGAAATGGATATTGAGTTTGTGGAAGATGTTAACAAGGGGGAAGGAGGTAAGGTCATGACAAAGTGACCATCTTTGACCAAATAATTGGTAGATTAAATGATATAAAAGCTGCAACTGATTATTTCTTTCATTATCAGTGAATGTGCCTCTTACTTTTTGTTTTTCTCGTAATTTTTCTTGAGATTTATGAATAAAAACATTAAATCTGTGTAAATCAGGCAATAGATGAATCATCGCAGCTCTAATTATAATTAAACTCTGATAAATAATCAGTGAAAACTGCAGAGACGACATGTTTTTTACTTATTTTATCATGTTGAGCTGCAGGTGTTCACTTTTTTTTTTTTTACGTAACAAAGCTAAATGAGCTCATTTCTCTTTAAAGCCTTTAAATTGATGGATGTTGCCACCGCCAGCAGGAAGTGGCGAGGATGTGCTGACGCTGCCGAGAAGCAACGATGACCCTCTAAAACTTTATTCCACAGCTTGAGATAAATGTCACAGAGAAACGCTGCGTCATCCTGCTGCTCAGCGTTTTAATCCTCATGTACGGTTACGTGTCCACCGACCGAGGGTCAGATTAGATGAGACCGCCGCTGCCGTTGGGCATCAGAAAGCTGCCGAGAGTTTAGAAGAAGAACGATTACGTCAGAATGAAACCGTGAGTTTAATATTATCTGAAATGAGTTTGTGGGAGACGAGAAACGGAGCAGGTGCAGGAAGAAGCGATGATGAATGACTGAGCTTTTCCCAAAGAACATGACCTGAACGTTTACATAATGTGTGTGTCAGTGTGTGTGTGTGAACGCAAACATGCTGATACACAGTGATGAGCAGCTTTAGGAACTAGGAGGAACTAAAAACACAACCTGTCCCCTTAGTTTCACTTTCTCTCTAGTTCAAAGGCCTTTTAGGTGAAGTCCTCTAAGAAAAGACCGTTGTGGAAAGTCCTCAAACAGTATCTTGGTGTGGCACCGAACTCAAACTCATTACACCTGATTTTCACAATTTACTGATGAATCCTTTAGTTTGTAATAATCGTAATAACTTTGTTTACATCCAGAGTGTTTTTGATATTAACAATCTGCTTTATGAGGTTTGATATCTGACATTAAAATTTGTTTTAACTGCTCTTTTCTCTCTTTTTTTTTTCCAGTGGAGCAGCTGGTTATGTAACGTCCGAGGAGAAGAGGAAGCTCCTCTGACCTGCAGTTGTCTGGTTTTTGCCGCCACGATCCCAACGTACGTTTACAAATTCACGACGATCGAGAGACCAGTTTGGTTTCTGTTTGATCAGCTGAGGATGTTTTGTTCATCGTGTTATTGTTTAATTTGAGGTGAAAACATCCACTCATTCACTGACTACACAATAACAGCGTAATCGTTACATAACATGAAGTTTGTTGTGATGACAGTGCTGATGTTTGATCTTGTTTCTTTGAGTGTTAACGTCATCGCAGACACAAAGAGAATACATCAGATATTCTCTGTAGTTCCTAGAAGCATTTTCATTTCATATCTCCACATTTTTTTAGATGATTAAAGATAAAACCTTCAGTCTGTCGTGTAAAAGCTGCTGCAGCAGCTTCTGTCTGGACTCGATCAAAGATTTTACATAAACCAGAAATAAAACCTGGGTCTTTCTTTTCAGAAAGTAAATCAGAAATAAATCCATGAATGAAAATATTAATGAATAAATAAACATCTGTGTTGTTCACCTCTACGTGTCAGTGGTAATTCAGTCAATATTTCAACTTTTTCTTTAGTATTTAAACTTGTGAGTTATTTGACAGATTCAGACGAATAAAACAAAAGTTAATCAACAAATAAATTATATAATAATCTCTTGTATGTCTTTATTGATCCCTGCAGTTACAACAATTACCAGTTATTGATTAAAATCTAGTAAAATAAAATACTTTAATTTTGGAAATTCAGGTTAGATACTTTGAGTCTATTTTACATATATACTTTTTATACTTTTGTACTTAATTAAGTTTTTAATCACAGGTACTGAGCTTGTAATGAAGTATTTCAACAGTTGTTTGTTATTTTATATGATTTTTAAAACATTTTAAATTATATTTTATGTTTTACTTGATACATTCTGATTATTTTCAGACTCAGATTAAGACAGACAGTATGATACAGTTGGCGATAAATAGTTAAATATTTCTACAGTTTTTTTTTTTTAATATTTTGATAATGTTTTGTTGTTTTTACAGACAGAAAATGTTGTGATCTGACCCCAGATAAGATGCTGAAACAAGACAGATGTTGTTGTTGTTTATACGTGAGTGAAAAATGTGAATACGTCTCCACCACAGTCATTGATGGAAGTGTTGTCCTGCAGGCGATGAGCGTGTTTGTGTGCGTAAATGAAAAGTGGTGACAACAGTGTCTTTAAGAGAAGCGTCTGTCCTGATCCCTCGTGGAGAGTCACACTACTACACTTCATATGTTGGTGGAGCTACACATGCTGTGAAAGTGAAATAAAACAACAAAAAAGGCTCTTTGTTTGTCGGCTAAAGCATCGTTTAAGTCCCATGACAGGAGACGTAAAGGGTGAAGTCGACCCGGAGACGTCAGAGGAAACGTTCGATGACGTAGATTCAGAAAAACTTTTGAGCTTTTCAACAAATATTTCCAAACATTCGTAGCTTTTCTGGGAAGTTGTTAAAAGTCAAAGGTGTCACAAGTGTTTAACAAACTCCAGGCCGTCTTTGTTTGTTTAGTATCAACAAACAAATGTAAAGGAAAAGCAGCCGCGGTATGCAAACGATCCAGAGTCACCGCGGTTTTACTGCAGCAGCAGGAGAAAAACCAGACGGACCAGTTTTATTTGAATACACTGTAAGTTATCATCCTGTCTTAACCTACTTTACATTTCATTTCAACATCGAGTTGAGTCGACTGCACGATCGCGTCCGTCTGGTTTTAATGCAAATGTATCAAACAAACAGACAAAACATTAAACCACATATATTCATTTAAATAAAAGCTGCAAAAAATCAACTACAACTTATTGTGTGATTGTTGTGATAACAATCAGAAGCTGGTGACGATGACAGAACGTAACAACGTGAATATTTTAAATACCGTGAAGGTCGGACGCTTTAACGTGTCAACATCACAATTACAAACACTATCGATGACTAACGAGGCAGGTTTGTGTTTAATCATCTCGTTGTTTTACGTCTCTGTGCACAGATGGTTTGAGGTCAAGATACCAGAGACCTGAACCCTTTGTTACATGTTGCATGTGATATTTTTCTCGTATTGTTGTGATTTTATTGTCAGAAACATCGATCGAACAAGTCTCAAGTGAAGCTGAATCAAACAAATGTTTGGACACAAATGATTCAAAAATGATTAAATTAGTTTTGATGCTTCACTTTGTTACTTGTTGGATGAAGCCAAAACCTCATTGAATCTTCACCAGTTTAATAGTGTTTAAGTTCAGCTGGTTAAAGTCTTTTTCAGTCGGTCGTAGTCACAACACTCAGACGTTTGATTGATCTGTTTATCTGCTGATTGTTTCAGCTCTAATCCTTAATTAAGTTTGTTTAGACAAAGCAGATTGTTTCACTTTCACAAAAGAATTAAACCAGTTTCAGAGAAACACTCACATCTAAAGCAACAATGTAAAAGTAATCTATTAATGATCAATAAAGTAAAGATATGGAAGTCTGATCGTTCACTAGATCAATTTGACGACTCATGAGATGATTAATGTTATTGAGCATCAAACTATGATGCATTTACAGTTTATTAGCATCTATTTATTGTTTTTATGTGAGGTTTTTATATTAAATGTTTTATTTCTTTATATCTTTAACAATATGTTGTATAAAATTTTATTGTAATGGACATGGACTGGAAATGTGCTTTAGTCTTATTATCTCAACACACTTGTAGTCATGTTGTCTAGTTCACGTATTAACAAACAAGAAGCCTCCTGTTTGTTTTATTATTAACTTCTGATTTTTATTCAGGAAACGAGAATCTGCTGCCTCAGTGTTTCTGCTACAGTAACACAGGATCTTACACAACAGCAGCGAATCGGTTTCTGGTCAAAAATGAACATATGTGCAAAAATAAAAGAGAGAAAAAAAAGGATGTTTAATTTTCTCATGCTGGTTGTTGTGAAAGAGCGAGTCAGCGAATTATGTAAAAGTGTCATTTAACCCTTTACATTATGTTTCTGATGATACGTAACGATCTCGTCCTGTTAATCCAGACTTCTTGTGACCCTCCCGATGATATTTTGTACTTTAATTTGTTCGTTTATTTTCTCTTTAAGTCGTCCTTCATCTGTCAAAGACGTCTGACGTCATTTGAGCTCAATTGCCGCTCTCTTCTCTTACATAAACCACGAGGCCGCAGCCGCACAGAAGCACACAAATCCTTACGAAAGACCAAAGCTCTTTAGCTTCTTTCAGCTGAGTTGATGCCTCGGTCGCCCTCGGGCGAGGAGCCGCAGTCAATGAATGATGGTTTTAAACCTCCAGTCATTTCTGTTTTCTTTACGCTTCTGTGATGTTCTTGCCTTTTCAGTCTTTTCTGACTGTGTGTGCTCAGGAAGAAAAGGATGAGGGTTGTGGTGCCTGACACAGATGATGATGATGATGATGATGATGATGGGGTTGCATAAGACGAGAGCTTTTCCTTTTTTTTTTATTCTCTCTCTTTCTTTCTCTCCTCGACCCAACTACGCCGCCGGTCTGTATCTGGGTTAATGCTGCTGCAGCTTGAGTCAGAGAACAGGACAAAGTCACGTAGATGATAAGAAGAGAAAGATGTTCAGGCTGCACATCACTGAGTGTTTAACCTTGAAACCTTCACATAACAACCGAACGTTTAACCCCTGATAAATCTTCTTGAACTACGTCAAACAAATATGTGCAAACGACTAAACATTTACATCAGTTTCACCTTTAATTTGTGTTTAGTTGCATTTAGCAAACGTTAGCTAATGCTAAGCTGACACGATGAATGTATTTCCACCTGCACAGAGAAACTGTTACTGTTAGATCAGTTTTCTTGTTGTCTCAGAAAAATCCAAAAATAATTTAATAATGTTGAGTTTTGTCTTTAGTTCAGATTTAAATTAATGGCTGAAGATAAAACAAACGTATCGTAAAGCTGCAAATAACAGCCCGGGCGTTTATTTTCCCGTATGACTCAACAGACCCTGCGTTTCTTAATGAAACAGGCGTAAGTACCACA
The DNA here is from genome assembly GCA_016801845.1 of Polydactylus sextarius. Classification (NCBI taxonomy): domain Eukaryota; kingdom Metazoa; phylum Chordata; class Actinopteri; family Polynemidae; genus Polydactylus; species Polydactylus sextarius. The sequence goes on from CM028927.1 coordinate 17,165,629, forward strand.
GTACCACGGCACTTCGGTATCGTTATGTTTTTAAGTTTTTTATCGTCGTTTATCAATGTAAACTTGTATCTATGGTCGGATTCACACCACGCAGCACGTCAGCGGCCCCGTCTTTAAATGCACGCGGCCAAATGTAGCCCCGTCTTTTAAAAGTGAGCATAGCCCTGTGCATGTCCTAGACTCGTGGTGTGAGCGGTATCAGAGCGAGATGGAGCGATCGCTCCGGTCTTTGGATAAAAACCTGCGCTCCAACTATAGAATAGAGTTAGAATGAGCCAAATGTAACAAGAAGAAATTCAGAACCAACCTTTACTCGAGGCCGGTGTTTGTTGCCCAAATGTGTTGCTAATAAAAGAGACCGGCGTCTATTCGCCACTCGGCTGTTATTTGCAGCTTTATGGTATAACAGTTGTTTTCCTGATCACTTTAGCTCCAGTGACTTTGAGTTTAACATCTTAGAATTAGAAAGGTGATGGTTGTTCCAGATCAGCAGATACATCATTATCAGTACTTCAGTTTATGTGTAGGGACCCTATTCATGCTGCTGCTGAAGTGAAGTGATATTTTGGGCTTTATTAGTGGTTAAAAATGACGGTTAAACTCGATATTACTTCAACTGACGTAAAATATCTCTTGAGGGAGAGTTTGACTATTCATGGTGAAATAGACTCTGGGTCATGTTACTCTGGACCGTGTTACAGGAAGATTTGCTGCATAATTTACCTCATTAATTTATAAAAACGTCACAATAACTCACTAATAATTCACAAACCAAAAAAAATAAAGGTTTGAAAACTGGTTTAATCTTTGTCAATGTGTTTTATTTTAGTGTTACAGATCAGTTTTCTTCTCTCTGGATTGACAGTTTATTGTATAAATTGTTGCTAGTTGAAGATTTGTTGAACGATTTAGACGATTATGTCCTGAGAAATTTCATTAATTTATCTAATCCTCACATTAATTCTCTTTTATGATTCAGTCGACGACCTTAAATGTCACAATCTGTAAAATATTTCAGGACTGTTGAGTTGAAATAAATGATGATGTATTTTCAGATCTGGTCCAGAGAAGCAGCTCCACCGAACCTGCACAAAATGATCAAATTCAAGGATATTCATGTGGTTAATGAGGAATAGATTTTATCAATAATTTTATTCATTCTCTTGTAATATCATGTATCATATTAAAATGCATTATGTTAACCTAATAATTTGATAAAGCTCGTGGATCTCATGAAGGTCAGGAGATCTGAGAGCGTGTAATTGGCCTCATGTGACAGCGGAAAGGAAAGGAAGGTGGGACATTAAGGTCAAGTTAGCAACGGAAAAGAAAAGTGAAAAGGAGCTAAATGAAAAACAGCAACAGAAACTAGTGAAGAGACAAAGATTCAGTGTTTTGCATCTTGTCAAACGTGTAATTTAGTTACAGATGAAACTTTTAAAAACAGATTAAGAGTCTCTGCTGCAGGATGATGCATTTAAATAGATTTTATTTTCTAAACCTGTTATATAACAACAGATGGAACATTTACTGTGCAGTTTAAAACTATTTTCAGATTTTTCGTTATTAAGAAACGTTTTAAAGGTCAGAATATTGTTCAATAAATCCTCCGATAAACAATCTTAAATAATAAAAATCCTTGTATAAAATGTTATGTAATTTCGTGTATGATATTTTTTGGTTTTATTTGTTTGTTTTATATGATTGTTTAAATTATTTTGTAATTTTTTATTAATGTATAATATTTTCTAAATTATTTTATTACTTTATATATTTTTAAGTTATTTTTATTTTATTTTTAAATTAACTTTATTTTATTATTTATTATGATTTCTATTTAATTTGATTATTTATTTTATATGATTTTTGAAAAATTATTTTTATTTTATTTTTTTAATTTGATACATGATCAGTTTGATAGGACAGAAGTCTCAGAAACTCGTGCATTAAATTTGAGCCAGTTTGCAATAAAAGGTTATGGTCTAACTTGATGGTTTATCCCTAAATCACTAAACCAAATCCTCTGCATGGTCAGATTTTAAATAACAAACTATAAAATCTGTAAAGTTGTGCAGGATTTAGCGGTAATTTTCCATTTTAAGTTTGTAGGAGAAGTTATGATGGAAACATAAATGTTTAAATGTTTGGTTAGTTTGTTTGTGCAACATGATGTGCTCATTCTAATGAAGTTCAGGTGACAGGTCAGGTGACCAGCTGTCACAGTTAAACCCAGATACATGGATCAGGACACGGCAGGTGTTAGTGTTAGGAGGTGAAACTTGGCGTCAGTCGGGGGTGGAGGTGGGGGGGTTTTAGTCGGAGGATTAAGAACATATGAAGCTTTATGAAAGAGGGAACATGGCCCTGAGGCGAACATGGTGACAGATGCCACCAAACGACTCCGTTATGCAACAAGCAGCACTGCTGCATGCTGTCTTTTACTCCTGGATATAAAAAAAAAGCAAAAAATGCAGTTGGACAGTTTAATGCATGAGAAGAATTAAAGCAGATAAAAGCATTTTCAAGTTTCAGATCGGTTACGCTGCTGGTTGAGGACCAGCTGAGTTTAAACATCACGCGTGTTGCAGAATGACTCGATTAAATCTTATTTTCCAATTTAGTTTTAATTCGTCCTAAGTAAAGCAATGTATCGGCCCGCGTCTCCTCTGCTGCTCATGTTCCCTGTTATGTAACAGTCCCAGCTCAGTAATCGAATCATCCTTGTACTGTACTCGTACGATATCGTGGCCAAAAAGCTCCGACATGATCATTTCCACTGCTAAGTGCCTGTTAAGTGTCGGGTCGTCTTTCCTTAACCACCATCACTCTCCTCTCTCTCTCTGTGTGTGTGTGTGAGTTACTGATGTAACTATGAATATTCTCCATGTGCCTCCTCCTCCTGCACCAACCACCTCTGGTTTACAACAACTGAAGTGTTACCACTAAGTCCTCGATGTTTCCCTTACAAGGTCACAGTGAACGGTGAAGTAAAAGCAGCTTCTCTCATGGTTCGTCAGGTTAAAATCGCAGTAAAATCACCTCATTTCATGCACAATGCAACTTTATTTACATGAGTTAATCCGCTTTTTTCCATTGTTTTATTGACTGATTAAAGAGTGAAGGTTGTGGCAAATATCCTCATAATAGTAGATTTTACACAGATTTTTTTCTTTAGCTTTGATAAAGTTATGTCTATGTTAAGATTCTTGATTTTGTGTTTTTCTCTTCATTAAAATCTAAAAAAAATTCATCATTATTGACATCAACGTTTGGACAAAACAGGTTTGAAAACATCAAATATGATGAATCCATAGTTTTATAAACTTATATGAGATTTTTTTTGTGGATTTATTCCTTTTTTAAGACAGAAACAGGTGGAGAGGTTCATTGATTACATGTTAATCTCCTGAGTATTAATATAGTTGCAGTGTTAAAGGACAAATATGCACCAAAGCTCCTTTAAAACACCAATTTTAAAGGAGAAATATGTAAGATTTTTATAGTAATTAAAATGTCACAAGAGATTCAGGAATCATGTTCACTGGAAACATCACTAATGACAATTATACAGCAAAAATATTCACATTTTAAAATTTATTTTACAGCAGTCAATCATGTTTTTGTTGATGTGGTGTTTTGGTTCTTTGCTCCACCCACAATCAGACAAATGTCTGACGTTACTAAAAGGGCTCGTTATGACTCAAAAACATCTTGAAAAAAGCAGAAACCATCTTTCAAACACAGGTCGGTGAGTGCTCGCCACAAACATGCGCTCCAGCCCATTAGCATTAGCATTAGCATTACAGCTACCAAGTGCTGTGATGTGTAGAGGACAACGACTTGATTTTGAAACTGTGGCCGAGCAAATTAGATGCCACAGTCTCGTCGGCGTTTGAGGAAACGCTGGAAAACAAAATATAAACGGTGAGTTGTGATGTTAACATCAGCATCTGAGACGGTGCGGTGACAGTGCAAACATTAGCACGGTAATTATGGAAACGTAACATCAGACACTAGATTGGCTAAATATGAGTGTGAATGGCATCAAATGCTCCAGTGCAAAATAAACTCTTAGTTTTATTTATTTCAACTTGATTCAGAAATGAATCAGGAATCTTTTTTGAGTTGCTTCATCAACAGTTGAGGTGGAAATTTTCAGCTACAACAGTTTTATTACACTTTTATGAAGCAGCTGCAGAGTTTATAGCTCATTTGTCATAAACTGGGCTCAGAGTAGAAACGGGTCAGGAAACTGGGGCCGACCTTCAGACTGTTTATAAGAAACGAGGTGAAACGTTTCATGCGGATCAGTGGAGGATTCAACAAGGTCAAGGATGAAGGGGAATAAAAATGACAGCGGGTTGAAAGGGTTAATGACAGGAGAATAATCCAAACACGTTTTGTCCTTCGTCTTGGTTTGTTAAACGTTGACAGAGGTCAACAGGTCGAATAAAGAAACTGGACAAAAACAAAATCTTCTTCCTCTTTCTTCATCTGTCTCATCAGAGGAATGTCATTGTTTTTATGGTGAGAAGCCTCATTTTGTTTCCACCTCCCCACCCTCCCTCCTCGTGTTTTCATCAGTGTTCAGGGATTCCTGTAATAATGCAGTTATTCTTCCTGAACAATGCCAAGTTTGTCCAGGCGTCTTCTGGGCCCCCACGCTGTTTGTTTGGCAAAGCGAAGGAGGAATTTTCCGCTCCGTGCCTTCCCCGGAGAGACCAGCTTTATTCTTGTGTTGTTTTACAGACGCAGGTGGAAGTGGGTCACTGCAGTGCGTGTGACAGATCGTTTCTTTCTTTTTTTTTTTTTTGCGAATAAACATTGACGCATCTGTGAGAAGAAGATGTTCTCCAGCTCTTCAGCTGGTTTGTCTCAACATATGTGGTTTTAAGTTTAGACATAAAGACGCGAGGACAATGCTGCTCTAAACAAAAACTCCTTTTCTAAGTCTTTGACGTCACAACATTGTATCCTGACACTGAGCGAGGATTAAAAAGAAGTCACGCTTAAATTAACTGTGCATTCCTCCGCCCGCTCATTTATTGTGACTGTGGTGTCTCAATGCCTTTTAAAAATAGATCTATGTCATCGCTTTGACGCAACAGGCGACAAATGGAGTCGATCATCTGCCCCGACGGCTGCACAAGCTCACACAAAAAACTCAAATGTCTGCACATTATGGTGCAAAAAAAAAAAAAAAGTAAAACTAATTTACTATCAGGTCTTTAGACACATTAAACACAGTTTAATATGAGTCTGAACAGATGCACAGTGAGAAACATATGTTGTCTTTTTAATAAAGTTAAAAACTACTGATCTAAATGAATAAATGGACACTGGGTGATGCAGCCATGAAATGACAGTAATATTTATTTATTTTTCCAACGTTACGTTATAGTTCAGCGTCTCTCCGACCTCCGATATTTCTACGCCTGTTTTCACCAGATGTGGAAGATTGTGTCCGTTTTGATGATTTAAAAACCAAAATAACGAACAGAAACAGCATCTGTTCTTTAAAGGCTTCAATGGAAAGTTGCTCCCAGACTTTTCTCCATTAGCACTAAGCTAACGTTAGCCTCCTCCGCTGTAACAACAACGTCTCCACCATCCGCCGCCATTTTTCAAACATCTTTCATCTTCTTCCAGTGATTGGTCACGTGACTGTCACAGAGCGTGTCATTGGTTCTCTTTCTCCACAATAAGAAACGTTGCCACAACCAAACCATTATTAAAGTAGTTGGCAAATAATTTGATAATTGACTTTAATCGATTTAGTCAATTAGTTGTTGCTCGACTAAAAATAACCATGTTAGCAGGTTTGTTTTTAAAACCAAGCTGGACTAATCGTCTTAAACATATGCTAACTGGTCTAAGTTTATCAGCAGGTCTGACTCCGAGCTGGATGAATGACTCTGTCATAATCTCCGTGTCGACAAAGACGATATTGATATTATCAAATATCGCATCGGTCGTCACGCAGGAGCAAACGTGTGGACCTGGAGAAGAAGTCTGGAGGATGCGAAAAAAAAACAAAAAACAGCTGCTTCTTTTTAACCAGATCACAGATCAAAAGGCAGTTGCTGCGTTTCACCGTCTGATCCTCCACAGCACTTTGAAGTTCGCTGTGTGCAGAGATCAAAAAGAGCATCTCAAAACCTTCTTCCTGCAAACTGACACCCCTCTCTGTCTGGATATGTTGGAGTGTGTTTATGTAAAAGAGAAAGATGACTGACCAACATCCAAACATAGCTCGACTTCTTCACGCTACAAACGATCTGGTGATGTGATCAGTCTGAGCACGTTATCGCTGAGTCTGTGACCGTCTGCTCGAGTCGCTCATTACATCTGTAAACATGAGCTACAGCTGCTATTTACAGAACAGAAACAAATAGTGTTAAATGATTACGGTGTCACTTTTTCATTTTATTTATATGCGTCCTGATGGAACATAATGTTCCTGTTGAAAAGCGAAAGACGTCAGTGTTTAAAGTTTAAAGGCCGATGTGATTTATTGGAAGTTATTTCCTCCTGACGACATCGTCTGACACTAATATGAAAACAGTGAAAATATAATCAGAGGTTACAGTAAAGAGTCATGTTACAGTAAATGGTTGTGAGTCTGTATGTCCCTGACCATGTTGGGCTGCAACTAACAAGAATTTCTATAATTTCTACTGTTTTTGATTAATTCATGTTGATGTTAAACACAGAAACGCAGCAGATTTTAAGGAACATTTTCACATGATAACTAACCAAACTGAACAATTACTTATTAAATTTGTTAATTTCCTGGTTGTTTACTGACTGAAATTATAGCGAAAGGATGAGAAATTAAATGTTTTAAATGCACATGGATGTTTTTGAGATCATCTTTAATTTGTCAACATGTTTTTCATTCAACCTCTGTCTGATTAAATGAGGAAAACTGGAAAATATTAACAAGCTATGATGATTATTTGACTTTAAAAACATAAAACTATAAGCTACACTTTATTATATAACTATAAATAAGTATTTATACGTTAAATAAGTATTTCAGATGAGTTATCGATCAGTCTACACTTCCCAACAAACAACGCAGTGACAGTGTCACAGGGTGCAGCTGAACTATTTATCTGTTTTCTGTCTCATCTGTTGCTTCTGTTCTTTCTCTCCCACAGCAGCATGTTGGCTGCTGCTGCTCCTCCTCCTCCTCTTCATCAGCTACGTTATCCTCTCATGAACTTCTCTTGCTGCCTGCTCTTAAGTACAACTTAAAGGCTTGTAAAATGTGACGTGAGCCAACAAATCTGACGATCGTACTCACAGATCTTTAAGATAAAAGTCTAAAATGTTGTGAACGATCACTGAGCCTCCACGTGCCTCGACGAGGCATCTCAACACTTCTGACCATGAGAGTTAAAGGTCGCTGCTGAGCTGAATCATGGGAACCAGAGTCTGATTGTTGAGGTGGACCACGGACGAAAACCGCCTCGGCTCCTTATGTTACAGAATCATATGACCGAGGGCCGCGGCGTCGTTCCTGACCTCGTCAATATCAGTCTACTATACACACACTTTTCTGCCAATGTCTCTACTCATGAGAACAAAACCACATGATTGGAATCAGGCTAATATCCGATGAGGGAGTTATATAATGTCTCAGTTAATTCCACAGGCGCCGCAGTCTGCAACCTTTATTTGCTTTATTATTATGCTAACACAGACCCGTGAGACGATGGAAAGGAAACGAGCTGCTGCTGCTGCTGCTGTAATGAGCAGGAGAATCAGTTCTCCGTCGCTTGAACAGGAACAAAGATAATGTCTCTCTGGAGTCGGAGGCTCTCACATAGTTTCACAGACATGTTTTAAAGAGATTACACCATGTTAGGTGATGTGATGTAAAGCTTAGTTAGTTAGTTAGTTATGTTTGGACACAAGCTTTACTTCTCATGAGGACATGTCACATTGATATTTCATTAAATAATCAAAAAAATCCAATAGAGTCGACAGTTAAAGGGATGATCTGGACTCATTTGAACCCAGAGTCTTTTTCACAACCAAATAGTTAACAATGAAAGTGAGTGGGGCAGTCAGCCGTCATTTTATAACCACTAATGAACTCAAAAATCACTCATCATCATGCTACTCCTGAACTTTTAGTGATTTTTATCCACCAGTATCTAAAGTGTTTTCACTGAAACATGGAGGGAAATGTTGAGGATTTAAAGGTCGATATGTTTGAGTTAGAGGCAGGAGAAGCCTCATCTCACCTTTGTGACGTTAAAGCATCGTTAGTGTTTAGTTAGTTTCAGTTTGGAGGCTTTAATTACAATTAACACTGATGTCTGGTTTTTGTTCTTGATGTCAAAGAACAAAAATCCTGACACGATTTTTAATAAAAGACATAATGAGCTGAAGTTATAAAGCTGAAGTCGGCACAAACATCACTGAGATAATGTCCATACTGATGTCACAGAACTTCATCCATATTAAATTTTAGGATTTATAAGATACAATCATTTATCTTTGTCTTTGACCTTATTTTTAGGACCTTATTTAGGAAAGTCTAAGTTTTTCATGTTTTCTATACAGTTCAAAGAGCAGAGATGTATAAGTCTGTTGTGTAGCTGCGAGAAATATGATTGGCTTGTGGTGTTTGACATCTGGGCTTAGCAATAGGTCAGTTAAAGGACACAATCCTACAATGGATCCATCCTAGGAAGGTCTGGTCTACAAAGTCCACAGAGACAACTGTTTTAGATCGTCTTCAAATTTTAACCTTCAATTTTTACACTTATCTTATGTGTGTTTTACACCAAAACACCAAATATTCTGATGCTGGCATGCTAACGTCTTCACAAAGTTAACATCCTGACATTAGCATTTAGCTCCAAGTTCCTTTGTGCCTTATAACAAGAGCTGTTAGCATGTCTGTAGCCTCACATGCTAATGAAGTCATACAAATATATTATGTAAAGTCACAAACAGACAGTTTTATGAATCAGTATCAAACTATTTCTCCATTTTTCCTGGATGTTTTTATTTTATCTGAGTGTCAAAAACAGAATTTAGACCATAGTGCAACATTAAAACAGTTTTTTCTGTCACTGCTGTTGCGAGAAAAGTCCAACACATCTGTGGTCGATGAAGGGCAGCGGCTTCTGCCAACATCTGGTAGTTGGTGCTGGTTGGATTATACATCTTCTGTTTCTGTGTAATTGGGATTATCTGAACGTTAGCGTGCAGTAATCTGAGGACGAAAACGATCATCCAGGAAAATAAATAAATAAATAAAACGACTGTGAGGCTTAGATAGGAAACATATATATACAGTGAGAATAGTGAGTGGAGGGATTTAAGAGGCAGTTTGCTCTTAATCTGGATTCATGAATGAATGAGCAGATGAATGGATGAAGGAGGAGCTTAGGGAGAAGAGTGTTTGTCAGTTCATACTGAGGCTTTTAGGGACAAAAGTTGTGTCCTCAGTTGTTGGGGAAAGTGAAGTTTGGGTCAAAAGCTTCAGCTAACAGGTAGCTAGCTTAGTTCAGCTTGGTGTAAAGACTGGAGACGTCACAAAATCTGTCCCATGTGATTGAAGATCGAAGTGTAAAATTGACTTGATGTGGTTTTATGTTGCTATTTGGCCAATAACATACGCAGTCTAAAGTCTCATAGGTGTCTAATGTTTTTCTTTTTTTTTTTTCATATTTATGTTTTGTAGTTCTGTTAATAAACTTCACAACCATAAAGTGACGGTCCGGAGTAATGTGAACCCAGAGTCTGTTTCACCATGAATACGAGTGAAACTCTCCCTCAAGAGATATTTAAGTTGGTTGAAGTAATATCGAGTTTGACCGTCTTTTGTTTTCACAGCCAAATAGTTAACAATGAAAGTAAATGGGGCAGTCAGCCAAACGTATCTAAATGGTCATTTTTTAACTAATAATAATTAGTAATGTTTCGACATGGCTCCTAGACCGTAACGAAAAAGGAGCAGAGAGGGAGAGATCCTTGACTAATCACCGCACCGGTGCGGCTCATCAGCCAATGATGGAGGGGTCGTCACAGTAATAATAATTAACAATTTAAACTCTCAATTCACTTACTAAGTTATCAGTACTTCAGTTTATGTGTAGGGACCCTATTCATGCTACTGCTGAAGTGAAGTGATATTTTGAGCTTTATTAGTGGTTAAAAATGACAATTTGTTTTACGTTTGGCTGACTGCCCCATTTACTTTCATTGTTAACTATTTGGTTGTGAAAACAACCAACATGAAATATCTGTTGAGGGGAAGTTTGACTTGTATTCATGGTGAAATAGACTCTGGGTTCATGTTACTCCAGACCATCACTTTAAGTTTTGCGTCTATAAAGAGCTAAATTGTTGAAAAACAGCTGGAGGAGCAGCGATGTGAACAAGCTGATATCAGTAAAAGAACCAAAAAAAAAAAAAAAAAAAAGCACTTGCAAGCTTTCAGAGATTAAAACTCTGATCTGAACAAACGGTACAGACACAGTTTGTACTGAAGCTGCAGAATTTTAAGCTGATCTCTAAACATCACAACACTCAGCGTTTGTATTATCTTTTATAAGATGAGGCTCTTTGGCTCTTTGGTTGGAGACTTCAGGGCCTGAGTGTGTTTTTAACAATGGCAGACGGTCCCTCAGGGGTCCAGTGAGTATGTTAATGTCACGAGTGTTTCCCGCAGAGACATCAAAAAGTGAGTCGAGCGGTTCCCAGCAGCTCCGTGGGCGACTTGGACTTCGCCTCCTGCGGATGATATGCTCTTTTCTTGGATCCGACTCAAGTGTGTCTGGCTAATTATAGCAGCTCGCCACCCAGGACGGCCGGCTTCAGACATCTGGTGTTATGTGCATTTATTTCTCTTTTGGTTTCTGACGGGATCCTGCTGAACAAAGTTCACTAAGAGACAACACCTTGTTTTTGTTATTTAATCTGTTCTCTCTGCTGTTTTCTGCTCACAACACAGCATAAGGTCGCATGTCTGACTCTCCATTTATTGCTGACGGGAGGAAAACAATGTACTGTTAGATGTCAACATCTATCATGTTATCTCATCTTCATGGGAGTGAAACCTCTCCTGTAATGAGTTTATTACTTCCTTTAGACTGAAGAATGAACTAATCAGAAAGAAAAAAGGTCACCGTGACCTCATAAATATTAAACACATTAAAGTCCTTAAAATCTTAACATGTTTTCAAGTTCTGCAGCAACAAACATGAAAAACATTCACATTATTTATTTTTTCTTTTTTTTTTCACACAGACAAAATCTTTTTTTTTTTTTTGCACATTTCCTACATAAACTTGTGTTTATGTATCAGTAAAGTTTGTATGACGCATTTTTAAAAGATTAAAGAGAAAAGTCAAAACAATATGTGTTTTCTGCCACATTTTCTGTAGTTTGAATAAGTCATGGATCTATTTCCTATTTTCCTACTAATCCCAGATGGTATAATAATGACATGATAAAATAATAATAATAATAATAATTTAGTGTGTACTTTACTTTAGTGTATGTTAGTGTATATGTCTTTAGAGAAATTAAAAATAAAAATAGAATAATTTCACTTCTTTAGATAAAGATTTTGTCTGTTCCTTCAGAGTTAATCCACCGTGAGATTCACAGAGAATTTAACCCTTTTTTATCTTATAAATGTGCATCGTTACATCTGTCCAGTCATTTATCATCGGTCCGTCCTTTATCATCCATCTTATGGTCAAAGTTTTTATCCCCCGTGGAGAATAGTAGACATAATGTATAAAAGTTTTTATTGTTTTATATCATTTTAGATGTGAACGTTGTGATTTAGTTTTTAGACTAAATATGCAATTTAAAGACTTTAACTTTTATTAAGTAAACAATGATTGTTTAATTAAACAGCAACACAGAAGAAACTGCTATATTAGTAGTTTTGCACAGAAAAGTACTGACTATGTTTCATTTAAATTTACAGTAATTAGCTGGTGTTTGCAGATGATCTGGAGCAAATTACACTAAAAGTCAAACAGCAGAATAAGATTAAATTTCCAGATGAGAAGCAGCAGTGCATGAAAACAAGCTTTCAATGTGGACAAAGCTCCAGAACGTGGTTGTTCATTGGTGGCGGAGGGCGATGCAGACGATCCTGTGGGATTTGGGCGACAGATAATAGACTTAATGACAGATCCCTGCAGCCTCGTTCCTATTTTTTTCCCAATTAGAGCTGTAATGGCTGAACCCACCGAAGTGGAAACTTGCCAACAGGATCTCTCTCCTCTCTGCGAGCGCGTTGGACCGTGATGGTCGTCGCATTGATCGACCGCAGTTAGCTGATTAGTCTGTGGTGGAAAATTCCTACTGAGCAGATTGAAACGTAACGTAACCTGCACAATCGGCTAAAAAATCCCTGGTGTGTAGGTGCTGAGCTGAGCGTGGACACGGGGGGTATCAGCAGGAGGGAGGCGGCGAAATGTCAGGATCTTAACGTGTTCTCGTCTCACGCTGTTTCTGGCCTTTGGACGCAAATAAACTGCTCTGGACCAAAACAGAAGGATGAGGGGTCGTTTGCTGCTTAGAGGTCAGAGATGAGTCAGGAGCCGTTTGATTTTTATAAGTGACTCATCAAATGTGAAGCAATGAAAGAACTTCACACATTGTGAGATTAATAAAAACCTCAAGGCTAAAATGTGGCCTCCGCCCTCGAACCACAAGGAAAATGATTCAACTTTACAGGATATTTCATAAAGATGAAAGTGATGTTTATTAAAACATTAGAACAACTTGTTCATTTACATGAGTTAACTAGTTTGACACATTTTGTATATTAGGACTGAGTTATACAACATTTTGCAAGCAGGTTTTATGTTTTTTTTTCTAGTTTCTTGTAAGTTTTCTCTGACTTCTGAGTGGTTCTGTTTGTAACATTAATACTTCCTTATCCTTATACTCCTGTATCTTATCTTCTTACCAAATATGATTCACTGTTTTTCATATTTTATCAGAACAGAGAGATCCTTAACTTTTTATCTCTTTAAACGTTGATTGTCAGGAAGGAGAGTTAATACAAAAGACAACACAGTCATGACTGGCCATCTTCTGACAGTAAATGATGACTCGGATGGTGCGACCATTGTGATCTCGTACCAAAACAAACATGGACAGCAGCTTGTACTGTTTTTAGGCCAAGAGGAGGAAAAAGAAAAAAACATGTAGATTTTGGCTCAGAAACTCTGTTTCAGTCATCTGGTTTCTCTCACACCACCAAAACCCACATAGCAAAAATAATTACAGGACAAATTTGGCCCAATTTTGGCAAAGTTGCAGAAATATCCACAGTCCCTATATGGCCCAAAAATAACAAAAGGACGACAAAAGTCACCTAAAACTAATTATTGAACCACAAAACACAGACAAAACTGCACCAAAAACAGTCCAAAATCCACCACAGTCAAGACAAAAGCCTTTACCTTGATTATCTTTACTTTCTCAGTAGTGAGGTAAAACATAACTACGACACAGTCAAACCAAAGACCTTCACCTGCTTCTTCTGTGAATAAATGAATCCAAAAATCCCAAATATCTGCCAGACTCCAGCCACAATCTTTATTATCTGGGATGTTTTTGTTAGAACTTGACGATCAAAATAAGTCTAAAACGTCTTCGTAGCTCGAAGAAAGTCTGATTTATTAATATTAGAAACATCATGGACATTAAATTCAGTTAAATTTATCTGTTGTTTTTCTCTTTTTTCTAAAATTAAAACTCTGGTAGCTCCTGCAAAACCCACCAAGTCACTATTTCTTAAGAACGTATATGATTTCATATTTTTCCCAACATGTCCTGACCTGGCGTGACATGCGCAGCAGCTGGTTTACAGTAACAACACGACCCGCAATGCACCACTAATCTGATAAAGTCACTGATGCGTTCAGATGTGATGTGAGGGAGGAAGTGTAGAGAGATGGTGGAAACAACAAACTTCCCTCCTTCACAGCCGTTCCCCTAAAAACGTGTGCAAAAGGATTAAATCCATCAGAGGGAAACATTTTTTCCTTGTTGCCATGAAGTGGTCTGACTGTCTCTACTTGTGAAACCGTGAAAACGTTGGATAGTTTGTAGACGCGGTGACATCGTGGTCACAGGTGGGCTCAGAAACAGACAACTAATTATGAACGGCGATGGCGAAGGATCAGCGTGTTCTGTCCTCGACCTCCTCTCTTTAACCTGGACGGCTGTCAAGCTGCTCAGCCTCCACCACCACCACCTCCTCCCTCCTCTGTCCCCACCTGCCTCCTCACATCTACTTCACAATTACTGGCTGTCTGATGGAGTGATAATCACCGCAGTAATCAAATCAAGCATCAAGCTGCAGGTCCACTCCTGTGCTGCTCCACGGTCTCAGCCAAGGCTGCTGCAGCTCTGATCATGATGATGACGATGAGGAACAAAAACAAGACTCAAAAAAAAAAAAAGAGGATTTTTAAGAGGAAAACCACAACAGATTCAACTGTTTTTATTATCAACCAGTGGTCACTTCCTTCTCATACAGGAAGTTTAAAACCTCCAAATAAATGTGAACTTGCAAGAAATAAAAAATAAAGATTCTGCATCGTCACTGTGAGTTTAAACTGGTCAAACAAGAAGTTGAGGAAATTTTCTCACAAGGAAGCAACAATTCACCTGCAACAAAGCTCATTGATCACATCTTAATACACAGTTTGTTTAACCAGAGTGGTGACATTCAGCACGTTTTGTGGTTTTTGTTGAGAGTTGTGTTTCACAGCCAGTGTAGTGCCTTCCTGGATACTCTCACTTGTAATCTCAAGGTGTCAACAAGTGCTTCGAGTGTAATACAATAAAGAACGTTTCATGAAATGTCAAACTCTTCCTGTAAGTTGAGAGGTTCCTGTAAGAAACAGATACAGGATTAAGTGTCTACAACCAGATCAGTCAGTAGAGAAACGAACAAAGTCTTAGTTGAAATTGGACGATTGGTTTTCAGGAAGTAAGAGATCATTTCTGAATCTATATAATCTGGGGAAAAAAAACAGTAGTGAAATTAAATCTGATGAAAACTTTAATAAAATCATCCTCTGGGTTTCACACGGTCACGCTACTATCACGACTAAAAGCCATGAGTAAAGATTCACGCGCAGCAGAGGAAAAAAAAAAGCTCTTTTCCGTCGTGTATCTGAGTGTTTTTCCATCGGTTTGAGTGTGTGAGGACACAAGACGGGTCAGATTAAAATGTGTGTGTGTGTGGATAAAAGTCCCTCTGTGACCTGAGGATATTTCCAGATGCTCAGACCGTCATGTTCTTTACATGTGACTAAAACTTCATCATTTGAATTTGTCCCACAGACTTAAAAAAAAAAAAAAAAGTGGAAAAAAACTCTCAAATCATTGTCACCCATTGTAAATATTTGGCGTATGCTTGGTATTTTTATTGCCTGTATTTAACAGGGAAGCTTGTTTGACTTGGCCACAATTTAACTTGTGCTGCTGATTGTAAAAAAAAAAAACCCTTATCAGTCATGTTATTGTTTTACTATGAGAAATACCATTTGTACGCAACGTGTTCCTGACATGTCAGCGCAGAAACAAAACATTTTGATCTGCTTTGTCCTACAAACACTACATGAGTAACAGTTACGTCTGCTCTGTAGGTTGTGAAATCCAAGGCGCCGGTGCGAGTCGTCCTGCTGAGTAGCGCTGCTCAGCGGCTCGTGTAGAACATGTTACTCCAAGATAAGAACTGCTTAAATATCCCGACTCTAATAAAAGGCCACAGGTTGCGTGTTATTCACGCAATGTAAGATTTCCCAGAACTAATAGGAAGGTAGGACGTTGGGAGGTAAGAGTATCTGCACAGTCATGAAGCTGGGACACTGTGTCATGTGATTAAGGCTATTAGACAAGAAGGATCTGGCCTCTTTAAATAACCTGAATTTAAGCCTTTCACTGTGCCACTGAATGAGAGAGAGGAAATAAAGGGACATGGAAAGATGGTTCAGGTTGTGGAGGAGAGAGGA
Organism: Polydactylus sextarius; assembly: GCA_016801845.1. Taxonomy (NCBI): domain Eukaryota; kingdom Metazoa; phylum Chordata; class Actinopteri; family Polynemidae; genus Polydactylus; species Polydactylus sextarius. The sequence continues at coordinate 17,181,651 of CM028927.1, forward strand.
GGTGAAGAGATGGAGATGTAAAGTGAGGAAGAGGAAGAGGAGGTGGTGAGACAGGGAGTAATAGAAACAGCTGAGCAGCTGACTCAGAGTCAGATTAAGAACATCCTGCTTCAAGTCTTGTGCGCCGGCGTTAAGCAGCTGACTCAGTGTGTACCGCAGTGGGAAAATCATGTACTGGAAAACTTCTTAGTGTATGATCCAGCTCCTGAATCACAAGTGCAGACGCAAATGAACCTGTTGGCCTCGCTCCAAAACGTCCAGGGGTCTGTCTCTCTGTCTCTGACGATCCATATTCAGTTGAATAGTTTGTAAAGACTCAAAAACAGGAGAAGTTTGACATATAATATCCACAAATCTCATGGAAATTGTTGGTGTTTTGGCCACTAAGGGGCAGAGCAACAAGATGCATTGATAAGAAGTGTCATCATTTTATAAAGTTCTGATAAATTATGGCTTTTTCATACATTTCACACATTATCATTTGTTGGTGAATATAATCCAATATTCACTTGAAACAGCTGCGTGACAACATTATATTGCTCTAAAACAACAGATATTTTCTTATTTTGTGGCGTTAGTGTGACTTTTATACTTCAGTGAAGCACATTTTTCTCTCTTTTGCAGTGAAAGTGGTTAAAAAACCAAAGTATTAATTCAGCGATACCTCTTTAGTTTGTAGTTGACGACATCCGTCTGCAAACATTTGGCTTTTTTTGCTTGAAACGGCTTCTTGATGACAAAAATGTTGATTATTTTTGCTTTAAAAGAGTGGACATGAGAAAGTATCTAAATAAATACCTTTTCATTTAATCTCTACATTGCCTTTTTTTTTTTTTTAATCGTTGGACCATGAGGAAAGAAGAATTTCACCTCGTTTTGGCAAGCAGGGATCAGGTGAAAAGGATTACAGGCTCATTAAGCCCCAAAGTCTGCATCAAACCTCAATAATTATCCTCAAACTGCAGCTCTCCACAAAGCCTCTCAAATCACTGAGTGGTTTCATAAGAGCGGAGGAGGAGGAGGAGGAGGAGGAGGAGGGTGGGCACCAGCACCTCGGCTCTCCTCAAGTTTTAGTCACATCCAAATCCTGTGGCGTCCACGTGAGAGTGTCCCCTCCACACGGACCTGCCGGTTAAAATTAGTCAGTCAACTTAAAACAAAGACAGAGCTCAGAGACTGGAGATTGAATAAATATGGCATCGCTTTTTGTTTTTTTGTTTGTTCAGTTGGCGATAAATGATTTGATTTACAAACCCAATGATTGACATGATGTTATATAAATAATAACTGTTAGAGGTCTATGAATCATTGACTACAACAGAGTCTCACACAAGGTGGCATCTCCCACAGCTCAGCGATGGTGGTCAGCTGATACAACATACTCACATGCATTCACACAAAGGCATTATTCACATGCCGAACCAGTATGTTCTAATGCGGCTTACATAACTCACTCTTAAGTCTTAAGTTACAAACAGAAATAAACACTATAATGTCCCTTTTATACACTGCGTGTGTAGGAGGATATAAACACACTCAGCAGCTGGAGTTAAAGTGTATTTCGTGACCTTGAAGTGGTTTTAAAAAAGACTCTTAATGCAGAGTTGTTACGTGAATCTCTCTCAGCTGGAAGTGATCCTAAGAGTGTCACCTTTAAACAAAGCGGTGACGACATTTGGAGCGGCGTTCACTGAACTGTCTGCTTGCCAAAATAAAAGGCCTTTAGGAAGATTACAGTTGTTGCTCGGTGATGGAGCGGCATGTGAAATCAGGCCAATCCTCTGATGTCTGACAAGTTTGGTTCGGTCGTCTAATCTCTCTGTTCATTCAGCTTGGTTTTGATTCGAGACAAGCTAATGGTCTTTGCTCAGTTGTCATGAATTACTGACGCATCTTCTCACGTGTGACAACAATAGAAATGTTGTAGTATATCTTCATGGTTTGAAAAAACCCAATTCAAGATCCATTTATCAACTTTATGAATTGGAAATTATCAATGAACAAGGTAAAGAACCAACTTTACGCCAACATGCAGACAAGAAATCTCAACAAAAGACTCAAAACTTTTGAGGAAGACTTTGAGGTTTGGTTAAAACTTAAGAAATGGTTGGTAAAACACTTTCATTAAAGCATTAATTAAATGTTTTTGGCTACTGATGTATTCAGCTGTCTAATCTCTGTTCATTCAGCCTGGATTTGACTGTTTCTAATGATCTTTGCTCAGTCGTCATGAATTACTGGTGCATCTTGTTTTGCTCGACAACAATAGAAACATTGTAGAATATCTGTACGGTTTAAAAAAAAAAAAAAAAAATTCAAGATCCAGTTACCAACTTTCTCCTGCTTTCACCTGCTATTTCTGAACAAACTTTAAGTTAACACGGACAACAAGAAATCTCAAGGAAGACTTTAAACCTTTAAAGAAGACTTTGAGGTGTGATTAAAACTTAAGAAATGGTTAATAAAAAAAAAATAAAAAATCCATTGAAGCTGTAATGTTGGTGTTTACATTTTTGTAACTTTCAATTGTGTTATTTACTCTCCATATGCCCCAACAACTATATCCCCCCAACTTCAAAAAATGATGGTGTATCTGTTCTCACAATAACAATAACATTGTGGGAACAGGTATATTTTTCAAAGAGATATTTGTTTAGTGATGGATTTTGGAGATTACTGTCTAAAATGCTGGTGGTCTGACTGTATTTGATATGAAAGTAAAACTTGGAGAAGCATTTCAGTTACTGAGCTATTTTAAAATCTGAAATCTGATTATGTGATTGTTCAAGTCCAGTAAATAATTTCAAGATTTGCCTGATCTGAACTGTTTATATTGTAATGACTTGTTCATGTAAAAAACCAAACATAAGAGACTCAGAAGACAGTAAATACAATACAATAGAGCTTTGAAATCAAGTTTTGTTTTTCTAAAACTTCCTTTTTAACTTCCTCGAAGACTCTTTGTTTCCAGGACAGAGGAAGAACTAAAACAAGTCTACAGTTTTTGTCTAAGCACAGATTCAGATGGGTAGTTTCAGGTCTCCGTTTGGACGCCAAACCGTGTCAGCTGGGCGAGTGGTCGGGAAAACAAAGCTGAAATTCATCCTGGACGTCTGCTGATGATGCAGGCCGCAACAGACGGCCAAAGAGAAAGAGCTGCTTGTCTATGGTTTGTATTGTTTTACGGCAATGCAGTCTGAGTCATCGACCACGAGTGTCCTGCTCCCACCAGCAACGGCTGTCCACTGACTTATAAACACCGTCCTACATAAATATGTTCTCTGGCATTGGATAAAAGGCAAGTTTCTCATTAATTATTCAAAAATGTTTCATAAAGTAGCCATTCAAAAACAAAAACAAACAAAAAAAGTGAGTAAATGTTTGGAAAAACCCAATGACTCCAACCAATTGTCTTATTAATAAAAAGGTCTCAGGGGTCAAACATGGAGGAAATGAAGGGTTTTTTCTTGTATCTTATGGTGAAGGTGGAGCTGTTTTCCATCAGCAATGATGATAAAATTCCCAGCATGAGGAAGTGAGTCAAACGTTAGTTTCTTTATTTTCTTTTCTAACCATTTCTGATAAACTTCTCAGTAGCACTTTCTGATTTGACGATTGTACATATGTATATATATACTGTCATTTATACTATTACCATATTACTATAATTTATAATCATGTATATTATTATATGTTTCACTACTGTTGTTTACACTTCCTCCATTTACCTCTTAATATACCTGCTGTGCACATTGGATGTTGTGCCACTGCAATTTTTGTTTTGTTGTTTGTTGCTGTTGTTGCCTTTTGTTGAGCAATAATCCTTATTTAGTTCTATTTGTTTATTATATTCCATAACATTTGTACTTAGTCTAAACCTAAATTAATCTTAACCAGTTTTCATTTACTCCAATATATTTACATTATATGTCAAATTGAACTGGTGTAACTTCTGTGGATCAATAAAAAATATCTTTTCTTACTATTTTAGGTTTTGTTCATCATATATATACTATATTGTATATGTAAGGTAATAAATGTTATGAATTTATTACCTTACTTTATCATAACTTATGATAAGTCTGCAGTTATAGTTTGTTTTAGTATAAATGTCCTACAGCCCAATGATTTTCCAGTAAATAAGAACCCATTGGAGGCGTCTATATTGAGGATTAAATTAGTAAAAAAAAAAGACAGAAATGTGATTTTTCACAATTTATTATACTTATCCCTGAGTTTCATAATTGTTCATATTGAAGTTTGATTTAGTTTTATATTTTAGTCTCTTTTAAACATTTGCTTTAGTAAACTGATGTGTGACTTGTGTTATAATAGCTGCTTGTTTGTCTTTGTCTTCATTTTTATTTGATTTAAACTTTCTTTATGACGTTTTTTTTTTTTTTTTTTTTTTTAATTTAAATTTAATTTCAGTTTTAGTCATTTGAATTACAGCAGCCGTTAGATTCAGTTTAAACATCCGGAAGCCATCTTTGATACGTCACTGCCCCCTGTTGGTAGACCCCGTATATACATTTTAATACGTCACATCCCGGAAGTGATATCAGTTGAAGGAGCCGATGAATGAAAAGGTACGTGAAAATAATCTGCCTCCATCTAACTTATTTACCAAATATATCAAGTTTCTAACTTATCGAAACGTGTTTAATGTTTTAATGTCATAAGAAAATAGCGGTTTTGTTAAAGATTTATTATTTAAAATGGGTAAAATCGGTAAAACGTGTACGCTGTATCACAAACATGCTGACTTTTTCTTTCTTTTTTCTTTTAACAACGTTGTTAATAATGTTATTGTTTTGTTTACAGGCTGGAGACACAGAAAACAAGTCCAGCTTTTAAAAGAAAATACTGGAAAGGTATGACTTTTTAAACAATGTCAGCAACCCCAGCGCATGTGAATGTGGCACATGTGAGTCCACATCAAAACAAACATGTTAATACACATTTTTAGAGCATCAGAGAAGGTTTTTTTATTTTTATTTAAATATTATATGTTAATATGAGTGTTGCAGACCTTTCCAGCGAGGCTCAGCCTGATGTGGCTCTGTCCTTTCCTGTTGTGTCTGCTAGAGAGATATGAGGCTGTTTGAGGCCCTGCTGTGTCTCTACATGGCAGGGTTATAGGTAAACCTCAGACAAACTGCAGGATTTCCTCACGTATGAGGAAAAACTGCTATAGATCGACACTTAACTGACCCTTAAAAGACAGAATAACATATACACACATAGATAGATTGAAAACTAGGGATGCACCGATTGAGAAATTCAAGGGCGATAGAAGAATTTGACCAATATTTGCTGTATATTGATTATTTTTTGGTTACGTTATTATGTTTTGCTCTTATGTTTGACATATAAACAAATAAATCATTAAAATGATGAATTGTTTGCAAGTAAGAACAATGGTGCTATGAAAAGGTTGAAATAAAGTACTAGAAAAGGTTAAAAAGATCAATTTTAACAACTTGAAATCATCTTTGTTGTACTGATGATGGTTTGAATTAAACAGAGTTGGATCTAAACATGTGAATTATCATTAAAACAGTTTAAACTTCTGTTTTCCAGGTTGTCAGTGATGAAACTGATCGTTTCCCTGCATGAGCCTCCAGACTGATGTAGAAGTTTAACACAAAACAGAGAAAATTCAGGTTTGTATTTTTGAATGTTTTTATTTTATAGGAAACGTTTCAACTTTAACCCTTAATATCACTTATTTTGCATGTTTTTTGGTAACCAATTGCAATTAAAAGTGATTTAGAACAATTCAGAATCATAATTTAATCTCACAAAGTGCTTTGTTGTTTACTCGTATATTTTGATTAAAATAAAATGACCTTTGGGTCGTGTTGCAGACCTTTCCAGCGAGGCTCAGCCCCACGTGGCTCTGTCCTTTCCTGTTGTGTCTGCTAGAGAGATATGAGGCTGTTTGAGGCCCTGCTGTGTCTCTACATGGCAGGGTTATAGGTAAACCTCAGACAAGTTATTATACACTGACAGTCAATAGAAACTTTGAGGTAGAAATATATTCATTCAATATATTCATATACTCAGTGTGTATCTGCACAATTTGAGGATTGGTTTTGAAGGACTATATAAAAGCACAAAAAAGGCCACCATCGTTAGTCCAGTGAACGGCATCACGTCTGTCACGTGAACGTCTCCGGGCGCTGGGTACAGTGGAGGCCGGTGTGAGATTTTTGTGTCTGTACGTCAAACAAATGATTCATATGAAAAAAAAAAAAAAATCCAGTTTAGGGCTTCAAAATAAAAATAATGTCAAAATATGGTCTCAAAGGTTTTAATGACTGTCAGTATATATCAGTGTTTAAAAGGGGCAGTGGGTCTTTCTCTTATTGTTTATGGGTGAAAATGATAATTTTTGTTAATTTGACAGTTTCCTGACGTGAACAGAAAAGACTCCAGCTGAGAGATGAAGAGGAGTCGGCAGCTGGAAGTGTCACTGGAGGAGACACAGGTTTGTATCTAAACTTTAAAAACCAATGACAAGATTGTGAAGTGGTTAAATGAACAGTCATGAAGTCAATTTATTTATTTAGGTTATTAATAACTGGAGTGTGAAGTTTAGTGTGTGTGTCTGTGTGTGTGTGTGAGAGATAAGCACCTGAGCAACATCAGGAGGTTTTTAGACTTTAACATAAAATAACTGAAGTCGTTCTGCAGAGCTTTGTCTCAATAAGACAAATTTACATGAGTGAAATTATTTGTGGTAATTTGTTATGAATGACACAAAGTAATAAAGCTCATACTGACCTCTAGTGGCTAAAAGTTTAAACTGCAACAGCTTCTCCTGCTCAGGTAAAATGAATGAATAAACTGCAGCGGATATGAACAGAAATGGACTTTAAAAAGTAAAACCAGTGTAGTAATGTTGTTTTTAGCTTTTATCAATATTTAATAATAATAATAATAATAATAATCCCTCAGGATTATGTCTCTTGTTCATGTGTGATGATTTGAAACTGTTGAAATAAACTTGTGTTGAAATAAACTCGATGTTGTTGCCTCTTTTCTTTTCATCAGTCTCCTTTGCAATCTTGTACTAAACTTGTCGTGTATCAGAATCTATTTTATTTTATTTTGTCTCATTTCTATAAATTTCTTTATTTTTTTGTCTAATATCACACTATTTTGCACAGTTGAATCACATCATTTTTATTTTATTTTTTATTAACATATTTTTTTTATTTTTCAGTTTAAAATATTAAATCAAAAACATCAGATTTGACAATGAAATGAATCGTTTTTTAATAGTAATAATAATAATAATAATAAAACAGTGTAATACTGGTTGATGTCCATGTGGTGGCGCTGTTATACCACATGTGAATCGTCCAGTATCTTCTCACTGTATAAAATTAAACTGATATAAATCAGTGATGATAGTTTTTATCTTATTAATGTTATTAGGTTGTGAGACCAACAGTTTGATTAATTCTCATTTTATTTAATAAATATTAGATTTTAAAGAAAACGTGTTTCACCAGATGAAGGTGGAATTAAAATTAACCTCATAAATATGAATCTACTGTGTTTATCTTGTACATTTATAGCCTCTATAGTGAGATATTTTATAAATTTGAACATTTATATTAACTTTTACTTTAAGTTCAGGAGATTTTTACTGAATAAAGCTTATGTATTTATTTTTTTATTATTAGTAGTAGTAGTTTTCACTATTAAGATGTGGATATTTTGATTATATTTTAAAATGTAAAGGTTTTTTTATATATATATATATATATATATATATATATTTTATTGTGAATGAATCGCGGAGCGGACGTGACGTCATTGGTTTCGGTTTCACCGTCAGCGAGGTGAGGTCATGAAGTAAACAAGCGAGGCTTAAAGTGAGTTTGTGTTAAATTGTGTGATATTTTTCAACTCAAAAAAAAAAACAAAAAAAAAAAAACAAGTTTGTGATCGTTAATCCGCTGCTTTAACAGATTAACTCACTGTTTTCATCGACATTAATAACAACATCTAACATCGACTTTTAAAAACTCACCTGATTAGTTTCACTTTCGTTGAAACGCCTTTGATATAGTTTAAAGTTCCTCAGAGCGACGACAGATGATGTTTTATCTGTAATTTATGCAACATTAAGACGTTTTAATGTTTTATATGTGATGTTTGTTTCCTCCTGTTGTCACTTTAGTGTTTGCAGATGAAGAAGAAGAAGAAACGTTTTACAATCTTGATAAAGTTCAGGTTAGTGACGTCGAGGACAATGTGAGGAAGAGGAGGAGGAGGAGGAAGAGGTGTTGAAGGTGTCAGAGGGAAACTTACAGTCACAGTTACAACAGCACAGACACAAAACCTGAATTAAATTGTTTGTTTTGTGTTGGATTAAAGTGGATTAACATTCTGAGGGTTGGTTCTAGAACAATAACGAGGTAATTTAGTAAAGTTAGATCAAGTTTAGGTTCATAAAGATACATAAATAAATATATAGACTAAATATATATGTTGATATTTGTAGCGTCTATGCAAAAAGTGCTTACGTTTTTGTGAATTTTGGGTTCATTTACTCAAATTTAAAGTTTTTATTTCCATCAAATGTTTGTATTTTTGGATTTAACTTTCTAGATTAATTGTTATGTAGCTGTAATGTCTTAAAGACACAAAAATAGATAGATAGATAGATAGATAGATAGATAGATAGATAGATAGATAGATAGATAGATAGATGGATAGATGGATAGATGGATAGATGGATGGACAAAAGACTAAATAATGACAATAAAAAGCAGATAATATAAGATAATATCTTTATTAGGTGATAAACTGTCAGAATTATTAAATTAGATGATGGCATCATATCTTTCCTGTAGATACTTTAAAATTTCAGTAACAAAATGAATCAATACAAAGTATAAAATAAAACATTTAGAGAAAAACATGAACAAAAGTCTTTAAATAAAAGATTATATAGCTACAATAAGAATGGTGCATAGACGCCTCCTAATAAATAATAATAATAATAATAATAATAATAACAATATGGTTCAGACTCTTGTGACAAAGATAATAACTTTTATTGTCTAAATCAAACCAGTCTGGTAATTGTCTTAATAAAATATTGATAAATTAATCATAAATTAAGATAAATGAGATGATTTGCTGATAAGTAATAATCAGCTGGTACAGACATGTCACAGTTAAAGGCTAAATGTCCTGTAACATATAATTAAATCCACTAACATTAACCACAGTTAAAACAATAATAAATATTCTGTTAAGTTTTTAAATGACAGAAATTAAGATGTTATGTTGTGTCACTTGTTCTTTGAAGTTGAGAAAATGAAGTTTGACTTTCCTGTTTTGTGATTTTACAACTTGTAAAATGCAAATGAAAGAAGATTAAACTCAAAATAAAGTTGATTTTTCTGCAGGTGTTTTTCTGCGCTGCAGGTGAATCATCAACAGTGACTTCCTCGAGGTAAACCAACTTTTTCATTAAACTTTAAATCGTCGACTATATGTTTAATCAGATCGATCACCAACTTGTTCCTGTTGTTGCTTTTCTCAGATGGATCTTCCAGCGGAGACGACGATACTTTTGCACATGTTTCACGACAGATCAGCGGCGGTAAACATCCTCACATCACACGGCTTCAACTTTATATATCAGAGCACAGACGAGGTTCGTATTAAAGGTTCGTTTTTGAATCTCATAGCTGCGAAGGCCAATTTGGAGCAGCTTCTTAAAACCGAAAACAACACCAGACCAGTCCCGACAGCTTCCTCTGGAGCCATTTCTAAATATTACTCCAACAACAGATCAACATCAGGGTCCAGAGAAAAACCTCTGCATGAATCACCAGATTCACTCAGGCACCGACATGAGTCCTTCATCATTGATGCAGATGTGTTGAGATACGCTGAGCGGTTCAGGCAGAAAGAGATTGGCTTAATAACAATGAATCATGATGTTAAAATGGAAGTGAATGAATTTAATGACAACTGTGAGGTCATTTTACGGGGAAAGCAGGCGATAATAGCTGCCAGAAAACTACAAGAACTGTTAACTGATCTCAGAGAGTCGCTGCGCACACAGGAAGTTCCTCGGAAAGACATGGGGCGTGAAGGAAGGTTGCTTTTGGAGAAAATTCGGAATAAACACAGCGTTTACAACTCAGTGCTCGTGTGCGAGACAGTTGACAGTCTTCACCTGGTGGGACCGTCCGGTGAGAGCTACGAGCTGAAGCAGAAGCTGCTGAGGAGGTCGTCTGACACAAGTTCACAAACGAGGCCATTCCAGAAAAACGTTAAAGGGAGGAGCTCCTCTCTGCCGGCAGCGAACCGACAGAGCAGAGACAGAGACAGAGATCGAGGCGCCGCCACCTCCGATCCATTTCCCGCTGGAGCCAGCGGTTACACCCCAACAAACCACCACCACGACAGACAAGACGCTGCCAATTATCGTTCTGATCGAGGTGGAATCTGGGGGAGAAGCCTCTCATTGACCCGTAGAAAAAAGGACTCACAAAAAGCTTCTTATGACTTCATGGAAGAGAGTGGAAATGAAAAGAAACCTCGTGGACGAAACAGATTTTCTCTAAAAAGCATGAAGCAAAGCTTTTCACGAATGTTCGGGAAAAGCTCGAAGAAAAAGACGAATCATGAAAAATGATCAGTGAATCTTCGTAGACGTTAACGTAGCACTGCTGTTAATGTTCAGCCGTGTGAACACTTTGATTTAGATTTAATGAAGGAGGATTTATTTGATTTAAAACAACAACAACAACAACACTACCGCATTAGACTGAACACTGCCCCCTGGTGGACAAGCAATGTAATGACACTAGTGAAGTTACCTCAGACTCCAAGACCTCAAGAGTCCACCACTGGATCTGGATTATAGGACTTAATCTGGTAATTAAATTATAGACATTTAATTAGTTGTTTTATTTTATAATTTTCTGTCCATCTGTTTGGCTACAGACAGTTTTAAAAACCAAAAATCATTTTTAGAAGAAAAAGCAACTTAATTTTTTATGTTATGAAGCTTAAACAAGTGAATGTTTTAGAAGTTTTATTAAAAAAAAAATAAAATAATTATATTTTTATATATAATTTTATATATATTATATAATTATATAAAATAATTATATAATTATAAAAAAAAAACTATAAAACTTTTATTAAATGAATATTTTGGATTATATTTTTAATTTATACAAATCTAGCTATTATTGAGACCTCTACCTCAAATGCATTTGATACTAAAACTGATAAAAATTGATACTTTGACATATTTAAGTTGATATATTTCATCTTTGATGAGATCTGATGTGAATATATCAGTTTTGTTGTGTGTAAATCAGCTTTTTTAATGTTTGTTGAAGGGTTTTTTGGACTGAAACAATAACAACATGTTTACAATGTGACAAAACACTACGTCTCCATCATAGCGTCAAATGAGTTTCACTTTGATTTCTCTGGTTCTTATCTGTTCATTTGGTAAAAAAAAAAAAAAAAACAGGAGCTTAATTTGATAAAATGTAAATTACATTGATGGGAAACTGTTAATCATACATATGAGCATTAAAAGCACTAAGAATTAAGTACCATTGGTGTTTTGACTGTTGAGTAAATCCACTACTGCGCTGCAGTAATGAGACTGTGCATCGCTGCATCAGCTGTTGTTAGTTTCTGTAACTGTAACACCTGAGTCCAGCATTTAGATGGAGACAAACAGAAGAGAGGAAGTGAAAATGGCTCCTGATGATGATGTGAAGTCACGATGAGAGAGGAAGTGATGATGGATAATGAGGATCTAACAGTAGTCACAGTAGCTTCAACCAGACTATCTCATGACAAGACCAAAAATTCTCAAATTTCAGCTGTCAACAGTGTCTAGTTGTTGTTTAACTACAAAATAAAACACCAAATTTCCTTCTGGATATACAAAAAAAAAAAAAGTAATTTAATCAAAGTCCATTTACCAGCTTTTTCAACCCTTTTGTGCTAATTTCAGAGCTATAAAAAAAGGATTTATATATATTTTTTATCCAGATATTAATATAGATTATAAAATATTTCCTGTATTTTTTCCACATAGAAATATAAACATGTTGTTGCTCTTGTTTCTTATTTCACAGTTTAAATTCCTTTGCCCACATATCACAACACTTTGGGAGACAAAACTAAAATTATCTGCCCGACGCTAGACGCCACTAAGCTTCAGAAGGAAAACATGTTGTAATTTGGGTGAACCAACCAATCTTTTTTTTCTTTTCTTTTTTCTTTTTAAAGTAACGTCTCATCCTTATCTCATACTCTATTCATGAAACAGACATCTTAGCGATGGGTTTTTTTTTTTTCTTCTTTTTTTTTTTTGCTCATCATGGAATAAACAAACCCCCAGTTTGAGGTTTGAGTCATGTAGTGAGCTGTGTCACTCGTTTGTGCTTCGACAAGATAAGCTCTCGCTGCCGAAACATGTTGGAAAGCTGCCGGCAGCTGATGATGATGAACAAGTGCACACAAGGACAAGATGAGTCTCTTGGTGGATATTTTCCCTCATTATTGTGTCTTTTAGCATTTGGGAAAAAACAGCTTGTATCTGGGTATATTCAGCTGTTTTTTTTTTTTTTTTTTTTTTTGACCTTTAGGGTTTTTCCATTGGAAGTGTAAATCAGTGAAAAATGAGAAATCATAAACAGGATTCATGCTTCATTTACTTTGTGTTTCATGCGTTGGGAGAAAGAGAGAAACTGTCTTTAATAGTTAGACAGTACGGTTAAACACTTATCAGTTTGTTTTATTTAAACCTTTAGTATCTTTAAGAACCGGGTTTTTCCACTTTCCAGCTTGGCACCACAAGTCGATGGGAACCACTGGTTTTAGAGAAAAACCCTGAGGGACGCGCTGAGCTGCCGGTGCCAAGTTAAGAAAGGAAATGCCACGATCCTTCCCATGAGATAAAAGCCATTTTCTACCCTTAAATTTGCAAGGTTAACTGCTCTTGTCTGGCCGTACATATCAGCTGTTGGTTCCTGTTTCTAGGGAGAATTGAAGCTCTTTAGTTCAGTGACAGTTTAGAAACTCTGCTGTTGTGGCAGGAAGAGAAAAAAGACTGAAGAGGATGCAGAAGTTCAGTGTGCTTTCAAAGATAGCCTCCTGCTATTCATATAGGTTTATGTGAAAACGCAGGCTGAGTGACGGGATGACGTGCTGCTGCTTGTAGACCACAACTTCTGTGCAACTTGACTAAGCACAGCCTCAAATCCACCAACCAGATCGCCACGCCCACAGTCTACTGAGACCCAGAAGACGAGAAGACTTCTCTCTCTCTTCTTCCTTGAGCTGCTTTGTGCTCCACTGCGATTTTGGTTCGTGTTTTTTTTTTGTGTGTGTGTGTGTGTGTGTGTGTGTGTGTGTGTGTGTGTGTGTGTGTGTGTGTGTAACGAACAAGGAGGACTATGGCGGAGCTGGAGGGCCTTGAATTTGGGAAGTCAGACTTTGTGCTCCTGGACGAGGTGACGATGGACCAGTTTATGGACAATCTGAAGTTCAGGTAAGGCCTGAGAGAGAAAGAAATTAGGGTGGAGGAAGCCGGTTGTCAAAGATGTAGATGGTAACGCTTCATACAAACTAAAATATATGAATTTATTGAGCTTAAACAATTCAGAGAAAATAAAGAGATAAAGAGGAAATGACACCAAATGAGAATCGGTTATTGGTATGTTGCTGCTGAGCCTCAGGTCGCAAATATAAACCTGCGGTTAACTTGAACATCACCACATTTACTCGTGTAGAGTTGAGCCATGACGTCACACAACACTAAACCTGTCTGTTTTAATATAGTAATGTGACCTTTCTACTCTACCCAGCAGTGTTTTAAAAATCAAACATGATATTTAACAATCTGTAGATTTATATTAAATCAGTCTCACTCTATCAGGTGATATGACGTTTGCACAATAATTAAAATGTTTCACATATTTACTGCAGCTCTGACGTCTGCCTGCTATCACCTGTTGGCAAATAACGTGTGTAGCTTGAGTTTCATCATTCAGCTTGATGGGACTTGTCCCGCAGTGGAAGATTTTTGTGCTGAAATCAGCCTGAATGAAGAAGGTTTAACATGTGAGTGTGTTGTCGTCATTTACAGCTCTGGTTCAGGCTGGAAACCACCTCCATCACTTAGATAAGTGCTCGGTGTGTTTGATTTGACTGATGATAACATAATAATTCAGTGTTTGACTCAAGCACGGTTAGACTGGTCAGTCTCTTCAGGAAGGAGACTGGGATCACTTCTCTTTTTCTTAACTTGGCACCGAATGTAATTTTTTTCTTTTTTTCAAAGGAAAACCACAATATCGTCTTAACAGCAGTAGCAGTGTAATGTGGCCTTTTCGGCTTCTTCAGTGACTCAGATGCTGAATAAATCATCAATAATTGTGTCTCAATTTGTGGGTGGGGGCTGTCTGACGTTTGACATAGCTTAGTTTCCACTTCATATCAAAACTAACGGCACATTCAGACACTCCCAGTCCACTCATAATGTAAAGAGGCGCAAAACATGCAAAGTTAAAACATTTCCTAGAAGGTTTACCGTACAATTACAGTTATTTATTGTTAATACTGTGACATATAATGTGAGTTTTAGTTACATGAAAGATATCAGGCAATTGATATATATAAATACATCAGTCAGGTTAGTGCTGTTTCTATCTAATATAGTTGCACTATAAACGCAAACAAGTTGACTTAACTCATAAGTCACATGGAAACTTGATGCCTTAACCTGAAACCACTTTAGTTATATTAACTGATGATTTTGTCTCAAGTTTCTATGTTAATACAACTTTACTGGTTTAGTTTCATGTGATTTTGCGATTTGTTATTAAAATCAACTAGTTTGGTTTTTACAGTGTGTGAGGGACAACGAAGTAATGCTGAAACTTAAAAAAAACAAAACATCCAAAGTGACGTAATCTGGCCTCTGTCAGGACTTTTTTTTTTTTAAATTTGTCATCTTTTGGAGGAAGTGTGATAATAGGACACTGTAAACAAAAGCTGACTAGTTGCCTTTTCTATTAAATTATGTTGAAACTTGTTTCCTTAACTTGTTAAAGTTTTTACAGCACATGAAATTAAACCACTTAAACTGTATTGACTAATGATTTTGAGTAAAAAACTTAAGTCTGATGTTTCGATATCTATCTATCTTAAGTGGTTTAGTTTTTGTGAGATTGTGAGATTTTATTTTATGTACAATTTGTTATTAAAGTCAACAAGTTTGGTTTTACAGTGTGTGATGGACGATAAGATAGTCGCTGTCTATGAAACTGAAAAAAAAAAACTAATTTGTAACAAACAAAACATTCAAGGAGACATAACCTGGGCTCTGTCAGGACTTTTATTTTTTTAAATTTGTCAATTTTTTTTTTAAAGTGTTGTGTTAATCGTACACTGTAAACAAAAGCGTGTTTAATTTATTTGGAAATCGCGTAAAAGTTTTTACATCAAATGAAACTAAAATGTATAAACTTAAGACTTAAGTCTTTTCTCAAAATTATTAGTTAAAGCAGCAGGTTTCCACATAAAAATCTATATCTAAATGTACAAACATATACATAAAAAAATCAAATACTGTTGATATTGTTACTGGTACTGATGCATGTACAAGAATATTACAGTTCATTTTGCTGCCTTATATACTGTTAGATCATATTTAATAAGTAACATGAAACTGAAGCAAACAAGTAAAGTATAAGTGTGTTAAAACTGCCCTTAATTACAGTAAATTACAGGTGACAAACCAAGGTCTAAGAAAATCCAGGGATTATCTTTGAGGCCTCGAAACTCAAAAACAAAACTGAGAGCTTTGTGTTTCTCAGCTCAGAGCAGCTTTGACTCAACCTTCAACTTTGTCCACAGATCTACATTAATGAACCAGCTCAGGATCCAGTCTCTGATCTGGTCTTCAAGTATTAAAACTTTTATTAACAGCTACTGTCACACCAGTTTAAAAAAGAAGCTAAAGTAATTGTCTTTTCAGAAGTTTGTTTAACCCTTGTGAGACGATCTCATCTTAACGAAAAGCCACATGAGGTTACACAAGACTGTTTAACGCCCTTTGAGGCACAACTTTCATTTCCTGCTTTTGGTGTAAAACATTTGTGTCACTTCCTGTCAATCACATGACAGACTGATCTTTTATGGAGCTTATATATTATATATATATACATTTTTATTATTTTTTCATGGGTGGTGTGAAACTGTGAAAGGAAACTGCTCTTTTTTTTCCCCTATAAAAGATGAGATCATGTTATTGTTAAACCGGTGTGTTTACAGTAAATGATAATGATTTCTTTTTTTTTGTGGACAGGTTTGAGAAGGGTCGTATCTACACCTACATCGGAGAGGTGGTCGTCTCCGTCAACCCCTACAGACAGATGGACATTTATGGCAAAGACACGATTGATGCGTACAGAGGAAGAGAGTTGTATGAAAACCCTCCTCACCTGTACGCTGTGTCCGACGCTGCATACAAGGCCATGAAGAGAAGAGCGAAGGACACCTGCATCGTCATATCAGGTCTGTCTCTACATCTCAGCCTGTCAGGGTCAAACACGGCAACAATCATCAGTCTATAAACTCCACATTGAGACTGTATATTTATCATATATTATCTCTTATTAAACAAGTCGTAGAGTTGTTGAGTCGTTGGTTATTAAAGGTCAAGAGTCACCTGAGTTTAAGTTTGTAATTTGATTGAAGTTCATTGGATGTTTTAGGAAAATATCTTCTGTCCTTACGTAAGGATTTTTTCTAATGAACTAAGTTCCAGCTATAAATCATGAGATGCAGCTCTAACCAAAATGTTTAGCATGTACCCAAAATATAATCTACAATCTGAGAGATTTAATGAGAGGTTAAAGGTACATGTTCAGTACCGTTAATCAAGTTAAACTGTTGTATGGATCCAACTGCGTCACCATCTAACTATGTTAAAGCCAGTTAATCGTCAGTGAACAACCAGTTCACTTCAATTTCTATTTGTACAGCGTCAAAACACTAAACTCATCATGTTAAAGCACTTTACAAAGTCAAGATTAAGATCTGACAGAGGAACGAGGAGGAGAGATGAAGACCAACCGTTTGTGGATTTATATGTAAGATCAGTTCAGTCAGACTGGTTGTTTTAATGACAATAATAAGAGGAAAAAGAAGAATTACAATCCTGTGTAAAAGTTATAGGCAGTGCTGTAAAGACCATACATATTTATTTCTTTCTTTATGCAGATATAAAAAGAAAATAAAGCAAATGTGTACAAATTATTTAAGAACACATAAAATGTACTAATGATTCTGGATTCAGACTCTAGTCAACCTCAGGTTTGTTGCCCCGTCGGTGCTTCAGTGACCAACAACCATAAGGGTTAAGCTGTTGGCCGTGTCATTGTTTCCTCACTTGGATCACTGACATGTCTAGTCTGACATGATCCAGATGTGACAGTGGTCTCGACATCAGCTGCTGATCTCACCTTGGTCAAAAATGGGAAAATCCAATGGCCAAAGGATGATATCCAAAGGCAAACTAGGGCAGAATTCCCCCTCTGTGAACAATAAAGAGGGTCACCAGAAGCCTAAAGCATGTTTTGTGTGGCTCCAACTCATAATGACTTGCCAATATTCTTGTCACTGCAGCATCTCTTTTGGCTCGAGCCAAAGTGAAGTCAGCAGCTGATCCTGTCACATCTGGATCTGCCAACAGTGTCTGGCAGACTACACATGTCTATCAGTGATCTGGGTGTGAAACAATGACTTTTACACAGAACTGTAGATAAAAGATCAGTAATACTGTAGATAACAGTGGATAATAAAGAGAACACAAACACGAACATTTTAATTTCTCACATAGACTTAAAAAAGACTTGATTTTTAATTATTAATAATCTGAAACTTTCTCAAATGTACACTGATTTCCATTTTACTTCATTTTATTGCCAGATTAGGGGACAAAATATCAATCAATTTTGTTGAAATGTTCATGTTAAAAAAAAAAGAAAAATACTAATAATGTTTGAGTGGTTTTGCAGCTGTAGAGTCAGAAATACCTGCAGAATGAAGTTCACTGTGCATCATGGCAGGTTCATTAGAGAGGTCTCACCTCAGACAATCAGGACTTAAACTGGGATCTGGTTCTGCAGAGGAGGAGCCTGATAAGTAAAAGACCTATTCTGGTTTTAGAGCGTCCGTGAACCACGAGGAAAGGCTTCATTTTGAGGTCAAAGTTTTTAAAACAGATGTTTTTGAATCAAACTCACAACTCAGAGCTGAAGTTTTACATCTAGTTGATTAATGATCAAACCAATCTGACAGACTGTGTCTTCTAAACAGTAGCTGAGACCTCAACCTTTAATTTACAACTGGTTTTAAAACCACAAAATGATGCCCCCAAAAAAAGTGGAGCAGGAAGTGAAAAATGTGTCAGCTAACCTTCACATCTGTTTTGTGAAACATTTGAAACGCAGCTGAAATGATCTGTGTATAATTGTTGTGAAACTGTTGCGTGTTTTAGGTGAAAGCGGAGCTGGAAAAACAGAAGCCAGTAAATACATCATGCAGTACATCGCCGCCATCACAAACCCGAGCCAGAGGGCCGAGGTCGAGAGGTGAGAGATTATTGTGAACTCATTTATGAGTAATAAGTCCAAGCGCAAATAAATGATGGTATCATGAGAGTTTGATGTTTTTATAAATCATCTCACCCTCTATCCACCACCTCCCCTCACGGCTGTTTCTCACGTGTTTCCATCAACGGTCACGGTGATGTGATAAATCAGCGTGAAGAATGTGCTGCTCAAGTCCAACTGTGTGCTGGAAGCCTTTGGGAACGCCAAGACGAATCGCAACGACAACTCCAGCCGCTTCGGCAAATACATGGACATCAACTTCAACTTCAACGGTGATCCCACTGGAGGACACATCAACAACTACCTGCTGGAGAAGGTGAGACGAGGAGGAAGGAAAAAAAAAAAAAAGCTACACAAATTTCTGCTCATTTAGTTTTAAAATTACATCTTTTTTTTTTCCCCCCGAAACATGAATGTTTCATGAGGTGATGACAAAAAGGTGTTAGGGAACATCCACGAATAGACGTGTCTGTGAAGCTGGTGTGTTAATGAATGGCTCACCTGAGGGTACGTGATGCCGCTGTATGTATTCGCTCCGTTAAAGAAGCGTCTGGCACTCGCAGTCGGTGTGAATGATGGTGCTGTGATTCATTCTCAGAGGGCAGAAATAACCACACTGTTTCTAAGCTGCTTCTCCGTCGGTGTTGGTGTAGACGCAGCTCAGGAAATATGTTTAAGTCGACTGTTTTCTTCGGGAGAACATAAACTGGTCCGAGTTTGTTCATCTGCACCTGATGTTACTTATTAGATGTTTCAAGTGCAACAATTTGCAGATATTTCTTAAAAGATGTGACTTTTTAGTCTTTTGAAACAAACACATCTGCCTGCTGATGCCATTTATAGCTGAACAACACTTACAAAGAAACAACTACTTCCTGTATTTGACCAGAAAGATTTGATTCCAATTAAGTCAAGTTTATTTATGATAAAAAAAAAAAAAGCCTGAAAGAAGAAGTTTGTAGGAAGAAGTTGACGCTAAAAGTTGAACTTAAAGAGATGTATTGGGATGAAAGCAAAAACAAAAAAACTTAGATTCAGTCTGTGTGAATGTTTTGACAAACTAAAAATCTGTTGAATGTTTTGTTTGAATTGTATTTTTGTTTTTTTTTATCTTTAGTCCAGAGTGGTCCATCAGCAAGAAGGAGAGAGGAACTTCCACTCGTTTTACCAGGTAAAGTTTAAGTTATTGTTGTTGCTGTTGCTGTGATAAACTAATACACAGATGACTCTCCGTTCTTCACCTCAGCTCGCTCCGTTGCTCACATTAACCACAGTGATGAATGTGTTGTGTTGTCATAGTTACTGCGCGGCGGATCTGATGAAACGCTGCAGTCGTTGCATCTTCAGAACAATCCTGCAGTTTACATCTACACCAAAGAGGGCGCCGCAGCCACTGTGAGTTGACAACTTTTCTTTTTCTATTTAGATTAATTTATTAAATGAAATTAAATTTGTCTGTATAGGACAAAATCATAATAAAAACATTTATTTCTAGACTCTTTACAATATTATAGAATAGAAAAACCCAACTTGGTGACAATGGAGAAGAAAAAAACCCTTTGAATGAAAACCAACCAACAGATATGTCAGAGGTCCAGTGTTTAGGATTTAGTGACATCTAGTGGTGAAGTTGCAGATTGCACCCACATGACATAAGATTAAGAAAAGCCACTGTTTGGTTTGTTCTTTCTGGGCTCCTGTAAAAAACATGGTGGAGTCATTTTAACAAACAGTGGCCATCTTTCTAAACTGGTTGGAGCGACACAAACAAAAACAACAGAAAAATAAAGAAGAGAGGAGAAGCAATAACAACAAAAATATCATGATCAACACCATTAAAACAACAACAACAGTAGAGAGCAGATAAAACATGCTACATGCTACATGAAGGCGACTGATCAACCTGAACCTGAATATGAACTTTTAGAGGAAAGTTTTAGGTCTAATGTTAAATATGGGAAGTGTTTCTGGAGCCAAAATGTATGAACTCAATCAAGTCCATCTTTCCTCAGACGTCCAACAACGATCGTTCGAGCCACAAAGCGGTGATGAGCGCTCTGGACGTGATCGGCTTCTCAGCAGTAGAAATCAACTCTGTTTATCAAATCCTCGCCTCCATTCTTCTGTTGGTACGTTTGTTAAAAGTTGGATTAAACAATGTAAAGATAAATAAATCACACGTTGATGAAAGTGTGATTAAACCGTAACGGTTTGTGCGTCAGGGTAACATTCAGTTTGAGAGCGACGGCGAGAACGTTCTGATCCAGGGACTCGAGGCTGTGAACCACATCGCTGAGCTGACGGACACCGACCCGGAGGGCGTCGGTAAGAGTCTGTTGTTCCGCACCGTGGCCACCGGCGGAGGAGAGGTCATCGAGAAAGGTCACACGGAGAAAGAGGCCTGTTTTGGACGCGATGCTTTCGCCAAGGTGCTGTGTTTTTATCTTATCAAAATAAATGAATGAAATAAATAAAACTTTTTTCTTTTGGTAATTTGTTAGAAGGTTTAATAAACATCTCAGATTCAGTCTTTTAAAGTCTAATTTCCTTTTAGGTTAAACAGATACAGATTTTCATTCTCTTTTTCCACCGCAGGCTCTTTATGAGAGACTTTTCGGTTGGATCGTCAGCCGCATCAACAGCGTCATCGAAGTAAAAGATTACAACCCAGTGCTTCATGGTAAAAACACGGTCATCGGGGTGCTGGACATCTACGGCTTTGAGATCTTTGACAACAACAGGTTGGTTTTTGTGTGAAAGTGTGTTGTGAAAGCAGTTTGTTACCAGTTTGTGGACGATGTTACTGTTGCTCAAGCGTTTTTTTTTTTTTTTTCTTTTTGTTGGTTTTTTTTTTTTTCTTTTGTTTCCTCTCTCGTGTGTTGTCAGCTTTGAACAGTTCTGCATCAACTACTGCAACGAGAAGCTGCAGCAGCTTTTCATCGAACTCATCCTGCGGCAGGAACAAGGCGAATATAATAGAGAAGGAATCACCTGGCAACACGTGAGACACGCAAACAAACAACAACACGCACTCATGAGTGTCACCCTCTAGTTCACAGACATGTTCGTACAGGATATCGACGTGACGCAACTGTGTTACAACACCACAAGACAATGGAAACTTTACAACACATAGATAGACAGATAGATAGATAGACAGATAGATTTTTTCTTTTTGATTGCACACAAGTCACAAAAAACACACATGTAACCACTAATTATTGCCTTTCACACGCAGATCGACTACTTCAACAACCAGATCATCGTCGACCTCGTGGAGCAGCCGCACAAAGGCATCATCTCCATCCTGGACGAGGCGTGTCTCACCGTGGGTAAAGTCACTGACACCGTCTGTCTGGACAGCATGGACACCAAACTGGCCCAACATCCCCACTACACCTCCCGCAAGGTGAGAATTTGCACCTACACTTTTTAAAAAAAAAAAAAAAAAAAGAGAAAGAAGACCTTTATCTGCTCAGAAAGAAAAAAAAAAGAAGTGGTGTTTAGTTGTTGACATATCCTCCTCTGACTTACCACAACCCTGTAAAACAAAAGTTAAGAAATCTTTTTTCCAGTGTGACAGGAGCACTTTTGTGCTACAGTCAGTAGAGGGCAGAGTTTCTCCAGCATTTGTTCACTCAGAGCTGTAGCAGACACAGTTTCCTCCTTCTGTAAATGTTTGTAATTTACATTTATTAAGAATAAGGTCACTCACATTGTCTTCTTTCTCTCCTGCAGCTCACCCCCACTGATAAAACCATGGATTTCCAGAAACACTTCCGTATTCGCCACTATGCCGGAGACGTCACGTGAGTCTCTTTGTCCTCAACATAAAGACGTTTGCACTTTTTTCTGTAGGTGCAGTAGTTTTTTGTTTATCAGACATCACTGCCTCAGCGGATTTAAACCTTGCAGTGGCCAGATGAGGCCTTCCCCGTCACCCGTCACCCGCCGCCGTGACTTTAAGTTGGAGAAGATCCCTGCAGCTCACGTGTACTGTCCTCAATCTAGAGAAGAGAGGGGAAGGGAAGGGAGGGAGGAGAGGGGAGGAGGGGAGGCATTAATATGTCAAGGGAGCATGAAAGCAGGAGGACAGGGAGGGATAGAGCCAGCTGATGAGACGATTTTGGCTCCGTGAGATGTGGCGGCGGCAGTAATCAAGGAGAGACTGGGGCGGAGGTTTTTACTGAGGCTCTTTGACTCAGGGAAATCCAGGCTAAGACCATGTTGAACACACGGGTAACAGCGACCAATTTCATCCACATCTGAAGCTGCAAATCTCTACTTCATGCCAAGACAGGGTCGGAGGTGGAGGAGACCAAAACTTGAGCAAAAAGTGACAAATATATTAAAAAAAAGCTGCTGCAGATTTAGGGATTCTTTTTTATTTTCTATACTTGTTGTTATTTATTTGCGGTGATAATGATAGATGCTTGTTGCTGTCACTGTGTGTTGCCGTCACCGGGCATCAGTTCGTCTCGAGGGCGGCGGTGGGTCGCTCCAGCTGAGCTGTCACCCCGTGTATATCGCTTCCTGGTGGCACTGCCTCCCCGTCTCCCTCCGCCGCCATCATCCCCTGTCCAATCCCATCCCATCCGAGCTTGTCCTTACTCTAAATATACCCTCGTCCTCGCCACCCGCTGCCCCCACCACCACCTCCCTCCTCTCGTCACCAAACCTCCACCACTATCACAAGCTTTGACCTACTTCGCAGCCTCCTCCTCTGTTTCTCTCCTCATCCTGTTTCCTCATTTCCTCCTCATCCTCCTCCTTCTTGTACTGCAACCCTCACCTGACTCTCCTCGCCGTCCACATTTTAAATTCCCTGCAGTATTTCAGCCCTGCACATGCAGCAACTTTGAGCAGCCATAAGATATACGGTATCATTTTCCCTTACTGCACAACTTTACATTGCAAGAAATCTCACATGCTCGTCACTTGGCTCACATTCAGTTCAGCCATTTTACTTACACCAACCTTGACCTTCACTCAGATACACTTTGCTCTGAATCATCCTCTGTCTCTGCCTCTCGCCTTTTTCTCCGCCTGTCCTGTCCTGTCCTGTCCTGTCCTGTCCTCGTGAATAGTCGACTGTCGTAGCTTGTTATTGTATGTTCAGCTTTCCAGAATCTGGTCTAGCGAGTCGAGGGGGAGGGTGGAGTGGGTTGGGACACATCTGTCATAGCCGGCCTCGACTTCTTTGCCTCCAGATGCGACAGCCGAGGACGCAGTCACAGACGACATGTGACATGCTACGTGTTTGTGTTGTTTTCGTGTGTCTGCGAAAAGAGAAAAAGTAGAAGAAATGGGTGTGTTGGAGCTACTGCAGTGAATAAGATACTTTCTCCCACTTTAAATGTCTGAATTTGTTTCATTTAAATACATGTTTAAAGTCTAACCTGAGAAAAAGTAAATATTTGATTATCTTGTGACATTTTAGGGAAGGTTCACTGACTGGTTTTATGACACTTAGTCATCGAGTCAGGCTACTGCAGTTACAACTGTGGCATAAAAATCTTGGATTCATTCAAGACAAGATTAAAAAAAAAAAAGCTGTGATACAGTTTGTGTCAACAGTGTGGTTGTAATTCCTCTCACTGCCACAGTGGGAGACTAAACTTTCACCCTGCAGCTTTAAAATTATTGTATCAGTTCTTATTTCAGTAAAATCTGCATCAGTATGCAGATGTTTGCACCGTCTCTTAAAAGATGCATCTGTTTCAGTGCAAGATATTGTTGAATTGTTAATCCAATAAGCATCTACAGCTGGATAACGATAACTGAGACTAAAATTACGCTGAACACAGCTACAGATGGGTTTTACGACACCTTGCGATTGAGCTTAGCTAAATGTTTGTCAGAAAAACATTTGTTTCATCCGAGAAAAGAACGAAAAATAACCTGTTGTTGTTGTAATTCCTCTCATTGCCACAGGGGGAGTCAAACCTTTCACCCTGCAGCTTTAAAATTATCGTATCGTTTCTTATTTCATTAAAAAAAAAAAAAAATGCTGCTTCAGCATGCACACGTTTGTTCCTTCTATAAAAAGATGCATCTATTTCAGTGATATTGTTGAATTGTTAATGAGGAAACGGAGCGAGAGGTTTATCTGAGGCGACGCGTTCACCGCAGCGCGCTCTTTCCCTCCGGAGACTCGACGACTTATGTAACCGTAGCCTTACAGTGCAGCCGTGACCTCACACTGACTCTTCACCAAAAACCAACTGAGCAGTTTGGGTGAGAGGAAAAAGATGGCAGACAGATTAGTTTACAGACATTTGACAATGTTCTTAATTTGTAAATCCTCCACCCGGAGGCTTGTGAATCATTCGGAGCAGATCGGGATCTAATAGCGACAGACGTTTATTGTTTCCATTGTGTTACTTTCTGTCGTTTAATTTTAGCATCTTTTCACTTGAAGTGCTCCTCAGCTGCGACCTCCCTCCTCCTTTTGAACTACTTTTTGGCCAATTACTCTTGTTTACTTCCACTTTCTCTCCTCTGCAGATATTCAGTCGAGGGCTTTTTGGACAAAAACAAGGATCTGCTTTTCCAAGATTTCAAACGTCTCATGTACAACAGGTAACCAATCAAACACAAACTCCTCGCCGTCACGGCATCATCATTGTCACGTGACTGGGTTAAGTGGAAAATTACTAAATGAGATTCGTCTCTTCTTTGCTTCATAGTACCAACCCGGTCCTGAAGGAGATGTGGCCAGATGGTCAACTGAGCATCACTGAGGTCACAAAACGACCTCTGACCGCCGCCACCCTCTTCAAGAACTCCATTGTGGCTTTGGTGGATAAACTGGCCTGCAAGGTCGGTGGATTTAGCTTCTTAATTTACTTCATTATCAAGTTATCAAGTCATTATCACTGTAAGGAGAGTTTAAATGATTTCTGGTTACTGGAAACCCTCCAAATGCACATTCTGGCATCTTTTTTGTTCACTTATCTGCATTTTATTGTTGTTTTTATCATCTTTTATTGATTATTTTAAGTCTCGGGGTGATTGTGTCTCACCTAGAAGATTTCCAACCCATTTAAACCCATTAAAACATCAATAATATATAAAAACAAAGATTTTTTGGAGCAGTTGCATCTTCGTGTTTGTCCCCCATCAATTTTTTTTTTCTTTTTACCCGTAAAAGCTGCTCTGGTCCTTGTTAAAGCCCGTATGAGTCATGAGGCTATTCTGAGGCTGCCAATGTGTCAATGTTTCTTTCGGGAGGATGGTTCGTCATCGTGCATGAGAGAGCGCGGAGCGATGGGAAGCGTTGGAGCGGTTCAAGTCCTGGGCATAGCAACGGTGTCAGAGAGTTAACAGTTTTTGTAGGTCGCTCGTCCTCATCCTGTCTGTGCAGAGCTGAGGGGGGTGAGGAAGAAGAGGAGGAGGTGGCGTCAGACTGCTCACCTCACCTCACCTGGCCTCGTCTCACTGACTGAAGTCTGACATTTCCTGCTGTTATTTTTGGACGGCCTGCTGTCGGCCCGTTGTAGCATCTCATCTCTCTGTGGCTGAGGTAAAATGAAAGGAAACTCCCCTGGCAGCTGTTTTTTCTTTCTTTTTCTTTTTTTTTTTCTTTTCACGTTGAAAGAACAGATGCTTCTTTTCCTGAACTGCCACAAAGGACAAGCACCTGAACCCACTGTGTTCGCCTCATTCGCCCCCCTGCCCGAACCACCCAGACCTCCATTAACTGACATGTTTCTCAAATCTCATGCATCACTGAGATGATGGAGCTTCACTCTGCTGCTCTTTGATCATCGTTCACAGAGCCACAGTGGAAACGCAGCCGTCTCTGTTGTTTAATAGCGTATCACGTCCCTCCACGTCGCTCGTCAAGGTGCGGCCTCGCTTTTCGTTTTGACACACGACTCACACATGTGTGTTGGACGTGTCTGTCGAGCCACAGTTGCTTCTCTGTTGATATATTAAGGTCACTGAACTCTGGTTTGTCAGTTTTTGCAGCGTCGGCTGTGGCTCGTTGACACGTTTACACGCTGAGTTTAGTTTATTTGCACAGCGATGAACATGAGTTTACACAGGTGATAAAACAAAAGATGTTAACTCAAACACACAACGTTCTTTGTTTCTTTTAGGAGCCGTACTATGTTCGATGCATCAAACCCAACGAGGTGAAGTCTTCGGTTCTGTTCGACAACGCTCGCTGTCAGCACCAGGTGGCCTACCTCGGTCTGCTAGAGAACGTGATGGTGCGCAGGGCCGGCTTCGCCTACAGGCAGCCGTACGAACGCTTCCTGCAGCGGTAAGAGAGCGAGAGTGTGTCGCTTTGTCAAGCAACACTTCTTCATCTGCTGCAGAATCTGCTCTCTCTCTCTCTCTCTCTCTCTCTCTCTCTCTCTCTGCATGTGTGTGTGTCAGGAAGTTAACTTTTTTGTTTTTTGTTTTTTTTCTTAAAAGCTCAATTCTGCAGAAAATTACTGAAGCGGAAGTTCACATTATTTTACCCAAAGTTAACAAGCCTCATTCAACAGCAGAGAACAAGACTGGGAGAACAGGAAGTACAAAGTTGATCTATTTCACTGATACTTCAAGAGAATTTACATAACAAAGTAAAACCAGAACCACTTCTCCCTTGTGTCCTTTTGAGTCCAAAGCAACATTTTGACTGATCTCAAATATATGTAGAGTTCAGTGTTGGACAAGTTACTAACAAAATGTAACACTTTACAGGTTATTATTCATTATGTTATAATATGTAAATGACCTGTTAAATTCTTCTGAGTTACTTTTAACAAAATAACTTGATAATGTATTTTACTGCAGCTCATTCTACGTCCAGTAGAGGGCGATGTGGTGCAGTATAGTGACTATATGCTCTTAAGGCTACAAATAACAATATCATTAATATAATTAACATAAATTTCTGCTGCTTTGTCTTATCAACGCTCTGATTCTCAGATTTTTTTCTCGTGGCATCGCTCTAGATGTTTCTTTAAATTGCTCGTGTTATTTCGCGACGCTGATGTTGATTCTTTCGCTTTTTTTGTACTTTTCTCTGACAAACTGAAAATAGTGAGAGCATTTCCATCCTCTGACATCTTTAACCATCGTCTTCCTGTTTTATTTTGCTTCTGCACTTAATTTGTCTCTCGTGCCAAAGGTTGCACAGTGTTGCTGGTTTAAATCAAAACACCATTACATTTCAGGTTAATGTGTGTTGTTACATGATATGTAACAAGTATAATAGTCCTAAAATGCACTGGTAATGCACTTAAATTACTGTGTTACAACAGAAAGTAATATATTACTGTAATCGTGTTACTTTTGTAGCGTGTTATGCCCGACACTGATGGTGTTTGTCAAGAGTTTTGCTGCTGAAGTCTTTAAAGTGCAGACACTCAAGCAAGACAATAGGGATTACAGCGGTACAGACGGGAGGAGATAAAGGATAAAAGCACAGATAATTTGTTTAGCTCGTTTAAAATAGTTTGGGAACAAATCCAGAGGTCAGAGACTCATTTGCGATGGAGACGAGACAAAAGGGCAAAACATCATGTGTGACACAGATAAATCAGGTTTTAACCGTCGTGACACGATAACCTAATGAGAAATTTGTGAAATATTTATGTCGACGTCTTCTTCTTTAGGTATAAAATGACGTGTGAGTACACGTGGCCGAACCACCTCATGGAGACGGACCGGGAGGCCGTGGAGGCCATCGTCACCCAGCACGGTTTCCAGGACGACGTGGCGTACGGTCACACCAAACTGTTCGTCCGGACGCCGAGATCTCTCTTCACGCTGGAGCAGGAGAGGGCGGCGCTCATCCCCATCCTGGTGCTTTTCCTGCAGAAGGTGGGTTAAAACATTTCATATCAAATCTCCACAGATGATGATGATTTAATGAGGGTTTTATTGATCTGACAGTTCAGTTAATTGACACAGAGACCTGGTTTAATGTCACAAGCAGCTCAGTTCACGTGGTTCCAGCTCTGGTTTCAAAGCAGAGGCTGTAGTTTGCCTCAGACTCATGAATATGCAGCTCCTGGTTATGTTTGACTGGAATTCATCTGCCAGCTTGAATCTTAATATCCTCCAACAATAATTGGGAGAATTAATGAGATCCAGAATACAGTTGCATTAAAGTCAATTACTTCATTCCCCTCTCCTTCCTCTTTTTCCTCTGACCTACTTTGATGACTCTGCAGCGAAGTCTGCTTCTTTTAACTGGAGCACAAGTTTGTCTCCAACTCAGCAGGACACAGAGGAGACAACTCTGCTCTCTCTTTCTTTAACATGTCCCTTTTTTTCTTTTTCTCTTTTTTTTAATAAATAAAACAATCTCACAGATATGGCGTGGGGCTTTAGCTCGCATGAGGTGCCGGAAGATGAGGGCCATCTACACCATCATGGGTTGCTATAAGTGCTACAAGGTCAAGGCTCACTTCTGGGAGGTGGAGCGGAGATTCGCTAACGTGCGAAATATGGCCGACTATGGAAAGACGGTGGAGTGGCCGACCCCACCTGCAGCTCTGTCCCAGTTTCATAACATTACCGTCATGCTGCATCGCAGGTCAGAGCCAACAAATATGAAACTCAGAAACAATAAAGGCCACGAACACTTCAATATTGCTGACACGGTTAACCACAGCTAGCAGTTAGCTTAGCTTAGCATAAAGTCTGCAAACAGAAGGAGAAGCTTATGGCAAACTATAGATATAAACCAAGATATAAGATATTTATTAATATACTTAACGTGGGCTGGAGTTGCTTTGAGTTTTTATGCTATGCTATATGCTAAGCTAACAGGAATAAATGTTGAATATTTGATTTTAAAACTCAGCAGCTAGAGAACAACTTTGCTGAATCGGCAGTAATATGTTTTGATGCTGCAGATAAAATCTATTTTTATCTTTGACTTGAAGCGCCGCATCTTTGATGTATCGCTCCACCCACGTTGTCTTGTCTTCTCATCCCTCCTCCTCGTTGTTGTCGATGTTGTTGTCGTCAGGTGGTGGGCCAGGCAGATCGTGAAGAACATCCCGCCCTCTGACATGCAAGAGGTTCGGGCCAAAGTGGCGGCTCTGACGGCTCTGAGTGGAGAGAGGAAGGACTGGGGCGTGAGCAGAGCCTGGGAGAGAGATTATTTGTCCAATGTAAGAATCATAAACACGATCAAACACTTGACACGTTAAAACTGATATATTACTTTACTTTGAAACAGCTGCAGCAGCAGATAAAGTTTTAGACTTCAGCTCAATCAGTTAGATGTGTAAGATAGTAACTGGATCACATTTACATAGCACTTTGAGGCCATTTACACTGAAATTAATGATGGACCTGCTCCGACAATGTCAGAAAATAATTAAAAATTACCAAGTTATCAAATAAAACAACCTGTTTTTAAATTAATTCATCAAAATCAACATCATCTTTTACTGTAAATCAGTTTGCGCAACATTTGGCACAATAAGAGGCTTGTTTGTTTGTTTGTTTCATGAAAAAAAGTGGGAAAATCCACTGGATATGATGGATATGATCTTGCTAGCAGACATTTTTCACTTATATTTACCAAAAATAAACAGGACTTGAATGAGCAGCAGTGTATTTCATCATCAATGTATATGCTGCATGTGACAAGCCTCACGATAAACAGCGTGACTGACCAAAGGACAACGCCACCTCACAAACACAGGTCCTTTTTTCTTAACGAGTCCCACAGTCGGCTCATTTAGCAGCTAATCAGAGGTCGTTTGGTGGCCGAGGGCTTGAAAGACGTCAGGCAGCGTGAGCGTGACCGCCACAGAGTCCTGAGTCACTCCCCCCCTTGTTAGTTTGTCAGATGGCCCGTGACTCTTTCAGGGCCTCACGTGATCGCACTTAATCCCACAAAGACCTATAGAAAAAGTGCGTGTAACGCAGCGTGAAGTCATGACTTCTATGTGACTGACGTTAAAAAAAAAAAGTGGAAACCGGGGGAAGTTGGACCAGTTACATGTGTGTCATGAATTTTCAGAAACACACTAATGAAATTAGTTTTTAGTTTGTCCAACGTCAACATCTAACGCCATCATTTATCAAAACAAACACGCCTCTGACAAACTGCAGTCACATGCAGCTCATTTTCCTCTCGCTGGTCGAACACATCCACAGATTTCTGGCCGTATATTTTTACATTCATTGTGAATAAATGCATGTAAAGTTGCTCTCTCAGGGGAAACTGTCACATAAGATTGAAAAGCGTGTTGTGACACTAGAGAGAAGACGACACGGTTTTAGATTTCCCTCTTAAGTTGCCTACGACTATAACGACACGTCAAACATCAGCAGCTCGAGGCCTGAGAGCTTTGATCTGCTGTTTATAGAATTAAAGTGATAAAAAAAACTTGAAGCTTTAAAAGTCGCTGGGAGTTTTACGAGTAATGACGATATGCTTCTCTAAGCTTGTCTTAACTGTAACTGTAATAATATGAGTCTTTTTTCCTTTTCTGTTTTTTATTTCTGCAGGTACGAGACTCTCCTCAGACCAGCTCCAGCTTCGTTCGCATTTCCAAAGAGCTGAGGAACAAAGACGAGTACAGTCAGGTCCTTTTCTCTGGACTCTGCAGGAAGGTAGAAATGGAAATGTCTTGTTTTGTTGCCATGAGGAGTTTCCTTCTTTCTTTCTTTCATTCTTTTATGTTTCCTTTCCTTTTTAGCTCTGGGATGTTTTTCTCTCTCGCTGTGTTTCCCACTCCACACCCTCATACTTTTCTTTCTTTTGTATCAGCTTGTTTTTCAACATTTCATGTTCCAACCCTCTCAAACAGGAATCTAAAAAAAAAGAGAAAGATAAAAATAATCGTGGGATTAATCATGAAAGGAACTCAGCTATGAATTAATTTCAAAAGTTTTTCTCAGCATTTTGGAGCACTGCTTATTATTTTTACCTCCTGATGAAGTGGCTCTTATCGTCTCCCTGTGGATAATAATGTCCATATTCCTTATTGAGGACTGTACAGAGAAGACTCTCTTTAAATCCTGAGTCAGACTTTAGCTTCGGTTTATCTGGAGAATTATACGTTTCTGATAAAGTCGGTGACAGACGCTGCAGAGAGTTTGTAGCTTCACAAGGGAGCCAGTTTTTGGAATTGAGAGCAGCGATAAAACCAGACTTTAATAGAAAAAACAAAACAAAACAAAATGTCTTATCCTTTTTTTTCTTCTTCTTTTTTCTTTTCTCTTCGTTTTCTCAGGTGAATAGATTCAACAAAAGCACAGACCGAGGCCTCCTCGTCACAGACAAGTACCTCTACAAATTAGAGCCAAAGAAACATTACAAGGTTTTGAAGAAGCTTCCTTTAGACACCGTAAGTACTCACAAAGCATGAACACACACATTCACACTCAGACGCACAAAGAAATACAACTCATTTGCAAGAGACTCTCTGGTGAATAAGTTCATTCTCTAAACTTAACCCTGTTTTATCTGCAAGTATTTAAGCACTCTTCCTTAAAAAAGCCTCCAAATCTGTCAGACTTTGAGGGCATCTTGTGTACCCTCTTCAGGTCGCCCCACAGATAATCAGCTGGATTCAGGTCTAATCTCTTTCTCAGCTCCAGCTGCAGAAAGAAAAAATAGACCTGAAGCTGCCACCATCATGCTTCACCATTGATAAGGTGTTGTTATGTTTTTGATGTTACAGCCCAAAAGGGATCAAACATAATAATACATTTTCCCACATGAGTTTGTGAAAATTCAAGCTTGGTGAAGTTGTTTTTAGATGTTTATTTATTAAAGTTTGTCCCAGAAGATGCAGAAAGAAAAACTGATGCTGCCACCATCACGTTTCATCATAGATATGGTGTTTTTCTGCAGATGTGTAGTGTTGTTATCTTTTGAAGTTACAGTCACAAAGTTCAACCTTCATTACATCAGACCAAACACATTATCCCACATAAATTTTGGAAATTTGACGTATATTTTTGCACAAATTACCCAAACTTCTCCATCTTTATCTCCAGTAAATATTTTCATCCTCTAAACTTTTCCCTGTTTTATCTGCAAGTGTTGTTTTATCTTAAAGTAAGTTAAGTAATATGACTGTTTCTCTCAACACAAAGAACATAACTTCCTAATATTTGCAAACCAAATCTTTCCAACTTTAAGGGCTTCTTGTGTGCAGCTGGAAGCCTGATGCTGCCACCATCATGCTTCATCATTGATATGGTGTCGTTTGCTGATGTGCAGTGTTGTTATCATTTGAAATTATAGCCAAATTGTTTAACATATAGGTCTCATTAGACCATTGTAGCACATTTTATTGAGTTTTGAACATTTTATGTAAAATTACTCAAGTTTGGAAGCTTTTCTTTGTAAGAAAAGGCATCCATCTTTCTCCATACTCTAGTCCTTTATTTGAACATATAAAGTACACAAGTAGTAGTTCTCAGAAATTCCTGCAACTTCTTCAACGTTGCTGTCGACCTCTTTCCAACCTCCAATTTTTGAGCATGTCCAGTTCTCTGTGAAGTTTAAAACGACCGTCTAATCTACTAACGCCTCAGAAAGTATTTGTATCCTTACAAGAACACTATTTCAGATGTGACTGATTCATTGTGAACACAGTCACATCCTCAATTATAAGGCGATGTTCACACTTATGTAACCACATCACAACCCAGATCAGTATTTGTTAATCTCTCAGTCTTTAAGTCTATTCAGTTTGGTAATGAACTACAAACCAAAAAACTAGAAGTCTGATTTCATGAAATCGAAATGTGGGTCGGATTCGTATTTTATCCCACCTGGTCTTTTATTTCTCAGTTGTCCACTTCCTTGATTCGCTGCACAAACACACACTTGTCTTCCATCATGTTTGACCCGGGTCGTCTCCATCCATCAACAACTGAGGAAAGTATAAAAGCAATAAGAGGGAACACTGTGTCCTCTCTCAAAGAGCTTATGACCCGGTTTGAGAGAGTCAAGAGTCTTGGTGTGTGTGTGGACGATATTCGAGGATGTGTTGAACATTTTGTTCAACATGTTTAAAAGTGGATCAGGGATCTCACAGCGTCGTCGGCTCTAAAGGACGCGAGGCTAAAAGCGCAAGACGGTGGATGACAGTTTTGTTTAATGTGAGACGGCGGGGAAGTGATTTAAGAAGTTTAACAGTAGCTGGAAAAATCATCTTGACAAGTGACATTTTAGTTAAGCCCTGCTCCCTGCTGCTGCTACACCTGTAAAGCTTTCCCTTCCTGCAGAGCACATATGCAGATTACAGTGACGACTGTGGCAGATTTGACGTTGACATTTTGAAAACGGCTCCTTGGTTTCATATAAAAGAAGCTAAATATCATCAGCTAAATAAAACACTGGCTACAGGTGAATTATTTCATGTTTCAACTTTACGTTCCCTTGTGTTTTGAGGGTTTGCTGGAGTGTCAACTTCTCTCAGTTCAATAAAGAGCAAGACAGAGCTGCTAAAGTTTGACTGAAATCTGGTAGCATCCAGTAAATGTTTCCACTCCGTGGGGAAATATGACATTAGAGTGGATCTGCCAGTGCTGAGTAGTTTATTTTAACACTTCTGCACCAGCGACAGTCACAGCTGGAGGCATAATGTTTTTGGGTTGTCCATCCATCCATCAGTCCCTTTCTTATGAACATGATATTTCAACAACATCCTTAGGCAATCCTTTCAAATCTGATACAAATGTTCACTTGGACTCGAGGAAGAAATTATTAGATTTTGGTTTGACCGCACAAGACACAAGTTATGAAATAAAAACACTGATTTTGGTCCCTAGAAAAAGTCTTCACCAGTCCTGGTTTTACTTTTCAATTTAAATTAATTGACATTACTTTGAAGAATCTGTTTTAACTTTGACATTAATTAGGTTTTTGTAAATAAATTCTTATTAAAAGAAAAAAAGACAATGATTTTTGACCACGATTCTATTTATAAAAGCAATAAAAGAAGAAGACATCAAACATCTACTTTGTAGTTTTTTGTAAGTTCTTGTCAAAAAAAAATTATGCAGATTGTGATTTTGTTTATAAAATTAATAAAAGGGGAAAACATCCAGGGGGGTGAAGAATTTTAACAAACGTTGTTCTTCAACATGTTGACGTTAACATTTTTTTGTAGAGGCAAAATCTAAATTGAATTTGTTTGACAAAGCAACAAAAAGAAAACATATTTTATCTTTATTTTCATAGTTCAACACAAATATACTTTTCTCTGATATTTTCAACTTTTTACAATATATAATATATATATATATATATATATATATATATATATATATTGATATCTTTTACACAACCTTGTCATTTCTTGTGATTGTTATTAAGTTTGAAGTTTGTCGACAGGTTTTTTTTCTGTTTGCTGCAACTTCACTGTAGGTCATGGTGAAGACCAGTAACACCTACATAACATAATGAGTCAGCACAGCTGGATGTCCAGTGATGCTTTCAGAGAACAAGGAATAGAGAGAGAGGGAGAAAAAAAGAAAAAAAGAAAAGGGAGCTTGAAACATGCCAGAGGGTTGAAAACCATCATTATGCAGCAGCGGCGCGACTAAAGATAGCTGATGCCATTAAGAGCTGCTGCTGCTGCTGCTCAGGCTGAGGGATACGAGTCTTATCCAGGTCAGAAACAGACAAAGAAGCAGTAAAGAGGAAATGTGACCATGTCCTCATGTTGTATCACCAGACACTTTAGGAAGGAGTCATCAGCCAAGTGTCACACGGGTCAAACACTGATGCTTGTACCGTGTGATGGCTCTTTATGGTTTTCTTTCAGTCGATTAGAGGCGTTCGTCTCATGTAAAACATGTTTTATACAAGCATCTATCTATCTATCTATCTATCTATCTATCTATCTATCTATCTATCTATCTATCTATCTATCTATCTATCTATCTATCTATCTATCTATCTATCTATCTATCTATCTATCTATCTATCTATCTATCTATCTACCTAACACCCACCCACCCACCCATCCATCCATCCATCCATCCATCCATCCATCCATCCATCCAATCAACCAATACAAAAAAACCACCCATCCATCAATCCAACTATGTATCCAACTCGTCCCAAATCCACAGGGGACACAGACACATAAAACACCCATTTAGCAAAAAAAAAAAAAAAAACTTTACAGATTTGAGAAACTGATCCTGTGATCCTCTCCAGTGACTTCCTCCCTTACAGTGATATCATCCAAGGCTCATGGGTATTGTAGTATTTACAGCCATCCGCTGTGTAAAACTGTCCACAGAGAGATTCCTGCATTAAGTAACACTGACGATGTTGTTTTGGGGGAAAAAAAACCACCTCTGGTGATTTATTCCACTTATTCCACTTTGCAGCTTTTTAAACCGACTGAGATTTTGCAGATGTGAAGATGGTGTTTTTTTTTTTTTTGACAGTATGAGCAGGACATATGTGTAAATGAGCGAACACTGTGTTGTGTTGAAGGAACAGGTTGCAGCAGAACGAAGTCTCGACTCAGTCGTCCCCGCTGGATTAACCTGCCTGTGCTCGGGGCTATAAGAAGCTTAGTCCACTGCAACTCCATCGTTTCTCTTTCTGAAAAACCTCTGACACACCTCACTTTCTCCGCCTGTAAATCCTCCACATACACTTCTTTTTCTGTCTTCTGTTTTTCTTTCTCTCCCCTCTTGAACTCTATCACCCTCCTCCTCTCGCTCACGTTTTTTTTTCCTTCCTTCTTCTTCTTCATCTAAATCTGAACATTTTTTCCAACTGGGTCACTCACTGGTCATGATTTTCCCGTCACTGCGGCTTCACACGTGAACCACGAGCACGGTTTTTCTCTCAGCCTATATACACTGAGCTGGAAATAATCCGCTGACTTCATTCATGCATGATTTACTGTATTAAATTCACAGGTATTATACATTGACAGGATAATCCCTGATATATTTTTTTTCATTTTATAAAACAAATTAATTTCTAGTTCTCACACGTGTTTGCTAAAAATGAATTAAAAAAGAACAAGAACATTGATAAAACTGTACATCCTTCACACGTGACCTTTGTTGTCTCCACAGGTCACGGGCCTGAGCGTGACCAGCGGCGCCGACCAGATGGTGGCGCTGCACACGTTGTCTCAGGACGACATCCTGCTGTGTCTTCAGAGAGGGGAGCTCTGTCCCAACCAGGACCGAGTGGGCGAGCTGGTGGGATCGCTGGTCGACCACTACACACGGTGAGTTTCCTCCGTGTTTTCTCAACGGGGTTAAACTTTGCTAATTTTACCCTGTGGCTTCCTGACGTGTTTTCATTACAGTCTGAGACGTGGTCGGACTGTGAGATCCACATCATCTGACTCCACATCAACATTTCTATACATTTAAATAAAATAAAGAAGAAATCCGAAGCTAAAAAAATGAGTCAGTCGATCAGTCGATGAATCATTTTTCAGCAAAAACCATAAAAAAATACAAATATTTACACAATTCAACCCTTCATCACTGAAGATTTGTGGCATTTCCTCGTTATACAACATTGTAAACAGAATATTTTTAGATCAAACAAAACAAGACTTAAAGACGTCAAAAGTCTTTTGAAGAGGCCACAAGTGTAAAATCAAATCGTGGAAATCCCCAAATTTTCATTAGTCAAGTTTGTTCCATCAGATTTTATTGATCAAACTGTTTCTGATTCATGTTTTATTCAGTTAGAGACAAACCAACAAATTCAGAAAATCTGCTCTGATGTAATTTAGCAGAACAGATGTTTTTATTTATATTTATTTTTATTAATCACGACAGTACTTTTTTTTGTGGCAATATCAGCTGTTTTTCTTGTCATTTTGTGGTATAATAACTTTCTTTTTGTCCCATTTTTGATGCTACATCACAGTATTTGATGTTTTTTTTTTTTTTTTTTTTTTTGTATAATGTTTTTAACTCTAAATCACATCATGACTTTTAGTTTTAGTTTTTATGCCGTAACGTGATCTCGTCCTTCTATTTAATTTGTTCTTTTATTATAATATTATATTAAAAATTGCTCTGATTTTACTATTTAGAAAACTTTCATCAGATGAGAAGTTAATTGACACAATCACCTGCTTTTTTTTTTTTTTTTTCTTGATTTGGTGTCACATGAATAAACAACGTAGCTTTAGATTCATTGTCGTTGGTCAAAGACTTTGACTAAAACGAAGTCTATTAACGCAGCATCACAATTACACAAATCATATTCTTGGCATTTATCACTGTCATAGTTGTCGGTGTGTGTGTGTGTCTGAATAACTGCTGTGAAATGAATCAGTCACGCTGACATTTGTCACATTTATCACTCGGAACCTGTTTTGTCGTCGCCTGTTGATGAATCTGATTCACTTCCACCCACATTCGTCACTGCTTCGCTGGATTTAAACGATACAACCGGCAAGTTTTCACACCGAGCAGATTGTTTTGGTCCGTGTGGCTGTAGGAGGCTGTGGTGTGTTGTCGTAAGTCTTGTCCACTGAGACACAGTGACGTATATAGAAAAAATAAAAACACCCAGACGAGGATTTTCATAGTGTTTTTGCCAAAATTCTAATCTTTGCCAATTTACTAATCCAAAGTCAAGAGCTTGTACATAGTTATATAACTGTAAAAAAATGAATCAGTTGGTTGATTTGTTGTCATTATTCTGATTAATTCAGTCATCGTGGGAGTAATATTTGAAGCTTTCGTCACTTTAACCTGCTCAGAACTGATTGATTTGTTGCCATTTCTTCTGTTTGTCAGTCCAGCCTAAGATTTTATATAAAAAAAAAACTACGACTATGTATTAAAAAATGAAATTTCTTAAATTATGTGGCCTGTCATGAAGAAAGGACAAAATGAATAAGAGGAAGAAGAGGAAGGAGGAAAAACATTTCAACGTTAATCTCATAAATTCACTTTATTCTCAATGTTTCCACTTGTTATTGTTATTGTCAACAGGCACAATAAAATAAAAAATCTTTCTCGTAACATCGACCCTAATACTCTGTCATAGTTTTGTCTATAAAATATTAAAAGATACACATAAGCTGGCAAACAAAAGAAATGGCAACGATCCATCAAATCTGACCAGATTAAAGCGGCGAACGCCTGAAAAACGACTCCCACATTCAACTGGATCAATCAGAATAATGACTGCGCTGATTAATATTCTATAAATCAAACTTATTAACTAAATGTAAATACAACCAGTTGATTAAAAGAGTTTTGAAACGACGTCACGATCATGTCAGAAGCTTTGAGACTCTGACTCTTCAAGTCAAAATGTCCTTGGACTGAAACTGAACCCTGAAATGTGTGAGATTGTTTATCTCAGTTATTTATTTTGCTTTGTTTTTAAGGACAGACGGCAGCCGCATTAGGGTGTGTGAGTCTGTGTGTGTGTGTTTGCATTTTTACGAGCTGATCCCAGATCCCCAGTGTGGCTTTTGTGGGTTTTATGAGTCTTAGACTTTTGGTCTGCGTTTGGGTTTGGTGTTTTGTTTTTGGGGGTGTGTGTATCTACTTCAGTGTGGATGCTGCAGTAGCAGCTGCGTGGCTCTGAACGGGGTGCAGCGGCGGCGGCGGCGGCGGCGAGAGTTGTAGAGCAAAGCAGAGCATCAGGAGTTTTAGCTTGAGCTCTCCGCCTGTCTTTGTGCCACCATCTGCAGTGAATGGAGGGAGGTCGCGACCTCTACCAGGCTACTCATCAAAAGGAGACTCATGAGACAAAGTCAGGGGTGAGCTGTGTAAGTGTGTGAGGGGGTGAGGAGGAGGAGTGAGGACGAGGGGGGTGTGTGGCACAAACACACTCCTCTTGTGCTTCCGTCTGTGAGGATGTGAGATTTCAGACTATGAGAGTCACGCGCTGGTCGTTTTGGTTTGCGAGGTTGGACCAGTGGTCGGAGGAGGAAACAGTGAATAGAGCGATTGTTTTTACCGACTGAAACGCACGAGAGGAGACGACCTGCGAGGCCACGAGTGTTTCCAGTCAAAAGAGAAAGTGATTTGCACAAAACTGGGTCAACCCCAGAAAAAAAAAAAAAATCAGACTTCAAAGCTGCTCGATGTTGTCGGTGAGGACACAACTGTGTGGTTCGCTGTCATGTCACATCCGTCTCCCGTTCCCCCGACGTTCCTCCGTTCCTCTCCTCTTCATCTGTCGCTCTTTCCTGTATGTCACCCCCCATCCTCCTCCTCCTCCTCCTCCATCCCATCATCCCTGTCTGTCTCTGCTCTGCTTTCTCTTCCTGTCACCTGGGTCTGAGCTGTCAGCATGAATGAAGCATGTGTGTGTGTGTCGGTATGTGAGTGAGTCTGTTTACTGAGACAGAAGTGTGTGTGTGTGTGTGTGTGTGTGTGTGTGTGTGTGTGTGTGTTGTGTGACTGTGCGTGGACCATCTGCTCATGGACCATCTGGGGCTGGGGGAGTATGAACGAGCTAAAAGCAGGATTTAGGGTATGATCTGCTGCGGCCTTAAAAGACTGAGCAGGACTCTTTACTTAAAAGGCAATTTGGGGATTTTATTATTTTATCGATCACTGTGAGGAGACTCTTTTCAGAGGAGATTAAATTTGCAGCAGTTAAAGTTTGTCGGGGCAAAGTGAAATAAAAACACACACTTGCAAGTTCTTATCGAGTTTCTGTTCAAATATATATTCATTACATTTTTCCTTATTTATTCAAGACTACAACTGGATGTTGCGCTCAAGAGAGTTTTTCACTATTAATACGTTTTCTAAAGTGTAGAAACAGCAAATGTACCAAGTGATTGTTTTCTCAAAATAATGAACATAAATGTATTGTCAAATATAACCTGGGCAGTCACTGATATACCAGGAGTAAGTAACGTCCATGTGCAGGAAACACTGGAAATGGTTTTGAATGATGTAATTTTAGATGATTTGATGCCAGAAGAAATGTCAAGAGAAACGGTAAAACTACCAGCAATTGGTAGTTGTACTAATTACTTAACTACTGAATGGGTCAGTCGGTTGGTTGGTTGGTTGGTTGGATGGACCAATATGAGATCATAGAGAGATATATAGTCAGATAGAAAAGTATTTTATAGATACTTCATGGGATAGTGTTGATTAGCACTAGCATTAGCTGCCTTTCTCAGCTAGTTAGTACAACTGTTAGCACAGCCAGTTCTGAAAGAAACCCATTGGCTGTTTTGGTCAAGTACACGTAGCGTAAGGTGAAATTTAATCTTTCTCTGTGACTGAACTGATTGTTTCACTCTAATTTTAGGTCACACTGCTCTGGTATTCAACCTCAAATTGCTGTCATGTCTACTTTACTGATTAATCAAATCATGCAGGGTCATTTATAAAGGGATTTGAATTGATGCTCTAACTGTTTAACACTGACACAGTTGGTTGGTGGCCAAGCTGCAAAGCAGGGAAGCCACTGTTGAGTTACTATGTTTTCTTAATATTATTCCACTGTCATTGGAGCCAACCTTAATCAGAAAAGATCTTAATCGTTTGACTACCACAGCCAATCAAAATCAGCGGCGAACCTGCCAAATGGGAAGTGATCTCATATCTCAGAAATAGTTTGAGTTAGTTTGAATGGCCAGACCACATCCTAAGTAGGCAAGTGTTTTTGCTCATATCTCTTGTTTGGAATTTTAAGTCAATTTTCACGTCTGGTGACATGTTGAGATTCCAAATGGAATTCTGATGAAGGTTGGTCTCAAGTGTATCTGCCAAGTTTCAAGCTGAATCTTAACAAAATTTGTGAAAGAAGAAGCATTTTGTAGATTTTTGATGAAATCCAAGATGGTGGAAAATCTATCATGACGCAAATTGATGTCATAAGGTTGGAATCGGCTTGATCCAAAGAATCCAGTGGTACCAGATTTGTAAAAATCGACCCGTTAATGATCATTGAAAACTTTTTATGAAATCATAAAAACTGGCCGCCATATTGAATTTTATTGAAAATGAAACTTAACTCTTCACAAGACTCAAATTTGGTCCGATCGTCATGAAACTTGACACAGGTGATCTTCAGACCGTGCCTGACAAAAACCTCACATGATTTTATTTTCTTACCGAAGCGTTTGTCCGTCACGCCAATCGAAATTAGCGGGCAACGCCGCCAATCTGGAGATGAGCTCATATCTCAGCAAATCCTCAGTCTTTCTTAATCAAACTTGGTGTACAGACTCCTGAACCGATCCTGAGTAGGCCCAATCAATCTGGTGTCATTTGGCCTCTAGGTGACGCTGTAATTAGCAAAATTATGCATTTTGGCTCATTTTTCTCGATGGGTTTTGATTTCAACTTAATTGTCATGTCTGCTGATACCATGGATTGTCCCATTGATGGCCCTTTGGCACATTTTGACAAATTTGTTAAATTGTCTTATTTTACTGCTTGGACACCTCATTGCTCCTCGCAGCTTCTTTTTTAAGTTGTTTTTAATACAGTTTATCAGGTGAAACTGTCTCCTAATGTCATTACATGTCGTCTATGTTTGGTTGGATTGAGGTCAAGGTTTTGTTTTTGTTTTTGTTAACGCCATCTCTCATCTCCAAATCAGTAGTTTCCTTCATGAATATGAGAAAACCTGGGACGCTGTTGCATTAATAACAGTCCTCTGGGTCATCTCACTCCTCCCTCCCTTCTTTCTTTCTCAGTGTAGCAAGAAAACTAAGAAAAAAAACAACGTGATTTCATTAACCTCAAAGCATATGTGAGTGGTCTTGTGATGTTGTTTTAATGACCACAGAGAATCACACGCACACTTATACACACACACTGACCTGTTACTGATGTTGAAGGGACTTGTTGACTTTATCGTCTGACCTCGTTGGACGCAAACAAGTTTGTCAATTAGTGCAGGCGTGGGTGAAATCGTCCCTCTCTTTTCTAAATTCACTTTTTAGGTCGTGAAAGGCGTCATCCTGATCCTGAAATAGCCTCCCATGTCTCTCCCTCTCTTTTTTTATTTCTCCCTCCTCTCCCTCAGTGGCTGTCCTCAATGTGTTCGCCTCCCCATCGGCCACGGCGGCGGCTCGGCCGTTCGCTCTGGATCTAGTTTTGGTTTGATACGTGGCCGCCGATCAGAGGTTTTTACATCTTCTGATCGTCAGCTTTTAACCTAGGCGGATCTATGTTCCCCCTTGAACCTGCAGGACACAAGGTTCAGTGGTTTTAGTTCTTTTTTCCACATTTAACCACAAAGTTCAGCCTCGTTAAACAGGCTTGTTATCGACTGTAGGGTTTGACTGACTTTTAATCCAAATGTGGTTCAAAAACGTTATAGGTCAGTGTCTAAAAGTCGAGCTGACGGCAAATCAGCATCAGCGTTTCTTCTTAAGACCAGATGATTATGTGAAGACATTAAAGATTTACGCTCTTAAAGCCCTGATGGATTATATTTAGGTCAGATCTGACTTGATAACCCATATATTTCCATAAATATAGCCACTGCTTTCAGGGCTAAAACTTTCAGGGTCATTCATGATAAAATTAACTCAGGGTCAGAGTCTGTAGATGTGAAGCTCCTTTGGTTTTTATCAGCACAGCGTCCAGTAATATAGAAACAGGATGCGCACGTATCTGAATGGCCAGAAAACACAACATGTGATTATAAAAACATCTTCTGTCTCTGCTTCAACTGCCGTGATTCTACATTTGTACATTATACAAAAGCTCCATTCAGACAGAATTAAAACTACAACAGGAAGCGGGTAATAAAATTCTAATAAAAGTTGTTTTCTGCACAGCTTCATAGCCGCCGGCGAAAAGCATGTGACCTTCATTATAGACAAGCAAAGGATCATATTTAACATTGATATTCATAATTTTACAAGACAATATGATACTTTCTGCATAAATTTGTAAATTGATGGTGAGTATAAGTTGGAAAATCAAGTTTAAGTCAATAAAAGCAAACGAGGTGGTATGGTTACGGTCTAACGTTGCTCCAGGACGTCAAATGCCTCTTGTTTAGCTGTAATTTAATCATTAACAGACGGTTAAGAAATTGCCTGGATGGGAGTTGAAATATTAAATGCAGCGACTCTGTCTCTTGTGTCTCTTCAGACTTGAATTAACTTTACTGAAAGATCAGTGATTTGACTATAAAAGACTGATTGGACTTTAAAGGTCAAAGGAGAAAAGATACTTTGACTTTGCAACACATGTTTTTTGGTCACTTGATTGTGATATTTTTAGATATTTATGGCAGATTTAGTGTAAATGTTTATTTAGACTCAAGAATTAATTGATTGGACTTTGGTTGTCAAAGATCAAAGGTCATTGTGACTTTACACATCATGTTTTACGTCACAACTTGTGAACTTTATAAGTAATTAACTGCAACTGGTGAGTTTTGTGGAGGCGTCCAACTGTGTGTGAGGAGCAGACGTGGTGATGATACAATAATTTAACGGCTACACGTGC
This sequence comes from Polydactylus sextarius, assembly GCA_016801845.1. Taxonomy (NCBI): domain Eukaryota; kingdom Metazoa; phylum Chordata; class Actinopteri; family Polynemidae; genus Polydactylus; species Polydactylus sextarius. Next base: position 17,225,735 of record CM028927.1, read on the forward strand.
AGTTAAAACCCACATCCTTTTTTCCTAATAAACGTCTTCCCACATGTTCACATCAAAGACACGTCGCCTGTGGAGAAGCACGTTCTTTTATAAAGACGTCCCAACTGCGCCGCCCTCCTCGCACAAAGCCTCAGGAGAAAAGTCGCACTCATCTGCTACTGACCTCGAATCTGCGTCAGCATCAAAAGGCGTCTTTGTGGCTTCAGATGGATCACACGTGCTGCCTCTAAATTCACCTCAGAGTGAAACAAACCGATACTTCGCTGATATTTCTATTCCTCGCCACAGTTTCGCTCTTGTTTCTCTCAATAAAGCACATGTCTGGATGTTTATTGCTGCTGTCACTCTGCTCTGGACGTTTGAACTGATATGAAATCAATCCATAACAGCTGACCTTCATGAGGAAATTAATTAATCAGAGGCATGGATTTGACGCCAGTGTGATTAAAGTGATGATGCACATGTATGATTCAAGAGCACAATCTTAAACTGTATTTCCACCGTTCATAGAAATCTCCATGCGTTAGCTCTGCTGTTGTTACAGTGACTCATTTTTTCCCAGAATGCCCCCTGAGGTTCCTCAAGATGTAGGGTGCAGCTGGTTCAGACAGGCCCACTGTTTCTGACGATGGTGATGTTAATTATAACTGATGACGTTAAAGCGAAGCCCCGCAGAACAGGGCTGCTCCCCACCCGCCCCGTCGGCCATCTCACACCCGAGGACTCAAGGGACCTCGGCCCACGTTAGCCTCCGCTGTCGGGGACCACGGATGCTGCTGTTGCCCCAGCGATGGTTGCCAGGGAGCTGAGGATAGTGTTAATTAAGATTGCAAGGGGAAATTGCAGGGTTGTGTTAAGTTGGTTGGAGAAGGTGGGCGGGAAGGAAGAAAAAGCAAAGCAAAACGTTACAGGTAAGAATGTTTTTTAAAGAATAGTTTGAAAATAGAGCTTTATACTTTTCACTAGAAGATAGATATATTTACAAGAGGAAACTTTCAGACGTGTGATTGATATTTATTTAATAGATGAATGGTTAGTTGGTTGGTCGGTGGGTCAGTTAGATGGTTGGTTGTTTGGTTTGTTGGTTGGTATTGTTGCCTTTAATCCAGGCAACAGCCATCATTCAGCAAATTTCAGAGCATATTAACTTGATGGAAAATGCCAGTAGATATGAGAAAGGGCTCAGAAAAGGATGTGAAGATGTTTCTGCAGAAAGAGGAAAGATAGATTTGTTTACAACTACGATCTGAATAGCTGCTAAATTTGTTCATTCACCCCAAAAGTTTGGGGTGAATGAACATGACCCAAAACACTTCACTTCTTTTGTTGACTCACTTTTGAACCGTTGGCCGTCCATTGTACTCAACCTCAACCACACCTCTGTCTCAAATATCCAGTTTTTTTCTTCTCTGTCAGTCTTTGGACACCTCTACTGCCCCCGAGAGTCAATTACACTTTTACTCAGAGACACAGATGAACAGATAAAAGAGGGAAGAGAAAGTGACCAGATGAGGCAAGAAAACAAAGGAGCGACGGTGCAGCGACGAGCACAACCTCCCAGACCTTTTGCTCAGTTTTTTTCCTGCTCTCATTAACAGCATCTGACTTCAGGCTCATAACTGTTTCTTCAGACACCGGAAGTGTTATGTGGAGGTTATGTATGTGGGTTTTGACAGTTCGATCCTGTTTGGGGTCTGTGGGATCATTACTGTTCTGCTTGTTAACTAATGTGACAGCCACGTGTTCACCTCTGAGAGTTAGTATCAACCTACAGTCACTTGTTTCCTCCTTCATGACGTTATTATTATTATGGTGTTTGGTGAAAATCTAGTGTTTTGTTGATATAATTAAACAAAAGCATCTCAAAATGGAGGAGCTGTGCATAAAATGAAGTGAGTACTCACTAATTAAGTCATCTTAACTAAAAAACTATAGTTCATATTGTTGAAATGTCTTCATACTGAGCAGCAGGAGACTTGAACAAACGCATACATGTGTCATTTGTGTAGACAAAGTGAGAAATGACTGATAGATGTCAGTTTTAAAAGTAGACACTTGCCTGGATTTGTTGAAGAGTGAGAGAGGTCAATTAACATTGGAGTCTATGAGGAAGTTGAGGGCATCGATGTTGTTCAAAGGCCAATAAATCAAAAATCCTTATTCCTAACAATTAAGTTGTCATCCTGTATGAAACAGCACAAATTTCTCTACAATTTCATGTATAAATTGTTTATGAGAAGTGAAAGATGTGGCAGCTACAAGAGCAAATATTCTTTAAAAAAGAGAAGAGGGTGGTAGTGATGACATCACAGGTCATGCCCATTACAAACTCAGAAAAAGTTTTATTAAAAGTGTAAAAACTTAAACTGCGATAATTCAAAAACCATTTAAGATATCAAAAATCAATTTCACAGCGAGATAGCTCAAAGTCTCGTGACCCATTTAAAGTTTGAACAACATCTCTCGATTCAAGTTTGACAAGTTAGTTTGACTTTGAAAAGGAGGATGTTTTTGAGGATTTGAATTAGTTGTCGTGTAAACACTGCACAGTGGTCAAACTGAGGTACTGCAGTCATTTAGCTTCGCTTAGTATTAAGAAACAGCTAGCTAATTTTATCTCTTTTATCGCCTTTTTCAGTCTGTAAATGATTATTTACAGTTATATAGCGACCGTTTTCTGGCTTTGATAGTTATGAAAAAAAATCTATGTATTGTAGTTTATGAATGTTATTGTAAACAGATGTTCACAGATTTGATAGATAACACATTGATCCCTTGTTGTTATTCTATTTGTGTCAATGTTAAGGAGAAACTTGTGTTTTTCCCTCTAACTGATAATGTTATAAACTGATAGATTAGTGCATGAGGCCATTTTCAGTTTATTGAGGAAATAAAAGGGTTTGAAAGCTGTTTTGTGAGGAGATGGCTCATTATTCCCTGGGAGCGACTCCTCCTCAGGCCTGGTGTTGATCTGATTTTCCCACAAGGGAACCAACGACATCAGTAGCGTCGGGCTCGTTGGCTACGCTTCACCACACATAATAAAATGGCCCGTAATTCTCCATAATGGAGACACCAGAGGCGTGTATTCACATCGGATTAGCGGCGTCCTGCATCATAGAGGAGATGACGGGGAGGAAAAGATGGAGGAGGAGGAGGAGGAGGAAGGGCGGTTTGGAGACAGAAAAAAGGAAGCTGAGATGAAGAGGGGAGCAGTGGAAGGTGGGATGGGAGGTGTCGCCCCAGTTCTGTCTGCAGCTTCGTCTCCTTAGCGATTAATTACTCGACTGCAGCGCGAGGACCGTGTGTCAGACGACGCTGGCCCGTGGGCCGTGTTCATGTACCGATACCGACGTGTTCACAGGGACCACACGCAGCTAACGAACAGTCAGAACACGTGGTTTGTGTGTTGCTGACTTTATTGTCCCCACGGAGGCTGTTGTCAACCCACACAACTACACAAATGCTGGTTTGAAAAAAACATAACAGGGTTACAGGATAATGTGGCGAACACAAACACAAAGTCATGAGCTGCTAAAAAAGACAGTTAACAAGGGAATTAAAAGAATTATCAGCAGCTAACAGGATAAGAAAGCTAAAAGAAACTTCCTGATGTTTTTCACAATAAAAGTGTAACTGAGGAGGCAGAAACAACATGGAGGAAATGTTGAGTTTTATTGATCGGTAGATTAACATCTTTAGGAAGGAAAAGAAAAAAGGTTAAAGAAACTACAACGACTTTTTACAGAGGAATCAGTCTGGTTTAGTGCAAAACAACAACAGTGAAAGTCTCAACTGTATTTTTCTTTTTGGACTCGTCACCGTATCAGTAAAACACCTGTAACCAGTTTACTTCCAGTTTGGTGACCGCGGCCGCCTCAGGAAATGTTTTATCAACAAAACAGACTGTATCAGTGTGTAACTGAGCTCAGGATAATGTGACAGTAACTATTGAGGCAGCGTTTGTTTAACTCAAACATCATGGTTGAGGTTTTGAGGTCAGGAAAAACATTGTTGTTGTGGTGGAAAAGAAAACCTGTTGTTGATTGTTGATTGTTAGTTGGAGACGTGACACAAACCGCAGCGTCCGGAGTCAAACTTGGACAATTTGTTCACATCGACCTCCTGCCTGTGAGGTTTGGCAGCTGCTTTAACAGAAACATGATGCACACAGTCACTTTAAACATTTTAACAGAGGCCAATAACTAAAAGTAGCCGTCTATTGGAAACATTCCTTCGCTTTAATTACATAATAACCGTGGTTCTTGTTTATATTCCAGCTGAGTGTGATCAGAAGCAGTTACAGTCATATTTAGTCGTAGCCGCCGTCGGTCCTGCACATTTCTTCACCACAAACCTTCACAGCCAAACATCCGCTGGCTTTTCTCAACTCGGCTCCACCAGAGTCGTGTTTCACTGGTGGCAGCCGGCGTGATGGATTCGGTATCAATCTCAAATCCAAAAAGAAAATAACCACACGGTGTGGAGGTCAGTGGGTTTCTGTGTCGGGTTTTGTCACCGCCCCAGCAAAGCAGGACAGCTGGTTGATGATGATCCAAGTGAGACTGTGGAAAAAACACAAGGCCGCACCTGTTGGAGGGACTTTATGGTGGGACGGACGGACGGACGGACGGACGGATGACGGTGCTGCTTTGAAAGAAAGAAAAAAAAAAACATGCGGTGACTGAGTTCAGATTCCTTTTAGCGCCATGACAGGAAATAGTGCGATGGCGTCAAGTGACTGTAAAGATCTTCAACTCAACGTCAACTCTTAGATTTTCATATTTTTGGGAAAAACAAAACGGCAGATAGACACAAATGTCTCCACACCATGTGACCTGCAGCGTGTTTAAATTATGCAATCTATGTTTCATTCATATTCAGAGGAAGCTCCCTCCGGTGTCTCTGTCTTTGTTTTGTTTTGTTTTTTTGTTTTTTCGTGAATCTGATGCAACCACCTGCTGTGTAGGAAACACGTCGCCAGCGATGTTACATAACAAATACACTTATATAATCAGCATAAATTAAATGAAACCCCCCCCCCCAAAAAAAAAAAACAACTAAAACAAAAATAAACTTCATCTGCCGTCGATGCTTTTTTGAGGACGACTCCTCTTCTCTTTGATACATGAGGTGACTCTCGCCAAAACACAGATGACAGTTGCCAACTTGGATGATTTGCAAAATAACTGTTTGGCAAATATTGGTCTGCATCTGCTTTTTAAAGCCGAGTTCAAACAAAGAGCGTTCATAGTGGAAATATGTGCACAAGCAGGAATATCAGTCCCTGAGGCCTCCAACTGTGACGTAGGTGCAAACAGTATAAAGCTCTTTGTGTCGAATTGAGAGGAAGCAGCAGCTTCACGGTGGATCATCTTCAGCTGACGCTGCAGCTGAGGCGGCAAACTTCCTGATCGCAGCTGTCGCACCACCTGAACTCAGATCAGGTGGTGGGAGAGACCTCATGTGATCAATTACAAACTATTGATCTAGATCGACACAATTATTGACAATGTTGTTGATACAAAGTAAAAACACAGATCTGCATCTTTATATTTAAGCTCCACCTCTTACTTCTGATTCATAAACATTCATACAATGCTACAGCAAAATAGGCAAGAAAAAGATGATGAGGACGTTTAGTCGCCTGAGGAATAAATCAGAGAAAAGATGAGTCGACAGATAAAACACAGTGTGAGGTAAAATAGTCAGGAAATATGACCAACCTGTCTAGGCACATGAAGAAGAAGAAACACGACATTGACCCGTGTTGACGTTGTCAGATACCTGCTCACCAGATCTGACCAGTTATTTTCCACTAAAACTAAGCTACAGCTGTAAAAGACTCTGATCAACAACACAATGTCTGGTTTCATTCTTTTTATGAAACAGTAGATTAGTTTTTCATTTCGATGTCTGGAAGAGCTCAGAAATAAAACGGTCAAATCATGTTTTAGTTGTTTTTTGTCTGTTTTTATATTTGTTTGTTATCTTCTCATATAGATCTCAGTCCCTGAATTGAATTGAATCAAAACTGTTTTGTGACATGATACCGACGTGATATCAACAAATATCGTATCGTGATGAAACTTGTGATTTATGCGTCTATAACAAACCCTCTAAAGATGTAGTTTTGTTGAGGATGCTTCATAAATCTATAAATCTTTGTCTTTTTTTTTTTTTTAATCTTCCAGGATAAGAAAAGCAAAATTCACCGTGAAGGTCTGTTGTTCAGCAGTGCAGCTTCAGATGCGAGGAAAACCCAAAAGCGCCACGGTGGAAACCAAAGCGGGTCAGACCAACGCCGACTTCAAGAAGAGTCGAGACGGTTTCGTCCTGTTGGTCCCGGCAAACTGAGAGAGAGAGAGTTTATCTGTGTGAGCAAGAAAACGTGTCATGATGTAAATGTTTGGTTTTTAATTTTCCTTTAACAGATGTTAATGTTTTAACCAGAGCGGAGCAGCTGCTTAAATCTGCACCACATTTACCATGCCAACATATCGTACCATCGTGCCATCATATTGAGTTTATGCATTTATTTACTGCATTTATATTTTATAAAATATTTGAAGTTATATTGTAAGCATAAACACAATCAAGAACATTTGACAGACATTCAAATTCTTTAATTCATTGTTGCAGAAATCAAACATTTTCAGAAAATTTTAAAAAAGGAGAATAAATTATTGAAAATTTACTGAAGAGACTTCTCTCTGACTGTGTGTGTTTGTTTATTTCTCCCCGATGCGTCGACATTATGTATATTTTTCTTTAAATGCGTTTAATTGAGAGGATTTCCTGCAGGAAGAGAAACACAACTTAAAAGACGTCCAGAGAAAAATTGACTCATGTAAGAGACATTTCCTGTGTCGTCCCTCGGTGTCGTCTGATCCGATCGGACTCGGAGATAAACTCACCGACGCTGCCGAGGTAATTTTACAGGATTTCCGATGACTCGAGTTTAAAACATGGTGTTAGCTGCAGGATTTCATCTCAAAAATGTTTCTACATGTACTTCTATTTCTAGGGAGCAGAAATTTGCACATTATAGAAACAAAACATGATGTATTGTCGCTATAATTTACACCAAACTCAGCAAAACCTTGAGTTGTTAATTCATCTGTGTAAAAATTCAGAGCTGTATTTTTGTGTCGTAGCTTCACACTTCTGAGCGTCTGTTCAACAGCTCTGCACGTCCTCCATCAACACTCCACTCAAAATAAACGTGTCTGCATGTTGTCTGCGAATAGATACATGTGACTGACTTATGTTTTCAATACAAAGCATCTTTTCTCCTTTAGAAGCGGTCGAGGTGCAGTCGGTATGAGAGGAGTTGTCATGAGAGCGTCAACCAGACACGAGGCCTCAGACGACGCTTGTCAGTTAATTATGAACTCGTCCTAACGTCTCCTCTGAGGTCGTTCACGCCTCGGTTCCTGTTGCTTTAACGACTCTCACATGAGCAACGGGACCTTGATGATCCACCGGTGACACCGAGGTGTGAATGAGGTGGAGGGAAAGATTTAACCGTTTGATGAGACGCTCTGAGGCTGCAGCTACGAAAGTTTCTGTCAAGAAAACAAAAAAAACAAAAACATATTGAATCCCAACTTTGGAAACTAGAAACAAAGGGAAACAATTTTATTGAAACGGCAGCAGACGTCTCGCTCTGAGTCAATGTTGATCAGCTAGTGAACGTTAGCGTCCATGTTAGCAAGCGTGTGTTTCTTCTTCCTCCTTCGTACCAGATCAGGTTTCACATTTTTAACATCACATCTCAACTCTTCTCCAAGGTGAGTTGAGCTTGTTCAGTGTTAATTCATTCAGTTCATTAACACACTTGTGTTTGCTTCTGCTAAAACCTTCTACACCAGAGCTACACAGGAAGACGACGGCTCATTCAACAATCAGCTGCTCGTCTCGTAGCCAGAACCAGGAGAAGAAAGTTTATCAGCTGATTTTAGCCGATCTGTTTGATTTTAACGTCTTAATTATTGTTCGTAAAAAGGACAAGAACCTACTAAAGATCACTTATCACTTAACACTGTCATTAGATATAAGGGAAGCAGCTCCATTAGCATCTTCACACTTCAGGAAAATGTAACGTTGAGAGATGTTTTTATTTTTATTTTATATTTCTAAACTTTAAATTCCTTTACAACACATGATTTTACAGCTGCAGTTTCCTGCTCTAATCTATTTTGGTTCTGTGTTAACTTAAACCCCGTCGGTTACAGTTTAAATAACAAAAAAAAAAAAAGAAATTATTTTTCTGCCACATTTAAAAATGACAGACGTGCACATGAAACACACGAAGCAGGACGCTGCGGTGACACAGAATACGTGTTATATTCAACGTCTTGTCTGATGCTTTTTATAAAATAAATACTTCAGGGAACGAGTTTCCTCCTTGACCTACTTTAATCGATGCAAAGACAAAGACTTAACGCTGAGCTGCGTCTGTTGCCATCATATTTAGGACAAAGGGTTGAAAGTTTAACAACATCCTCATATTTCTAGTTTTTATTGAGCTGTCAAGTCAAGTGCGGGTGAATATAATAAAAATAGGGAATAATTAGTTCACTAAGAACTGAAGCTTTGAAAGTTAATGCAACTTATGTTTCTAGTTAAACCTCAGTTTATCTGTTTCCATGTATCTAGGTGACCTAAACTTCAGTCAGCAGCAAAAAAAAAGACTTTGTTTAGAGCCAAAACAAGTAAAGTGTGCATCTAATTTCAAGTCTTACTGGGTCACATCTTTCTGGCACAATCGAGTCAGACTCACTACAGCTGCAGAGGAAACTCGTGTTCAAGTCAAATCAGCTTGATTTGTTTTTATTGAAATGCAACAAACAAGGTCGGAGCTTCGGCCTCGGACGGACCGATACCTGCCTGTTAGAGCTGTCAGAGATTCAGTCAGAAACAAAGATTAAGAGCGAACGCTGCGCTGCATCTGTTTGTGTCGTAATCCTTTAATCATCGAGGTGAAAGCTGTGATTTATAAATAAAGTGTGAGTGCAGCAGCTTTTGAAAATGCAAATTTAAGCACATCCTCTCTCTCTCTCTCTCTCTCTCGCTGTCGCTGATTATTAAGAGACACACATTTGTGTTTTTCCTGAACAGATGATCAGTTAATCATCACAAACACATTTTAATCTGCTGTGATAGATTTGGTTTGATGGCAAAAAAAAAACCTTTTTCTCTTCACAGAAGTGCAACAATTATCTCCACAATTGCTTCCTCATCACAGTCGCTGCCAGGCTTTTCCCTCCAGATCATTTCTCTCTCCGACAGCTACAATCACATCCTTCTTCGCCGTTTGAAGCACAACATCGCAAATCAATCAAGAATTGAGAACATAAATCAGCCCCAACAGGTTTTCATTTGTAGATTTACGGTAAAACTTTTAGAAAACCTACTTCTAATCTAATTCATCAGAGCTGCTGATTGTTGGTGCAATCACTTAAAGCGTCGAGCAATTTCATTACAAACAGACTGGCACCTGGTCCGTCTCTCTTTTAGAGATTAGCACGGAGGATTTGGTAACGAGTTGGAGCGGATTTAACAGTGGGAATATAATATGTGTCCCAGAGCTGCACTGTGTTTTTTTTTTTTTCCTCATCCTAAATCCTCTTGGTTTTGTTGAACGCTGCAGGTTTCTCTCAGTCATCATAGGTGGAGGAGGGTGGAGGGTTAGATCACATGCTGCAGATTACACTCTTTACTTTGGCTCGCTGTGAATCAACACGCCATTAGTCTGAATGCTTATTATTATTAATCAGGAAGTACTTGAGAAACAAGAACACTTGAACTTGTGAAACCATTTTTCAGCTTTTAAGACTGAAACATATGTCGTTATATGAGTTAAAGTTGCTGTCATAAAAGGTTTAGTGTTATTTTAGTGTTTTGTGTCACTTCCTATTTTTTATTTTGAAATGTTTTTGGGTTTTGTTGTCTTGTTTTGTCTCTTACTTCCTGGATTTTCCCTCCTGTTTGATCACCTGACTCCGCCCTGATGTGCTGCACCTGTGTCTAGTTATCTCGTCCTCTTTGTGTGAATATAAACCTCTGTTTCTACATCGCTCCTTGTTGAGTCCTGTGTTTATTCCCCATCGATGTCCTTGATTATCTGTTAGTTTTCTTGTATTTGTGCGTCTGCTTTTTCACTTCTTTTCCATCGCTGCATCAGCAGTTCAGCTTTTTGTCGGTTTTTGCTTGTTACACTCTCCTCAGTCTTGTCCTGAATCTGCATCTTTGTGTTTCAGCTCAGTTTTCAAACCTTAACAGATGCAACTTAAAGAAATAGTTTGATACCAGGAGACAATTAGCTTAGCCTAGCTTAGCTTAGAGTAGTTCAGTATATCTGGAACAAAACAACCTTTTCTCTGTTGTTTGATTTGACCTAACTTCATATATCATACAGATTCAATGTTTTATGAAACAACTTGTTTATGGTTTATCAAGTACAGCTAGCTGTTTCCAAGCTAATTCCTTTTTGACTGCGGCTTCATATTTAACATTTAACAAAATGTAAATTACATTTACTGTACAACAAGGAAAAAAAAAGACAATCAATTCATAACGCGATAAAATAATATGCTTCAATACAAACCAATTTAAATATGAGTATATAGAAAATATTGCAATTTAAATGTAAAATATCAAAAATAAAAGCATCTCTTGCCTATTATTTTGGAGCTGATGTTAAATGTAATATATATTTAGACTTAAAGTTATAATAAACCATCATATTCACTTCATTTCCTTCTGTAATGTTTCTTTCCATTGTTGCCAAGCGCTTGCTCATTGTGGAAATGTTGGGTTTCTCTATGTAAAGTCCTTAAAATAAATGTTTTTATGATCTGGGCTATAGAAATAAAACTGAATTGAATTGTAATGTAGCAGAGAATTAATAGTAGTTATACTTGGGACCAGTGAGACGTCTGATTGTTCAGTTCAGACTTCAACGTCCCTGCAGGTTCATCTGGAGTCGACCCCCCGCCGCCGTCGTCCTTCACCCACTACTTATGTGTGTGTTGCTGATTGAACCATCTGTTCACTCAGTCGAAACGTGCCAACAAAGCTGCAGCCAAAGATCCCAAACTGAACCGTGATCTGTAAAGAATCTCACAGTGGAAACTGACTCTGATACCAGATCATATTATTCCTTTTACAGCTTCATACTGATGTTGAATCTGTGTCAGATGGTTTAAGTTATTATGTTACATTTCAGACACACGTATGTGGGTCTCGTTGATCGTCTGTTCTTACAGTTTGAAAAGATAATGGAGGCAATTTTTTATGTGGGGAAATTCATAGCAAAGCTTCTTATCTTTTTCTGCTGTTTCTGTCAGGTTGTATCTGTTAGCTAGTGTTTTTTAACTTTAACTCTGTGGGTTGGTTGAAAGCTCTTGATTGTGTTGAAGCTGCATGTTGGGACAAGCAGCATGTGACTGTTAGTTAGCGTTAAAAATGATGAGGAAAATTACCCCTATCCCTGTTGAGCCGCTGAGATGACAAACTTTCTTTGACTCATCACATTTTTTACTTTAAAAAGAAAAAGGATTTTTCAATAACGTCTGAACAGACAGAAAAAACATCCAGAGATCAAACTGAAAAAGTCAACAACTGCACAATTTCTAATGTTTGAAGAAAATCCTAAGATGTATGAAATAAAAACTAAAATTACAGTTTTAAAGATCCACGCTAACACTGCTACTGTGTGTTTAACAACTGTGTTTAACCAGTCGAATCGAATGGATCGACCGGAAAATGAGTCACGTCGTTTTGCTCGTAACTATCTAGGGAAAATGAATCTAATAGATTATCATGCTGCATTGCAAACATCCAGAAAACATCAGCTTTGTCATGCTAACCACTGCTAGCGAAGGCATTGATGCAAACCATTCTTTTGAACGTAATATGTCAAGATCGCTTTAGGGAAATCCTTTCAAATATGGCACAAAGGTTCACTTAGACTTGAGCAAGAAGTGATTAGATTTTGGTGGCTAAGGGTCAAAGGTTAAAGGTAATTGTGATATCTTGCATAAATGTCTCTAAATTCCTCATAAGGTTACAGTTAACAGTGTGTGTAATATAAGTAGTCATTTGTGTTGAGTTTGAACTAGAAAAGTGTTGCTATTTTTAAAACGCAGCTTGATTTGATGATGTTTCTGGAAACCATCTATAGGCCACATTGACAGAGGAAGAGGGGGAAGATAAAGAGGGGGGGTTCAGATCCCAGAGGGCCGACAAAGCCGGTGAACAGCAGCCGAGGCTTTTAGAAAGCCACTGGGAAAACACACGACCGCTATAGAAGTGTGACACTGGGAGGCAGAGCGCCGGGTGATTTGTGTTCTCAGAGGACGGGAGGAAGCTGGAAAAGACTCAGTCAACCATCTGCAGCCTCCTCCTCTTCCTCATCTCAATTCATTCGTCCTTTTTTTATTTAATTAAAACATCCTGGCCCTCACCTCCGTCACCTCTCTGCCCTCTGACGTGTCCCCGGACCTCGGACACTGACCCCAACTCCGACTGGCGACATATGGATTTTCCCCCCTGTTGCCTGGTGTTCAGTCCCGCTTTATGAACAGATTATAAATGACATTTAAATAATCATTTTCCAATACCATCAGACAGAGAGAGAGAGAGCAGACAGGCGCATCACACCTCTGTGAGTAAGCCGCTTTGAATGATAAAGTCATTTCTGAGTCTTAGTTGTACAACAGACATCTGTTGCACCATTAAAAACTAAACTTATCTGTGAAAAGCTACAGTCACTAGCTGGTTAGCTTAGCTTTGCTTAGCATAAAGACTAGAAACAGTAGGAAACAGCCAGACTAGCCAGACTCTGACTACTGCCTCCTCTCACCATCTTTAATTAACAAAGTACATCTCATTCTCATTTGTTTATTAGCACAAAACCGAACTGTCAGAGCAAGAATTTGTCATTGTACAAGATAAATTTTAGTCACGACACAAAAAACCTTCACACAAACTCAACTTGATGTTTTTGTTTTACTTTTCTGTTTGTGTTTTGATAAATTAAACAAGATATAACATGTTCATCAGTAAGATTAAGAGATGCCCTTAGTTTACAGCCTCTGTGCTAAGCTAAGCTAAGCTAAGCTAATCAGCTGCTAGCTATGTTATCACATTTCAGTACAGACATGAGCTTGTGGTGTCAATTTTCTTGTCTAACTTTCATCATCACTGATATTCACTACATTTATCTGTATATCTGATACAAAGTCTCAGGATATTTTAGTTTTAGGTTCATTCTATGTTTAATAACAACTGTGTTTGTATCTTTATATCACTGGTTTCACCGGTTTGTGTAAATGTGCCTAAGAAACACGTTGCTAACTTAATATACAGATAGACTGATTTTGAAGTAAATACATCACTGGATCATGTGAAAACATGTTTTCTGGGATTGTTGGCGTTGAGACAATGTGACAGTGACAATGTGACAATTTCATGCTGTTTTGTACAATTGTTGTGCTAAGATAGGCTAAGCTAATTAGCCGCTGGCTTTATTCTCACATTAAGGTACAAACATGAGTGCGTGTTCAGATTGCTCAGTGATAACAGTGGTTGTGTATATATAAAACTGGTTTCACTCCCAGTTGTGTGAACTTGTCGCCAACAGAACATAAAGATAAATTGATTTTAAAGATTAAATGTATCTGGATCATGTGAAAACGTGTTTCTTGGGATTGTTGCTGTACTTCATTTACATTGAACAAGAAGTATGTGGCTGAGATGGGGATAAACAAGCACAGTTGAAATACTGTTTTGTTTATAGGCTTTGTGCTAAGCTAAGCTAATAGGCTACTGGCTATATTCTCACATTTATGGTACAAACATGAGCATGTAAGGTGTCAACTTTCTTGTCTAACTCTCAGCATCACTGATATTCATTACATTTATCTGTATATTTGTCTCAGGACAAGAAAAGTCTCAAAATGTACAAATATTTTAGTTGTATTTTCACACTATGTTCAGTAATAATAGTGCATAATGTGAAAACGTGTTTCCTTTGATTGTTATTAAGCTTATTTACAGTGAACAAGACGTACGTAGTTGAGATTACAGGAAAAACATGAGCACAGTTGAGATGCTGTTTTCAGATCAGTGACCTCTCTTAAGTCTACAGACCGACACCGCTGCTGCTGCTGCTGCTGCTGCTAAATCTGCACATGTGAACCTGCTTCCCTTGCGTTCGCTCTCAGAACAAAGCGCTCTGCAGCGTTCATTTTCATTTCATGTTTCTGAGGCCTGGTGCATTTTCACACCGTCTGTATGAGGCTAAGTTTTCCACCTGTGGGTGGAGCGTAGAGGGTGGTGATTGACCACAGAGACGTGTTATGTTCACATTTGGGCGTAAACCTCCACCACCAGGAAGCCAAAGGCCCATCTGCAGCGCAGCACCATTGTGTAGCTGAGTGTTAAGCTTTTTTATGTCCGTGTGAATTTACAACCAGCCTTTAAGTTTATGTTGGTTTGTGGGCGGTAGATTTATTTAAGGAAGGCTTTTAGTTAAAGCGTGTGTGAACTTCACAGATGTAGGAAACGTTAAAAAAAGCCAGAAACATGAAACAGCAGGTGTTTTGGATTTCAGCTCAATACTTTATTAAATAATCAACATCGTAAACGTCATCATCATCATCATCATCATGAAAAAGGAAACAAACAAAAACATGAAAGAATGAAACAGTCACATTTGTTTTTACTTCAAGTTTTCCCCATCAACAATTTTTTTTTTTTTTTTTTTTTTTTTTCAACTTGTAGAGCTACACACACACACACACACACATTCACACACACACTCACACACACTTTAGTGGCTTTACAAAAGTCACTGGAGGTGATGTGCTGCTTCATTTTGGTGTGACAATTACAAACATGGCTGAGGACCTGGCTGTGATGGACACTAGACAGTTATATATTTATCTTTTTATAAACATTGTCCCGTGTAAATTAAATGTTTTATTTTTAAATTTTTTTTTTTTCCGCATCAGAAGCGAAGCTACGGTCGGTGATGACGACGAAGGCCGAGCTGGAGCGAACGCTACATCGTACAATGGCCGCTTTTGTGTCACCAGCTGGTGCGTTGATGTAAAAAAAAAAAAAAAAAAAAGCTATTGATAGCGTCTATCCCGATCGTTTTTTTTTTTTTTTTTTAGTGCGAGTCAGAACTGAAGTGACCGCATCTTACTTAGCACAGCGACGATTAAAATCAGGCTTAAAATAAAATAAAATAAAATAAAATAAAAGATGGTTCGGTTTGTAATTCTGTAAAAACTTGTCGTATGAGTTTACATGCTTCTCCAATGAGATCCAGTTTTAAGTTACCAAAAGAAATTAATTATCTTTCATTTAAAACGTCACATTTATATAAAATAAAAAAAGAAAATCAAACATAAGCAGAGGTAAAAAAAAACCCAAAAGAAACATTTCTAATCTACCTGGCTGGCATGCATGCTACTACACAGCAAGAGTATTTTCTTTTTTGTTCGTATTTTTCTTTCTTAACAGCTCGTTTTTTTGTTTTGTTTGTTTTTTGTTTTTGTTTTTTTGTTGTCGTTGTTGTTGCACTCACATATTTACATCATCAATCGAACCTACAGCAGCAGCAGCAAACTGAAATAACACAACTCACAGAGCTGTGGCGACTTAAAGGACCAGACTGGTGATGAATTTATATTAATCTTAATGTCAACAATATAATCCCATGAATTATCAGACCCTGGAAACACTGTTTCAGCTAAAAATAATCCTCAATATATGCATCTTTTACTCCAGTTTGTTTCATATTTCCTAAATACTCCAGAGTCCAGCTTTTATATGAACAAATTTGATTTGTTGACAGTAAGAAAAATATCAAATAAAACCAAACTCGCCCTTAAAATCTTTGTCACATTGTTCACACAAGCCCAAAAGTGTCCAACACAGAGTCGAGTCCCAGATAAACTGTCCCGTCCAGAGATTTAAAGGTCCAGTTTGTGCTAAATTGTCTTTATTTTTTTCTATTTAACATAAATTATCCACAGAGATGTCGTAGAGGCGTCATGTGTCGTGTGTCCGCTCGCCGTCAGTCGCCTTGTTAAGAGCTCGGGAATCACGCCGAGGAGTTTGATTGGATGAACAGAATTAGAGCTCGAGTTGAGACCAGAGTTAATTGGCTTTTGAAGCCGTAAAAACAACGACGAGGATGGAAACGGTGACGCCATCCAGCGCTACGACCACGAGGGAGGTGGAGGAGGTGAAGGGGGGGGCAGTCGCTTTTTTTGCGTCACTTTTTAACAAATTGCATTAATGTTCAATTGGAGTCAAATAAACATGGTTCCTCTGTGTCTGAGAGATGGAAAACTACAGCGAATTATCTCCTCGCTGGTCGCTGATGTCACAGCTCGAACGCGTCGAACCATATCTTCTGATTGAATTATGGTCCAGGTCTGTAGAGACACGGACGGCCGGTGGAAGCAGATGTTGCTTTTAACTTTGACCCACATTCACACACACACACACACAACCAGCTCGATGCCAACAAACAGTCTCTATTCTCTGACAATGGCTGACGGGTGTGGGGTGTCAAATCTAATGAAACAGACCGGGAACAACAGCTGAGTGTGTGTGTGTGGAAATGGGGTGAGAGAGAAAGGAGGAGGGGGTGAGTCAAGACATAAATGTCCTTGTTGAAGCTGAGGCCAGAGAGAGACGGAGAGAAAGCTGCAGTGGCGGTGACGACAACGACGAGCCCAAAATGGCTGCCAGTCAGCGTGAATCACGGCGAGATGCTCGACTCGAGGCGTCGGGGTCTCCGAGGCCTCGACACAGGATCTGTGACACTAAAATCAAAATCTCATCAGACTCTGAACACGTTTCACCTATTTCCTCGTGTTTGGTTTGATTGGTTGTGAGGATTATGACAGGATTATGACAGGAGAGAGAGTGTGTGTGTGTTTTGTATGCACATGTGTGTAAAGGTCACATCTTATCATGTGACCTTTGGGAGGAGGTGGTAGTGCACGTGCAGCGTCTATGTTTTTGCTAAGTTTTTGAATGCAAAAGCTAAAAATATATTCGCTTTAATCTGTTTATTTGCAGCATCTGTGACTCCACAAACAAACAAACAAACTAAAACAAACAAAACCGGCGAAGCTCAAATACCAACCGTTCATGCGACAGGGTATTTTAGCAAAAGACAAAAGAGTTGACAACAACGACGTGTGCAGGTGACCTGTGAGAAAGTAGGACGAATTCAGCAGCAACAGCAGCAACGACAACAACAGTCGTCTGTCAGAGGCTGAGCTGCACACGTGTGTTTTATTCAGAATAAAACACACACACTCGCACGTACACTGAAGGTATTTAAATGTGAGCGACATGGCCTGGATTAGCCACCGAAGCTCTGCAGAGCGACTGAGTCGAACCAGAGGAGGAAGGAAGGAGGGGAGAGCGATGGAGAGGAGGGAGGGGGCTGCAGTAATCTGCTAATCTCATTAATACCACGGCTGTAGGCCGTGGGCCTGTCAACAAGACGCAATGAACAAAGGACAGGGGGAACAGCTGATGACCCTGGCTGCCGTCCACACACACACACACACACACACACACACACAGACGTCAATATTAAAATCCATCATCTGCTTCCAGCAGGAAACTTGACGTAAACACAGAAGAGTCCAGGTTTGAACGAAAAGAAAACAGCAACTGTCCCGTTTAGCAAAAGGCTTAAAAAAAAAAAAAAACACTGTTTGTTTATTGTTTTTGTTGTTGTTTGTTTTTCTAACAGCTGCTCCCGTCAGTCGCAGTCACTTCATATCGTTAAGGAAAATAACAGAGTTGCTTGAATCCACTTTGAGAAAAATCCCCCAAAAAAAAAAACCAAACAAACAAACAAACAAAAAAAATCCTTGATGGTGATTTCGTACATGATCCGACCACATGAGGGCGACGGTGGTGACGGGGCGGAGTCAAATGGTTCCTCTCTTTATGTTTATGTTTATGTAAACTCCAGGAGAAAAAGGCAAATGTTTATGTGCCAACGATCGGGGATAATCTGACGGGGAATGTTTTCATTTCTAGTTTCTATCTCGCACAGATGGAATGAATAAATAATCGAGATTTAAAGGTGAACTACGCAAGATTTTTGAATCAATGTGGCAGCTCCAACCCGGTGATGTTGGATTCACGAAGGATGAGTTCAGCGGCACAACGTTGTGCAACAATTTGCAACAGGGTTTTCTCCCCGTTTGGTAGACGTGTTCGAAGAGTTACCCAATCAGAGCCCACGTTTATATAAACCACGCCCATTTAAAAAGACGTAAGTAGTCGTAAGGCATTCAGCATTTCTGTTTTTCTGTCGGATTAAACATTTTGTTACATATCGTGCATCTTGAACTTGGCCTTAATCAGGGGACTCGACCTCTTCCAAAATAAAAATCCAGACTTTTTCCAAACAGATCTTGTTTTATATTAACGTGTTTAGTTTCTTAACTGTTTCTTGAAAACTTAACTTTTCTACCAAACAAAGAAGTGATTCCTCAAGTTGAATGCGTAATGCTTTTGTGTATTTGTGCAGATTCGTTAAAATTCTACTTAGTTACTTTTTAAAGACTTTTTATGTGTAAGCACCATGTTACTCCAAGACTGTAGGGGGAGCTTCGAAGAGACTTGTATAGTGCACCTTTAAACCAGATGAATTTATGTGAATGAGTGTTTTAAAATAAAAGATTTAAAAAAAAAAAAAAAAAGGCATGCGGTCGTCGACGCCGGGTGCTGCCGCGACCTCCTCCTCCTCTCACCGGTCCAACACTCGGCTGTAGTCCTGAGGCCCGCAGCTGCCCTCGCTCTTCAGTTCTGCAAACACCTGCGTGAAAAAGTGCGGGTCGGCGTTGATGCGCAGCATCTTGGCGCTGGTGGCGTCGATGATGGCGAGGCAGCGGTCCCAGAAGGCCTCCTTCCCCGCCTCCACCAGGAACGGTTTGAGCGGGTAGGAGATCTCGTTGCCCATGTAGGAGTAGGACAGGTAGAGGCAGGTGAGGAGGATCGCCTGCAGCTCGTGCTCCGACGCCACCAGGTCGCCGTCAACAACGTCTCGGCAGAGCATGTAGACGAAGACGACGTTGGCTGGAGTGACGAAGGCCTGGTCCTGCCAACCCTGCAGCAGCAGCGAGCGGTCGACGGCGCGCAGCCACAGGACCGGGTCGGCCGGAGACAGATGCTTCAGTCGGTAACAACGACAGCAGAGGAACTCACCGAGGCAACGCAGCAGCTCGCTGGTCGACGCCTGGACGATGACGCGCTTTGGAGACGACGTCACCGCCCCGGTCCCGGTCCCCGTCCCCTGAGGGACTTTCTTCGCCGACGACAGCTGCTGGGATTTGCTGTAACCGTAACCGTGACCCTGACCCACCCCGAGCCCGTAGCCGAGGCCCAGACCCAGACCGGCTGGGCCCTCGTAGCTGGACAGGTTGGCACATGACAGCGACTTCTTCACGTTCTCACGGTTCAGATGAAGCACCGGGTCTTTTTGGTAAATGTTGATGTTGTTGTTGTTGTTCAGAGGGTCGCCGAGCGCCACCGTCCCACTGGAGCTTTTCTTAGAGTTGCCCTTCTTCTTCGTCGAGGCCACCAGTCGTTTCCATGTGAGTGCAGGCAGGAAGATGGACTGACCTCGCTTCAGGCCGCCGCGGTCTTTCTGGCTGTTGAGGGAGCGGCTGCTGAGGCTCGGGTAGTGGCTCAGTGAACCTGGACGGTTGTCGTAGTAACCCGATTTACGAGAACCGGGTGACAGCGAGAGCACAGTGCCCATGATGAGTCAGAGCTCCAGAGATTAGACTGAACGAGATGTGGTGTTTACTCTATTTTTTTTTCTTTATCTCCAAAAGGTTGTGAACTTTCAACAGGACATGTCAAGATGAGCTGAGACATAAACACAAAAGGGGGAGGTTATTATAACCACAAAATTTTATCTTAAATTCTATTTATAAAGGTAAAAAAAAACTATCAAACTGAAAGAAAATGGTGCAAAACACATCTAGAAAACGCAAAAGCAACATGAGGGTTTGTAAACACAATAAAAATTGATTTTCAGGAGATAAAAACAGTTAAAGCTTCTCTTCTCTCTGAGTCTATTAAGCTATTTAAAGCTCTTCTAATGTATGAGACATGAACACAGAGGAGGAGGTCGTTTTAACAAACATCTGACCTCTTTTAACCACAAAAAAATCTTCATTAGTCTATTTATAAAGGTG
Source organism: Polydactylus sextarius (assembly GCA_016801845.1). Taxonomy (NCBI): domain Eukaryota; kingdom Metazoa; phylum Chordata; class Actinopteri; family Polynemidae; genus Polydactylus; species Polydactylus sextarius. The sequence goes on from CM028927.1 coordinate 17,245,999, forward strand.
CAAAATCCTGTTAAACTGACTAAAAATGATGCGAAACACAAAACAAGCAACACGAGGGTTTGTAAACTTAATAAAAATTGAATTTGGAAAATTAAAAATTCACTTTTTTATGTCTATTGAACTACTCAGAGCTATTCTAATGCAAAAATACATGAATCTGTAACATGTGGAGCTCCTCACCTGCTCGTTTTCCTTTTTGTCGCAGGTCTCGCTCGTGCAAAGATCCACACGAGGCGCAACAACTGCGCCGTTTCTGCAGATGAAGCTGATGCGTCTGCACCGCTACAGACCGACCGTCTCTCTCCTCCTGCAGCACGAGTCAAATCTTCTTCAAAGATGCTGGAAAGTCCAGAACAACAGCGCGTGGGGAGCTCGGGTCCTCACCAGGCGCGAGCGCAGGTGTCATCCTCCGCTGCGCCTCAAACCCAGACGGCAGAGATGAGGAAGACGATGGTGAAGATGAGTCACTTTATTTTGGTGAACTGTCTTTCCATGTTTGTCTCCATGTCTCCGTGTAACTTTTCTCACAGCGTCTCAGTCCGTTCACTGTACTCCATGTCTCGGGTCCGCGTGGAAAGTCTCCTCGCGCTCCTCCCGGTGCTCGTTGTTGTTGTTGTTGTTTCTCCGCGCGCACCGAGAGACTCAACCTCCTCCTGCTGCTGCTGCGAACTGACCGGTGATCGGTCCCCAGCAGTCTGAAGGCTGAGCAGCCGGAGAGCGACACACACACACACACACACACACACACACACACACACACACACACACACACACACACACACAAACACACCGCCCACACCCACATGACTCCTCCTATAAGTGAGCTCTCTCTCTCTCACTACTCAGAGAGAGAGAGTAGAAATAGTGGTCATTATTAACATTAACATACATATGTAAAAAAAACTTAATTATTATTAAAAAATATTAAAAACTATTATAGACAGTATTTTATAAATGATAAATAATATAAATATTATATAATATAAATAACAATAAAATAACAAATCTGATAAATACATTACACAATGTGAGATAAATTATATTTATATATAAAATCATTTAAAATAATAATAATTATAATTTAAAATAATAATGATTCAAGAAAAAAATATCCAATAAATCCTAAATATCCTAAATAATCTGACATAATAAATAAATAAAATAATAAAATGTATAAAATAAAACTAAAACTAAAAATGACTAACTAAAAATAAAATCAACCAGAAAATAATATAAAATATCTACTTTATGATAATATAAAAATAATTTAAAATATATAGAAATAATAGTCCATGGATAGTAGATGATAAATGCAATTAATTGGATTATAGCCAAAGAATGTGAAAAAAGATTAAACTGAATAAAAACTTAAAAAAACAAACAAAACGCTATCCTTCTTTCAATTAAGTTAAAACTTGAACAGGTTATGAGGAGTTTGATGAAAACGATGACGACGACTTTCGACTTTGTAGTCAGGTTGTTCTGTTATAAATTAAATCTGAACCTTAAAAAACATGAAAAGTGATAAAGAAATAAAGATAAAACTACGCAGCAGCAGCATCATAGTTCAGTGTTACAGTATAAGTTAGAGCATCAGTCCTGGTGCTAGTAGAACATGTTTAAAATTAAAATTTGCATAAATATTTCTGTCTCTGCATACGTCAGCAAAACATGTAGGAGTCGAATCAACTCTCTCAGCAACATAAAGTGCAAATGTTGCAGGATGCATGTGTCCAATAAAGATGAAGTTATACAACGGTCCCTGAGAAACCTGCAGCGTCAAACACACGGAGGTGAAATTATTCGTTAATATTGATTTACAACGACATTAACACACAAACACGTGATAAAACGTCTCCCTGCAGCTGCTGCTCATCGACTCACGCTCGCTCCGAGCTGTTATTTTAATCTGATTGTGCTGTAAAGTTAATGCTGTTGTTTATGTGCTGCTTGTGAGAATATTAAACCTTGCACTGTCAGCATGAATGAATGAATGAATGAATAAATGAATGAATGAATGAATGAATGACGACACAGTGGTGAGTAACACACACCTGGCGAGGGTTTACCGTGGGTTAGGGTGAGTAAGCCTCCGTCACGTTGCGGCGGGTCAGCGATCGTTATGTAACCGTCTCCGTGAGCCCATCCTCTACTGTAGGTCATGAGTCTATAAGAGGATCAGATGCATCGTTTGAAGAGATGGTAAATAAAATATCAGTGATATTCAGCAGCAGCAGCAGCAGCAGCTGTGTTTGTCTCCATCACTTATTGTCATGATTGTTCATCTTTACTATTATTAACTCTCAGTGGCGTGTGCACTTGTTTCCTCGAGGGTCTCGGCCTTGTGCTATATTTGTCTTTAAGCTTCAGTGTTGTGAAACTAAAGACGTGTGAGTGACAGTGTCACTAGAAATGTACTTTTATATCGATCTGCACCATCTGTGGCCTAAGTTTACAGACGATTAATCAAATGTTAAAGCTGTTATGACCCATAAATCAGCGCTGAGTTGAGATATTAGCTGTATATTAGATGTATCTTCTAAGAAAGTGAAGTTTTTTTTGGATTTGACACTAATCTCAGATGGCTAAAGACTTTTTTCCTGAGAAGACAAGAAGATAATGTTGCCTCTGAGGTTCCCTGGAGTTGTTGGTAAATTGTTGGAAACAAGTAAATAAATATAATAAACAGACGATAATGGGAGAAGATGAGATAAAAAGGAAGCAGCAACAAGTTACCATCAGTACAATGTAGTTAAAAAAAGCTCTGATGTGACTTTATTATGACTCTTCTTGTTTAATTAATGTTAAAAATCTGATTCTGTAAAGTAAATATTAAGTGTGTACTGAAATAACTAATTGCACTGAGTCTAACTAGGGCGACAAACAGTCCCACTGACTCTGGGTCAGCTTAACTTAACCTTTGATCTGGTTCCTTCTTATCTTCTGAGAACTAAGTTATTCAGAGTCGTCTTTTCCTCGGCCTCTGGTAAACTCTGGTAAATTTAGCTTCACGATAACAACAGCACCAGGAGGCTGCGGCGCCACGCGGATACGTTAAAAGAACAAACTGATAAAACTGCGTACGCTTTAGTTTTTAGCTTTAGACTCATTTATATTTACAAATTTGACGCCTTGTAATCCCGCTCCTCTATAAACTAGCTATTCCTTTGTAAAGTTACAAATGTAACAAGACGCCTCTGGAGCGTTTGTTCTTTATTAGAGGTTTTTTTTTTTTTTTCGTCAAAGTCTTTTCTCAGGATTGATGGTGAAACACTTGGCGACCTTGGAGAATGTGTCTAAAAGCTTGTTTGGCAGCTTCTCAAACACGCCGTCAAACCAGCAGCTGCTTTTATCGCTGAGTCATCCACCGACCAAATTTAATTTAATCTCTCCTCCAGAAAGACACAACACCAGCACTGCTGCATATCACAACCAAAACACAACTATAGTCAACCGCACTGTTGTAGGAATTTAAGTTAGCTAGCTTAGCATGCAAACAATGGAAAACAGCTAGTCTAGCTTTATCCAAACATACTTTTAAATATTGTTTTTAGTAAAACAAACAAGATTAGGAGGTTTTGTTGAGGTTGCATCCTTTACAGCCTCAGACTTTCCCAAGATTCATCATCTCGTAGCATGATGTGAAACATGGATGTAGAAGCAGCAGTGATGATGACGAAAATAAAAAAAACGTGTCTGTGTTAAGACTGACTGGTTCGGTCTGAGTCTCTGTGACCGACGTGGACTAGACCTTAACAGGGTGGATCCTTCAAACAATTTATCTTTTGCACTAGGGTTGGATCCGAGGTTGGATCCTTAAATCCCTCATGCTTGTGATGCTGTGATGTTCAATGTGGACGTACAGGAGCAGCAACAGACAACATTGTCTCTTTTAAAGATGGTCTGGTTAGGTCAGGTCTCTGTGGTCTACATAGACCAGACCGTCTCAGGGTGGATCCTTCAAAGGATGCATCTTTTGCACTAGGGTACACTTTTTATGTGCTGTCTAACGAGGCTACAAATAAACATTACCAAAATGTAAAACAAACAAGATTTAACATGTTAATTAGTAATCAGACTCAAACTATTTCCAGTCTCTAGCTGTGTACAAATTAAGAGGTTTCATCCTACGAAGGCAGGATTCGTTGAGGTTGGATCCTTTACAGCCTCGACCTTTCACGAGAAAGTCTAGGAGTAACAGGAGTAGTGATGTCAAAATGTGGAGGTACACAACTGTCTGTAGACTGGATTGTCTCTTAGTTGGTTCTGTCGGGATCCGTGTCCTAGGTAGACTACACCTTCTTAGGTTGGATCCTTCAAAGGATGCAGCGCTATGCTAAGCTTTTTGTGTGCTGTCTTGTGTTTCCAATTATACTGCAAACATCTCATATTATTGTAAAACTAATCCCTCAGAAACATAAAACGTGTTCCAGGACAATATCGATAGACTCAGTCAACATTAAAACTCAAGTTATTTGGCTTTAATCTGAAATTTAAAGTTGACAAGAGTCTGAGATTGTGTTGTAAAATATGATGAATGATGTCTGTGTCTGATTTGGAAATGGTGCAAATGTGTCTGATGTAATTACACGTTTATTCACAGAACGAGGAGTTTTAGTCTGAGTCGACCAGATGCAGACAAAACAAGAGCAGAGTCTCTCGTCTCCTGGCATGAACTCATCTTTGTCTCCTGCTCGGTTGATATCAGTGTGAGCTGAACTGAACCGATTGGCTGCTGGAGCTGTATAGGGGAGATCTCCTCAGTCTCACACACACACACACACACACACACACACACACACACACACACACACACACACACACACACACACACACACACACACACACACACACACACACACACACACACACACTCCGTCCTCATTTTCTCCCTCCACCAGCTGCAGGACCCTCAGCGTCTCCTACACAGCTGACCCGGATACACTGACGGCTATGAAAAGAGCTGTTGTTGTCCACTCATGACACCTCCTCCTCCTCAAACACACACACACACACACACACACACACACACACAGACCTGTAACAACTATTGGTGTCATCCTAATCCTCATTCCTGACATTTGATTCTATAAATCCTGAGATTAAATGTGAATGAAAAGCATAAAACCAGTCATTTGTCAGACTGGGTCAAACCTTATACACATGTCTGAAAGATCTTCAGTCTTCATCATCGATGTTAGAAGTTTCCCTGTTTTTTTCCACTTGTCTATTTTTGGGTTAGAAATCTTTTTGGGGTTTTTTTTTTTTTTTGCTATCATTTGCTCTTATTTGACCTAGTTTTGTTATGTAATTGCGAATTGTACTGTCATGTCCTACATTTTGTAGCCGGAGAAGAAGAGTAGTGCAGTCGATAAAACAAATTGTTTCCGGCTTTGTCTCTTTTTTTTTTCTTCTTTTTTTTGTGTTTTAAATGAAGCCCGGCAGCTGAATTTTTATATTTTTTTTCCAGCATAGACACTTTTATCCAGATCCAAATACACGGTGGACCTGCCTTTCTGTCATACGCCCACTCATTTTATGTTATTTTTTAGTTTTTGTCTCATTTTTGTCTGATTTCACACATATTTCTGAATATTAAGTAGCTGTTATAATTGAGTTTAGAGTCTTTTCTTCTCTTAAACTGAATATTTAATAACCTGCCTCATTTCTGGTTTTTACATACTGACTTTGAGGTGATTTGGGTTCATTCAGTTTGTGCAGCAGCAGCAGAAGGACTGTACTTCAGGTTGGAAAAATATCCCACTCGCTGCTCTTTAAAGAGAGAAAACAAAGGCAAACAGCATCAAAACAAAACGATGAATGGCATCAAGACATCAGAAACGAGGGCAGTGACTTCAAAGAAAAGCAGGAGGGTGAAAGGCGTTAAAAGAGGACACAGACACAGACAGAACGACAGGAGGGGATGAAAAAAAAAAGGAGGACGAGGGCAGAAAAGGGGACGATGAGCTCAGCTGTGGTTCCTGTTGGAGTCAGACAGATTCACCTGATGACACATCTGTCGCTCCGAATCCACTCGGACACAATCGTCTCACGTGTTTCAGGCTGATAATTTATAATAAAAATAAAAATCATCTACAAATAAAACTATCATGTGCAAATAAAACTAAGGTAAAGATAAGAAAACTATAATTTCATGCACATTTTTATTTATGAATCATTTAATTTTGAATTCAAACATTTGTTTCACTGTTTGAATGAAATGTTCAGCACACATGGGACGGTGCTGCCCTCTAGTGGACGATCAGAGCTAATAAAAAATTTAGATTTAGTGTTTGTGATGGTTAAGGATTTTTTCCCCAGAAGTAAAAAAATCACACATTTCAACCAAATTTTTTTGTTATAGACTCGGTTGGAGACTAATAAACAGAGTCAGGACTCATTTTCCATTGTGGTTGTTCAAGACTTTATGAAGTTATGAAGTATGTGTTGATATTTACTTAATTTATTTACTTAATTAATCATTATTTTTCTAGTTAAAGTAGAAATGTAGAAGTATAAAACTATTTTGTGCAGGCATGATAAACTAATTTAAAAATATGCTTTTCCTTTGTATCTTATTGATATTTTCTGTAGAATCAGTGAATGTATCTTTTAGAATAGAATAGAACAACTTTTATTGTCACTATATGTTTTTTACATGCACAGTGAGATTAAAAGCAGCTTCTTTATCGGTGCAAACATATATTTAGAATATGTAATACTGCAAGAACATATAAGAATATAAAAATATGAAAGTATAAAAAGTATTTTAAAAAGTGCATATATAAAAAGGGGGGTGAGGTGAACAGTTAGGAGGATGCTACTGTATATAAATATACACATAAATATGCAGCAGGATATGCAGTCTAATATAAAGTGTTGGTTATTGCACATAGTTAAATATTAAATATCGCACAGTGATGATGAGTGTGAAAGAGTAATGATATTGCACAGTGTACTAGTAACAATTTAAATATTAAAAATGAGCTGTTTTAACAGTAGGTGGATGGAGGGAAGAAGTCAGTAGGTCGGGGGTTAGACTCAGAGCATTAGAGTCAGTGCATGTGTAAGTTCAAACCTATAAAATACTTCACATTAGGTCTGAGACATCAGTGCAGGTGCTGCCTTGCTCCTCCAGCTCCTGGTATTTATTACGCTGCTGATCAAGTCTGAACCGAGTGTTGAGGCGTGTGTGTAATATGATCATTGGTTGTTTGAACAGATCCACTCTCAGCTGAGGAATGAGATGTTTCCTCCCTGAGGGTTTTTTTTTTCTGGAATAAACGTCTGTAGTGATCGCATGTACAGCAGCACAATACAGCACGATACAGCCTACAACATATATGTCACATATAAGGAGATGCATTATTATCACATATATGTCTACTATATATATTAAAATATACAGATATGATGTCCCATCTGTGTATAAACGGTGAATGTGATCTGAAGTTAAAGACTAGAATAGAAAACTGCTAAAATCAATGTACATATATGCATGTATGTAAAATTTGTATATTGTTCAGTTATCCAAATATGGTATATGTATAAATAATTATACACATAACAAAGAGGTCAGTTTATGAACTATACATACATAAACATACATTGCAAATGGTTTCACTTAAACAAGTTATATAATTATAATATGTGCATGTTTCGTGTATATTTACAAACAAACTTACCCAACTTTTGACCCTGTGAGCTCAATCACCAGTGAATCCTCTTGACATGACCTTTTCTTGCCTGTAAACACAAAACAAATATTAACTATTCTTGTTTTACCAAAGAGAAATGGCTGCTATAATCACATTTAACCATCTACTGCATATATGTTTATATTTCTAAATCATAAACAATATCAAATAATACAAATCGAACCCCAGCGGATGTTAAACCATTAGCATGTTACTAGCGAGTGTAAATAAATGAAAAACAAAAACAGATTTTAGTATATAAATGACAACAAAAATTGTAAATATACTTGTTTACAACAACGTTTTTCCTGTTTAAGCTAAAACATATTGAAAAGTAATATTTATCATCTTTTGCTAGCACTGTGTGCTATCCCCTAGCATTAATACACATAAATGCTAGTGCTTTAGATATAGCTAAACAAAAGCTCCACTCACCCTAATAACATATGTCCTACAACCTATTACACTACAATAAACCAGATATTAAAAACTGATATTAAAACCAAGACAAGCCTTTTGCTAGTTAGCAAATATTAGCTGAGTAATTAGTTACCTAACCTAGCTAGCTTGCATGCTAAAGCTAAGTTAGCTTCCTTAGCTTTAGCACCTAACCAAGCTAGCTACGTTAAGTTCGGTTTGTGGTTCTGAGGGGTCCTTTTTTTAGTGCCGAAGTTATTTAAGATCATCAGGAATCAGCTTATACGCGTTTTAGACATTTTGTATCCGTAGCGTTTGTTTGTGTTTCAACGTTAAACTCCAATCATTAAACGTGTCTCCTCTATTAAAAGCTGAACCGTTACTAAGGTACAGAGCGCGTGTACATCAGAACGGTGATTGCTGCGGCAAGTGATGAAGTTTTAATTATTTATTTAAAATTTATTTTTAATTATTGGCATTATTTATAAACTAAATGGCTCGCATCATAAACAATTTATATTACAAAAAAAAAAAAAAAAATCACCATGGCGGATGTCAACTTTAACCAGCGGTCAGTGGGCGTGGCCTGTCTGGTAACGGACGATGCTAGCTAACAGACAAACAAGTTACAAACAAATGTGTCCTCCAATGGTGAAAATTAACTTTAAAACAAACCAAATCAGAAATATTAAAGAGCTTGAAGAACTAACCGAGTGATATTTTATCCAGTTCATCGTCCACCTGTTCAAAGCAGGAAGAAGAATCGCAGGTAATGTGACTTTATTTCGTTGCTTTTATCTGCTGCTAGCTTAATTTAGCTAATTACACTTCTGATGAGGCGATTTGAAAACAGTTGTTTCATACAAATGACGATGTTTTTGTTTGTTTAATGAACAATTAACACTTGTTAAACTTTTCAATTTTCGTCTTTTTAAATGTTACTTTACAGCAGTGTGTGATACCTGATATATTTTTATTGAAATGCTTTAATTTAGCTGCATTTTAATAACGTGAGACATCTGAAGATGTGTCACATTGGCAGGAAACTAATATATCATATATTTAAACATATTAAAATATTTAATATTTTCAAATATTCAGTCCCAAACATGACAGCAATCAAACTATAACTAAGAACGACAACATTAGAAAATACATCTTCAACTTAATAATCATTAGATGCAGCCCAACAAAAAAATAAATAAATGATGCATTTTCTTTATTCCAGATTGTGTAGTTTCAGTGTTAAGATGTTTATGAAACAAATAAAACCAACTTTATAATATTAGGCAGGTTCAGTAGATGGTTGTGGCTTCTGTTTTCTTCCAGTAGAGGGCAGTAGATACTTGCAGTAATCATAGTTATTCTCCTGGCTGGATGCTTGTGTTTCACAGCACAATGAATGATGTAAAACCATTTGTTGCCAGTTTAGTTTGGACCTGACCTGTATTGGCAATGTGCTTTAATGCTTTTTATAGCAGCTCTGCTTGGCAACAGTAGTAATTGCATGTCCTAATTTAAGTGCAGGTCTGTTATTACTAACTGCACTACTTTTATCAGCACACAGGGAGCTGTTTGTTAATGTATTGCTGTTGTGAGGATCAGAAATAAACTAAGATAGAAGTTACATTTAATAAATACAATGGTAATGATTGATCTGATGACTGGTGTGGACGGGCATCAAGGAAACTCAAGATGAGTGACAAGCAGTTTGTTCTCATAATGATGGATAAATATCTCCCTGTAATGAAAATGTATAAGAAAAACTCAAATCAAAAGGAAGTTAAGTTGCAGACTTAAAGGAAAAGTTCACAGTTTTTCAACTCTGTGTTAAAACAATAGACACGTGCACACAAGCTCTGAACAAGTCTTGTTCGAACGTCCTTCCTGTTCATTCTGGCTATTAAAAGATCTTTTCTTAGTGGGCTTTCACTTTGAGCAATGGTTTGGAAAATATATATAGATTGTTATGTCTTCTAGAGACAAGTAACAAGAACGGGAAACATTTGGGCTAAAATGATTGTGCAGTTTGACTGAAGCTCCATATTAGCTTCAAATAATATTTTCACACATTTTTGTTTGAAACAGATTTTGTCCAATAATATTTACAGGTAAATAACATTTAATTGAGTGTTTTAATTTAACTGTAGGACTGAGAACTTTCCTACTTAGAAATTGCACAAATTAAACAAAGTGGATTTAATGTAATGTTAATTATTTAGTTGCAGAGAAGCAGTTTAATTTATTTTTATTGTGTTTTTCAGAGCTAGGATAATTGTTTCTTCTTAATTATAGTCTTTGTGGTATTGATCCTTTACATTAACAGTAAGAAAACACATTTGTGCACTTCCCAAATTGTCAAATTGGGGTTTTTTTTGTCCATTTTGCATCATTATAACTAACAGAGGTTTAAAAGAAATGTCTCTGGTCCTTGTTTGTTCAACTAACAGCCCAAAAGACAAATAAATTCAAATAAATTGAATGTTTTTTTGGGCTGCTAGTTGATTAAACCACCACTTTTCAATTGCCCTTCTTACTATTTCTGGACATTTGTGAATTAACTAGTAAATAAAAATAAGATAACTATTAAACAGAGCAACCAAATGTATTAAGTCTTGATTGCACCCCCCTCATAAGTGTTTCTAGGTGAAGTTCTGTGTGTTTAATGTTTTCCGTTTCCTGTCTTCCTGTATATTTGTCAGCGTGTCTATCGACCCGTCTTGTCTTTGACCATCATACCTTGCAGGAGGTGGGGGTCTGAGGTCAAACCTGTTAACCTCTTTATTGAAGGACACATCATCACACCGTGGTGGTGGTGGTGTTGTTCACTACACCTTCAGGCTCACAAACAGACCAAACAGACACCCTGATCCCACAGGCAGAACGTAGCTTTCAGCACCGAGCAAACATTTGATCCGACCGGGGATCAACTCACTAACCCTCATCCCCCATTAACTCCCAGTTTTTAAGTTCAACGCCTGTTTCTTTTTCCTCCCCGATGATGGCATTTAGAGAAGATTTATCTTCAAATACGCAGCAATAAACCGTTCAGGCGAAAACTGGTCCAAAGGCAACATGAATGATGGCGACATCGGCGCAGAAATGGAGACATTAGCTGTGTATTCAGGGTGTGAAGAGATTTATTGGAACTTTTAGCCTCTGTGCAGGAATTTAGGGACAACTTGTTTGTTGTTGCAGCGCAGCCTGGTGGTGTTAACCCATGACCTCGCTGCCCTTTGACCCTCGGCACGACAGCTCCATCCACGCGTCAGGGAGAAGGGCTGTCACAGCGGAAACATCCAGAAACACAGACAGAGCTGCCGGGGGAGGGACAATTAGGGTCGATGCAGGATCAAAAAGGCTGCGCTGCGAGTTAAGAGTGTCAGGACACCGGATACGTAATCTGTCTGCAGGAAAAGTGTGAATAGATGCTACAGGCTGTGGAGGAGAGATGGGATTAGCCAAGTTTTGTTAAAAAAAAAAAAAAAAACCCTCACAGAGCAGCTGAGGCTCATGAAGATCAGTGGATAAAGTGCAAGAGTTCATCAAAAATCATCATTTTAATGAAAATGTGCCTTTAATGTGGTTGTAGATGAGAAAATATGACTTGAAAAGCAGCAAATTAACTGAGAACATGAAGCAGAAAGACAAACCTGATAAGTTACGTCCATCACAAGTTCAAATCCCAAAGATCTTGAGCTTAGTTAGAGGCAAAAGAAAGGAAACGATGCAAGAAATATAAAAAAATCAGTTTATAAAGTGTCAGAAAATTGGGAAAAATCAATCTCCACTTTTCCCAATTCAGACATATTCAATTAACATTGATATGTGATAGTAAAACTAGAAAACAGTCACATTTAAGAATCTTGTGAGCAAATATTTGACAGTTTTGCTTTATAAGTTACATGTTCAAAGAGGCTAAATGTGCTGAAATACCAGGATATTATTAGGTTTTTAATCTTAATATCCAAACTATGATACATACAATCATGCATAGATTCATACGTCAACAGATTGTGGTTGATTTAGTGACACCTGCAGGTTGTGATAACGCTGAAGTGGTTGACCAACATGTTGCATATCTGTGTTTTTAGTTAAATATTTTCATTGTGCAGCTGCAGCTGGTTGATTTGCATAAACATGAACTTTACACAGTTTATGTAAATGTTGCAATCAGCCTCCAAAGTGTGAATCTCTTGAGTCCTGAATTTATATCAGACACAGTCTCAGACTTTGGAAAGAACATTTCAGCCGAAGCTTCAGTTCAAGTGGTCAAAGTTCCTGCTTTTGTGTGTGTTTATTTTTATCTTCATCCATCACATGTAGATAAGTTGTTGGATTTATCACCGTTACAAAGTTTGTATCTGTCATTTGTTTTCCAGGTGACAAAGGACAAAGTTTCCTCATCTACGAGATGCGACCCGACAGCGGCTGAAAATAATTTCGTCCTCGTCGTCCGCCGACGAGACGAACGAAGTCTCCGGGCTCGTCAGCTGAGGTGGGTGATCACACCCGCAAACATCCGTGTGCCAACATGTTGCCACGCAGGCTTCACACACAGGGTCACATTATCTTCAAAGCTTGTCGCCTTCAACATGTGACACGACTCAGACCTCCAAAAAAAAAAAAAAAAAAAAAAAAAAAAAACGGCAGACATCTTGCATTCCTGAGCCCATTCCACAAAGTACAATAACTTCCTTGAATTCTTCGACCCTCGACGGCGGAGCCAGGGCACATCCTGTTGTCCTCGCAGCACTTCCTGCTCATGCAGCTCAAATCAGTCTTCCTCGTTGCCATGGTTACTGGAAAACACTGTAGTCAAGGTTAATAGGCAGCACAGGTAACGATCGGATGGTAATGAATCAAGTTTGCATCAGTTTGGTGTCTTTTTTGCACATTTGCATGAAAAATACAGTTTAAATTGTTTGTTTTTTTTTAACCTCTTTAAACACATTAAAGCTGCAGTTTATGATGTTTTATACAAATTTGGTGCAAATCTGACAGTTTTAGTTGTTATTGTTTGGTTTTATTCTGTAGCTTTTCAAACTCGGAGAGAGAACCTGCAGTAGAAAAGTGAAATCTTACAGCTGTTTTATTCCCAAAACATTAAAATTCACTGGTTAAATAAAAGAGAGAAGTTGTGGCTACACACTTATGTGATGTGCACACGTTTAAAGTTGCATTTAAAGCCTTTTGCACCAGTGGATGAATCACATGGTGACGCTTTTTATGCTGAGAACGTAAATATAGTGACTATAGTTTCATGCATTATTCAGGGTTGTGTCTGTATTTTTAGAAGCATTCATTAGCTGCGTGTTGTTTAATTTTTAGACTCTCTGTGTTAAAGTTTGTTGCGTTTCATAACCACATTCCTGCTGCCAGCTTGGTTTTCGTTTGTCAGCTTCCAGCAGCGGCGGTCCAGGGCCAAACTTTCATCTTTATTTTGTCAGAGAGAGAGAGAGAAAGGAGGAGGAAAAGCTCACAGCCTCTCCTGGGTATTTGCTGAACCCTGGAGGGATGCATTCAATTCAGCTTCCTGCTGCTGCTGCTGCTCCGTCGTCTTTCCAAGAGTCCACAAGCCAGAGGAAATCTGGCAGCAGGCCCGTCTTTAAGAGACGTTTAGCAGTAGCTCGAGGGATTTATAGCAGTGTTTTTTTTTTTTTTGGCTTGTTTTTTAACTGTCACTCCACATGCAAATCACATCTCCCGTTACACTAAAACGTCGGCTGTGAAAGCAGAGCGGGGATGTTACAAGCCCTCATGCCCCGATCGGACACGGATGAGTGGCTGTTTGGTATGGACATAGGAAGGTCCATGACATCATGCGTCAGGAAGGTGTTACCGCCTCACCTGTGCAGAGACGGAGGTCGACCCGTATGCTAACAGGCTGCACGCCATGTCTCTGTCTGCCGTCTGTAAACAACAGCAGCTCCTGCTGCTGCTACAGAAGTTGTTTGAAGTTTGTTTCGGATCAAACCTGCTGTGTTAAGAGCAGACCCTTGTCGACTTTATGTCGTAAATCGATATTTTCTCTCCAATTAATCCTCAGATTGTGGCACAAGAGTTTGACATCACCCAACGTGACCATGAGGGTATTCGTGACTGTACACTTTTCATGATTCACCTCATATCCTGTCACGCTGAGGAGTTTTCACGCCTGGTGGAGGAGGAGTATCAGATCACATACCGGATGCATGAGCATCAACCAGGGCGTAGTTCTCCTCCGATATTCCCGAGCTCAGGCCGTTGCTGTCGAACCCCTACACGACTGAGACCAAACATACACAAACAACACGTTTAATGGAGGTGTTTTTAATGTCCCAAATAGTTGAGTAGACTTCATCCTCTCTCTTAATGCGTCATCATGTGAGGTGTCAGTATCCAATGAAGCGATGGGTTTGACTATCTCTTATCTGAGATGGTGCTGAAATATTTGTGACGATCATGTCGACAATGTCAAATTCACGTCTGAATCAAAACGAGGAATTGAGGAAACAAAGACAAAACATGTCATTGTTCATTAATCTGATGGAAAGTTTCCAACGAAGTGGTTTGTTTCATCAACCGTCAGAAAACCGTGAAAATGTCAGTTTCACTGAAATTGATATTTAATTATATAATAATCTAATAAATAATCAATTAAATTATCAATATTTTATCTCACAACTCAAATTTAAATGATTATAAACTCGTCACAGCTGCTTTCGTCGCATTTATGGTAATTTTTAAATCAATTTTGTATGAAAGTAACCGACTACTGCAAAAAAATTAAATGAAATTGCACATAAAAGTAAAGTTTATGTTTGAGGTTTGTTAAATTTACATTTAAATATATGTAAAAATATTTTAAGGGACATTCACAGACATGTTTAAAATGATTTACAGTCGGTTGGAGTTGTTTTTTTCCCTTCATAAACCAATATATTAGTATTTTTAATAATAATTTTTGGTGATTTTTGTTGTTTCTCATCTCACTCCATCTTTCTCACTCCAAACACATTTTGAGGCTCAAAAAATATTGAACTTATTTTTATTGAGTTGTATTTGTTGTAATTTATTGTTTTTCTTCTTTTTTTTTTTTTATCCAAAAAACCTAATCTGAGTCCCCTCAGAGCTCCTTTAGAGGGGGCTAAACCTCCAGGTAAGGAACCGCTGGACTAAACTACCTGAGAGTCAATGACGTAATGAAACAAGATTCAGCAGTAAAATATGTGTTTAAGCACAAATATATGTTTATTAACGATCTAACAAGCACATATATGATGGTATATCAGTCTCAGGGGCCGTTAATTTATGCTACAACTGTATTAACTTGACTGTGGAGTCTCTACAGTCGACACTTAGACGTTTATCCTCGTTATACAAAGCTGTTGAATCCGACTTTTACTTTTACTCAGAGTTTCAGACGATTGAATCAAAGTTTAGGATCATTCTTGCTGAAGTTCCTGAAAAGTTTTTTTGTTTTTCTGGCAGGCGTCCCGCTCCTTTATTTTCAGCAATTAATCACGTCAGTCAATCGGCTGTAAACGTATACAGCATCGTGTCGTCGGAGTAACACTTTAAGATCCCGACGTGTCGCAACAGACGAATGTTTTCAACGTTACAGTCCGATCCGCGTTGAACCGAGCTGACGCCGTTTATCGGCTCTGACGGGATCGAAGAAATCCTCTTTAAGCCTCTTCCCCCTTCAGCTCTGCACGCTCATCAAACTTCACTCAAATATGTTATGATCTTCTAACTGCTTTCCCCAACACTGCAGCATGTTAGGAATGCTGCTTAATGTCACCGGCTGTCAGCCCAACTTAACGCGAGCCGTTCTGTAACGCAGCGAATATGTGCAGCCCTGTGATGTCATGGCGTGAGAGTCTGGAAGGAGAAGGAGTCGGCACGCGATGTTATTAATAGAGCAATGTACAGTGTGTGTGTGTGTGTGTGTGTGTCTGTGAGTGTGTGAGGCGCAGACAGTGCATGGAACAGATTTATCTAATCTGAACCCCCAAAGGTATTTTATTAGCAGCACAGATGTGTTGAAGATCAGCGCAGATTAAGAAACGTATGAAGAGTTCGAACAGGAATCTGAACTTGTTGCATTAAATGTGTGTTTGCTGTTTATTGGTGTTGACATCGTAAAATTGAGTTTTTAGTCTTAGTTTAACTAGTTTATCTTCGAGTTTAGAAACAGCAGTTGAGGAAATAATCTCATTTATTACCTTTTCTGTAGCTTCACTGTCCTCACTGGTAAATTGTTGTTTCTGTTTAACAGATTGAACTCAAAGTGTTTTGAGAAAATTTAACATCACGATCATGAACTATAATTTAAAGTGATGCTCTGGAGCAATTTGAACCCACAGTCTATTTCACCACGAATACGAGTCAAACACCCCCTGAAGAGATATTTTACGTTGGTTGAACAATGAAAGTAAATGGGGCAGTCAGCCAAACGTATCTAAATCATCATTTTTAACCACTAATAAAGCTCAAAATATCACTTCACTTCAGCAGTAGCATGAATAGGATCCCTACACATAAACTGAAGTACTGATAACTTAGTAAGTGAACTGAGAGTTTATTTTACAAGACTTACCCAACGTCTTGTTTTCATAACAACTGGTGATGAAGGTTGTTTCACCCATTTACTTTCATTGTTCAACCAACGTAAAATATCTCTTGAGGTTGTTTGACTCGTATCAGACCATCACGTTAAATCTCAGCTACTAAATCCACATTTCATTTCATTCATTAGATTATTTTGACACTTAATTGTTAACAGTAGCTTCAATGCAGTTAGTCAGTTATTCGTGACTATATGCTGTACAACAACAACACCAATGATAATAAAAAAATAAAGCTATTTTATTAAAGTAATAATAATAAAATGCAACTCTGATGCTTTACGGTCTAATAAAGTTGTTTTACAGTTTTATATATCAACATATGAAGCAACATTAGCCTTTTTTTGAAGTCATATTTCTATTTTTGACTCTGTCTTTGCTCCACCAGCTCCTGTAGGACGTTTGAGGCTTTTAAGTTGTGAAATGTTTTTAAACTAAATCATCAGGTTTGTTGTAACTACGTCAGTCGACTGTTTTGTTCTGAACAGGTTGAACAGTGTCTGTCTGCTGGTTAGAGC
The DNA here is from genome assembly GCA_016801845.1 of Polydactylus sextarius. Taxonomy (NCBI): domain Eukaryota; kingdom Metazoa; phylum Chordata; class Actinopteri; family Polynemidae; genus Polydactylus; species Polydactylus sextarius. The sequence continues at coordinate 17,263,243 of CM028927.1, forward strand.
AGTTACATCACTGAAAACGCAAAAGCTGTGGACGGAAAACTACAAAAACTCAAACAAAAAAACAAAAAACTAAGAAAAATGTCACATAAATGTCCTTGTATTAAAATATATTAAAGCTAAAAGACAGTACAAGATTATAAAAGTTGACTTTGGGTCACTTTACACCTGTGTAGTTTGGTCAAGACCTTTGGACCACGGTCAGGACCAGAAGAGTTGGTATCAGTCCAGATCAAAGTGAATCATGGTTTGGTTTATTTCCAACGTGAAAACACTTTTTTTTTTTGGATAGTTTCAGACCAATTCTAGGAAGCTGACACAGGAAATCGTCATCCAATAAACAGTAGAAGAAGAAAATAAACGGAAAGAGAAGCAATGAGCTGTGTATAAAATAATTACCAGAACCACAGCCTGCTTCGATTACCAGTAACACCAGCTGCATGTAGACAAATAATGGTACAATATTTCCAAAATTAAAAAAGTTCTTCATGAGATCTGTTAACAGCAGAAGGAGTCGAGAGCAGACGACACTAAATTGTTGTGAAATTGCCCAAAAGGTTAACGGCAGGTGTGATAATAACAGCGTTGTAACAACAAAATAAATGTGGTTGTTATTTTTTCGTTTATTGAAATGAATCGACTGTAACATTGTTGTTGTCACCGTTCACATTCTTCTACAAACCAATCAATGTCAAACATGAGGAGACAGTAGATGTATTGTGGTTTTTAATAGAAAGTTATTTAGTAATAAGATCAAATGTAACAATGTAACAAAAACTTTAACCTTGTTACAAACTTCCAGGTTTGATGAAAATGCTCCTAAACACAAAAGGTTACAAGGTTACACAGTTTATTCTGGACGGGTTTTTGCAACGATACTTTGTTAAAATTGACCTTTAATCAAACGTATAAATATCGACAGTATCTGTTCATAGAGACACACTCCAGTCTTGCTCTTTTACCTGTTTTATCAGTGTATTTACACAAGGTCGTCTGGTCGGTGAACAACACAGACGTGATATCTGTTCATCAGGTGATAACACTGATGAATTAGGCTCCAAAACCTAACTGTTGATTTTACATTAACTGTGTTAAAGGTCAAAGATGCTCCATAATATGATCAATGTCAAACTGTCGCCGGACCAAGATCCTTGTGTTTTATTTGTCAGAAGTGGTTAAATGTGTTGTTGATGTCATGTTCAGTTGATTACCTGAAATTACACAGGTTGGGCTTTCTGTCTGTTTTCTTTTCTGTTTTGTTTTTCTTTTTTTTTTTTTTTTTTTTTTTGAAGCATTTAATTGCAGCTGAAATCTAGTTTAGACACACCTAAAAGTAGATGGAAATACATCAGAGTTCCTCGCTTTATAAATCAAGGTATTTTAACCAAAATTGGTGCAACATGGCTATTAGAGCCCAACCCAAATTACATGCCCTCTCAGCTACTGCGCCACCTATTTCTCCACTTGACATGTTATTTCTTTTTTGTCTAAAACAACTCACGAGTCCATAACGTCACCCGCTTCTGTCCTGTAGAGGCTGACAAAGTTAGAGGTCTGACACTTGCTGTGGCATGCAGCAGATGTGATATTATCTAAAGTATTCAGGATAAATGTATGTTTCACGTAGGTGTGATTTTTTTAAAAAAAAGAAAAAGATCGGACTTTTAAGACGTGACTCGTCAAAATGAAACTGGCACCGACTGACTCAGCTGCAGCTTTTAAGAAGAGGGAGTGTTTTGTTGTGAAAACTATTTCGCCCATGGAGACATTTTCTGTTTTCTGTGTTCTTGTAACTTCCAATCCAAATAAGAAATAGCAGTAAGCAACTCAGATCAAAGCGAGAATAACCACAAACCTCAAACACAACGGTAGCAGTCTGTCTGTCAAAATAATATGCGACAGCCTGGCTCACTGCCCGTTGCTTCTATGCAACAGTCTTCAGTGATGAGGAGAAACGTGTGAGCAGGTTCAGGTTCAACCTGAATAACAAGCAAACAGCAAAACAACAGCAATCGCAGTGAGGCAGCAGGGAATTGGTGGAAACGCTCATTGTTTAATGTTCGAAGGAACTTTACGATTCTCTGAGTCATCAAGCTGCTGGACTCTTTCTTTTTCCTTTTTTTTTTTTTTTTCTTACCCCCCAAAAAATTCTTCGAAGGCTCTTGATTTGACACCTTCCTCCTCCTCCTTCATGTTGCTTCCTCTGAACACATGAGTTTGTTTTGATTGGTAGAAAACCTGGTTAGGAGTGGTGAGAATGTAGCTCTGGCTCGAACACCAAAGTCCTCAGGGCATCTATAGTTCACAGAGGCTGAAGTCGCACTAATTTAACGACTGGCTGGCTTCGTTTAGGATTCAAATCTCACTTTAATGCCCCTCCATTAGATACAGTGTCTCTATAATTTCAGAAACGAGGCCACGGCATTAAAATTAAACAGGAATGCGTTTATAATTAGAGATTTAACTGATACTTTTCACACCTTTTTCTCTTATTGTAGCTTTCTAACTGCTCATTCTGTGTTAAAGCCATTTGAAAAGCTATTATTGATGATAAATGTATCAAACATTAGTAACACAATAGTTACAATAGTTGAGTTTTGCACCATTTTGGTCCTGAAATCCAAACAATCTGAAATGGTTCATTCATGTTCCCCAGAGGATGAATCACATCAAAGTTACCTTGTTACTCTGTAACTCAGTCTAAATCTCACTTTAATGCCCGTTTATAAGAAACAGTTTCTCCATAATGTCAGAAACCAGGTCACAACATTGAAGTTTAATAGGAAGTCTGACACTTTGAGATTTAACTGATACTTTCCCCAATTTTATTCTTTATCACAGCTTCATCTTTGTGTCATAATGATGGATTAAATATGTGTAGCATGTGTGTCCTGTGCTACAATAGTTATATTTGTCAGAAGTGTCATGTTGGCAATGTCAAATGGTTGAAACGGTTTGTTCATGGTTCCCAGAGGATAAATCCTATTAGAATTACTTTCTCTGTTAATGTAAATTATAACGTTTTAGTGGCAAACTTTAGCAGTCTAACCTGTTAAACTAACATGTAGCCTGGTAGATCTTATGCTTTCTCACCATTAGCATGTTAGCATGTGTGTTAGCATTATAACTCCACATATAAAATATTTGATCTCTAATCCTCAGTGTCTCTACATGATGACGCCTCCTCTGTATGTGATATGAGATGATGCTAATAATGCACAATGCTAGTTAGTGTCCTGTCGTGCAGTAACTTAATATCATAATTAATAGATGTATAGATATTTGGGCTACATCCAAATATCCCTACTAGATACTACGCAGTAGGGAAAAATGAGTAAATAACGAATTAGTAACAAATACCTTAGTAGCTTCCAGTAGTAGGTTAAAGGTTCCTGGATGGCTTCCTACTTCCACTAGGATTTTGCAGTATGCAAGCAATGTACAATATGCTAACTATGCTATCCCAGAAGTCACTGGGAGGTTGAAAAACCATAGAAGAAGAAACTTCGCCCGCTAAAAGTGACATCAGATACTTGGATAAATTAATTACTTACAGTAAACAGTGATCGACAACCACATCTACGTGCTTGTTAGTGAATGGGAATAGAGACAGTAGCCAGGGAGAGATTGTTTTGATATTTTTACAATTTTATTCAAAGTTTGTTTAGTGATAACAGGGGAACAGCAAAAGGGTCAGACGTCCTGTGATGTATAACTGCTTTTCCGACCGTTTCTATACAAACCATTAAAAAGCGATTGCATTAAAATGGAAACGCAGACTGTTCAGTAAATAAAACATGTCCATAGTCATTCACATCACCAATGCAAGTAAAAAGTCGCCGCTATGACTGCGATGCTAACTAGCCGTGGTAGCTAACCATCTGCTTCAAGCCGCAAAATCATGATGTTGATGTAAACATCTGGGTCACAAAACAGGCAAGATGGCGGCATTGTAGTACGTCCGAATTGCGCCTACTACTGGCTGGTTGATATGTAGTAGCTACTACTGCAACGGTCGAGTAGTAGGCGCTCAGTAGTAGTAGTGAATACTGAGGATTCGGATGCCATAGTTTTTCATGCCAGTTAGCATCTAACAGCAGAGCTAGTCTGCTAAACTAAGATGCAGCTCCAGTAGATTTCATATTAGCTCAATATTAGCATGTTAGCATGGGTCATTAGCTGCGTCTCAGGTTGAAGGCTGCATTTGTCCGTCGTTCATTTCGAAGGCTGTTTTTCACGATTTGATCCTTCACAATGCAACGTATCCCAAGATTCACTGCAGCACAGGTGACGTTTTTGATGGTGACTTGACGTTAAAGCTACAGATGTCTTAACCAGAGTAGTAGCAGAAGCAGCAAGTGTGTTTTTAAATAGATCGATAGATCACTTTATTGATCCCTATGGGAGGTTCCCTCAGGGAATTAAATGTGTTGAATTAAACTTTATCTTTAATATGTAATAAAGACAACTTGTTAAATTCCTTCTCAGATATGCGGCAAACTGTTGGCCACTGTGGTTGTTGCTGGGTGACATGAGTAAATATGCTAGGGATGTAAATATGTGAAGGGCGTAGATCGGAAAATCTCCTTAGGCTGGACCGACTCTTTTAAATACCTCTGGTTCGACTAAGTCCCTGGTCAAATTGGGACACAGTTGAAACATGTTAGCATGTTGACATTAGCGTTTAGCTCTTAATGGTTGAATGTTGCATCAGACAGAATCTGTTTACTTCTCAAAATTACATCATTTTTCCATCATTTGCAGTGCCACGAACACTTCCCTGACTTCTGTGTGGTTCAGTTAATGATCTGGAAAAAACCTTTCCAGTGAACATAATCCCAGAGAGCAATTATATTTACTTCAAAATATATTTTTACAAAAACCCATTTTAGCCGTTTGTAAATGTAATTTCTCGGAGGAACGGTTGTTTAACTCGCATCCCTTCAATTTTAGCATCAGATCTCATATTTTAATTGATGTTTATGTCGCAGTTTTTCTGTATCCTCCTCATTTTTGGGTGATTCCTTCAGCATGAGGAGGCTTTCGTGCAAGAGTCTGTATCTATATTTAAAATGATTAATCTGAGTTTGCCATGATTAGCAGGCCTTGGAACACAAGTCGGTGCAAAACCACAGGTTTGTTTATGACAAGTATATCCTGCGAAGGAACAGATTCATTATGCGTCTCATAATCACAGAGTGTGGTGTCTACATTCAGAGTGGCAGTTTGTCAGTAGGAGCACGCCCAGAGCATACCAAACTTGTATTATATGGTAAACAACACATCAGATAAATGTGACGCTTGACCTCCTTTTACCTTTTTTTTTTTTTTTTTTTTATAAAGAATTACATAAGTACATTTCCTCAGGACTCCAGGCGTGTTTGTTTTTTAAAACACTGGTTAGTATTTTCAAAATATTTTCATTCACGGAGACAAACAGTCAAAGACATTTGACATAAATTTGGATGTCAATGGACAGGAGAGAGAAAAAAAAAAAAAAAAAACGCACATCAGGGCGTCTCCAGTTGTCACCTTTACATTCATAGTCAATTCCTGTTGGGTTAATGGTTTGTATAGGAACGGAGGCGTCGCACAGGAAACGGGTTTAAAAACGAGCTGCATTCCTGAAGCGGTCGTCACTTTGTGTTTTCCGTGACATCAGCAGCTCGAAGGACATAAAGTGGAGTTAAAAGACAAAAAAAATCGCCGTCAATTAGCGAGAGAAACGCGTCTCATCAGAGTCATCATGAGCTGCGACATTGTCTCCTGGAGAATAAAGGAGGCGACTCTGAAGTTTTGATGTGTCATGAGCTGAAAAACGTCTTTTGTGGTGTCGGACTCTATATTGCCTCAAAATAGCTTGAATATTACCGGCATTATTCATTACTGGAAGTCTTTATGAGGCAGCTTAAACAGTCTCAGCTCCTCATTGAGCGCGGCTCTTATCTGCAGCGCTGCAGGAGTCTCTCTGCGGTTCCTGTTATTGCGATCTTTTCGGCGTGCAGAGGCAGATACTTGCACCCCAGTCTGGCTGCGGTGGCCGAGCCCTCGCTCTTTTCCACTGGCTCACAATTCAGATTGTATAAACCTTCATGGCAGAAAATAAGGATTGTTTGTTATTACAATGCCAGTCCACGGTGGCTTGAGCGTGTGTTGTTTTGACTCTGAGAACAATCAACTGTTGCAATAAAAGAGACTCCCCTCCCTCTCTCCCCCATCTCTCTCCCCCCTTCCCTTCCCTGTTTATTTACAGCAAAGATTCCTCTAAAAAATGTCAGCGCAGATCCTCGTTTTCTTACTGGAACAAGGCGGAAACACCTCTACCTGCTCCGCTCTGCTTTATGTGACAAAACCAAGATGGTATTTCCTGGTTCATGCTGACAGATGTCAACTTAATTAATCAACTGAAATGAGGTTATTATGTAACTGTGGCGTGAGGGAATCATAAAACCACATCACATTCAGATCCAACTGTGTCGTAAACCTCCAGCAACACTTTGTCATAACAACTGTCCAAACTCCCAAATACTCCCACAGAGGAATGAAAAAAAAAGAAAAAAAAAAAAGATGCACCATGTGTCACAATTTGCATATTTCAACAATAAACAACCAAATGTTGTCGCTCTGTCATCGAGCTGAAACGCTCGATTCTCACGACAGTCGCCATCTTGGCTACGTGGTAGACGAGGAGGGGAAGAGCCACTACTGGATGATCAGATGTCAAACCTGACTGGAGAAGCTGCGAATCAAACTGAAATAAATTCTCAAGTGTATGTTGATGTCATTTCTTTCATTGTTTTTAAGGTTTTTACAGAAATGTCACGCTAACCTAGATGTAGCTTTAGTACCGTATTTTTCAGACTATAAAAAGTCTTATGCGTCTTATGTATTAATTCTGGTTGTGCTTCCTGACCTCGAACCGGTTTTATGTGGTACACGGCGCTCAAAAATCTGTCAAAATGTTTTAGTACGACTTCCGTAAGCTACAAAGCTGCACTGCTTGATGGATTGTCGGAGCGTTACGGCTGCGTAGTAGGAGTCACACATACTGTGATTCAACATAATATTAATATTAAGGTGTGTGTATAAGGACTTGACTGTTTTGTTTCACTGCGCCTTATAGTCCGAAAAATACGGTACGTTTGAGTGATGTTGGTCCAAATCTTTGGTCCAGTCTGAAGCGGGTCATTCATGATCCCCAGAGGATGAATCACATGAAACTAATTTTCTATATCAATGTAAAAATCTCACTTTAATTCCCCTCTATTAGATACAGTATCTCTGATTTCAGAAACTAGATTAGAAACGTAAATTAAATTAAACAGGAGACACTTTCAGACACTTTGAGATTTAACTGTTTTTTCCCCCAATTTTATTTTTTATTGTAGCTTCCTCTCTGTGATAAACCCTCTTGAAAAAACAGAGTCAGTTTCATTTGTTACTGAAGTTAAATTTAGGCAGAAATGCTGTGTTGGTGCTGGCGTAGCCTGAGGGATAATGATGTCAGATGGTTGATCCATCACTTTGATCCAAACTGAAGTGGTTCATTCATGGTCCTCAGAGGATGAACCCTGGTAAAGTTTCTGTAAATGTAGAAAACAAATGTTTTAAAATGTCACTTTAACTTTAACGCTCCGCTGTTGGATATTTCGGATATTTCTTTGTTTGTATTTGTTTGTGTGTTTGTATTTGTTTCTAATAAAGTATAATCACCCTCCTTCTTTCACTTGAGGAAAATTTCCCTGCACACAAATACTTTTAACAGTTAGTTAATGAGCATCACAGATTGTAAATATAAAGAAATAATATGATCCTGAGCTGAATAAATGAACATGAAGGTGATTTCAGAAACACGGAGGAAAGACTTTCCTCTAAATTTTGATTAAAGTGTTTTATTGGATAAGATTGACTTTTTTTTTCCTACTTTGTTTCGTTAAAACTGTTAAAATAATCAAACAAAAAGGCCTCGACCTGCAGTTAATTACACAACAACCACTGTTCCTTTAAAAGAAAAAGGAGCCGTATCATTGTGGTTTTGTGCCACTTGATCTTAGGAAAGTTTTAGAGTGGAGGAGAACAACAGGAAGCTGAGCTGCATGTTTATGGAACAGGTAGTTTACACATGTTTGTGTCGATTTTTCTTTCTTTTTTTTTTTTTTTTAAGATAAAACACAAAAGCTGTGAAGTCAATCACTCCACAGAGAAAAAGAGGCTGAAATGGAAAACTCATTTTCAGCTTTTCCTCTCCAGACTTTTCCATCCTTTTCTTCTGAAAGTGAAGAGGAGGGAAGGAGGGAGTGTGTGTGTTTAGAGTGTGTGTGTTAGTGTGTGTGTGTTGTAGGTATAGTGGAAAGGTGGGAGTCTCTCCTTTCAAAAAGACCCGAGAACAAAACAGGAAACCATCCCGTTGTTTTGGCTCGTGGTCGCTACAAGTGTTTGGAATTTAAAAGGAGACGAATTCACATGTTATGTTCATGTCTGTGCTCAGGTCAGAGCATGTACGCACAAACATACACACACACACACACACACACAGTGGCGGGAATGTGTGGCATGCCTCGATAAGCTGAGACATGAAGAATGCGAACCCCCTGTGGATGTTATGAGCAGCGATCGCTGAATAGACTAAATATTCGCTGCAACGGTTTGGTGACCTTGGTTTCGATCCGGACTCATGTTCTTTGTGGGTCAAAGTGCTGTTGATGTATGCGTCTTTTTTGATTTTGGCTAACGAGCTCAGAAAGCATCATGACCTCTTTTTATTCTGTGTAAACTCGTCTTATCACCACTGACAGAGAAGGACTTGATCTCTGGGAACAAACTGCTGTTGTTGATGTTGTTGATGTTTCCAGTTCCTCGGGCTTCGTATTGTTTTATCATTTCTCTGCAGGTTGTGTTGTTAATCAGAGACTCACTGGCATCCTCTACACCTCGTCAACCGAACAAAGTGACACCAATTCTTCTTTGTTCATGTGAAGGAGTCTTCCTGTAGATGTCAGATTTCTTTTTTTTAACTTGTGCCCTCATGATAAACAACGTCAGCAGAGATGCCTCTCCTGATATTAAAGCTTTTCAGTGCTTCCTATTATTGTGTGAAACAATTTGGTTACAATAAGGTCAAAGCTACAAAGAAGGAAAAAAAAAAAGATGTTTGACCTGTGTTTGATGCACTGAAGTAAAAAAAAAAAAAAAAAACATCAATCAGACGTTTTTGTTTTCTGTGTCACAATCTTTAATCTGTCAACTTTTCCTCTTGTGTCCATGGCGATATTTCATCAGAGCCATCAGGGAATATTTTCAGTTTTGGCACAAACCTTGATGGGGCCTTAAAGATGAAGGTCAGTGTCCTTGTGACCTGCGTCCCCCCCTTTTTTTTTTTGACACAAAGTTACGAGATGTGGTTCAGGTTCAGGCTGTCGGCTCAGTGAGACTTTATCTCGTCAGGCTCTTTGATAACGTTACATCAGTTTCCGATTCATCTTAGTAGGACTGGGTTAAAAAAAAAACAACAACATTTTTTTTTTTTTATTCATATCGATCTTGAAAGATTTGACCGATTCGATCTTTGAATGTTTCCATTTTTAGTTTCCTCTGCTTGTTGTCTCACGTGACCGATATTATCTCAGCAGCTCATGAAAGTTGACTTCTTAAATGATTTCTTTTACTTCCTTTATGTTTTTAATCTTTACTTTAATCTGTTGGTTACTGAAGTAACAAAAGTGAATATTTATGACACGTCCCAGTATCCGCATCCATCAAAAAACAGACCTGGTGTGTAGTCAACACAGTGACGCCTCTGAAACATGGTGGAAATCAAACCACATCAGCAGCTAATTACAACATTCATCTGCATCTTTGTCAAATTTGTAGCTTTAGTTTTGTGAACATCTCTTTCATATCCAAGAAAATCTGGTATTGAAATATCTAAATAATATCAAAAATTGGGGGAAAAATGGGGAACAAAAAGGAAAAACTGATGATTAAATATTGGTATTGAACAGCCAAACCTGCCGAGTCATTTTCCGGTAGATTAATTTAAATTATAACTATAAAAAATAGTCCAAAGAATCAAAAACATAACTGCAAATATTCACATTTTAAGAGAAACGACTGTGTTTAAACTCATTTAGAGAAACTAACAGAAAGAAAGAGAAGAGGCTGCATTTTCCTTTGTTCCTCTGAACCCGACATTTCTCTCGTTACACTCTGTGTTTTGTGTTTACATACAGATGTTGTCACTCAGGTTCAATAGAGTTGACCTCTGACCTGGGAGAAGTACTTCCAGGTGGGGCCTCTCGTGCAGCGTAGACCTCCTGCAGCTACACACAGATACTCCAACACTAAACAAACAGTGATCTGAGAGCTCAGAAATGTCGCACGGATGTCTGGGAACATGCAGACGACACCGAGACGCCTGAATATATATTAAAAAACGTTGTCTTTTGTCAGAATGTAATCATTAAATTTGTCTCTTTCATCACAAAGGAGCCGATCAGACTCCGTTTTTAATCAGTCATCTGGTTGATTTAATTTTTTTCCATCACAATCTGCTCGTGTGCAGCATCATCAGCTGTCAGGACCAAATCTGCTCCATGTGTCGGAGGAATGTTGTACAGGACAAAGGCTGCGACTTGTTGCATTAGTGAAGCTGGAAAGAAAATTATCGTTCCACAGGAATGCTAGTGTGTGTGAACTGAAAGGTCACTGAGGAACACAACATGAATGTGAGGAATTTTCTTTTTCCAAAATCCTTAGCAGGTGCCTGCAAGCATACTTAATGTATATGTAATCTTCCCTGAGGGGACGGCGGCGCCCCCGATATCACGCAAAGTCTCCCTGCGACTTGTTAGTCGTATCGTTCTTCATCTGTTTTACCTGATTTCTCTCCCAGAGCGTCTGCGTGCTAAACGCTAAACGCTAAACACTAAACGGCTCGGTCATTGTATCTGTCCACGACATGGAAAATGTTCCACTTGGAAGCTTTTGATGCCGAAACTGAAGCATGAAATGTTCACAACGGTTGAAGTGACTCTTTAAGGAGTTATGCAAGTGTGTTCAGCAGTTCATGGAAAGTCTGCGGTGAACAAACAAGCTCAGACGACGTTGAGGGAGAGGATGCAGGTCGCTGCTATGTGAAGCACCAGGTGCCACCTGCGCTAGATGGCCTCAACAAGCTGTGTTGTGTCCAGCTTTAGTTCCGTATCTCAGCATTTCTGTCCTCACATTCAGCCTGTTTTTGTGTTTTTGAGTTTCCAGTCAGTAGGTCAGGAATTACCGGGCATTACCGCCAAGGTTCCTGTTGTTCAATGCCATCTTCCTCCTCCTCCTGCTTCTCTTCCTCTTCTTCTGTCAGCTTCTCGCTCAGCTGATAAGCACGATTCCTGTCGGTTTTTCCTGAACTCGTGCTGGGAACAAAATGTTTCAGTACAAACACCTGTGACAGGACTAAAATATCTGATGGATGAAATTCATAAAGTTCAGAAATCTGACCAGGTTTACAGACATGTTTTTTTTATTATTATTATTTAATTTTCTACCAAAAAGCTGCATAAGACTTTCTGGAAAGTCCCAATCAAGTTTCAAGTGTCTCTAGATATTTCACAATACGTCAATAAAGTCAAAACAAAACCAAGTTACAACTAGAATTAATTTAGTATCAGGTCTTTAGACACATTAGACACTGAGACGGTTTAGTTTGAGTCTGAACAGTTAATTACTGATCTAAAGTACAGACGAGGCTAAATTATATGAAATAAATGGACATAAATGAAGCAGTAATATGTATTTATTTCTCCAACGTCACGTTATACTCCAGCGTCTCCCCGACCTCGTTTCAGATAATTATCCTCAAATATTTCTACGACCGTTTCCACCAGATTTGTCTCCGTTTTGATGATTTTAAAACTATGAACCAAAGTAACAAATTGAAATACCATCTGTTCTTTGAAGACTCACAGACTTTTCTCTGTTAGCGCTAAGCTAACGTTAGCCTCCTCCGCTGTAACATTATCCTCTGCTCTCTCCACCATCTGCCGTCATTTTTCAAACACTTCTTGGTCACGTGGCCTACATGAGGATTTTACAGGCAAATTAAGAAACTTGACACTTCTTCTGTCTATATAACATATAACATACACACAACTATGGAAATCAAAATAGTTGGCAAATATTTTAATGATTGATTAGTTGTTGCAGCTCTAGAAATGTATATGTAGTGTCTGGATAAACAGTAATTACTCTTCAGGATCCTGTTATTGTTGGTTTGGTAAAAATATACATCAGCTTCATACCTTTACTACATTTTTAATCCTTTACTGAGTCTTTATAAATCAAGACTATCATAATACGTATTATTAAAGAAGTCATGTACAAGAGTAAAACATGTCAGAAGCTTAGTGTTGTCAGTCATCTCTGCTCCCTCTGGGCATCGCCGGTGCCTCCTTTTTACCCCAAACAGACGCAAACCAGTCGACTCCCCACTCATCCCTGCTCAACCCACGGTGAGCCGCAGGATTACTCCAGTAAGAAGCCGTCTGTCGACGCCCGCGGCCTGTGGCAGCAAAGTAATGGAGCAGTTAAAGAGTGTTTTGAGGCGTGTATCTGTCAGGCAGCGCCGGGTGCTGCAGGCTCGCCGCTCTGGGATTAGCGTGACAGTGGAGAAAAAGGGGCTGTTTCCTCGTATTTGAGCTGACTCGGTGACCTCATTGTTACCTTCAGTCGCTCTGGAAGATGTTTCATAGCGTGGAGAAGCAGAAGCTATAAAGTTTATTGCGTGCATTTGTTGCTTCATCTGTGGTATTTTTGGTGGTGTTAATCAGCTCAACAGGGGTCTGACCTCTGTGAACTCTGGGTCCGGCTTTGATCCAAGATGTTGTTGCCGGGGGTCTCTGAGGGATGGGGAAGGAATTAGGAGAGTTGACACCCGCTAGTGACACCCAGGCAGTGTTATATAAAGTACCTGACGGTCACAGTGAGTAGTAGAAGTACAGATATTAGAGTAGAAGTAAAGACACTCGACCATTAAATAACTTTGGTAGAAGTTCAAGTTAGTGACTAGAACGATTCTCCAGTAAAAGTCTTAAAGTATCTAGTATTTACTGTACTTAACTATGACAAGTAATCTATAATTAAATGTACTTAAGTGTAGAAAGTAAAAGTACTAGTACATGTTAATAAAACAGAAGAATATTATGAAGTTTATCCAGCACTTTAAAACATGGAGCTACAACAATCTTCATAGACAAAGTCTTGAGTCTGAACTACAGAACTAAAGTTGTTCTTTGGTGTTGATGGTCTAAACAGTCTCAGGTAAACTTAGAGTGAAAACATCACATTTACTTTACTCTGATTTTTGTAAACATAAATATTTGAATATGTGAAAATATATCAGAGTAAAAGTGTCATTAAATTAGGAAATGTAAAGAAAGAAACTCTCAAAACAAAAACGAAGCACAGAAGTGAAGTGTTACCATACAACACTGCACCTAGGGGGCGCAATAACAGGATATTTTCAACCGCTAATGGAAAAATGCGAAGAGCAGCTGTCATTTCTACTGAAGTAAAGATGTAAACTGTAATGAATCTCGACTCTGCAGGAGAAATGTTGACGACGCTGTAACGTCAACGTCAACACGCTCACCTATAAAAAATTACACGTCAGTTGTCTTTTTCCACAGACCTATAAATAAAAACAAACAACAACAGCAGCTTCACTTTCACTGCTGGTGAAAATGACAAGTCGACTAATAAATTCAGGCAAATTTTTATTTTTATGACTCCTGTCAGTCATAACAACCAACAGCGAGACTGAATAACTAAACCTCTGGTGATGCGCGAGCTTTGCCAACATATTTCACGCTTAACCAGGCTTTCCTTAGAGCTCATTACCTCAGTGAGACGAGTCATGAGGCGGAGGCAGAGCTACCAGTGACACCAGCATCAGGTCACGATGAGGAATGTGGATAACGCTGTTTGTAAAGATTTGCCTGCATAGAAATTAAAAATAACAATTGTCCAAATGGAGTCGTCTGGAGTTATAAACTCTGTCAGGAAGGTGTTGACAGGGATCTGTCGTCCAACAATAACAACACACAGACATAATGACGCTAACAGAGGTGAAAACACTGTATCTACAATCATCAGTATTTTTTAAAATATGCGTGTAGTCCTGTTTATATTTATTATTATAACAGAGAAAACTATGTGGAAACGGACCAAGCTGTTATCAGGACAAGTATCTCAACTTCATGTCCATTTAGTCAGTCACCTTAAATATTTGTCATTTAAATTGTCACAGAAAAGATTAAATGAACCTGAGCAGTAGATGAGGATTTATAAATTATAAATAGAAAAGATTTAGCTGCTAGAAAAAGTAAAAAGTTAAGTTAATCGTAGCAAAGTTTTTATGTCTGCACACTTTTATTAAATGGAAAAATCCAACTGTAGATGTGGATAGACATGTCTCCTAAATTTATTCTGACATATTTGGTGTCGTTGCAGACTTCTGCAGCAGTTTTTACTTTTCTTTTTGTTTTTTTTTTGACTGACATCCCCGTCGGAGAAGTGCATGTACATTACAGTTTTACAGGCTCAGCACTTGTAAAGCGACTGCTGTGACTGTGTGCGAAGAAGAAACCAAGACACAAGTGACAGATACAGATAAAAACATGATGTTAGAAGGAAGAGTTTGATATTTATTTTGTCAAATTCCCTTCAGATTTGAGTCTTTATGCTAAGCTAAGCTACGCTACGAGCTGCAGGCTGTAGCTCCAATCCGTCAGGGTTGTATCCGTCTTGTCACGTAACTAGAAGAAGAGCGAACAAGCACATTTTAAATGTCAAACCATTTCTTTCTGGTATCTAATAAACAAAACATATCATAACACAGCAGCGACGTTGGCAACAGAACAGCACATCAGCTTCTATTCATCAAATCAACTGACCTGAAGAAGTGAAGTGAAGCTCAGTTAATCAAATAATGTACGTGCAACGTGTTGGATCAGCTGCCATTTTACAATATGAGTTTATTAAAGTGAGGTTGCCTTGTGTTTATTGTGGGATGTGTTGTCTGTAAGACGTGTTTGCAGAAAGACAGAAACCATCTGATTACATCTGCATCTCATGCCTCTCGTGTTTGTCTCTTCCCACAACCACAACGAGCTCTGAGGTATTTTAGGTATTTATGTTGACATTTGGTGAGACCGTGTGGCGGTTTACCGTACGCAGGTGATAACATCACCACGGTAAATGTTGATGTTTCGATTCATCCCCGGCCGTGTTGAAATAATAACACAGTTGGGGAGAAAAAAGTCAGAGAAAGTCGTATTAAAAAGTGAAGCATGTTGAGGTGTTAAACTCTCACCACATCAACAACATGAAGGCGTTAAGAAGAGGAACTGCACGTTAAGCAGCTTCGAACACACTTCACTCTGTTTTTACTTGGTCCCATGCTGCCACTTGGCACTCCAACCTTCCTGGACACGTTTTTTTTTTTTTTGCTTTGTTTTGTTCTCCCGTTCTCTTCATTCCTCTCTTTCTTTTCAGCCTTTTGTCCCTCGACTCTTGTCTTCCTCCGGCCTTTCAGGACAGCGTGCTCCTTTCAGGTTCATTGACCAACAAGCATCCAACACAATAGTTGTGTCTGAGGAATAGGGTTCAACTTGTTCCTGTGCGGAGAAATCCAGTTCTTTCCAGTTTGTAAATGCTGGAAAATACAGACATTGTTCTTGTAATGGTGTTTTATAATACGACAGTGGTGACAGTCCAATTATTTTAGATTTAACTTGCCAACAAATACAACCATATCATGCTATAGCTTATTTTTCTTTGCTGTAGAGCTGCATTGTTCAAAATCCACCAATCCGCCAAGATGACCAATTATTTTATCGTCTTTCAGCAATTTGTTTTCATTTTTACAGCCTGTGACTTTACTGTTTTGGTTTAAGAGCTCAGATATAAACTTGCTGTATAATAGCAACTAGCTAGCTGGTGAATATCGCAGCTAAAGAGCTGGATAGTTCCCTCAAGACAACTAGAAAATAAAGTCAGTGTTTCTCGGACATATCACGTTTTCCATTTCTTTTCAGCCTTTTGTTCCTTTACTCTCGTCTTCCTCCGGCCTTTCAGGTCAGCGTTCTCGTTTCAAGTTCACTGACCAACAAGTATCCAACTCAATAATTATGAGTTCAATAGGTGACAGTCCAATTATTATAGATCCAACTATATCATGTTATATTTCTTTGCTTTAGAACTGCATTTTTTAAAAATCTGTCAATGTAACCAGTTAATTTTATTGTCTTTCAGTACTTTGTTTTGACTTTTACAGCCTGTGGCTTTACTGTTTTGGTTTAAGAGCTCAGATATAAACTAGGTATATGCTAGCAGCTAGTTAGCTGGTGAATATAGGGCAGCATTTAGTCCCTCAAGAGTTGGTTGAGACCAAAACAGAGCTAAAAGAAAGTGAATCAGTGTTTCTTGGATGTAAGTCATCCAACATAATAGTTATGAGTCCAGTTGGCGACCATCCAATTATTTAATATGAACTTGCCAACAAATACAACCGTTTCATGCTATAGCTTGTTTTTCTTTGCTTTAGAGCCACTGTTAAGATGACTTCAGTTATACATCATTAAAGCTGTTATTTTAGTCTTTCAGCACTTTGTTTTGATTTTACAACCTGCGGTTTTATTGTTTTGGTTTACTTTAACCTCAAAGAGCAACTAGCCAGCTGGTGAACATAGCTTAGTATTTAGCAGTTAAAGAGCCAGGTAGTTTCTTCAAAAACAGAGCTAAAAGAAACTTTGATGCATCACATTTCCCATCTTAACTTTATAAAACAATAGTAGGTTAATTCAGATGGATACGATGACCCCAAAATGAACAGAAAAATCAGTAAGTGCTGTCAACCAGTCAGGTTATTTCCCAGTTTTCTCCCATGTACAGTAACTTGCTGGTTATTTTGTTTTGTTCCTGAAAAATAGCTACAGAAGAAATTTCAACTTTTAAACTTTTTGATTGTTGTTAAAAATGTTACAAAATATCCAAAAGACCATATTCACAAAACCTTCTTAAGAAAAAAATTGTTCTTAAGTGGTACTTTTTTCCCCCAAAGACAAAAGTTAAGAAGATTTGATATTCTGAAATAAAATTCTTATTGTCTTTCTTTTCTTAACTTTCTTCTTATGTTTTGTCCTAAGAAAAAAAAAGATCAGAATAATTGAGATTCCTGAAAACTTAGTTCTTAAAATTCCTCTCAGTTTTCTTCTTAACTTTAAGTTTTCTTCTTAACTTTAAGAAGAAAATGGTGGCTGTGTTGAGACTTAACACATTGTTGTGTGTTAAGCCGGTACACACTGTACGATTTTGAGCTGTCCCAGATGAAAGACGACCACCGTAGGAGAAACGTAGAGATATAAAACGGTGGTTTTATGTCGCACCGGTTCAAGGACGACCGTCGTCAACGTCTTGTGATCAAGGATAACCTGCGATAAAGGATGAATATCTCAGTGTGACAGCTGATACGACCTACGTCTTAGCAGCTAATCAACCAATAGAAACGCAGCAGGAAATGATGCAATGGACACCCTGACACCAACGCTAAACCCGAACAAATGAACGCTTGCCACAGTAACTATGGTGGTGCCAAACATATCGGTTTTGGTAACTATGGTGGCGCAGACGGATGATGTACGTTGATGACGTTGCATGTTGACGTACGTCGTAACCTGCGATTCAGTAACTGGTCATCGTACAATCTGCACACATCAAACTTGACATCGTACCCAAGTTTATTACATCCACGTCGCATAGTGTGTCATACAGTGGTCTTATAAGATTGTGTAAAGAGGCCATTAGACTGCTCAATAACTTTTTAATTAGGCAGCTTCCTTGGCCTATACTGTGTGAGTGGGTTTTTTCTATTTTCAAACTAATAAACATTGTTCTGAGAAGTTTGTAAGAAATGAAAATGAAAATGTCAGCAATTCCACTGAAGATGATTAAGAACTTCCTATTTTTTTTTTTCTAATGAATTTACCTAAGTTTTATCTTAAGAAAATGTTTGTGAATCTGGTCTCTGGATAACAAGAAAAACCATGTTAGACTGAATGAACCAAGTGAAATAAAGTATAAATGTAGTTTTATTATCGGGCTAATTTTGACCTAGCAGTTCCTCTCTGGAAAGCAGCCACGAGTCAGTCAGATAAAAAAAGACTTTCTGGCACAAAAAGGTTCAACCTCTTTCACTCAACCATCAGTCTTCCCCAGTCGTCTTTGTCGGTCACTTTCCGTCTCTAAAAACAACAGCAGTCGCTCAGATGAGGTGAGACGCTGGTCGGCTGAGGCTTTCCTCCCTGAACTCACTTTAGAGAAGTGTTTTGATTCTGGTGGTGAAATTGCTCCTATCTACAAAGGGACATTAGATTTTTTTTTTTCTCTCTCTCTCTCTCCCCACCACGCACCCTAAATGCCTCGTTAAGAATAACAACCTAGCTGCCAAGATAAATCATGCCATGTTTTTCACTGGCGGTTCTTAAAGCTGCCATTTCATCATGCCACTGTCATCCTCGCAGCGAAGTTCCTGAGGCAGATAACGAGTCGAGTGTAGAAAGCGATTTATCCTTCAGCCTTTAACGCTCGAAACACAAAGCCCGTTAGCGTCCTCCTGTTTGTGACTTTTGGCAAGTGAGCATGAAAGGGAAATTTACATTGACATGTCCGGATGTCTGCATTGCAGCGACCAGAACGTTGATATGAGGTGTTTTACTAAGGAGATAAAAGAGTCGGACGGGGTCGCACGGCAGACTGAAGAACACAACAACGCTGAGCAGCAGCAGACAGGAAGCACCTCGCTAAACAAATATGAGCAGAGCATTGATAAATGTTATCACTTCCACTTAACGCTGTTCCTTGGAATACCAAACTTAAATGTTTTTACTTTCTTCAAGAAACAAACTGGTGATTTCAATGTGTTTTAAATCCCATTAATAACAGTAAGACTGTGGATTAGTAGGAACTATTTTTCTTCTGCAAGTAAAACTACGACTACTGAGGTGCAAGAAATGTCCAATGAATGAAAAAGAAAAATGTACTCAAACTTTTTACTGATGGTTTCTCATTTTACCAACATGACAGGTGAACATCTGTCATTTAGCTTTTTTAAATCTTGTCCAGGTTTTGAATTATGTCTTTTTAAGTTTGGTGCTTTTTGCTCCTTTTTTTTTTAACTTTAGCTCTTGTAGCTCTCACAGTCTTTACCTCTGGTTAATATGTTTACTATCAAACTGTTTAGAAATTTGTGCTGGTTCATGCAGTTTAACTTCATGAACGATACGACTCAGCACCGAGAAACCTCCTCAGCTGACGATCTCTGACAAGACGTTAAGATATTCACCTGTTATTCAGCTTTTTAAAATCTTGTACAGTTTAAGTTTTACGCTTTTTGTATTTTTGTAAGCTTTAGTCGTCCACTCTACCTCCTCTGCTGCTGCTCTTCTCTTCTCTTCTCTACTCTTGTAGCTCTCATCCTTTACCTCGTTAATTTTCTTACTTTGAAGTTGTAGATAAATTTGTGCCGATCCAGGCAGTTTAACTCCTTAAGCGATGTATAAGCGTTTTTTTTTTTTTTGTTTTTTGTTTTTTTACACCTTTATCATTGGAAACAAATGGAGAAGATATCTGATGCTTTCTCGTTTTTTTTGAAATCTCACTGCTGGGACGTAGACTTTTCATTTAAGCTTCAAACAGGCCGCAGGGCTTCAAGATATTCACCTGTCATTCACATAGTTTAACCTAGAAACTTCATTTAAGCTTTGAATAGTTTACAAGGCTTTGAGATATTCACCTGTCATTCAGCTTTTTGATAACTTGTACAGTTATTGAATTATCACAGTTTATGTTTGATACTTTTTGAGTTGTGTCACATGACCTGTGATGTCATCCACTCTACCTCCTCAGCTGCTGCACATTTCTACACTTTTTCAAAACTTAAACCCTCGTAGCTCCCACGTCTTTGACCTTTCATTAACATCATTGCAGTCATATTGTTGAACTTTTTGTGTAGTTTCTAGCAGTGTAACTTCAGAAACAAAAGCTCACACGGTTTTTCAACGTTTGCTCATTAATCACTGAGATACCTCCTCAGGTGCCTCATTGAAACCCATTAGATCTGACCAGTCTGGGCAAAAACACAAAGTGGGACACTGTTTCAAACCAACTTAATAAATCAGTAATTTTCCACTTTTAACTTCTCAATAGACCCACTGATGTATTCGTGTGTTCAGTAATGTCTTGCGGTGCTGATGATGTATCCACTTTGGCAACGTGCGATATTGTTTTTGGCCACGTCAGGTTTTCAAGAGGTGTGGTGCGCTCAGCAGTTTCTTCACCTATCACGTTACAGTTTCTGCAAGGAAATGCACATTTCTTGTTACGTAAACCTTTAGGATCAATACATTATATGTAAGAGTCTTGTATATATACGTTTAGTAACATTAAAGTATCCGCTTTGTAGTTTTGCTCACCCCTGAGAAATGTTTTGTACCAGTGGCAGTTTCCCTGTAAAATCCTGTGTTGTGCAATAAAGTTTTCAAATTAAATGTAATTGCCCTCGAGAAAGATGTACGTGTTCATGTAATGATGATAAATGGGTGTTTTTGTGACATAAGTCATATAATGTTTTTTGAACTGGTGCAAACACATTTGGCAGCAGTTGCATCAAACTCGAGTCCTTTCATGTTCTTGTCTTTTCTGTCACCTGAGAAATTAGCTTAGCGCTCACCAGTTTTAGTGATGTGTCTTGGAGGTTTGAGCTGGTGAACCTGAGTTACAGTTCAGACTCTAATTGGTACAAAGAAATAATCAGGATTTATCTCAGTTTCTGAAGTTTGCGTGACTGAAATGTTGGATAATGAATGCGCGTGCTGTTTCATCGTTACATAATACTGATTGTTAAAGCTTCATTTGTCTTTACGCTGCAGTAACGTCTCGAGGACGATGTTTACCTGCACCTGTGTGGCAACAATAGACTACATCAGCACTTTAATGAGGCTTTTATATTACTCCAGTTTCTTGCGATGACATAATTGTGCAAAACTCTCAATGACAGCAGGTTAAGGCTGAAAATAAGATTACCCTCATCACAGGAAATATTCAACATGTCGTCATCGTGGTCGCGCTTGAACAAAGCTTCCTACTCAGACTCGGTGCTGGCGACTCGATGACTTGTTTGGTTCGAAACAAGGGGAAACCCATGAAGTCTTTAAGATTTATACAACAGACAAAACACAGTCGAATGACACAAGTGACCTAATAAAATGTTTTCAGTGCGGCGCAGGGTGGATCACTTCCAACCAGATAAACAGGTCCAGTAACTTCTCTTCTCTAGAAGTGTGCGACTGACTGGGCATCGTGCCTCGATTACTTTGAAGCGAAGGTGAAAGTAAGAGGTTAATTTGTTTTAACTTGACCCTGCATCCCTCTGAGAACTGGATGTTACTGTTGATCATCAGCTGAGCCACAACTGAAAAGGGACGAGTTGTTGTCACATACCAAAGTAAGACAAAGAGCAGTGTCACTCGTCTGTGGTGTTATCATTAAATAAACTGTCTGACACTGAGCCAAACGACCTCCTCACTCTTCACACACTTTTTACACGACTGTGATTTTATCATTTAATACAGTGAAACTAGCGGTGTAACAATCCATGGATTTATATTGATCTATCGATTCGGTGATTAATGATGCAATGATATTGATATAAAGTGAAAACATGGATCCGTATCGTCATATTTGATTATTACTGCTCCTTCCTAAATATTCAAACAATGCCAGCAGCCTAGCGCCAGGTCATGGCTGGTAGCCAAGAAGAAGATAATAGTGAAATCAGGAAAGACAAGAATCATGACCAACCTGTACAAGCACCTGAAGAAGAAGAAGCACGACATTGATCCCCGTGCTTTTGCTAAGCGCTAATGCTAACATTAATATTGTCACTATATAGTATAATGTCAGAGTATCACAGCTGATCAACAACACCACATCTAGTTTGTTTCTTTTTATTAAAAACATTTTACCTGGAAAAGCTCGGAAATAAAATGGTCAAATCATATTTTAGTTGAATTTTGTGAGTTGATATGAACTGATTGTGTTGAATATATGATGTCGTCTTATCGATCAAATCAAGATCATATCATGACAGATTTTGATATTGACAAATGTCGTATCTTTGTCTAAAGAATCAATATAATAACATGTCATGATGAAACTTAATGAGGTGGTTTACACCTCTGGTTGATGCTCCAGGACATCATGACCTCACATCTTGACCTTTTGTTAAATGTCGAACACTCAGACCTCAGTAAGAACGAACGAATCTTTATTCTTCTATTTTCATTATTTAGACTGTGTAACTTAACGACTGTAGCCTCCATATCTGCACATACTGTGTATACTTCAGTCACAGAAACAAGTTAGTTATTATGGAACATGCTGCTCAGTGTTTACAAGCCAACAAGGAGCCTGTGTTGTTTTTAATTTCCATCATAAAATAAAAAAAAGAAGCCATGTTTTGGTACAACGTGTGGTGTCAGACGATTACTACTCACTGCTGTTACTACTACTACTATTATTTAACTTTATTACAACACCCAAACAAGAGTGATGCACATTTTGCTTTTATTTCAAACCAAAACATAAAGCTGTGAGTGTTGATAAGCAGCTCTTGTTTCTTTATCTGTGTATAGTTTTAATGTCATGGAGTTTCAGATAATGAACGCAGCGTTTGGGGTCACACCTGCTGACGACGACGACGTCGTCCCACCTGCAGCCTCACAGCTGCCAGATGCTCAACCATCTGTAAGATGTTAAGACGAACAAGTTTTACTTCTGATGACGCTGAATCTGACTTATCTTTGTTTAATAAATGTGACGTCTGCACCTCATGTGCAGCCTCTCACCCTCTTCAGTCACCGTCTTCACTGAAGGTTCAGTAATTCAGAGGTCGACCCCTCCAGTTGTTACGCTGCCCCTCCCTCTCTGCCCCGAGGTCGTGTCTCTGCAGGGAAAAGCCATCACGGCCTGAATGACATCCCCTTTTAAATAGCCCCCCTCATAAAGACGGGGTCGGCGTCCACTAAGACCCCCTGTGGGGATCAGGTAGCTGATTGAGGTTTCACAGATGAGGCGGAGTTCAAGACACATGAAAGGACTCGGTGGGGAAAAGAAGAGATGAGACCCTGGAGCAGCCGCACCCGCCAGGAAACAACCTGTCACTCACAGATCACAAGCAAGAAATGTGAAAAAATAAATTAATATTTGCAGATTTCAGCCTGTCTCCTTATTTAAGATTTAAAAAACAGTATTTGTGAGTTTTTAAGACTATTTTTTAATTGATTAATTTAAAGAAATTAATAAATCCTGCACAACACAATATTTTAAGCTTAAATAAGTTATGTAGAATATATTAAATTATTGCAGTCACTCAGGTCACATGTTTGTGTTCACTTTGAAATGTGGACATTTAAATATTTTTATTGATCATTTATTTGATTGACAGAACAATAATCAAATATACTAATCTTTTTTTAGGAAAAAGTGAAATAGAATCAAATATTTGCAGATATCAACCTTTCTCTTTGCCATTTAATATTTAAAAATGAGCATTTTTAAAGACTTTTTGAAGACGATTTTTTTCATTGATTAATTTAGAAAAATTAATAAAACTTGCACGACAATAGTTCAAGCTTGGATATGTTGTGAAGCATCTTATTAAGTTGTTTCAGTCACTAACGGGTCACATGCTCGTGTTTACTTTGAAATTTATCAATCATTTATTTGATTGACAGAGCGATAATTAAATATTTTTAAGCAAGAAATGTGAAAAAAATATCATATCATATATATATTAATTAACTTAACTTAACTAATTAAACCTGCATTAGACAATATCTCAAGCTTAAATTTGTTCTGTGGCACATTAAATTATTGCAAATCCATACTAAGAGTAGGAAGATGCACTGATAATTGAGTTGTTGAGGAATTTGCTCTAAACCTTGTGTGTGTGTGTTTGTGTGTGTGTGTGTGTGTGTGTTGAGGTCATGACCTCAGTCAGAGGGACATTAATGTTGTTTTTTTTAACATTTGTTTAACTTCAAGAGGAGTTGTAGTTTATCATACATTTGTTACACTTACATTAACAGAACAACTTGACCTCACTGTACCTGCGTGACACGATTAGACGTGTTTTCACTCCCAGCAGGGAAAACCGGATTAATTGTTAACTGTTAAAGGAATGATTTACTAAAGAAAATCAGCAATGCATTAAGGAACACAGCGTTCAGGAAATGAAGAAAAGACCTAAATCATATCAATATTTGGTCAGGGTTCGGCCGCGCTTTGACTTATAACTGCACTGGTTCTCTGTACGTTTACACACAGGTTTTAAAACACTCAGAGCGACTGTGTGGGGGTCAGACCATCTAAAGACGCATCTTTATGACTGTCTGAGTGTTTAGGTTTGTTTTCATGGTGCAGAGTTAATTGGACACCAATCAAACACCTCCTAGATGGGGTAATTTCACGGATAAGAATCTAAACATCTGTGTAGCTTCACCACAAACGGCGAATGTTTCTGTTAAGTTCTTCCATTTTCACGCAGGGTTTTTGTTAATCTTTCTCCTGTTTGGGTTAGAAGTGTCTGAGGATGTGTCGGTTGTCAGCTGACTCAGCCGCTGTTGACAGAGTCAGAGTTTTGTTTGGGAACTGCTCCCCTTCAAACATGCTGCAGGTGCACACAATCTTGTTTAGTTTCTGGGAGATAGCGCCAAAGAAGAGAGGGAGAGGGCGTATTATTCAGCGTTGGGGCGAAGCGACATTATCACACAGATGCACTTAGACTGTGGTAGCTGTGTTGTAGCTGAAGCGTCAGGGGTGATAACAGGGAGTGTAAACACTTTCTCTTTGTGTCTGTCACTCGCTCACTTTGACTGGAAGTCAAAGATTTGCAGTCGGTTCTTCTTTCACCTTGAGACAAACCAAACGGGAGCAGGAATATAAACATTTAACAAGTAGCGTTTTCCAGGAAACGCGTCGTTTTTTCTGAAGTCCAGACTGTGCTTTGGAAACACGGACCGGTGCAGACAGGCACACACATAATCAAATTAGCTGAGTGTAATGGATGTTTACCTGAATTTATGCCACTCATGGTTGAGTAATGGAAGAGCAGCTCAGCAGCTCTGACCACAAAACTGCAAAAGGTGCAGGTTTTTACACAATGAGACAAAATGAATACGTTTACTGCTGCTTGTGTTTTGTCCAGTGGTTTTTTTTTTTTTTTGCATGTCTTGGAAAAATCCACTCTGACCTGTTTAAATGGCATCTAGTGAACTGATTCGCAATAATACCAGATTAAATGTGAGCAGAGGGTAAACTAGTGATGGAAAAGAGCACGTTGTGTAAGATAAAGTGAACAAATGAGGTTTGATTTGACAGTTTTTATTTCTTGTCTAATGAATTTCTGGTTGAACCAAGTTCACGTCAGAGTAAAGAGCAGAGTAAAAACTACTGTTACAGGAGATTTTATTTTATTTCAGAAAAATTAAAGGAGTGTTTACTTTAATACCATTTTCATACCTAAAGCTAAAGCCTCAAGTCAGTTAGCTTAGCCTAGCTTAACTTAGCAGAGCATAACGGCTTGAAATGGAGTGAACCATCCAGCCTGGATCACTGGATTTTTACGTCAAGTGTTTTATTTGTTACTACGTAGATTGTGAAATGTGTTAAACTCACTAACTTACAAATTAAAGCTAAACAGACACACCGTGCTTTATGCTAAGCTATGCTAAGCTAAGTGGTTGTAGATGAGAAACAGTTGAATGTTTCTCATCAGTTCTCAAGCTGTTTCTGTGGCTCATTTTAGAATAAACATGACAACACGTATCAGAATTGATCAGGTCCAGTCAAACAAACCAGTTTGTCACAGAGATGAGTCATTAATTTTTTTCTTTCTGTCGTACTTTGAGCAGCTATGATCACATTTCATACTTAATTCTTCAGAACTTGACTCAACACTTTGAAATGTTGCGCTTGATTTGACGTGAATCTAATAAAAGTGTTTTGCAGCTTAAAAATGGACTTTTCTCTCTTTTGCCTTTTTTGCTGTGATTGTTCTCGTGCCACATCATTTCTCCATCTGATCCTCAGGCATCTCACACATGCTGGGAGATGCCAGGACCAGGACCAGGACCAGGACCAGGACCTGGCAGACTACTGGTCCATGCAGTCATCCATTCACTGGCCACGTTTACACCAACGCTTTTTTTTTTTTTTTTTGGTTGGGCTGCAGACTGACTGACAGATGCTTTAGGAAATGGGACAAAGTCTCTCTGAAAATATGTGTGGAATGCGTAACACAGAGAGCGACAGTGAAACTTTCATAACCAAACTAAATGAAGGTTAACGGTTATCTATCAGTGATGTAAGTGTTTCACCCCATCAGCCTTGTAGATAATTGTGGTGGATCTATTGTACATGTGGTAATTTAGTTCAGTCATTTACTGAGACTCACCTGGGTCAAGGTTATGGGTCAAATATAGTTCATTCTCTGGTTTGTCCTACTGCTTAGTAATTATTATTATAACCACCATTATTACAGCTAATATTTTAATTTAAAAAAGGGTAAAGAGGATAGAAAAAAAAAGTATTGTAACAGGTTTGTCTGATCTTATAAGCTGTGATTTATTTTCTTTATTCAGAAAAATTAAAGAAAAGTTACATTAATAAGCCTGGAGTTAGTTAGCTTAGCTTATCTTAGCATAACGGCTAAAAAACAGGGTGAAACATCCAGCCTGACTCACTGGATTTTACATCTTGTTTTATTTATTTTGCTTCTAAAATGTGTTAAACTTACTTTCTTAATAATTAAAGCCAAACAGACAAATCGTGCTTTATGCTAATCTAAGATAAGCTAAGTGAAGCTAAGTGGCTATACCCTTATTTTTAAGACATGACAATGTTATCAGTTTTCTTCATCTAACTCTCAGCAAAAGTGTAATTTCTCTGAGTCTTCTCTCTCTAACTTAACTTAAAATAAACCTTACTTTATAACCTTTATGAACAATCTATAAACATTCCTATTATTTTTCCTCTTACTGGAACTTTTCATGTATTTTTCAGGGTTAAACAGGAACCGTAGCCCTGCTCAGCTGTAGCCACCCTGACTCATTCCTGTAAATACAGTTTGCTCAGACCTGTTTGCCTGCGCTGCTGCTCACTGTGAAGAATTTGTATGTTTACAACCTGGATGCAACCTGGGATGGGTTGTATCCATGTTGTACCAGTGCTCACATGCCAGTCAGACGCTCTCCTCATTCCTGTGAGATCCCGTATTTATAGAACACATTCTACAGCTCATCCCGTATTGTTGTTACTCCCTTATTTCCCGCCTCAGGATGGGATTAAATCTCTGAACTTCCACTGAACTACATCACTCCCAACAACCACACTTCAAAGAAACCAGGTCCGCGTCGAGGGCTGCAGAAAACAACCAATTTGCTCCATTAATTCTGCTTCAAACATCACAAC
Organism: Polydactylus sextarius; assembly: GCA_016801845.1. Lineage (NCBI taxonomy): Eukaryota > Metazoa > Chordata > Actinopteri > Polynemidae > Polydactylus > Polydactylus sextarius. Next base: position 17,290,816 of record CM028927.1, read on the forward strand.
AAACCTGTAGGTGTTGGACAGAAGTGACATGATGATATCGTGCTACTTGCTGCAAGAAAGCAAAAAGATTCAGCATGTTACGTAATCATCTATGACAGATGATTGAATGGTGATAGTTTCTACAGATATCGGGAATATTAGTGAAGAGTTTTTTTGTTGTTGTTGTTGATAATAGACGGGAATTCACATTTCCAAGCTCTGACATGAACAATGAAAGGCTGAACTGATGATGAAGTATATAAAAAGACTCCAGACAATGAGTCTGAACCCAGAAGTTTATCACTTGGCAGCCGTCCTGTCAAAACAACAACTCAGCTCTTGGTGCTGCCGTCCTGCCCAGAGTTTTCTGTCACTGGCAGTGAGATGGCAGACACTCGCCCAGGTCACTGACCTCTAATAACAAGCTCAGTTAAATCTGCTCAGGGTCAGTGTCAGTCTGAGTAGTTTCTGCAGATACAGTTACAGTAAGTCGATGTCTGTCAGGACATGTTTAGGCTAAACGGTTTAGCCTGGCACCGTCTTAGGTAAAGAATATGTCAGAAAACCCCGCATTATATTGGAAAATATGATTATTTGCTATCATATCTCTCTAAGAGTGAGATAATAAAGATGCATATCAATTTCATATCTTTGTCAAGGTGGAGTGAAGATGTGCTTGGACTATTGTACAAAAAAAAAAAAAAAAAAACTGGAGACGGCCAGGGGAAACATTTTTCTGCAGTGATTTTTCATTTTAAACAAAACCAGACTGGCTGTTTCAAGTCTTTGGATGTGTTAAACCACGTCCAAACTTCTGATTCATACTTAAATGAACAATATCATATTTCAAAAATGTGTTTTTTACATCCATTAAATATCCGTTAAATATATTAGTAGCCTTGCTACAATCTCATTTGTTTGTATGTCAAAATATTTCTATAATACATAGCAGTGACCGATGTATTTTACATTATGAAATATCTTCAGATTATTACTTCAGTTCTGGATGATCTTAAGTTAAAAAAAGTCACTGACATGTTGGAAAATCCAAACCATTTATAGCAGTAGCCTAAAGATCAATGGTGTTGTTATCTTACACTGTCAAAATGTTTAAAAGTGTTAATATAGCAACTGACGAGTGACTGCAAATGGAAATAACTTGCGTAACATTTAACAAAAAAAAAAAGAAAGGTTTTTTGTTGTTTTAAATCCTCTTATTCTAAAGACGGAGGCACAACATTGAAATCGTACTTGCTCTTAGAGATGAAAACTAAGATAACGGCTTTAATCTCTGATGAAATGTCTTTTTTTTTAAGTGACTTGCACAAACAAAGGAAACGGCTTCATACAAATCACGAGCGTCCATCAACATTTACCTTCACGAACGCTTTTCATCAAGTGTTGAGAGAACGACGGAATAAGATCTTCATCTCCATCAGTGTCAACAAACACAGCGACAAAAGAAAAGCAGAAAAAACATCAGGTTACCGTCCTCGCTACTGTAACCGAGCGTCTTCGCTTCTTTATGTATTTCTCTGTGAAATTATCTTCGGCTTCACGAATCATATCAGATATATCTGTTGGCAGCGTTCGCCTGTTGAAGTGTTTTCTCTGATAGTGTGATGATGTTTATTCTAGGTCAAATATTCTGGCACTTACAAGTGACGAGTTAAATGTGGGTCAGTGTCAGATTATTATTATTCTTTAACAAAAATGGAGCCTCAGGAAAACAAGATTTGGAGTTTACAGCCGTGCTTGTTGACATGACGTGACATGTACATGTTAGCTTGCTAAAATTAGCTACTGACTCATGGGAATGCGAATTTTCCTGTTGAGGTCTGAGAAAGAGTACAGGCTGTAAATACTATGATGTGGCATTGGTTCATGCTATAAAAAGTACTTGCATATGTATAAATAAACAAACCTCAGGAGAACATTAACCTATATAGAAAATTTTGCAGAAATAAATCCAGTAGCTGTTGAGAAAATTTCAATGATAACAACCAAAGCTGCCAAAAATTTGCTCATTCTGCTAATGGAGCTAGAGGGAAAGTCTTTGGATCACTAAAGTGGTAATAGTTCGTCATCTGGGAACCATGAAAGTCTGCAACAAATTTTGTGCCAATCGGTTGAGTATATTTTGAGCTGAATGAGTTAAAACTTTGAGCTGATGATGATAGCGCTGGAGGGAGACGTTAGAGTATTATCAAAGTTATTTGAGTTTAATCCTCTTGGGACCATGAATATCACATATCTAAACATCGTTGTAGCTATAAAAAAAGTTGTGTTTTGCTATAAGAATCATCTCATGGGTTATCTGAACATCTGTATTAAATTTATATCTAGTAGTTCTTGAGTTATTCCAGTTTGGACTGTCACAGCTGATGTTGCCAGCCATGGAAAGAAAACGGCGCTACATACTTCACAAACCATAGCATTGTTTGGACTCATCCTCTGGAGACCATGAATACCACACATCTAAACCTGTGGTGCTATAGGAAAATTAGGTATCTCTACAGAGTCAGTAAGATTGATTCTCTGGGAAACCTGAACTTCTGCATAAAGTTTCCATCCAGTAGTAAAAGTCAGTGGATCACCACAGTGGAGGTTTATCATCTAAGAACCATGAAAGTCTGCACCAGTTTGTGCCAGTTGAGTTTTGTGCTTTTTTGTTGCCAGTTGATCAGTTGAGTAAAATTTGAGCTGAATAGGTTAAAACATTGAGCTGTTAATCAAAGCACAATGATAGGGAGAAGTTAGAGGATTATCAAAGTTATTTGTATTGATCCTCTGGGGAACATCATAAACATCTGTCTAAAGTTTCCATTCAATTGTTCTTAAGTTCTTCTAGGTTGGACTTTCATAGCTGATATTGTCATGGAAATAAAATGGTACTTCATACTTGGACTAAAAACCGTAACATTGTTTTATTGTTTGGATTCATCCTCTGTGGCCTATGAATATCACATCATATCATCTAAACCTAATTACAGTGATAGAAAAACTCAGGGATCACTAGTCAGAAGGATTCATTCTCTGGGCAACTTGAACATCTGTATAAAGTTTACATCCAATTGAAAAAATGTCATAAAGGTTCATCATCTGGGAACCATGAATGTTTGCAGCAAATTTTTGTGCCAATCCATTGAGATTAACCTTTGAGTTGGTGACGACAGCGGCACTGAACGGAAAATTCTGCTCTGGGGACCATGAACGTCACACATATAAACCTGATTGCAGTGTTATTGGAAAAATCATGGACGACTTGAGTGTGTAAGATTCATCCTCTGGGCAACCTGAACATCTGTATGAAGTTTCCACCCAATAGTTCTTCATTTAATCCCCATGACCAACGTTGCCATTTCTGAAAAAATGTATTGACACAAATTAAAAGTCATAAAGGTTCATCATCTGGGAACAATGAAAATCTGCACCAAACACTGATCCAAGCATCGAGTAGATTTTGATCTGAATAAGATAAAATGTTGATCTGGATCATCTTTGGATTCATCCTTCATCCATTAACTTGAGTTATTTCAGTTTGGACCAACCGTCTCTGAGTCTTTTAAGTTCATTCTGCTACTTAAAGCTTTTTTCATTTGGTCTGACGTTGACAAATGTTCAAGAGGTTAAATTACCACATCTGGACTGTTCTCAGACTAACACTTGTCAGCCGCTGGAACAAAAATGCAAATAATTCCACCAAAAATGTGCACGTTATCTTACACATTTATCAACTGTGTGCTCAGCGTTATGTAACGTGTTTATATTTAGGATGTATGGAATATGTGTTTTTCATCGTTGCTGGTTAATTTTGGACCGCAGAGTTGAAATGTGGCTGTTTCTGAATCTCTGTGTATAATTCTTTGCATTCTGAACATTCCCTCCAAATGTGAGCATGATATCAAAGTTAAAATGAAGCCGGAGAAGAGCTGCAGACACAACTCATCCTGACGTTCACGTCTGTCAGCGAGGAATTTTTTGAATATCTCAGGGATATTCCTGTAATGCTTCTTTTTTTTTTTCAGTGTTTGTTATGCAGCTCAAGCAGGGAGGGGTTGGGTAAGCCTGAGAACAGGATTACATGCAAACACACAGCGCTGAGAGATACCTGCACTGATTCCCATAATCAACTCTTATGAGTCTGTCGTATCTCGCTGAGATCAAATTCAACTTGATTAAACTTCCCCGACAGGTTTTCTTGTGGGGCTCAGACTCCCGCTGACCTTTCCAGCCAAACACTTAAACTTTGACTCATCTAAGCTGTGAAGGTGATTAATCCCGGCTGCTTGTGCTGCAGCGAGGTTTCGTGAGATGATTTGGCACAGCCCGGGAGTGTTAGTTGAAAACAGGGCGTGTGGAGGTAGAGGAGGGCGTTGGTCAGACGTCAGAAATCGAGGCCAGTCCGCTCTCCTCGTGCAGAGTCCTATTGTTTGACTCCTGAGCTCGAGAATTCCTGTCGAGTCGAGGAGATTCCTCGCTGTGTAATGGGCCATTATGTTAGTGTTCGTTCTATTCAATAGACTAATGAGTTATGCCAAAAGCTAATGTCTCGGGGGAGTTCCTTACATAGAGCTGCGCTGCTCAAAGGGTAAGTGCCATTGTGTTGGGTCCCGGGCCCCCGTCGGTACGTTGTTAACCTCTTCACTGCGTCGCTTACATGGTCGCATCTCCTCGTCACCATTACTTCTGCAGGACTCGATAAAGATTAATAGTCACCGGCGACGTAGAGGAGATTCATTAATTGTCAAGATAATGGTAAAAGCACCGAGTCACAGAAGTAAACAAGGATGAAGCTGATCAGATAACGACATGGGAGCCGACAGGGCTCAAGTTACAAGGTTTTTAATTAAAATGTGTTTTTTTTTCCAATCATGTAACAAAAGAGAGAGAAGAACGAGGTCCAACCAGCAGGTCGGTCTCTATCTGTACCTGCTTGTTGTGTGTCACCTAAACTTTCTCTCCGTTGTCTTTTTTTTTTTTTTTTCCTTTTTCCATCTGCAGCAGACATGTCTTAAAACTGTTTTGCAAACACAAAAGTTGGTCTGTCTGGAAAATATGACATCATTATTATGATTGAACTTGGCACGCAGCAGAAGGAGAATAAGGAGGAGGACACGGCAGCGTTTTTTTTTTTTTTTTCTTACAATGAGCCTCAGGCTGAGATTTGTTTGCTAAATGGGCTGGATAGATAAGACTTTTTCAGCCAATTTGCATTGGATTGTTCTCCGCTGCCAGTTGGAGCAGCTCGGCGATGAGTGATGGGAGCAAGTTGAACCGAACCCCACATCAGCTTGTATGACATTCATCATATGAAACACAAACAGACCTGCTGTCATCTCGGCTCTGAAACTACTGATTTAATTATCTCACTTTTAAAAGCTGATGTTTCTCTGATACAGGAGCATTGATATTAATCTGATTAATGATTTACTGATGTTAAATCATTATTTATATATATATATATATATATATATATATATATATATATATATATAATGTATCCAGGAGGAAGTTTGAACTTTAAAATCACAGTTGTGATCAAATCATGTTGCAAAATAAAAACAAGGTAACTTTCTTGTAAAGTGACGACTTTATACTATATTCTAGTCGTTGTTTAATGTCAATAGATCAAATAAAACCTGAGACTCGATCATATAAAATGTGTTTATCTAAATATATAAGACAAAAATGAGTTTAAAGCCTCAGTATTTTGAAGGTTAAGCGTCGTTTCTCTGCAGAGGTGAAGCAGAAACCAGAGCAGGTTCACGAAACAATGAGATAAAAAGTGACTCAGGCTTTTAAAATTCAGCTGAGTCACCTGTCTGCAACAACAACATGGAAGGTAACGTGTCTCTAAACCAAACAAAGATTATTACAGGCCTGAAAATATAATAAACATGGAGCCGAATGTGTCTTTGAAATCTAAGCTGCGGAGAGAAAACCTTAAACCTTAAATCTACTTTCAGCTGTTTTTAGAAATTGCAGCGTATAAACACCGAGGTTTTTGGCAGCGAGATAAAAGCAACATGGTTTTTATTTGCTCTTTTTCTTCTTGTCTTCCACATCAACGCTTTTATTGTCATCGCATCTGAGTCCATGTCTCCTCACATTTAACTTTATCTCACTTGTTTTTCTTTCACTTTTGCTTTTATGTATCAACTGCAATCTGCAAAAAAAAAAAAAAAAAAACTCAAATATTCACAGAAGATTTTTTTTTTTTTTTAAATAACTGTTAAATTTTATTCAAACTCAGCCACAATATGGCAACTCTGAGGCAACACATTTCACAGAAATGACAAAAAAACAAAACGTGATGAACCGACGTGGATCATCAAGTTACAGTATGTAAAGAAGAATAAATAAATATAAACATAGATACATATTTAGAGGAATCATAAATTAAGATAAATGAAAAATAACATCAAACTTTCTGCAGCTGCGACAGCGACGGCAAATAGTTTCAGTCAGAAGGTCGTGGACGAATAATCTGTTTGGTTTTTGTTTTGTTTTGTTTTTGTTGTTTAGCTGTTTGTGAGGAAAATAACGGCGTTTTATTTTGAAATATAACAAAGTAAGTAGAGGGATTAATGTTCATTCCTTCCGGTGAAGTCAAGTTTGTTGAAATGTTGGAAAAAGTTGCGACGACGACGTCTGAGAAACATCAACGATCGTCCTCGAGTTTCGTTTTCTTTTTTTTTTTTTTTTGATTTTACAGACTTTAAAAAAGTCGAGTCCTCTGAGTTCAGCTTATCTCCAGTGTCTTCATCGACGTGATGACGAGCGACCGTGTTACGTTACGTTACGTCGCCGTGGCGACACGCCGCCGTGAGGTCAGCGTGGAGTCGACTCTCCTGCTCTCACAGCCGTAGAGAGAAGGGGAAGCTTCATTTTTCTCTCCCTCTCTCTTGTCTCTTGTGTTTGAAAACGAGCCGTCGGAGGTGACGTGTCGTCCTCTAGGACGCGGCGCTCTCGCCTTCCCACGCCCTCGCTCTGTGGCGACGTCTCGCCCTCCACTTCTCCAGCAGCAGACGTGTTTTGGAGGCGATCCTGAACGCTGGGGGCGACACCTGCTTCTTGTTGCTGCTGCTGCTGCTTTTCTTCTTCATCCTTCAGGACAAAAAGACAGAAACGGCTCAGTTATGTAAAAAGCTTCAGTTTATGGAGTTTATGTTTCTAATTATTAATGTCTCAGACATTTGGCACCACAAAAATGTGAAACATGACTAAACATGACTATACATAGTTCTCACACTTGTGCAACATTTTTACAGTAACCTCCACTCATCTTCCTAAAAGTTTTTACAGTCATCGTCATTTTTAAAGGTTGGAGGTTAATCTTTTAAAATGTTTCCCTGTAAAACTTCTCAACAAAACACTTCGACATAGCGTGAGGTTTTTAATAACAGCGTCTATTAAGTATCTTTTTATTTTTTTGGGCTACAGAGTCTCCAAGGTGTTGATTTACCTCTTAATCCTGCCCGTGTCTGCTGCCAGCTTGTGTTTGCACTGAGTCTCGGTACAACCGTCGCCTCCGGCGGAGCGGATCACCGAGTCGACCGACGTCTCATCAGACCTGAGAGGGTTTAAAAACACACACATGGATCACCTTTCAATTATTCATCAGGCATTTAAAGAATCGAAACTTGTCTTTGCATGCGATGAAAACTAAAACAGACTCGAGGCGATGATCTGATAATTGTTCGATTTATTGTTTTGTTATAATCTGAGATTTAAAACGGTAAAGACGTGTTTTGTTTTTTTTTTACCTGCGGCGGCAGAAGTTTCTGCACGTGTCGTCGTTTTCACGGAGACAAACGCAGCGATGTCCACTACTACTGCTGCTGCTGCTGCTGCCGCTGCCGCTCGCTCGTGGAGCTCGTTGCCATGGAGTCCAGCAGCGCGCGCTTTGTCCTCGGTGCGTTTCCCAGACCATAAGACACCACGCGCCTAAATAGAACGTGGACAAGGTTCGAATTAATTAGCGACAATTAAGATTCGAATCAATTTAAGTAACAATTCTGATTAAAATACATCAGATGTGACGGTTTAATGCGTCTGATTTAACTCTTTTAACGCTTTTTAATTTGTTTAAAAACTTCATATATGTTTTACCTTTTGCATCTTTTTTTGCTAAATTTTTGCACATATACAAGTTATAAAAACCCTTAACTCTTATTCTTATTGTATGAAATGAGTAACGTACTCAGGTGTGTTGACCCATATGATGTCCAGGTGGCAGAAGTAGACGCACTCCTTGTCCAGGAAAGTGGCGCAGGAGCAGCGTTTAGTCCGCACATGGACTGCGGAGGCAGCGCTCGTCTCCGCGGCAGCAGGCGCTGACTGAACTGTAATGAAATAAATGTTAAAACACGTTAACGCTGAGTTGAAAAGCTTCTGTCTGCAGCAGATAACCACGCGCAGACACGCAGGTTTTAGATTTAAATTGTGCAATGATATAAAAAAAAAAGTGTCTTATGATTCTTGTCGGTTGGTTTAACTTACCTGTGCACAAAATCCTGGAGTAAATCACTGATAACATGGAAATAAAAAGGTATAAATCCATTTTAAATCTTTGTTTATGGCCAAAAGATAAAATGAATAATAATCCTCCAGAGATGGAAAATTAATCCGCAAAGTTTTGTCTTCAGTGATCGTCCGCAAGAGATTTGACGCAGCAGCAGCGGAGGAATCAGACTGAGTCTGTTCGTCAGTGTGGCCCCACATGTGCAGCTCTTTGACTTTATACATACTCCCTCCACCTCCTCCTTCTCCCTCACCTCCACCCTCCTCCTCCCCCCTCAGCGTCGCGCAAACTCCTGTCCTTTGGCTCCGGACGCAGACAATGATGTTTGATAGAAACTGCGCTGATAAGACTTGACATGAGGACTTTGAGATGCGTCTGTTGGAGTCAGAGGATTAGAAGAAGAAGACGCGACCTGTGCCACAGAAACTCTCCTTCATGTTGGGACCTGCGTGCAGCTGCTGTTTCACTTATTGAACAGCAGGTGGCAGACAAAGCACAGGATTTGGGTTTAGTATGTTGGTAGCTGCTGCAGAAGAGTGGAAAGTTTACATATTAAGTGCTGTCACTAAAATAGACGTCAGATACATATTAAAAAAAGTTAAAAACAGATGATTAAACAGGATATTTATTCACTTTTACAGCTGCAGAATCAAAAATAAATGAGTAAATCCTCATATATTGACTTTAAAAGGATTAAATAGATGTATTTGTATCCAGATATTCCAGTGGTTTAGTAGTTGGAGAGGATTTTGGACTTCTGATCTGTGTTAGAATGAAAAATCAAAGTTTAATTAACCTCATTTGCTTTTCCTAAGAAATGTAGTATCACCTACAGCGGTACACCCTTCATTACATAACCTGAACAAACATCTTAATCTGGACAAGATTCTTGCTGCAGATTAAACTTTTCAGCTGATAATTGAGAGGCTGGAGCCTGTTTGAGATGTAAATGTTTAAAAGTGTGTGTGTGTGTGTGTGTGTGTGTGTGTGTGTTGCTCTCCAACAGCAGCTGCTGCTTTTCATTTTCATTAATCGTTGAATCGTTACCTGAAGTACAAACAGGCTCCAAAGTGTCTGTTTAATCTAATAGTTTCTCTCCACCATCAGAGGTAACAAACTGTGGAAACAGAGGAGAACTTCATTTACCTAAATCACATATTCAGACTCACCAAGCCAGTGGAAAATTGACCTTGTTTGCTTGTGTGTGTTAGTGAGAGTGTGTGTGTGTGTGTGTGTGTGTGGAAAAAAGTGTGAGGGTAAAGTATCCTGACATGCTGCAGCTCTGTGGCCCCTAATCAGACGCCAGGTTAAAGAGTTTCCACTGGTTGGAGGAACAGTTTGTGCTGCTGGAAGGAGGAGAACTGTGCTGCATATACGTCCTTATTTATTTATTTATTTATTTATTCATTTTTTTAAATTCTGCACAGAAACGACCAAGAGCAGGAGAGTCAGAGTTAGAGGCAGATTTGTTATGATTTGTTTAAAGTGTTTAACTGGTGAAACCACGCAGCTGCCGTCGCCGCGTCACATCAGAGATTTGTTACTATGCTGGAGCTGTGTTTATCTTCTCTGCATTAGCTCATATTGACCTCTAGGGGGCTCTGTTTGCTTTGCTATAACCCTGAGGCAGCAGTGGGTGAGGGGGGAGGTGTAGTTGTGGTGGTCTTTACTGTAGAAGGATGAGTCACCTCCTGAATCGGGTGGAACAACAGAGGTTATCACTATAAAGCCTCTTGAAATGAGAAAAGTTTCCCCTCATTGACGCCTGATTGTTATGTTTGGCTCTGCTCCTTTGAGAGCTCTTTACTATGGAAAAAAAGAGAAAAATCCAAATATATATATTTAATCAAGTGACCGTCAACTGGTCGACAAACAGTGATTTTTAATCAAGTGCTGTCGTGGTGATGAAAGGATTGTGAGGTTTTCTCCTGAGAATTGCACCACGTCACTGCATGAAATCTTTTTCCAAAACCGATATTTAAATTCGGCCACACACATAAACTACATAATCACAGTGAGTCCTTGTATCTGCTTACGGCTGCAAAACAGTGTCTTATAAATCCATTTGTTGAGTTTTTAAATATTCATTTAAATGCTAATTAGGGTTAGATAAAGGTAAGTGTTACAATGTTGCTGTAGGTGATTAAATATTAACTAAATATCTCTTCAATTTTTATTCACACTGTGTATGTTTTACCCATAGATTATTAATTATATATTATGTAACTCATTTAAAATTAATATTTTATCAGTTATAATTAAACGGTGCCACTACAGATTGTTTTATCAGTCAAGGACTAAAATAAATAATTTTGTGTATAATTAGAGCATAAAACTGTGGTATTTTGACTTTAAATTTGACAATGAACGAGGCTTAATGAATTAATTTTATTATTAAAATTGTTAATTAACTAAGCAGTTGATTATTGCAGGTTTAATTCTTTATGATTTAGAATAAAAAACTATTACTACTAAACTACTAACTAACTAACTACTACTGAAAAAATATTAAATTTCAGAAATAATCACTAGGAAAGTAGAACTTCCATAAATGTCTCCTCACAATAGTTGTATGGATCAATTCACTTTTACTGTTATTATCTGTAAATTATTATCTGTTATTTGTGATTTATCATCGTCCAGCAAACTGACAAAATCCACTGACACCACTTTAATGTTTGTAAACAAATTTTTACTGATACAGTTAAGAATATTGATACAGAAATGTAAAGCTACTATAATGCACATACCTATGGACTTATGAATCATAATGGGCACTAGATGGATTATAATAAATAGTTGAACACAACATCTGTACACAGAAACATTGCCCCATAATCCATAGAAATGTACATATACCAGTACAACATTTATAATTCCATAAATTTACGAATGACAAGTCCTCCAAAATAAAATTGATATTCTCCGTTGTTACGCCTTTTCTTTACTTCTACTTCTTTTGAAATAAACACAAGCAACTACTGAATTCATAAGGAATTATTTACAGGTTCCCAAACAAGAAACTCCATAAAGGCACAATTGTCTATACAACATGTACAAAAAAAAAAATGTCTGGAGCTGACAAAAAAAAATAAAAGTAAAAAAAAAATGATTGGTCGTCATTATAATTATCATATGATTGCACATACAATATGAATGTCAGCATCTGTGCTTTGAAAGGTGATTTGTAAAGAAACAAACCCCTGAAAAGTGTTTTCAGTCTTACAAAGTGACGAGAATTACAAAAAGGGAACAAGAAGAGCTTTTCCACTCAGGTGGCGATGACCAGTCTGTCTTCATCGTCGCTGGACGCCTCATTATAGTCATCAGCGACTTTCTGCCAGCTGGTCACTGGTGGTGGTCTCGGAGGTGCTGGATCACTCGTTCCCTCAACCGGCGACTCCTGAACGCTGTCTGCCTGGGTCTCAGGAGGAGGCGACGGATGCTGCTGTGGGGATTTAACTCGTTCTTCCCTCTCTACAGTCTGTGTGAGCTCTGCTCCGGGGCTAACCCTGCTGCCTGTGGTCACCTCTGGAGAGCTGCTGACCCTCGAAGGAGCAGGTGGTGAAGCAGAAACGCAGCCCTGCAAAAAACTGAGCCCCTGTTCGTTTTGAGATGGCTGTGCCGTTGGCGCCTCGGGGCTGCCCTGCCTCTCTGACGACCCGGGGAGAGGACTGAGAGTGGAGAGAGGGCTGAGAGAAGGAATGATGGCGGGTAGGGCGATGTTGACGATCTGCAGGCCTGGGACATGCGCCTGAGGGCCCGTGCTGCTTTGAGAGGTTGGATTTGCAGCTAAGACCTGCAGGCCGAGGGTGGCGTTGAGTGTGAGGCCTTGTTGGGGCAGCAGCTGGGTAGAGGCCAGGCCGGTGTTGGTCAACCCCATGAGGTTCAGCGTCTCCAGACCCATTGGTTGTATCGTTTGTGCCTGGAGACCAGCAACCTGCCCCAAGGGGAAGCAGGGAACAACGCTACTTATTGGTTCCTGAACCACGAGCGGTTGGGTCTGCAAGCCCTCCGGTTGTGGAGGAGTGTTGGGTGGAGGTAACGGACTTGTGTTTCTGTGGATGACACTCACTGCTGGGATGGTGAGCTGCACTGGACCGGCCTGGATTGGTACAAAGGTGGAGTAAGCTGCGAGGCCGGCGGGCACCAGCTGGATCCCCCCAACTGGGACCATGCTGTAGGAGGAGCGGGACGGCTGCTGGGAGTGCAGAGGCAAGTGACTGAACAGGTGGGTCTGGGTGTCTGGTCCCGGTGTTTGGGATAAACCCTGTGGGGGAAAGTGCACAGGACCTTGAGAAGAATAGGACGACGTCTGAGTGCCTCGGTCCACTGGTGGACCAGAGTCACTGGCAGCAGGAGGGGTGGCGGTAGCATCCTGTGGAAATGAAAGCTTGAATTAGTCTTGTTTTGGCACAACTGTGGCACAAATCTATGAGTGGTGAAGAGGTTATGAGGCACTGGCACTTGATCAAGCATCATAAGACTATTCACCTTTCAGAGCATTCACAGGAGTTTTGTGGAAGTCCCTCACATGCAGGGTTAAAAGTAAGGGTATGGATAGGAAAGAAAGGAGGCAGGTGTGGAGGAGTGGGGAGACACACATTGAAAATACATGGGTCTCACCTGGACTAGCTTGGAACCCTTTCCAGGAACAGGGGGACTAGGGGGCACATCAAAGTCAGGGTAGTCGATGGACATCTGCCTGCATGGTGACACTGGACTCATCATGTGCACTGACTCTGTGTCTGAGGTGTACAACTCGGCTGTGGTGGAGACAGGAGGAGGTGAGTTTGGGAGGGGTACTGGGCTGCAGGAGGACCCGGAGATGGGCATCTGTTTGCTCAGGGACACAGGGCTCATCATGGGAACAGATTCTGAGTCTGATGTGTAGGATTCAGGGGCTGGAGGCTGGGACAGAGGAAGGGACACTGAGCTGATTGACATCTGGGCGAGGAGGGCGCTAGGAGGGACTTCAGCCTCTTTGGAGGAGATGTGCTGAGGGCTGGCAGAGACAGAAGGATTGGTAGACAGGCCAGATTCAGCCTGGCTGTCCTCCTCTTCCTCCTCGTTGTCATCATTCTCCTCATCATCGGGGCCGTCGGAGTCGTCGCCGTCTGAATCTTGACGGTCAGCGCTGCTCACCTGACTTCGGTCTCCTGTGGGTGACAGAATAAGTCAGAGGCAAAATCTATTCTTGGTGTTTGGCAGAACATATGAGTCACCGGAGTTGGTGTGAAAAAAAAGAGAATCATTCATTGCACATGGTGAGAAAAAAAAAATCCACCTCTAAAATCTACAATCTAGTGATGTTATGTGCTGCTGCAGTAACAGTATTTCACACCCAAGACCCAAGACCACCAAACACCCCGGAGCTCCATCAGACGAGGAAAAACAAATATGCTCTCAGAGACTGGGACCGGAGAATGCTTTCAGGCGGCTTCTCTGTTTTGTTTGTTGTTTTTTTTTTTTCTAAAATTAGATGCAGCAATTTCCTCTTTCTAAACGCTGTGCATGCTGCCCACATGCGCTTTGAGTTAACAGAGGAAGAAGCTGCATTTAGAATTTCTAATTAGACCATGGCAAGCTACTGATCGACATAGCAACAGAGCACACGAAGGGACAATCCATCTTTTTTTACATCTCATGCCATTAACAGGAAAACTATTCAATCAAGGGCAAATCTGCTGTTATAAACCGAAGCAGATGGGATAAACATGCAGCAATACACTGTAAATAAACACCCGAGTTTACAAATGATTGTTCATTTTATATGATCAACGATGGCTTTGAAGCCTTAAAGGTAAAAAGGCTGAGTGATGAAGCACCGTACCAGAGTCCTCTGCATCCTGATCCTCAATGAGACCCTCAGGTACCCCCATCTCCATGCACTTCTTACTGTGGGCTTTGGATTTCATGTGTTTGGTCAGATTTCCTGTATGAAGAGAAGCAGTTAGGTCTTTAGTGGTGGGTAGAGCTCAGAAACAGTATCTCAGAGGGAGTTTATGTAAGAGAATGCGGTCTTTGGGCAAGCTGTATGTAAAGGGTGAGTAACTGATAAAGACATTTTTAAATGAACGTGGGTTGCTCTGACACCAAGTACTGTTCTGCAGTGTCGCGTGGGTAGACAAGTTCGATAAAGAACGGTGAATCATACTGTCTTGGTTTAAGAGATGGTGGAACAACATTTTTAATTTCATAACTTCTAAAAAGGACAAAGTGAACTGCAGCAGCTCAAATCTATTAAAACACATCATCTTACATGTCAATTGTGGAGCAATTAAAAAAAAACAGTATTGAGTATTTGTGCCTATATATCCAGTAGCTTCATGTGTAATGCATCATTACATTACATTTCAAATTATTTTAATTAATTTTGATTTGGGTTGTTACTGCCAGAAACATATTGATTACTGTTGACGGGGATCTATGACATGACTTTACACAAGCAAGGACGCAGTTGCTTTAAATTTAAAAGTGCAAACATCGATTATGTGTCAAGCTCTAACCTTTTGTCTTGAAGGAGAAGTTGCAGTGGACACAGTGGTATGGCCGGACGTCAGAGTGGGTGCGGATGTGTTTGCGCAGCATACTGGGCTTCTTACAGCGGATTCCACATTCTTCACAGATGTATTTTCCGCGGCCACGCCCACGCACATAAACATACTCCTCATTAGATTTGTATCTAAGGGATTGCATTAGAATCATTAGTGACACATAACATACAAGATAGGCATATAAAACCGAGCAAATATAATGTGCATAATGTATCAGAATATGTATTAACCTACCCGCCATCAAATATTTTGACCCGTCTTGGTTCTGCTTTAGATACTAAATCCTTGTCTGAGTCGTTGCTTGCTTGATTTTCCGGTTGCAATTTACCTCTGGTCTCAACTGACCCAGACCGCTGGGTTATTGGCACCTGCAGAAAGCAGAAATCATTTATGCCTTAAATTATCTGATCAAGAAACAATGCAGGTTTATAAATAATAGAAATGGAAAGACATTTTACTTTGTAGGAATTTAGTACTTACCCTGGGCATGGCATCTTTCAGCTTGCCCGAATAAGACAAGAAATCAGATTTTCCACTTGTTCTTATGGCTGATGTGTAGTGTATTTTCTTGGAGCTCTGCTTGGAGTCAAACAGAGACATGACCACCTTGGTGGGCAACCCAAGTGGGTTAGGGTTATTGGGGTTGACGGTCCAGGCAGCATACGCTGAAGTCTTCAGGTCAGTCTGTTGAACGTGAAGAGGTTTCCGCTTCATCAAGAAACACCATGTGAAGGTTGTGGCTGTCTTCAGGCTGGGGAATGACAGGCGGTGACTGTCTTTTGTGTTGACTACAGATACAGATGTGGTCAGTTTAACCTGACCCCCATGGAAACTGGATGGCCTAATGGGGGATTTAGCAGGAGTCCACCTCTGTTCTTCAGGTTTCTCTTGGGGTCTCAGGATATTGTTTGCAGGTATGGGGGTGCCCTGGCTCCCAGGTGTAGTATTCAGGGCAGTGCTTGCCTCCTCAGGAATAACAGTGCTTGTGTTCTTATCCAGTACAACACTGTCTGGTGACATAGGCTTAACATCATCAGTAGCCTCTGAGTCTTTCTCCCCATCAATTTTAATCTGGGGTAGAGGCGGAGCCTCAGTTTCAATGGGACTGTCCACTGGTTCAGTTGTGCAAACCTGCCTGACAAGTGTTAGCTTCCGTTGTCGGGTCACCTCTGACATCTTGGAGTTTAGATAATTCACTGACCTGCCATCAGTCAGACAGGCCACGCCGTGCTCATCCTTCGCTCGTTTTTGATGCTTTTCCATGTAGATGTCCAAACTGTTGGCAGGTGACAGCATTCGCTTACTGGAGGCAGTGGGTTCTTGCTGTGGGCATAGAGTTACTGATGCCAGTTTCTGTGTGCAGTGTAAAGAACCAAGAGAAGGTGCTCGCTCTCCAATATGGTTATGAGTGGTAGCTGCTTGAGTTTGAGTCCTATCCTTCTTTGCAGTTGGTACAGCATGAGTATCGCTATCAACACTGTGAGTGGATGAGAGGTTATTTTTATTGGACACAGAGGGAGCTGGGTGCATCTGTTCATGAGTGATCAGGATCTGTGGTAATGGTATAGATCCTGCTTGGGGCTGATCAAACTGGTCTCTGCGTTGTTCACCTGGCAAAACAGTCTGTGTCTTCATCTCAGAGGCCTGTTGACTGGGTTGAGTGACATAAACATTTTGGATTACATCTGATGATTTTGACATGTTTAAAATTGGATTGGCAATAGGTATTGTTAGAACTGGCAAGGCTATCTGAGTTCCCTGTGTGCTGGAGAATGAAAATGTTTGGCTTGCTCTCAGAGTGGGGCACTGCAATTGGTATTTGGGCACAAAGCATTTTTTTTCTTCAGAGTCGGCTGGTTTGTTTTGGACGTTGTCACGACAAACTAATATCTGGCTCAGTGGCTGTTGTACCTTTTGACATATTTGCACCCTTGATGTTTGATGCCAAGGGTGCGGAAGGCCATGGATTTGAGGCTGCTGAGTTGGGCTGCCCAAATTAATACTTTGCACCATTTGCTCATTCTTTTGCAATGGTGTTTCACCACTATGCAGGATAAAAGGCTGAGCCATGGGGCGCCTATTGGCAACATGAATCTGCTGAGATCTATTCTGAGTTAAAGAGCTAACATTTGTAATTGGAGGTTTATCTAGCGGTATGACTGCTTTCCGAATTGGTTGCTGACTCTCTGGGCCTATCTTTAAAGACATCTGACGAACTAAAGGCCCCCGTCTGCGTTCAATTAGTGGCACCTGGGTGAGCTGGGAGATGTGTCCACCTTTTGGCTGGCCAGCAGGGGACAGAGATCTGCTGGGAGACACATTGCCACAGTCAAAAGACTTGCTACGGTAGTCACATGAAATTTCCACAGATGGTTGCGTGCAAGTGATCTGTTCAGATGCGGCACGCCTCATCATTCCTGGCACGCCAAGAGTGTTGAAAGCTGTTGGCATACTGTGATGCTCAGGAATTTTGCCGCTACACTCCACTCGAGATGGGCTTTCTGACCTCGATGGCTCATCTCTGTCAAAAGATGCAGAGATACTTGAACAACGAGAAAGACTGCTGTCCCTGCTCAGGCTGCGTGAGAGGCTGGACTCAAAACTGGACTCACCCGAGGAGTGGTCCATTTGAGCGAGACGAATTCTTTTCTTTTTTGGGGGAAGTTTCTCTGCCGGTAATTTTGATAAACTCTCGCTTCTCTGAGGCCAGTTGAACTGATCTGCAGGTTTTTCTGCTTGCTCAGTAGTTTGAATTTCATGCTCTCTGTCAGGCTCCTCTGTTACCAGAATTTCAGGAACTTGGATGTTATTTTGACGAACTAAACGAGACTGGTGGACTGGAGTTGTATTTTCACCAGTTGCTACTACTGTACTTTCAGTGCATTGTTCCTTTCTTTGCTTTTCATAGTCAGCAGTTTGCAGTTTGGATATTTTTTCATGATAGTTGTCTGCTGTGACATTTACTATTGCATCTGTTTTGGGCTTGTTCAGGGGATCTTTCTCCATACTGTCGACAGGAGAGGCTCTATCAATGGATTCTGTCTCAAATGAATTTGGCCTGCTGAGAGAGTTAGTATGTCTGATGACTGATGTACCACTGCCTTGCCTTTGAATTTCCCCTTTAGTGGAAGTGCTGATCTGGGTCTCTCGTATTGGTGACAGCCTGGAATCTGAAGTATTTATACCTCTTGCAATAAGCTGAGTTGGAGGTAGCTTTGACTGGTTGTTTTTGTGCTGTATGTCTACTATTACAGCTTGTTGAGAAAAAGTCCGATTTGCCAGAGCTGTCGGTTGCTCAAAACTAACAGAACAAGGTGGAATGGTATCAGTTGGAGATTGATCATCTTCATCTCCCACACTTTTCATTTTCCTTCTCTTCCTAATTGATGTCTGTTGATCAAGTATTCCTGGGCCACTTGCAGATCTTGGGACTAAGGGATGCTGTATGTTAACGTGAAAAACATCTTGATCAGTTTCTTTGACAGTGATTGGCTTGTTTTTTGGACCATGAAGTTCAGAGCAATAGAATTTCTTGTGAGTTTCAAAATTCTCTAACTTTCTGTACCGGTTACGACAGGTTTCACACTCATACATTGTGCCTTTATTCTGCAGAGGTTTTCTGTTTCTGTCCTGGTTGTGCTCAAAAGATCTGCTTCTTTGCATCAGTTCGGTGGAACTGCTTGGACCATGATAGCCCTCATCCATAGACCGAACAGAAGGGAGGCCATGTCCTTCACTGGTGGAAAAGTCTTCCACTGCTACTTGTCTTACTAATGTACGAGAATGTATTGCTGGATTTGGGGTTGATGGAGCTGATGAGAATACATCATCATTCAATGAACTAATTTTGTCATCAAATGACTGACAAATACGCAGAGGGTGGGGGACGGGGGCAACATTAAGGGGAACAGTAGAGTGTCCAGGTGTAGTAGGCATAGAGTTACTCCTTGTAATTGGCAAACAATCCATTGGTGGGTATTGAGAAGGTACAGAGAGAAGAAAAACTTGCTTAGATTTATCTGTGGGGTGAATGGAGACTTGGGGATGTCTGAACTGGAACTTGATCTTCTTCCAATCGGTTTAAGATCAAACTGAAAAGAGTCTTTAAATATATATGATTTAGGGGAGTCTATGCTACCTCTTCTTGAGAGAGATGTCCTCCTTGGCTTTACACTGTCTAGCTGCTTGTTGTCCACTACAGCCTCATTATCAGATATTAGCTTTGAAATTCGTTCTTCTAGAGACAATGCTTTGGCTTCTAATGGTGGACGCATCTGTCCCTCTGTGGCTCGTGGCTTTTGTTCAGCTGCTACATGCATCACTGTGGCAACCACTGGAGGGCCATTTGGAAGAGTATTCTTGGCAATGTCAATGTCTACTGGCGGAGTTATTTTTACAAAAGGACTGGGTGGACTCATTGCCTGGTCAGCACTTTCAGAGCGTGAGAAATAGCCAGAATCTGTACTTCCCAAACTGCGGGGACTGAGTAGACACTTAGCCTGTTGCTGTTGAGAAAAGTCTGTTGCTTGCTGCCGTTGAAGCTGAGCATGTCCACTTAACAGTGGAGACTTACACTGCTGGTCTTCATCTTCACTCACAGCATCTAGTGAGGGATTTGTGCCGTCCACCTCTTTCAGAGATGACAGGACTGTGATGTTTGATCTCAGACTGGCAGTTTGGAAGTCCCTTTGCCGTTGTGCGGCAGCTTGTTCGGGTGCTGCACCTGTGACCCTTGGGCTATCTGCCCTCAGAGGTGAAACATTAACTGGGTATACAACAACCTTTGGAAGTGTAGCTGTCACTTTGGGCTCGTGAGCCCTCTGGCCTTGTGCTGTCTTGATTGATTCAAACACAGCTGATGAGTCCACTTCCCCATGACTTGCTTGGGATGTACCTGCACTCTGTAAACTATTTTCAGCTGCCACACTGCTCTGTGATGAATCAGGGTCCAAGTCAGCAGTGCTACCTTCTTCATCACTGTCCCCACTTTCCTCTGCCTCTGAATGCGTCCCCAGGGCTTTGTCCGATTCTTGAGATAGCGATCCACCACCGGATTCAGAGCGTGCAATGAGACCCAGTTTTATAGCATGAGCATGTGATTTCTTGTGCTTGTACAAGTTGCTCTTGGTTTTGAATGAGAAGCCACAAGTGACACAGGGGTATGGTCTTTCTCCTGTGTGAGACCTGATGTGTTTGAGCAGTACACTGGGTTTCGCACATGCTCGATTGCAATATTCACAAACATATTTTCCTGGCTTCTTAGGCTTTTGGTCCTTGGAAACCTGTTCAGCATTAAAGTTCATTACAGTGGTCATCTGCACTTGGTTGCTGCCAGGTGTAACTGGGACCTGAATGGTGCTGGGAACACTTGCAGAGAGGGACTGGCATGTGTGCACAACGGGTGGTTGGCTTTGTGGCAAAGCGTTGGAGCCTGAGGGAACAGGTGCGTGAGTTATAGCGGATGGTCCAGTATTAAAGCTCATGTGCAAGCCGGGCTTTTCTGGATTTGAAGCAACAGGCATAAAATGCGGTGGAGCAAGTGGAGAGGACTGCATGGGGGTACCCTGTGTAGATGTCTGTACGTTTCCCTGTAGCGGTGCTGCAATGCCAATAACATTGCCTTGTTTGTCAATGTAATACGTCTGCATATGGGGAGGTTGGGTCTGGAGACTGACATTGACAGCTGGCATTGTTGTTAATTCACCGCTGGATTGAGCTTGAAGGGCAGAGGTTGGTTTTCCAACGGCTCCGACCTGCAAGGAGTTTTTCCTCTCAGCCAGTGTACTGAAGTCGGGCTCCATGGCCTTGAGTAGGACATCAAGCGGAGCGCTGCTGTGGTAAGGATCTCCCTCAAAGCTGGAGTCTTGACTCTTGATGTCTTTTGGCGGAGACACTTTGGCAACAATCAGAGAGCCTTCCTCTCCATCAGTGGGCTCAAGTGATGGTGGCCTAGAAGATACTGCTTCCTGCTTCAGCCTTTCAGCATCACTTGAAGACGACCCCTTGTCAGGGGATGCTGCAACTGGTGGAGCATACTGTGAGTCACTTTCTCCACTGGGTGGTGATGAGGGATTATGGGAAGGACTGTTCGACGAGGAGGTGCAAGAAGGTGTAGTTTCCTTGGACGGTGCTCCGTGAAGTTCAGTTTCAGGTGTTTTCGACTGCAGAGGTTTCTTCACTGGAGATTTAGGAATTTTCTTGAGTTGATTCTCAGCAACAACCTTTTTCCTCTTCAGACCTTTTACGTTATCTGCATTTCTGCGACTGCTCTCAGATATCCCTGCAGAAAGAGACAACAATGAGAAAAAATAAGCAGAACTGTATAATAATATAAGCATAGAAGTTCCTGTTGAAAAACTAAATTATATTTCCTCTGCTGAGGAGAGAAAAAATGTCCTTACAGGCAAATAAAAGAGCCAATAAAATAACATTTATTTTAAAATCAGTAGTTATTTCTATACTAAGAAGAAGCTTGGCAGTACACGAAACTGTGACTCTGTTTTTTCTGACAATAAATATCAGTTATTTCAACTAAACCAGTTTAACACATCGCTCTCCAATAATGAATAAACAACTTGGCATTTATTACCCACATTCTGCACAGAAGCAAAATTACACGTTTCTAAACCAAAAAAAGACTGAATTTAATATTAATTTAACACCAAAGAATTTGTGCAAACTGAACACAACGTGAATAAAAACAGTTTACTTTTAGTACCATATGATTACATAATTAATATACACCTAATGTGGTTGTTATATAACAAAATCTTGTGAAAGATCTTATAAAATCTTTCACTAAATCCAAAACAGCTCTACATGATCAGTTTTATCAATGCAGAGGCTGAATGAGATACATTCTTAAATTTAGACGCTTCACCTTTCTTTTTATTTATCTGCTGTATGACTAATACCAGAGGCCCACGCTTCATTACTTACATAAGTCAACGATAATGTTTCCCTTCCTTTCTATTCAGATAAAGTCGACCTATGACGACTTAGCTGATCAAAAACAAGCTGACAAACAAATGAACATGAATGTTTTCAACACTAAATTCCAATAATAATAAAGGTCTGTTCATAAAAGGGCACACCCATGGCGTGGTCCTCTATGATCTGTCGGGCTGCTCCTGCAGTAATGAGTCAGGCGTGTGTTTTTAAAGGACATGTTGCATAAGACTCGCGGTGCCCGAGTCACAGTTTCCTGGCTTGTGAAGGTATTTCCCAGAGATGAGGTCAGGGTTCCTTCAAGGCATCTGGCTTAACTGGATTGAGGAACGCCTGGTCTTTACATAGAGTAACTCATTCTCAAACGCAAAGCCCTTTTAAAGCAACACACACTACAAATATAACACACACTTGAAACAAACATCCGATTTTTCTAAAATAAGCTGTTCTAATAACAACGTTAACAGACATGGGAAAAGGATCAGGTCTTCCTACCCACAACTACAGACAAATCTCCATGATCTCACCACAAAAATGCCTCATAACAAACAACATTTGTCAGTGTCCATCTAGAAAAATCTGCTTTTGTATAAATATTTATTGTAGTATAAAAAAATAAAGATCTTTTCTCAGTAACTGACAGAAATAACTTTGTTTTAAGAGTTGGTTGTCGGAGGGATTAACCTGTTAACCTTTGACTGACAGGCACATCAGTACCTGCTGTACTTGAAAGGGGATTGAGATATTTTTATTTGTCCTCTGTTTCTATTTAGCATCTCCACCCAAGTCTCATTTACAACAGCTGATACAGTCAAAGCTCACATGTCCTGCAGATCTGCTGGGGAGTTTTTCTTCCTTTTTTAAAAAAGTGGACAGTGATGCTGTGATGATATGAGCTCAGCTGATGAATTCTTGGTTCAAACAAACTCGCTTTTCTGTCTGACTGAAGTTGCATAACAAACCACTTGACAAAAGGATAATGTGCTTCATGTGTGTGAGGAAAAAAAACACACACGTGTATAAAGATAACAGCTGAAACATGAGACTTTTAAAATGATTAACTGCTAAAACAAAAAACCTAAAACAACAACTGATACAATTAAATCCTGATGAATCAAAAACTATCTTTTAAAAAGTCATCTTACCTTTCTGTGAGCCTTTAGGGTCTTCAAGCTCTTTCTGTGCCTCTTCAATTTTATCTGCAACACAAGAACAGAAACCATTTTCAGCACGACGAACGGCGTTGCACACACACATTAACACACACACTCGCTCCACAGCAGCAGAATGTAACTAATGATACCAGCGATGCTTCCCACACAGCTGTAGCAGAATGAAGGCCCTTTCAAATGAGAAACAGATCTTCTTCCATAGCTGAGACACACAGAGAGAAAGAGACGATGGAAACTGGTGTAATCATGATTGGGGGGGTGAGGAAGGGGTGAGGAGAGAGGAGGGGGTGGGGTGGTCGCAACCATTTATAGAAATACCAGCACAGCCGTTACTGACATACAGGTTAAGTTTGCAAACTTAACCTGGTGGGTTCATTCTCATTATCGGTGCCGCATCTGAACCCACGGATCAATTTGCATATTCAAATGTCATTTTCACCTCTCGGGGGAGATGAATTCACTCCCCTGAGACCTTCAACGCCGAGCAGCCGTCACCCACAATCCAGCAGGTGACGAACTTGTTTACATGAACCATATGTATGTGTGGGAAGTGACACAGTAATCAATATTAATTATAAACGCAAGCTTAAGGTGGCGTGAACGGGTTATACGCTGAGAAAGTAAAGACAGGTTCACTGCTGCAGAGTGTGTAAACACATCTAATCATCGTCAGTTTAAACTGAAATCTGATACTTATAGTAGTTATATATATATAAATGAATCTATTTTAATGAGCTCACTGCACAGATGTAAGTGCATCAAATCACATCAACCGCAGAAGGGAAAAAAAAATGTCCGTTTCTTTTCCCATGACCATGGAAACTGGAAAAAAAAACCAAAAAAAACTGAGGTTTCTCCTACGAATCCTCACAGAGCGGTGGTGGTGGCGGTGACAGATTTTGTCCCGAACTGCAACAAATGTTAATGAAGAGTGAAAGAGGACATTTCCCAAAATGAGCAAACGATGCCAGGAAATACTCAAGAGGAGGGAGGATGAAGGGGAAAGGGGGGGCAAAGAGGCCACAAAGGAGGTCAGTAGATTATGTCATCATGTGTATGTGTGTTACTATAGTCACACCCTCTTCCCCCCCCCCTCTTTATTTCTTTCTCTCTCTCTACATCCCAGGCACACGCCACAGATTACATAATGCGTGTCCCCACCCCTGCGCTGCCGTGGAGCAAAACAAAGGCGCCCCGCCAGCAGAAACACAGCAACCGAGGAACACGAGGATGAAGATGAAGATGAGGGGAGAGAGGTGAGTGTTTTAATGTTTACATCAAGTAAATCACCATCTCTGTTTTAACAAAATCAGAATCAGGTAGGTTGTGTTTTTACTGGTTTATATATATAAAAAAAAAAAAAAAACACACACAAAAAAAAAAAACGAGACAAATCCTGAAGCCCACCATCGTCACCCCCCACCTTCCTCCTCCTCCTCCTCCTCCTCTAAGAGTCATGGTTACCGCAGCTCAACCTCCATGTCGCTGCAAACCGCTCTGAGATGATAAAAGCTTATTTTAGCGGTTTAGAAGATTTTTTTTTTTTTTTTCGTTTCGCGTGTGCTTCATTGTTTGCACAGCTTGATACATGTGTCTTGTATTAGACCGCACCGGCAAAACCGAAGCATAAGTGATTACTGCCCAACAAAAATCTTATTAGTGGTTAACATATGGCAGGAGAGACCAGAGTGTAAGCGATTATATTTCACATTGACCTTCTTACATAACAAGCCACAAACAAGACCCCCTCGCACTGAATGACACCCGTGAAGCAGAAGATGGAAAAAGAGAGAGAGAGAGAGAGACAGGAAACACCAGCACAAATGAGTGGAAAGGGACAAGGCGGCGTTATACACCAAAAAAAAAAACTAAAAAAAAAAAAATTCCATCCACAGAGTTGGAGTTATTAAGGCAGCAGGGAATCATTACAGGGTCGTTCATGTTTCCTTCATTATGGCTGCTGGTCTGAGCGACGGCTGCATGTTTCACTGCGGAGACTTTGACACATTTATCACGGCCGCTCCCAGGAACCAACGTAAAACGGTGGGAAAACAAAACAAAAGGTGACTGTGAACCTAAACGAAACGAGAGAAAATTCAACATCCTCAACGACTTTAATGACTTCACAACTCAACATGACGTCCAACGGTTGCGTCTTAAAAATCATCAACGAACGATATGTCTGAGAAATATAATGCGGCGTTAAAAAGTCGTAACACGAGTCTGTTCATCTGTCTGCATCTGAATCGATCTTTGATCTGTGCGAAGAGCCCGACGACAAGAAAACAATATGAGGAATTTACACAAAAATGTCTGGAAAACCGGAAAATGTTGTTGTGGAACGAGATTGTGAACGTTTACAAATGTAATCGT
Organism: Polydactylus sextarius; assembly: GCA_016801845.1. Classification (NCBI taxonomy): domain Eukaryota; kingdom Metazoa; phylum Chordata; class Actinopteri; family Polynemidae; genus Polydactylus; species Polydactylus sextarius. The sequence goes on from CM028927.1 coordinate 17,316,372, forward strand.
AATTAAAAAGAAAGAGAAAATTCATCACTTGTATAACGTTTGATCCCAAACAGGATCCAACTTTAATTATAATTTAGCAAAACATGAAACACTCACACACAAAAGTAATGTTTCTCTAACAAAAGGTCAAATTGTTTCCTCTTAAAATTACAAAAGACGTGGATCTATTTCTGAGAACTAAAACATGATGTTAATTCATTGTTCCTTTATCTACATCAGCCAGAAAAAAAAAACAGAAATGGGAGGAAAACCAGAGCACGAGTCACTGTGAAACGTACAGTCTTAACAAAACAGAGAAAATTAGTCTTTGAAAATGAATCATTTGATTGTTTGATCTCAAACGGGTCCAATCAATGATTTTACATCTTAAAATCACAAACGTCGTCGATCATCATCTTTACGTGATGTTAAAACGACGTTTGACTCGTCTTGTGGAGTTATCACTCGCTCTTTATCTCCCTCCTTCGCCACAATAATACACCAAATCACAGATTATTCGTCCTACGTCCCGCAGCGTCCTGACTCCTGATCTTTGATCTGTTTGTCTCCTCGCCGGTCGCCATGGCAGCACCCCCCCGACCACCACCACCTCGCATACATCTTCTAGCCCACTCCTCTCTCCGTCAAGATCAAGCGGGAAATGTGATTTACTCGTGGTCCCCAAGGGCCAACGAGACGACGTCACCGCAGAGGAAGCGTGAGTCGCCCACCTGATGAGAGTTTACAACCCATCAGCCACTGCCAGGAGGAGGAGGGACGGGGGAGGTGGTGCTCAGTGGGAGGCGAAACCCATCGGAGCTTCATTAAATCATCTGACAGATAATAATCAGCAAATCGTTTCAGATCCAAACACGACATCATCAACTCGTTTTGGAAAATGGACGTAATAAACAAAACGTGTGTGTGGAAGTGAATCTCTGTCGGTTTAATGACGACCAGCGTCACATTACCACAAAATGGAAACTTCAGGCCACAATCAGCAGCAGCGTAACTACCCCAGACCCCCCTCCTCCTTACCCCCCTTTTACCCCTCCATTACCGCCTCCACCCTCATCCGCCCCGACTCTGCCTGTTGGCCAACAAATACCCAGCAGGCTCCACTCGGCCTCCTCCCTTCACTGCCAGCTTGTAACACATTCATATTTTGTTCAACAGCTTGCCCTGCTGGGCCTCGCCGTGCCAAATGGCGGCCATCAGTGGCAGCTTTTCATGGCAGCCATATGCACGGCGATCACATGTTTTAGACACACACACACACACACCACCCTCCCTCTTCTTTCTCCATCTTCTGACAACTTGGCTTCTAGTTTTTCTCGCGAATATGTTCATTTGACGGGAGGGAACGGAGAGAAAAAAGGGGACGATTGTTTGTTGTTTTTGCAGAAACAGCATCTGTGAGGGTTGATGTGTCGTCAGTATGCGTGACATCATGCTAGCTTGTGTGTGTGTGTGTGTGTGTGTGTGTGTGTGTGTGTGTGTGTGTGTGTGTGTGTAGGAAGACGGGCGTCCACCGCCGGCGAGAACGAGACGTTTTATCGCGTCATATTTAATGTATCAGGACAAACGGAGGAGGAGGAAGATGACGAGATGGAAGTCGGCAGCTGCCTCCTTCTTTTCTCTCTCGCCATGCAGGAGGAGGATGGAGATTATGTAACCCGAGCACCTTCACCTCCACCGGCCTGATGTTCCCACCCAGCTGTGATCAAACACACACACACACCAGCTGATGTGACGGAGACGGACGTTTTCCAACTAAATGAATCGTTGTAACGTGATTAATAAAAATAACTGATATCTTCAGTGATATAAACAAGTTGAAGGCAATAAACAGACGGCAGCAGCTGTAGAGGAGGAAGTGGTTTGAAGCCAAAATCCAGTGATAAACATGAAGTTAGTTCTTTGGTTTAATTAGTTTTTATAAAACTGTAGAAGGAGGAGGAGGAGGATGATTCGCTGTCACTAGTCAGGGAGGTCTGATCTGGTCACACGACCGTAACGTCGTCCGTCAGCATCTTTATCTCTGACGGACTCGACGTCGTCTCCGTCGACCCCGAGAGGAGATGAGTCGTCTGAGACGAGACGACTGAGTGACCGCCACAGGAAGTGAACTGATGATGATGTGGAGGAATCACCGCCACCGTGGCTGAACTGAGCGCGTCCCATTACCCCGCAGTCTGTCATCATCATCAACCAGCTCAGAGCGAAGCGGTGACGACAGCGACGACGATAACGACTCGCTCCGTTGAATGTAACTGACACGAGAGGAAGGAGACAGAGAGGATGATGGGAAAACGGAGACAGAAGAAGCCGGAGGTTCGACTTGGAGCTTAAACGATGACGGAAAAGAGTCAAAAATTTCCACAGTAGTTTCTACAAAACTGACGTAGTAGTATCTGCAATGAGTCAGAATTAGATTTATAATCTAGTTTATTTATTCTTTAAATTAAAGATATTTAAGCAGATTGTTTACAACTAAAACTATTAACTGATTATCAAAATAATTAGAGATTAATTATATTTTATTATTTGTAACACCGGCAGTTTTTTAGCTGCTTGTTCAGACAAAATTGAACAGGAATCAGTTTTTTTATCAGGATAATTATCTTTTTTGGCCTAAGATCCAAATATATCAGCTGTTAAAATACTTAATATATATAATATATACATAATACATTGTACCACAGGCAATTTAAATTGTGTCCACGCTGCTGATATTTCAGCCACAGCTCTGCTAATATTACAACAGCCGATGTAAATGATCACACTGATCACAGATCAGTTAGAAAATGATCAGATCTGATATCTGAGCTCAACATCTGGACATTTCAGACACAGTCGGACGGTTGCAGCAGGAAAATGTGTTAAAGTTTTAAGACTCTCTGCATCAAACAAAAGGACCGTAGCGAGTCCTGGTCTCACTGCAGGTCTGAGATCAGCTGCTGACTGTTAAACACGCTGCGATGGAGGATGGAGGATGGAGGGAGTTCAGCTCCACACCCTCCACCTGAGGAGGAGTGGGGGAGAAATATTTATACGCAGCACGAAACAACTGAACGGCAACGACACAAAAAAAAAAAAAAAAGAAAGAAAAAACAGCTTTAACTAGAGCTGCAGGCAGATTTTAATAATGTACGTCTGTAAACTGGAGACAGATGCAGATCTACACACACACACACACATGATGAACACCACAGAGACGAGGATTTACCTGTCGGAGTTACTCGTCTCATTTTCTATGATAATAACAACAATTAGAGGAGAAGTTATTACTGCAGCTGCACAATAACTCGTGACGAAGCCGCAAACACCCGACAACACATGAAATATTGATCACACACACTCTCCCTGCTACACACACACACACACACAGATAGATAGAGGTGGAGAGAGACAGTAGTTTGGAGCTGTATCTGTATCTGTACAGCTCTGCTGCCCCCGCAGGAAACTGTAGGTGGAAGAAGCAGCAGACTGGAGGCCACTGATTATTGGGACTGCGTGGGCACCTCTGTGAAAAATTGATATAACGAGAAACCAACCGGGTGGGTAGAGAAGTGTGTGTATGCGTGTTTGTGTTTGTGTTTGTGTGAAGGAAGGGGGCACAAAGATGGATGAACGTAAATCGACGATTATTTAATTAATCAAAAAAAAACCATTTCGATACGATAACGATAATGATGGTTTTCTTTCGTCATCAAAGGTGTGAATTTCGTCTCGTGTCCTGCGTTTGTACGACGTAGTAAAATCGAGGTTTAGATAAATACCGATCTCGACATTTAGGAAAACAAAACCAGATAAAGTTTTGATCAAATTTAAACATCTCACTTTTGGTTTCCATCGGCCGTTGGAGCCGCACGCAAACCTCCGCTTGTTGAGATTTCATCAGCTTCTTATCTTTTTGCAGAAATTTAAAAAAAAAAAAAAAAAAAGAACAGCTGCACGTAAAAAAAAAAAAAAAAACCCTCTGTCCAGTCGACGTCTCTCGAAACAAACTCGTCTTTTATTTACTTCCACTTTCTGGCGTCAGAACCGAACGACGCCTACGAGCCGCGGGACAGGAAGCTCCTTCTTCATATGATTAGGTGTGAAAACGCTTTTTACGACACACAGTAAAGTCTGTGCGTCATATAATGAAGAAGCTGTGACGGGTCACATGAAGTTCAGGACCTTTAATGATCTGACGAATATGTTCAAATTATAAATCTAAATATCAGTTGAAACTCTCAACACAAACTTTTGCAGAAGCGATTGAAGATGGAGGAGAAAAATACCTACTTTTAATTTAGGATTTTATTCGTTTATTGTGTTATTTGGACGCAAAATTAAATGATACAACGATAAATTAAACAATAAATACGGAAGAAGATAAAGATCACATGATCTAAACTTCACCAGCTTCTGTTTTTAAAACCAAAAAATGACGTTTCCATCTTGTTAAAAAGCTAAATACTCACATCTAGGTAGCTTAGCGATTAGCTTAACATAACTAATTAACACATTAATCTATAAATTGATTAACTTCAAAGGATGATTTTGTTGCGTTTGCACACATTAATGCTAGCTGTCTTCATGCTAAGCTAATCACACATTTAATTTGCACATTAAATGATCAAATGATAATAATAAAAAAAAAAAAAACACCTGTTTTTTTTTCCCGCCTCAGTGCACAAATTTAGAAGTGATCTCACGAGATGTTTTGCAAATCAGGAGAACAAATTAAACTGAGGACTTACACATCAGTTGTGTTTTCAGCTTTTAAAATAAAAGAACCAAACGAAACGTCCGAATCATAGCGAGGATCCTCTGGCTGCACCGTCCTGACGCCTACGTGTTGTTGGTTACCACAGCGCCACGGCTCAGTGACAGCACGCCGACTGCTTCCTGTCTTTTGATGCAACCGTCTCATTCAGTTGCTTCGGTGGCAACGAAAAAAAAAAAAAAAAAAAAAACTGAAGCCGAACATTCAAACACAAACATGTCTGACCTCAGTCAAGAGTCGAACAGGAACTAAAGCAACAAAATCTGAAGGATTTGAAATCGTCTATAGGACAAAAAGTTCAGTTCTTACCCACGACTGATGTTTCATGGCACAAACACTCAGCGGCTCCTTTTGTTCATGGGGAGGAGGAGGTGAGTGTGTGTGTTGGGGTGGGGGGGTAGTAAGGGAAACAAAAGGCGACTTGAGAAAGAACAACAAGTGCACAACAAACTCCTGCTTGTGTCAACACAAGCAGTCACAAGTTTCTAGCCTATCAGCTGTGGCGGTGCAGCAGAGCGGGGCGTCGCCGGCGGTTTCCTCCGAATAATGTGACGAGGAGGGGAATTCCTGTAAGGCGCAGGAAGAGAGACGAGGTGGGGGAGGGAGGGGAGGAGGACTCTGCCCAAACAGAGCAGGACGTGTGACGTCACTTAAACCGGTTTTGGCAACCTCAAGGGGATCCTTCTCTCCGGCTCCCTCCCTCTTTCTGTTTGTGTTTGAGGGGGAGGAATTTAACGTGTCCTGCCAGCTACCGGTTACCCAACAACTCACTCAGTCAGTCAGCGGCTGACAGAGACCATTTCTACTTCTTCTTCTAGTTGTTTTTTGACCTTACTGCATCGTTTTCACTTCCTTTTTGGTCGTGAGTTTGCAGCTGTTCAGTTTCAGTTTGCGACAGACGCAGAAAAACACTCGTAAATGCTTCCACGTAAACCTAACGACGTAAACGTGTACATATCTACGTATTTATATATAATATAATATAATATAAGAAAAACATTTACACATTTAACAGCTTAACTAGATTTTCTTTCATTTAGTTTGACTTGATTTCATAAAAAAAAAAAAAAAAAAAACTGAGGGAATCCACATAAAACATGGAGACACCCGCCAGGGATGTTGTTTTTCTTTTTAACTCCAAAACAGTGTGTATAAGTGTAAGTGTGTATGTGTCTCTGTCTGTGTGTCTGTGTGTGTGTGTGTGTGTGTGTGTGTGGGCGAAAAAAGTGGCTGGGAAAAGCTGCAGGATCCTTGTGAGTTTTTTTTTTTTTTTTTTAAAGTCAATATTAAATTGCAGCTCTGAGCTCAGAGGCTGTAAACAGTGACTGAGTGACTGACGGTGTTGACACTGACAGGCGGAGATAAAGCTGCAGGTCGTTGAAGTCTTTTTTTAAAAAGGTCGATATTTAAAGGAGGGGATTCGCTTCACTCTGAGGGAGGGAGGGGGGGGGGCAGTCTTACATAAACATTGCCCTGTTTAACCTCACTGTACTTCTGCTGCTGCTGCTGCATTAAAACAAAAAATAATAAAAGAGGAAGCTCCCTCTGGTTTATTTTTGGATTTTGGTCTTTATGGGGAATTCTGATGGGTTTTCAGTTTGACCACAAAACGAAATACGGATAATTACACAGCAAACATCATGACTAGGCTTTTTAAAAAAATATATTTTGCAGTGTCATTTTACTGAAGCTCAGAAGATTTAAAAAAAAAAAAAAAAAGTCCAGAATCAACACCGAGCTCTGTAATTACACCGAGACGAAGTAAAAGTTGTTGAGAACGAAAATAAGCAGAAAAGACAGAACATCAGCGAGTTTCATCGCATTTTAGTTGAATCTGAATAAAATAATCCAGCGTTTAAACCCTCCAGCGTCCAACGTTCGTTATGTTCAAGACGAGATGTGAAGTTTCCCCGTTTTGCTCTGAACCAACCGGCCGCCCACACTGACCTCTTCATGCTCTGAATACCAAAACTAAACCAAACCAAAACCACGCGAGGCCTGATGAAAAACAAAACTCACACCCAACGTTCAGAAACCTCCCATCATCACCACCTTCTTCTAACTTTGCCTCAACTAAAAAAACTTGATGTCGAACTGTTTGTGGTGAAGCTTCTCGTTCTTTAACACGAATTAAAACTGGTTTCAAACCTTTTTTTTTGTTTTGTTTCTCTGCCTCTGCTCCAGAACGTCAGATTTTTACGACAAAAGAAGAAAAGAAGGAAAACAAATGAGATTTTTTTATATTTTTTGAGGATAAAGTCATGATATGACTTAAATAAATAAAAAAAAACTTCTTCTCTTCTCGCGAATTTTAACTTTATTCAATTTCAGTGTCGACTTTTATCTCAACGATTCGATTCTAATCCTTTTCCTCTCGTTAATTTCGACTTTTTTCGTCATTTGAGTCGACTTTCATCTCACTATTTCAACTTTAATTAGTCATTTATGTTGACTTCGCTGTCAACCTCTTGTCCCTGTTTAATGTCGGTTTTAATCTCAACAAACGAAGTAAAAAAAAAAATTTTTCCTTAATTTTTTCCCATCACAGACTCAGACGTGTCTGACTCATTAACAGACGTTTATATCAGATTATCTCATGTTTTTCTCTTATCTCAGCTCCTCGTGTTGCAACATTCGAACACAGTTTAGGACCTAAATTCAATCTCACTTCTTCTTCTTTTTTAATATTAGAAATTTCCAACTTAAAACAATTAGTTCATCATCAGAGACGACGTCAGAATCGAACGCGGCTCCGTCCAATAACTTCCATCCGTCTGACAGATGTTGTATCTCTGAATCTAATCATGGCGCCGCGTCCTCGCTGGGAGAAGAGGAGGAGAACATTACAGTCTTCTAGGAAAGAAGACAAGTCTTAATTAGATCTGGAGCTTATGAGGCCGAGCGGCGCAGAGCGAGAGCGTAACAAAAGGCAGCGAGCCGAAACAGGAAACGATGGTCTGAAGGAACGCGAGGTCATCGATCATGTTACTCAGCAGACGGATCTTGTTTCTGATTCCTGGCTCGTTTTCACCTTTTATCCTCCTTCTTTTCTCTCTTTTTTTTGTGTGTGTGTGTTTGTTGCGTTGATTACAAAACAAGGTTGTTCTCTCAACCATCACTCGCCTCCATCTTCCGGCCCTCAGGGGGCGGAGCCGAGATGTTCAGGATGTTGTAATCGCTCGAGTGTTTTACATGAAAACACGTGAGATCTGGTTGTTTTTGTTTCTTAATTTTCTTTGCTCGTTGATTCTGAAACGGCTCATCGATCAAACGCGTCAGTGATGAGACGAGACACAGATAGAGAGTTGTTACAGAGCGACGTCGACCGTTGTTGAGCTTCTTCAGCTGCAGCTGCTGCTCCGAGGCTCCGGACGCCGCCAGACAAACCATCTGCTTTTATAGCTCATTTAGGTCCAACACGCCGCTGCACAAACACGACCGGTCGCTGCGTGTAAACACTGGAGGGACATGTCTCGACAGAGGCCTCGTGTGTGTGTGTGTGTGTGTGTGTGTGTGTGTGAGCGACGAAGCATCAGAAAATTTAAATTAACCTTTAAATAAATGAGCCGGAAAAAAAAAACCTCTATAATACGTCAAAAAACACGTCACATCTGTATCGATTCATGTTTGAACCTGTGTCTTTCTTATTCCTGATCGCTCTAATCGTCTTACAGTTGAATTCTGGGATATGACCAATGCTTCTTCTTCTTCTTCTTCTGTGGTGTTGTTGTTGTTGCCGCCCACCTCCAAGCAGCAGGCAGTAGGTAACGTTACATAACTCGCTGAGCTCCAGAGACACGGCGTTCCCTCGCTGTCTTTTCATCTTCCTCCTCCTCCTCCTCCTCATCTTCTTCGTCTTTATTATTTTCTCAATCCTCAATTTCCCCTCCTTGTTTTCTGCCTCTCTCCATCATCATCCCTCCTCCTCCTCCTCCTCCTCCTCCTCCTCATCCTTCTCTCCTCTCTTTAGAGTTTTGTTTTTAAAAACAGTTCAAGGACGTGATGAAACCAAAACCGCTACGTTAACGATCAACATCATCAACAATCATCAGAAACCGATCAAACTGCTCCAACAAATGTCACATTTGAAGCTGCAAACATCAAACTTTTTTCCATTTTTTTTTTTTTTTCAAAACAGCTGCAACAAATTCTCACATTTTTCTTTAATCGATTTTCAAAACGATCGTAGATTTAAGTTTCTGTCGACTGATTCATTGTTGACGGTGAAGTTAAATCTCGTTGTTGATTATTTTTCAGATGAAGCGTCAAACCATCGGCATGTTTCGCGATTCACTGACTCAGAATGTTTTTTTAAATGTTGCAACATTGTTGCCACGTTTCATCAGAAGAAGGTGAAGTTAACTCTTTATAGACGACGGCGTCATTTATTTGATCAACATGGATCAATTAAAAAATTATACAAAATATTTTAAAAAATCAAATCAAATAATACAAATAATATTAAATAATAATAAAATACATTTTAAAAAAACATGATATATATACAATCATTTTTGTAATTTGTTAAAAGGTTTAATAAACGTCCCAGATTCAAAAAATTTGAATTTTCTCGCATCTAAAGGCTTTAAAGGGTTAAATCTTCATAATCTTTTAAATCTCTTCAGTCAAACACTTTGTCTGTGTCACATATTTACATTATTTATTTACATTACTGTTGCAGCATAAAAACAAAACCGTGTCACGTTTAATTTTTACATTTCTGTCGTTTCTTCGCCGTGGACGAGTTTGTTGTTTGCAGGAAAAATAATCAGCTGATGATTTTTTAAAAACAACAAGGAGCCAATTAACAATTAACAGCATCATCATCATCCTGCTTCTCGTCTGTGATTGGGTAATCTGTTCTCACGTCAACGAGCAGCTGATGATGATGATGACAATCATCATCATCATCATCATCATGGCATGTTGAAGAGGAAGAAGTCTCAAGTGTCTAAGTTCAGCTCTGCTCTATCTCTGGACCGAGTTGTTGCGTAACAACCTCTCAGCTCATCCTCCTCACCCCCTCCTCACCCTCAGCTACAGTACACAGGCTTATCCTGTCCGTCCGCTCACGTCGTACGTCAGCGTCCGTCCGTTTCGAGCTGGTGTTGGAGGTTAGAGGAGGAAGAGGGTAAGGGTGGGGGTAACCTTCTGACCAATACTAATGTTGATACTCAGAAATAGGAACAAGAACGAAGCGGTGGCAAACTAGAACAAAACTTTAAAAACTTTTTTTTTTTTTTGTTGCAGCTGTTTTTAATAAAAATCAATTACTTTGAAACAAAGATACCAAACGTTAACAGACGATGTGATGTGAGAAGAAGAAACACAAGAAGAAGAAGAGTGACACAAACCCTGCAGCGAGGACTCGAACACAAAGACACAAATACCTGTTAGAGACGTGTTTTTTTTTCCCTCCTGGATTCAGACTCGTTTTTACGGGGGAACACCTGACGTTCCCGACCAGGACAGACACACACTTTCCCAACCAATAACCGCTGACATTCCTCTCTTGCTTCTGCTGCTGCTTCCCGTAAAACACACACACCAAAAAAAAAAAAAAAAAAAAAAAGGCAAGAAAAGTGAAATGCCTGAGCAGAGCGAGCGGAAAGCCGAGCGTCTGGCTGCCGTCTGTCCTCGACACACAGCTGCGTCTCTCTGCTTCCACTTCTCACTTCTCCACTGTCAGTGTAGCAACCACGCGTCTTTCTCTTTCTCCTCCCTGCCTTCGTCTTCCTTCTCTTCCCTCCTCCTTCTTTTTTTTTTTTTTTTTTAATCCCTCTCTAATTCAGGGAAAGCCCTCCCTGCCTGCCTGAGCGCTGACTTTCCCCAAACAGCTCCTTCTCTCTCTCTCTCTTTATATTAAAAAAAAAAAAAAAAAAAAAAAAAACAAAGCAGGATGGAGCCTCGGGTCCTTAATTCCTCTGTACGTGTAACTCCCTCACAGTCAACATCAGATTAGCTGCTAACCTACTTGTGGCGTACAACCTCCCACGCCCCCGCGCAGGCTATAAATACCCATCTATCCGTTGTGTGCATTGATCCTATCTGTGTAGGCCGAGCAGGCTGGCGGCGCACGCTGAGACTAATGAAGGCGCTAATAAGAGAAACCACTGAAAGACGAATAATCTGCCGTCAGACAGAGACAGACACAGAGAGAGTTAACCTGGAGTTAAACACAGCTCCATGTCTCCGTATTTATAGCAGCGATGATGTGAGATAAAACCTGTCATCAGATACGCAGCCAGTGATATTTACGTTGATTAATTGATGGTTCAACTAATGCTTTATCATGCTAACGGATGAATTCAGTCTTTTTAGTCTCGTTAAATCTATTTGCTGCCAATTAAAGGTTATTTACAGAGCAACAGCCGTTCAAAACCAAAGGATATAAACATTAAAACCAGACAGACTGTTGGTAGCATAAAGTCAACAAGGTGTAAGACAACATCCGTCAAAATAAAAAAACAAAGATATAAAACATCTTTGATGATCTATAATCGATGCTCTGTGTGTTTTCTTTAATAACAACATGATTGAATTAAAAGAAAACTTTATTTTTTGAGCCTGAGACGAGAATTGATCTCAATCTATGAAGCCAGAGTCAGGCTGTGGTTAGCTTCAGTCAACAAACCATGCTAAGTTAAGCTAAGCTAAGCTACCTATCGAGCTGTAACAGTTGTAACCGTTTGTTTTAATGACCTAGTTTAATTAAAAGTTTCTTTTCTAAGCATGAGAAAAGAAAATCAAATCGATATCAGTCATCAAATATGAAGCCGTAGCCAGGAGGTTTCACTGTGACAAGACAGGAAGTTTCTCCTTGTCACATACAAAATTGTAATTGTGCAGCACAAAAAAGGCACAAAACTATGGTAGCTAGTCTGCGAAAATAAATAAGTGAAGATCCAAAAGAGTACGATGAGAATTACGTCGTCTGGTCGGACGTTATCGGATGATTTGTTGGAGGTTTAGAAAGAGATCGTTGCTTCTTATAAAGTTAACAAACCATGCTAAGCTAAGCTGAGCTAAGCTAAGCTAAGCTAGCTATCGAGCTATAACCGTTGTAACTGTTTGTTTTAATGACCTAATTAAATTAAAGGAAAAGTTTCTTTTCTGACAATAAGAGAAAATCTACAAAAAGACAAAAAAAGAAAAAATAATAATTACATGATGTTAATAAACTCAAAACTGATCAAACTTATCAGCCGGTACGTAATCTCATTAGCTGATGTTTTTTTTGGAAACAGGTTGCTGCTTTTTAGAAAGTTAAAACAAACAAACAAATAAAAAACTTCAATCCGACAACTTACAGCCTTTAGATTAATGCTAAATTCAGCTTGATTGATGTTTTTCCTGGATTTAGTTTCTTCAACAATAATTGCTCAATAATCAAACCACGTTTTCACTTCATCGCTGTAGGTCGTGGAGTTCAAACTAGCGACTGAACCTCACGTTAACACCTGCACACTGGACTGCGACTCACGCTGTTAGTCATTCTCTGCACATGGAAAATAAAATCTCAGCTATGTACGAAGCCTGGATCCGATTTTACAAGGAACACCTGAATCTGAACCTGGACCAGGGTCTGAGTCACGAGTTGACGCAGGTTTCACCACCAACAACTGCTCTGACTCTCTCTCTCTCTCTCCAGACGCTGGTTTTTCCTCCTGGTTTGTGTTTGCGTCGAGTCGTTGGAGGAGGAAGTTGGGGACGATCACAGCTCTGAATTCCACAGAGTCGCTCCCCCTCCCATCTCTTCCCATGGCAACAGTGAAGGAAGAGATGGTCTGTGTTATGCAAGAAGATGAAGCTTTGCCAGCAGGCAGCTCCCCCTCTTCCTCCTCCTCCTTCTCCTCACACATATTTTCACAGTCTCCCTATTAACCCTCCATGCATTTGTCCCTATCACTCTCTGAACTTGACTCCATTCTTCCTCTTTCACGCTCTCTTTCACACCTTTAACTCTGGCTCGCTGCCATCAAGCCTCCACCTCCTCCCCTATCCTCCTCCTCTGTCCTCCTTCTGGCTTTGCCCCTCTTTTCATTTTCCACGCCTGTAGAAACACTGCTGCTACACGCCTGACCAGCTTTCCACTTGGAAACAAAATGCGACTCCTACTAACTTGATGATAGTCAGTTTGACATAATCGCTTGATGGAGACTTGATAAAACCTCGCGGAGGGGGAGGAAGGGAGGTGATGACGGGGGAGGCGTGGGTTTTTCCTACAGTAAAACCGTCACAAGACGTCAGCAGCTTCACCGAGTTACGTTCAAGACTTTTAGTTGTTTTTAATTCTGCAACAAATTGAAATTAATAAAAACAAAAGATGGGTCAAGCTACGCTAGCTGGTTAGCATCAACCGAACTTATCAAATGTTGCTTTACAGACTTTTTAACAACATGTAACAACAACACAAGATAATTCATAAACAGGAGACGGACAGAGTCTGTGCAGCTTCATCAAGCTACGTTTAAGACTATAAACATCCTTTTTAACAAGTGAAAATGAATAAAAACAAGACAGGATGAGCTAAGCTAGCTTGTTAGTGGCAATTTAACTCTTCAAAATAGTCTCTGAACTTTTTAACAACATGTAAACAACACAACACATTGTAAGTAAAAGACGACATCATCTGCAAAGAGGCGCAGCAGACGCCAGTGGCAACTTCCAGTCAGGATTTTCAAAATAAAAGCAGACAGGATGCAGGGATTAATATGGGATTAAGTCATTTTGGTCTTTTTCAACCAAATATAATGAAATTATGTCAAATAAAGTGGTTAAAACCTCTTTGATTGAATATTTGTGAATCTATTCGAGCAAAACTAGACATTTGAAAATGTGAAATTCATCTCTGGGAAGTTTAACAGCCATTTTTTTAAATTAATTGATGATGATTCAAAACTGTAATCATCATGTTGTGCCTGCTTATAAAAAAAGGAGAGTTTAGAGTCTGAGCTGAAGAAAAAGTGTGAAATATTTTGTCGCTAAAATCCAGTTAGTCAGAAACATTCACACAAACTATTTTTAACTTAACGTCATCGATGGATTCATTGTTTTATCAGTGACGTTACAGCTCCCGGAGGAAAATATCTGAGTGTCCCCGTTGACCTCCGCTCATCATAAGAGTCAAATATGGCCGCCAACCTCCTGACCTCGCTCTTAATGCTCGTATGTGTGTGTGTGTGTGTGTGAGTATTGACCCGACCTCTTCGACCTCGTCCTCATGACTCATTCACTCAAATCGTTCACCATTGACCTGCTGGAGTCCACAGGGTCTGAGCTTCCCTCTACTCCTCCTCCTCCTCTTCCTCCTCCATCAATACCCAAACACAAACTCCTCAAGGAAACGACCAAAACAAAGAGCTGAGTTTATGAATGAACAAGCAGGACTTCGTGCTACGAGGCGGAGACCCTTGTTTTTTTTTTCTAAGATCCCTTCACAGAGGAAACTTGTTTGCTGACATGCGAAGGGTCCGTTGATTCCCGTAAACCGCCCACAGTCTGGAGTTAAAACTGCTTACAGCTCCATTATTCAGCATCCTGCTTTCTGCTGACTGACGACTGAAGCTGTCTGTGTGTGTGTGTTGCTCTCACACGTCTAGTGAAACCTTCACATGATCACACACCCGGAAAATTAGGCCACGGCTCTTTCTACTCTCCGGTTTCTGTATCTGGCACCGAATCAGTTTGTGATTTCAGTCGATTTTTAACATTTAAAACCATAAAACTGATGTTTTTTCAGTCACTTTTTGCTCCTTAAACCTGAATATTTGTTGATTTTATTAGTTTTTTTGTGATTGGATTTACTGCAGTCTGTGTTTTCACCTATAGGAGGCGCTAAATCAGGTGTTTTTGTTTTTTTCACACTATTTTAAAGCTGTGCAACGTGTTTTAGGACCCAAATATCACAGATTGTTAAAAATGGTATTTTTTTTTAATCCAACATGTTCAAAGCGCCATCGTCGTCGTCATCAGCTGATTATTGTCTCCGCGGCGTCGTGTCAACAAACGCTCGGCTGCGAACGAACACGAGGTTTTTTGCTGCAATTTTCTTTAATCGTTTCAAATTGTTTGTTTTGCTGTGAAATGCACAACCTGTTTAAAATGCTCAGAGGCGGGACGATGAAATAAGAAGCCGGTGAAAAGAAAAACCCCTGATGTGTGAGACGATCGGAGGTTTAATGTTTCTGATCGTTACCGTGAGCGAAGACGCTGACGTTGGATTAATTAGATTATTATTATGTTGCTGCAGAAAACTGTTGCTATTAATACAAAGTCAACACGCAGCAGCTTCATGATTCAATGTTTGATCTGAGCCTGAATGGAAATGGAAATATGATGACGAACTGAAAGTCGGAGACGCGCCTCCGGACTCGACGCTTAGAAACGACCTGATCAAAACTGTAAAAACAAACGTTTTATTGTGTTTTTACTTTTCTACTCAGGCTACAACTTCCTCCACGTTAATTGTTTCCAGACGTGGAAACAACTCGAGTTTAAAATTCACACTTTAGTGAAATCACAGAAACATTAACTTCAAAGAGAAAATAAAAACAATACAATGTTGCAGATTGACTGATTTTTAAGCTCCGCCCCCTCTGGGCACCTAATGTTAGCAACAATTAAAAAAAATAAAACAAAAAAGAATAAGATTCAATTTTTTATTCCTAAGTTAAGTTGCTCTTTATAACGCATCGTTGCACATGATTTAATCTTTTTTAAGTGTATAAATTACAATAAAACCATAGGAAAAATCAAAAGTTTGTTTTAAAAATGCAACTTTTTGCACAAAAAATCTCAAAAACTTCATGTATCAATAAAAATAAAACATGACTAATTAAGTTCAGTGGAAAATAGGTGAAAAATGAAGTGAAAATATGTGTCGGTCAAACCTTAAACTAATAAAAACTATTGAAGTTTATGAGTCAAAATAAAAAGTCGTTTTAGTTTTTGCAGAAACAAAACGTATCAATAAAAATCAAACGTGACAACGTTCAGTAGAAATTAAACTGTGATGTGAATGAAACGTGACGTTTGTTGCAGTTTAGTTTTATTTTGATTCGCTCTGTGCAAAAATAAAACGTATTTTACTCGTTATTGATCCACTGGAGCTCGACGGGAAAAACCAAAGACCAAGATTTTTAACTTTTATCAAACGTTTCCGTCATAATGATCCAAACTGCCTTTGTTTGTTACTGTTTTTACCAGTTTACCAGTTTTCTCCCTGAGCTTCTCCTCCCTCCTCATTGGTAGGAGGCTCCAACAGTAGGACACAAGGCGCAGCACCTGCAGACCGAGGCTCATGCTGCTCTGTTTCCCTGGCAACCTTCACATTGGGCTTTGCTTGTGCAAACCATTAAGCAACGCCAGCTCTGCATAGACACACACACACACACACACACAGCGCCCCCACATCACCACCCTTTTAAGTGTTTCCGGCCAACGTTAGCTTCTTTTTTTTTTTTTGACCATTTTTTCCCCCCTAATTTTTTTTTAAACCTGCAACTCCAGCAGCTTCACTCACGTCACATTTTCCCTCCAAAGTTGTAAAAAAAAAAAAAAAAAATACATAAAAATAATTAAAACAACAGTAAACGGACCCCCGAGGAGCGGTCGCCGTCGAACAGAGGCAGGTTTTGTTTTCGAGGCACAAACATCACCAACGCGGTTCTGAATGATGTGACATCGCTCTCCAGTTTCTTTCACTATTCTGGGTCCGTGTGCTGACGTTAGCACCTTCCTCCTCCTCATCCTCCTCATCATCATTCCCTCTTCGACGCCAACGCTCACCTCGCCGAGTTTCTGCTCAAACAAGTTTTGCAGGAAGCGACTCTGCAGGACGTGAAGCTCTGAGGGTCGACGTTTGTTTCGCTTCTGATTTAACTCGTCCTGACTGAGACCTTCATTAAAACTTTAAGCTCAATAATTTGACTGATTGAACAGCGGCGTTGACAAGCTGTTAATGAAAGACAAAAACACACACGAGACTCTCACAGAGCAGCAGCAGGAGGAGGAGGAGGAGGGTGGTGGTGTTAGCGTTAGCTGTGGTATTAGTCACCAACGTCTCACAAACACACAGGAGTTTGACAGACATTCAAAGTGAGAGTGGGTTTTAGGTGAAAGAGGGAGGAGACTGAAGCTAAAGTTGGACGAGAAACAACCACAGAGCTGCAAACAGTTTGTCTTCCTGTTTTAAAAAATAAATAAATAAATAAATATCTGTGGGTTTGTTTTTTTTCATCTTCATAGAAACAAAACGACAAAGAAAACAAAGTCGTTTCAGCATCTTTGTTAAAATCTCAAGCATCTTATGAAACAGAAATCGAGAATTAAATGAGCACAAAGTGGATTTAAACCTGTTATACGTTGAACTGAGTCTCATTAGTATGAACACAGTCCTCAATATTACGTTTGTTTGTTTGTTTTTTAAGTTGATCTGGGGAAATATAAGAAATTCCTGCTCTACTCTGTGAAATGAAAGAGAAACTAATAAAGACAACAAATTAATCACCAAGATACAAAGTTTGTTTGGTTCTACCTGAAGGAAATTACACAATAAAGTATGAAAGTTACAAATGAATCAACAGACAGAAAAACTAACAAAACTAAGACAGTTTATAACCAAATATTCAAAGAGTAGCAGCAAATTAGAAAACGTGGAACTAATCAAATGGACTTAAAACTGATTAATCAATTATTAGGCTCATTAGGACGAAGATAATCTTCAATATAAGAAACCTGAGAAATGTAATCAAGTCCTAGTCTGAGAAATAAAAGAGAAACTAATGAAACAGAAATGATCCAAATACAAAGTTTAAAGAGTAAACGAAGGGAAAATTAGACAGTGTAGATCCATCAAATGGACTTAAAACTGATTAATCAATTAATTAAAACAGCTACCACTTAATTAATTAACCAATTAATCACCAAGATATAAAGTTGGTTTGGTTCTTCATGTAGGAAACTGCACAATAATATAAAAAAGTTGCAAAAAAACAACTAATGAAGCCAAATATTCACGAGTAGACGGAGAAAAAAACAAATAATCAGAAATCATTGAACCATCAAATGGATTTAAAATTAATTTATCAATTATCAAAATAGTTTCCAGTTGATCAACTAAAAAATTAATCACCAAGATACAAAGTTGGTTTGGTTCTTCGTTTAGGAAACAAAGAGCGTCTGAAACCGAATATTCGCAAGTAAACGAAGGAAAAACAACAAAATATATAAACTGTGGATTCATCAAATGGACTCAAATAGTTTCCAGTTAATTAACAAACCAATTAATCATTAAGTTATTTTGTTTCTGCATCTGATTAAAATGTTAAAATATGAAGTAAATGTCACAGTTTTGCTTCATCAGACGTTAAAAACGTCTCAATAATCACAATTTATCAGCTGACGAATTGTTTCTCGTCAAAACCAGATGTTTCCAGGTGTTGGAAACAATGTTTCCTCCATCATCTCA
This sequence comes from Polydactylus sextarius, assembly GCA_016801845.1. Lineage (NCBI taxonomy): Eukaryota > Metazoa > Chordata > Actinopteri > Polynemidae > Polydactylus > Polydactylus sextarius. Next base: position 17,334,599 of record CM028927.1, read on the forward strand.
CCCCCCTGAGGGCTGATTACCTCACAATTTAAACTTAAATCACATTTTCCATCATTTAAGTTTTATTGTTTTTTTTTTTTTTTGTCTGCAGCGACAAAAGAACCGAATCTGCTTTTTATTTGTTTTTATTTTTTTTTTCCTTCTCCGAAAAAGAAAAGAAGGAATAGACATTAACCCACATTTCACGACCGTCGAGTCCATATTCAATTTCATTCACACAAAATATGACCATAAAAATTCCTGCGAGCTGCTCGTCTCCTCCCTGACAAAGTGAAAGCTTCTCTGTCTGAGGTTTTCACCAAGTTAAACAGACATCCCTGAACCAGTTTCAGCCTGTCTGTTGTAGTTACTGTTGCTAAAACCTCGGTTTATTCCTGCCTCCGGGAGAGAAGTTCCCTTTGTGTGAATCTCGCTGCGTTCACACACACTGTAATTTGAAGGGACTGTACGGAAACACTGGTTTGGCTGCCTGAGCGTGACACAACATGTAAAAATCCGTTCGTCGAGGCCGAGACGTTAACTCTTTCCCTGCAGCTTTGAGTCGTTAACTCTATTTTATAATTTACTGTACGTTTATTTATAACTGATGTTTTGTTTTTTGCTGCGTCGTCGTTTGTTGAAGTGAAACTGTGACTTATGTTTTTAACCACGGTTTAAAAACTGAAACCAAAGAGCTTCTTTAAACACTTAGAAACGAATCAAAACGTTACCATTTATTTCACATTTCTGAAATATTAGGAATAAATAAATAAATAAAAGCAGAAAGTTTCAGTTCTGGACGTTTTATTTCTTTTAAGACCGAACCGTTTGAGCCGCGTTAAAAGTGATTTACATTTACTGCATCAAACGATTATAAAACAACGAGGACTTTTTCTCTTATTTTGACTGTAAAACTGTAGGAATTTTCATATTTTAACATCTGATTAAAACGAGTTTCAGTTTAATTCACTTTAAATCTGAGTTGTTGCAGCAGCTGATGCGAGTAAAAAAGGAAACAAACAACAGCGTTAAAGTTTGTGTCCGGTGTCTCGACCCGGCCGCCGCTCTGAGGTCAAACACTGGTGTCGATCATTAACAGAAACCTGATGAAACAACGACATGAACACGAACCGTCCGACTTTAAAACCTACAAATCTGAACCTGAATCAGTTTAAAGTCGATGGAAACATTTTCCGAAAAGAAAAACTTTCTCTTTTCACTACAGTTGTTCATCGTTGATCAGCAGCTTTAAACTTAACAAGTCGCCTTTTTTTTTTTTTTTTTTTTTTTTTATAAGACAAGAGGAATGCGGAGTCACTTCTATAAACACGGGTGTTTCTAACAAGTCTGGGCATTTTCAGGGGCACGGAGTCGGACTGACGACAAACAGCGAGAGTCGTGTAATAAACTCAACTGGTTGAACACGGTTTTATATTTTTCAGCGAACAAACTAAACATGAACGTTTAATGTCGTGTAAAAAATAAAAACAGCAGCACGAATAGAAAACAGGATTCGTTTATTAAATATTAAAGAAACAGAAAACATATTCACAGAAATACACTTAGAGAAAAACAATCGTTTAAAATGAAACCGTCTCTGAGTCGAGTTTCTTTTTTAACTTCTTCCTCTTCTTCCAAAACAAACAAACTCTGTGATAAAAAAAAAAAAAAAAAAAAAAACAAATCAGGCGGGTGTGAGAGTAAACATCTGACACATCTGGTTCGAGCTGCGACGATGAAGAAGACGATTGTTGACCATCGTTCTTTCTTCATTTTCTTCTTCAGCAGGTTGAAAACAAACCAGACCACACAGGACGACGCTCGCGCCGTCGCCGCAGACGACACCTGTTAGTCACAAATCTGTCGTCAGACTGATGAACTCTGAGGTAGAGATGAATATTTAAAGGTTATTATACATCATCTTGTCTCTTTATTGTGGTTTTAGGTTTAGTTTTTCTTGCTGCGGGTGTTTAAAAGACAAAATCATAAATATTTCTCACCTTTGTCATCAGTCAGGAGTCGAGATGGAAATTTTCCGCCCGACGATTTCGCACTTAAACACGTTTCCTTCGATGCTGAGGTGAAAATTGTCACTTTGTGGAGACACTTACAGATGATGTTGTTACCAAACTCTTAACTGACTTTTTAATCCCTGTTGTGTTGTCAAGAGAAAAACTCCTCAGACGTCAAATCAAGACGTGAATAACGGACGTGTTGTCGATAATTTAGTGAAACATTTTTGACAAAAACTGCTGCTTCTGTTGCATCAAGATGAGATGAATAATATTCATTTACAGTTTGTTTTTTTTTTAATCATTATGAAACTGCAACTCTGTTTGTGTCACTAGTGTATTTTATGTTTAACACTTCTGACGACTTGAAACAACAAAAACTTAAAGTTACAGAAAAAAAACACCGTAAACTTTACAAATTGCAGAAAAAAATATCAAATATTAAATAAAATAAATAGTTGATAGTGATGAAAACATTCTCCTCCTCACTGCGTCTACGTTTATTGTGTCCAAAAAAAATAAAAGTTGTGATAAAAGTTGCGGCATTTTAGGCCTTTTGTTGCAATTAAGTTGCAGTAGCAAATCAAAGTTGCGAGATTATTTTTTTTTCCTTTCAAGGGGAAAAAGTTGCAACAAGTTGCAACATTTGCAACAGTTGCAACATGCAAAGGGAAAAAGTTGCAACATTTTCCCCCTTTGAAAAAAAAAAAAAAAAAAAAAATCCATCTTCCAAAATTGCAACTTTGATTTGCTCCTGCAACTATGTTGCAAAAAAACGCCACAACTCAAGAGACTCAAGACTCAAAATCATTAGTTAAAACAACTTAATGACGTAACTGAGATAAAACAGGTTTCCATGTGATTTGAGAGTAAAATCAACTAGTTCAGGTTTTACAGTGCAGTCTTGTCCAGCTGCAGGTAAATAATGTGTTTTATTACAATAAAGTTGCAGAAGCAAGTCAGAGCTGTAAGTTTTTTTGCTCTTTTTGAAAACAAGTTAAATTTTCAAGGGAAAAAAATCGCAACTTTATTGCAACAAAATGCCTCAGAAACATCGCAACTTTCATCGCAATTTTAAAGAAAAAATAAAAGCTACCGCGAAATCTGGTAAATTAGGACTTAACATCCTGGAGGGACTGATAGAAACATAAACTTCTTTACTCACAATCATTAGTTAAAACAACTTAATAACATGTTTCCATTTGATTTGAGAGTAAAATCAACTAGTTCAGGTTTTACAGTGCAGTCTCGTGGTTGTTTAGGAGTCCAGCTTCAGGTTATTAATAATTAAATTCACGAGTTAAAGTCAAAACCAGGTTTGTCATCACAGTGACCTTTGACCTTTAACGACCAGACTCTGAATCAGTTCAAACTTGAATCTAAATGAAAGTTAATCCGTCAAATCCTCTTTGTTTTCCTTAAAGATTAAACCGCAGATGTGCAGAACCGTCGCACCGAGCTGTGTCGCGTCGTTGTATATAAACGTGTAAACGTCTGCAGAGCGAAGGGGAAACCACCGAGCATCATCATCATCATCATCATCCCTCAGCTGCTTAGAGACCAGCTGTTTGAGAAAAGTAAACAGAGACGCTAAGGAAGAGGACAGGAGTTCCTCACTTCCTGAACTGTTACCCACAAACTGCGTCATAGGATCATTCCTCACCAACACACACACACACACACACACACACACACACACACACAGCACCTCTACTTTACACTAACAAACCAGCGTCATCTGCTGCTGCAGGAAAAAAAAAAAAAGCTGCGTTAAAACTTTATAAAGCGTTTGTGAGTTTGAGTTTCAGGAGTGAAATGTTTTGCTCCGTTCACCTTTTATTTTAATGAGCCGCAGAGTTTCATGAATGAATCTCACAACCGTCCCTCGAGGGTAAATGATTCATTGAAGCTCAGGAGAGAGAGAGAGAGAGAGAGAGTTTTTACTTTCCTAACGTCTCACGAGAGAGAGAGAGGAAAAAAAATACGGGATCAGATAATAATAATAATAATAATGATAAAAAAAAAAAAAAACTCCCATGATTCCTCTGTTGTTTATGTTTGGTTTATTATGGTTCAGATAAAAATACACAGGAATGTCTCAAAGAAACACCTCCCTTAAAAAAAAAAAAAAAAAAAAGAAAACACTAATCAACGACAAAACTAAAACTGACTCACACTTCCTTCCTCTGTGATGTTTGTTTTTATCTTTATTAGATAAACTGCTTCCAAACGCAACCATTTCTCTAGCTGATAAACCCTTTTTTATGACATAAACCTTTGACCAATTAGGTCATTTACAGCTGGATTATTTAATTATGACACTGACAGAAATTTAATCTGCAGCAATTTGAATAATAATAATAAAAAAGTTTAGTTTTAAGCTTCAAATGAAAAGGCCTGAAACTACAGATTGACTGCAGGAAGTGATGGTTAAATAAAAGTGCAAAAAGCTCCTTCACGCTTTTATTTCCCTCCGTTACAGTAAAAACAGCCTTAAATTCACTCTCACTCTCACGGGTCAAAAAACAATTCATTCTTTGTGTCTCGCGACGGGACAAAATGTGTCAAGTGAGATTTTTAGATGTCGACGACGACGAGTGGGAGGGAAAATATTAGAGTCAGAACGTTTCCAAGCCTCAGAGACACAAAAAAAAAAAAAAAAAAGAAAGAAGAAGAAGCTTCCTCCTCTTTTCACGCAGCCAAAAAAAACTTGACGCCTGAAAATTAAATGTCTTCTCTGAGATTAATTACTGCAGCGTTATTAAGTGAAGAAAATACTGAGTTACGGTCACAGTGAGTTTAAAACTACCGAGGTTGTTAAACATCGTCATGTGAGGACGTTTTTTTTTTTTTTTTTTTCCTTTGGAGTTTCCAGGAAAAAGGACATTCTCCACAGCAGAGCCTGAGCATGTGATAGCATGCCATGCAATTAGCATTTCCTGTCCGATGAAGGAAACGCCTTCAGAGCGAACCCCCAGAGGTGACGAACTGAGTCAAAAACGAAACAAAAAACAAGACGGCAGCCTAAAAAACAAATGTCTCAACAGGTTGATCAGAGGATAAGGAAATGAGTTGGCCACTCGCCAAAAATACTGAGAAAATTCAACAGAACTGATGATGAGAAGTTACGTCGAGTTCAAGCGAACGCATCTGACACAATCTGAGACAACATGTTCTTTTAAAATCAAGTCCTTTCAAAATAAAAGACCGAAACTGCGCAGCAGCCGCAGCATCATCATCGTCACTTTCTGTTCATCCACTGCTTCATTATCAAATGTATCTAAGATCAATCTCAGATCAATGAGACTCTTCTCCACGTTATCACTGCTACTGTGGGTTCACACCAGGTCCAACAACTCATGATTTCAACACGACAAAGGATCAAAACGACACGACTGAACACAACTCAACGTGCTGCGACTCGACACCACATGACGTTCGCACCAGGTCCGGCGAGAATTTCAACATTCACAAAACGCAATATGACTCAAAACGACTCAACACAACATGAGCAAGTACGACGCAACACGACGCCAGTCTGCGTTCACACAGTTGTCCACAGTGGTCCAGTTATAACTTTATCAGTCATGACGCATTTGATTCACATGATTCAACACAACATGACTTCAAACAAACTACGCAAACACTGCTCGGTTTGTCAATATTCACAAAACAGTTAGACACAACAAACACAGGCCTCGTTTACACGTAAACGACAACTAGTTTGCGTTTGTGTTCGGACGTAAAATGTCAAACCAGTTGGTGGCACTGTCACACTTCCACAGTCATTTATTAAACCAAAGAAGACGTTTACAGCAAATATTATACAGTTATAAATGATATAATAACGTGTTGTGTTCATGTTCTTAATGTTAACTTGTGTTTTCTGAAGGCTCCTGAACGCAGCTCACTAGCGATCGACCAGCGGTTAAAGGTGTGAAGGATTTATGTGATGTGACTTTTGCGTTTAACCGGTTTCATCTGTTCACATGGAAACACAGCGAGGAGCCGTTTTCAGAAAATCCCACTCTGGAGGGTGGTTTCAGTCTTTAAAAACAAAAAGCCTGAACGACGAAGAATTTATCTGGATTCACCTACTTTTTCTTGCAACGACACTGTGCGTTCGACAAGAAATTTAACTTTCGTTCAGACGCACTTTCACACGATCCCAACACCACAACGTGACTTCAAACTACACAAAACTGTTCGGTTCTTTCACACCAAGTCTGGCAAAAGTGTAAACATTCACACAACAGTTACAGACACAATCTGACTCATCACTGAGTTCGCGTCATGTTAAAACTTCAACTTTTGCGAAACATTTCAACACAACAAGACTCGACACCACGCGGTTTGTTCACACCAGCCGTTCTGAACCGCTCTGAACTCTGACGTCTGAGGTACAAACTACAGTCTGAGCAGCTCATTATCACTTAATTCTGATCATTTATTGATTTGTTCTGATCCCAAACAAGACATTGACAAATAAATCATCATAATTTTGTGCTAATTCAACTGTTAAAACCGTTGAAAGTTACTGAAAACAACGTTTAGTTTCCAAAAAGAAAAAAAAAAAAAAAAAATGAAACAAATCATTTTCAATCATCTTATTAGCTACAATCAATATAAAACCGGATCAATAAATCATCTCCCTTGATTAATCTGTTCAAATGAACCAGAAGCTGCAGGAAACAACATCTAGTGTGTTTAATTTTAACGTTAACATTACTAAAGCTTCAGACGTCCATGTGTTGACTCATTTAAAGTGCTGTTCAGGAAACTTAATTATTTATGTTGTTTGGTTTAGCAACACACACACACACACATGCAGACAGACAGGAAGTGTTTATATGATAAACAAACAGAGGGACTCTGGCTCGCTGCTCCGTGGAGCGACGGCCGAGAGGAACGGCAGCCGTGCACATTTTCACACCCAGCATGTATCGCTGTAAAATCCACAGATCTGTGAACGACAAACGTCTGTTGACGTGTAAATCTGTCAATTTCTCGACACAACACGAGATCCGTCCAGTCAGTGACTGAGTGAGTTAGCGACTGAAAGGCGGCGCTCTGCTTCTTATCTACAGCCACGTTTTGACCACATTCTGTCGAAGAGCAAAACGAAAATCATGAAACTAGAAACCAAAGAGATGCTGAGATACGAAGCCGTGAGGTGTGATGAGGAAGGGGGGTTGTAACACGTCATGATAGAAAAAAAATAAAATAAAATAAAAACCCCTGATGTGATTTGACACCTGAATGAAAACCTGACGACTTCTCTGACTTGGTGACGGCGGCGGCGTCAGAGCGGTTTGGTTACAGAAGGTCATGAGTCTGTTGCAGCGACTTGATTTGAATGTAAAATCAACACTGAGCCGTTAAGTCGACGTCAATCAAAACATGTTAGTGGAGAGTTTTATAATTTGCATTTTCCATAAGTCAGAAGATGCCAAGGATGAGTTTATTTTTCCCTCTGAAGCAGGAAAAGAAAAGTAAATCAATGTCTTTTTTTGTTACAATTTGTTACAAAGATAAAGATCAAAGAGATCGTTGTTGTCTCAGATCTTTCCAGATGTTCGGTCACGTTTATAAAAACTCACCTTTTAGGTTTTTGGGGTTGTTCTGTTTGGTACGCGGCATTTTTTCCCGCCTCGGTTCACAGCTGCAGCATCTTGGAGGAAGATGTTTGAAACGTTGATGGACGCTGAGATGATCCGACTCCTGAGCTACAGTCTGGAAACATCTAAAGAAAAAAAAAATATAGGACATAAACGTGGAGTTAGAAGACTCTCGGACAGTGTTGGTGGAGTCTTTGACTCTTTATGCTGATTGAGTTTAAACCTCAAACAGGTGCCTCAGTCACCGGACTGCAGAGTCAGGATGATGATGAGGAGGAGGAGGAGGAGGAGGAAGGAGGTGAGAATATGTTGAATATAATCTCTGCAGCTGCTGCTGCTGCTCTGATCTCAAACAAAAGGACGAGAGAGGAGCAGGACCTGGTTGTTGTTGGTGTTGAAGTGTGTGATTGACATGTCGACGGCTGCAGATGAAGAATAATGGAAACAATGAGCTCCTCTATGTGTGTGTGTGTGTGTGTGTGTGTGTGTGTGTGTGTGTGTGTTACTATCAAGACAGAAATCTCCCCTCTCTTGAACTTCGGTCACTGCAGAAACACCAAAACCAAAGACCACGACTACGAGATTAGAGGATCTTAACATATATTTTATGCAAATTCTGGTTTTGGGTAAAAGTCAAGACATCAAATATTTTCTATAAAAACTGCCTCATTTGCATAAACAACCACAGCAGCGATTATTATTTTTTTTTAAAAAAAGAAAAACAGAAACATGTCACCTCTGCATGAATAAATATCTCATTTAATCTGATTTTTAATCTTTCTCGCCCTTGCATCATCCACATCTGCACATAAACACCTGCTGCTGCACGTTGTAGCGAAGCGAAGCTGCTGTTACATAACACTTACTACAACTGGAAGATGATTTATATATATATATATATATATATATATATATATATATATATATATTCTTCCTCCTCCTCTATATACATGTGGCGCTACAGCAATGACATCATTGCATTTGATTTTTTTTTCTCCCATTTTTTCCCCTCGCCTGCACCAAAAATAAAAAAAAAAAAATAACAGCGCACATGAGACATGAAGCGATCAGATGCTCACCTGAAGGCAGCACAGAAGGAGGGAGGAGGGAGGTTTTAGTGTTTTCAGCGCAGGATCTTCGTGCACATCATCATCATCATCATCATCATCATTTCGGGTTTTTTTTTTTTCCTCCTCCTCCTTCTCCTCTATTCCCTGCGTGGTGGCGTCTGTGTGCACAAATATTTTTTTAAGGAAACACCCTGATCCTGCGCTGTTGCTGCTGCACAAAATAAGGAAAATGCACGAATCTTCCTCTTCTTCCTCCTCCTCCTCTTCGTCTTCTTCTTCTACTCCTTTATATTTTGCAGGTGTAACGATTTCCGCTCACACCTGAGGATCAGCCAGAGGCGTTATGTAAAAAGCAGCAGCAGCAGCAGCAGCAGCAGAGAGGAGGTGCACGCAGTCACGCATTGACGGTGTCTAAGAGACTATGTGTGTGTGTGTGTGTGTGTGTGTGTGTGTGACATAATTAATGCATTAAAAAAAAAAAAACAGACGCAATATGCAGGAATGAGACGTTTGCGCCAAGTTCATCAGGTGGAATAATGACGATGATAATAATAATAAACCGTGGGAAATTGCGTATTTTTTGCCTGTTGCAACACGTGAACGCCCTGTAAGTAAAGGAGGGAGGGAGAGAGGGAGGGAGGGAGGAGCCAGGGAAAACCCCCTCGCTGTCTCTGCAACTCACCCTCCCTCCCTCCTCCCTCCTCCTCCCTCCACCACCTCCTCCTCCTGCCTCCTCTTCCTCCTTATCCAACAAAACCCCGCCGCGACCCGAACCCCTTCTCAACTCAACACACTCTCTCTCTCACACACACACACGCACGTTTACAACAACAACAACAATTAAAATGGTGATCGTGAGCGCACGAGCTCGCTCCAAAAAGGTGACAGAAATAGCGCGTGCGTCCGGCGCAACAAAGAGGCGCTGCGTAAAAAGAAGAGAGAGAGAAAAAAAGAAGCTAAAGCTGCAGCTAAAGTTCACGCTTCCTAACACCAACACTGCGACAAATATCATAAAAAATACACCTCCTCCGCCTTCTTTAAACTTCATTTAACCAGATTAGATAGGTAATGATAATATTATTATTAATAAAAATAAAATAAAAAGCATGTCGGTGTCTGTGCGGCTGCAGCGACCGACACGACACAACTCCAGCTTCACACAACACACAACAAACGCACTCAAACGGAGTGTTTCCATACTCACGGGTGCAGTTAGAGCTACTGTCAGGGCTGTAACACACCTTTCAGAGTGCTGTGGTGCTGGCTGGTGTTGGTTGGTGTTGGTTGGTGTTGGTGGTGGGGGGGTGCAGCTCTATATTTTCTCCCTTCACCTTGTCGCTCACTTTCTATTGCAGGAAACAGACAGGCCCTCTGACGTCAGCGGGGGTCCCGTCTCCGCCTCCCAGCCTCAGCGCTGCCCTCTGCGTGTCACTAAAGGGGGTTCCCGACAACCGACGCGAGCGTCATTCCGCCTCTTTTTTGACAAAACAGGTGAATTTTAACAGTATTTTTTAACTCTAATCATCAATAAACACTAAATTCTTATGGTTAAATATAAAAAAAGCGATGTAAGATTAAATTAAAGCGCGGTTATGCTCTAAAGGAGGTGATATCGCTTGTCGCGCTTCTCCTTCTCCCCCCTGTGGGACCCCCACCCGCCCTCCCTCCGTACATAGCTGAGCTCTGACGGTTTTCCCGGAGGTTCCTCGTTGTCAGGTCACGTTGTGCCCCTCCGCCACTACAGACCGGGCTTTCCCGTGCACTAACCCGCTTGCAGGGATACAGCACCGGGCCTCCCGCTGCTGCACCAACACCACGGCCCCCTCCCCCAACCCCTCTCGAGGGATGGGTGTGTAAATAATGATAATAATACAAACATATGCATGACTTATATTCAGTAGTAATTAAAAAAAAAATACCAGAGTTATTTTAAAATATTTGTTTTTCACCTGTAACTTTCAACAAAATCTATTTTGTGATATATATATGATTCATTATTTACCAAATGTACAACTGACTCACTGTTTCCCTCCAGTATGTGTCAATAAATATTAATAATAAAATCAATTAATCATCCAGGTGGAATAAATAAATAAAACATAACAGATAAATTAAAGGACCAAATATGAAATAAACATGGAGCAATAATGCACTTTATATATCTAACATTATGTCAAAACTTTGGTAAATTATATGAAATATTAAATATATTAAATATCCTGATACATTCAGTCCCAAATATTCTAATAATAAACACAATTAAATCTAGTTTTATTTTATTTTTTACATTTGAAAAAATACAAGTATTTAAAAAAAATATTTAAAAGAAATAATTTTAAATGGGGTCAGTATTAAATTATTTATATCATAAACATGTAGTTGATTTAAATAACAAACAGTAAAATAATATTTTTTAAAAAGGTTTATATTCTTATTTTTGTATTAACTTGTATTCAAGATATGGTACATTTTATAAAATATAAATATTACTTACTTTTCTGTTTTAATAAAATGTTATTATTAGTAGTTGTACTTGTCCTAATATCATTTAAACAAGTAGATGCAAAGTTTATCTACTCACGCAAATATAAGACACATTTGCATTCAGCCAATCACAACATTTCATATTCTGTCTCATTTGCATCGTAGCAGTGACTTTTACCCTTTAATCTGTGTGTGGAAAATTAACCAATGGTTGGCAATCAGCCTAAACCACAACAGAGACACAGGAGCAGTGAAACAAAATGAAGCAAACATTCATTTTCGATCCAGTGTAACGACACTTTCCAGACACTAAAACGTCCAGATTTACACTGGAAGCTACCAGCTAGTTAAGCTAGCTAGGTGCAGCTTTAAAATTACATCTAAAGGTGTAAAGATCAGACTGAAAAAGTGTTAAATATGATTATATTGTATTTGAGTTTCGTAGGTTTTTATGACATCGTGGTTATAAGACGAAGATGAAAGTCACCTGCGCTTTCATGCAAGATCACTGTATCGTTTTATTCCACCATAAAAAAGATGATTCATGTTTTATTAGTTTCAAGCAAGTGTCTGTTAAAATAATAGAATAAAAGCGTCAGCGTTTCTCTGTTCAAACAAACACATTTCTTCTTACCACCTCTCGTCTGGAACAAACTCACATTCATTTTTGTCTTTAAATAAGTTGGAACCACATGACATGTACGTTTCTATATGTTAGGTAAAGCTCCGTTACATAGGTGATGACCTTTAAGACATGACATTTAACGTTTCCTCAGCTACAACTCATATTTTCCACTGTATACATTAATAACCCCGTTAGTCTTAAAACTAATGACAAAAGGAAACTTTTACGTGTTGCTCAGTTTCTTTTTTTTCTTTTTCTTTTTTAAACAAACATGTGACAAATAGAAAAAAAAACAGTTTATTTTGATGTTATGTTGCTATTTTTAGCTTGTGTTGCTCAAACTGCAGCCATCTTGAAAATATCCTCCTGGTTATGATAAAATGGCGGCAACTTTTATGTAAAAACATCAAATTTTTTGTTAAATTTAATCTTAAATGCAACAATAGAAGCAACGTTTTTTATATATATATATATATATATATATATATATATTTTCTTCTTCTTATATTTTCCTGCTTCGTATTCGTTTCTTCTCTGAGAAACTTTTTTTTTTTTTTACTGCAGTGAAGTAAATCAACCTATTAATAAGTGATTGTTTGACAGCCGCCCATCACCAGCAGCAGCAGCATCATATCACAGGTTTCCTGCAGTCTGCAGAGTGGGACTCCTGCCTCAGTCGAGCTCTTTATGACTCACCTGTTTCAACTGCAACAACTTTAAATGGCACATTTGAATAGTGGAAGTTTTTTTTTTTTTTTTCCTGCACAAACAAGAACGAGGTGTCGAGATGTGAACGGTGACTTAGCGTTCTCCTTTATTTTTACACAAATTCACACAAAAACAATTCAGACAATTAACATCTTCACTTGTTTCTGTCTGATCACCCACATAAACATTTGCATGGAAAGGAAGTGTGTGTGTGTGTGTGTGTGTGTGTGTGTGTGTGTGTGTGTGTGTGTGTGTGTGAAAACCCTTTTACATAACCACATTTTTCTTGAGACGACAGCTTGTTTGGATTGAGCCACTGCGACGCCAAGAGTAGAACAATTGTTTATTAATTGAGGTTTCAGCTGCCAACTTGTTCGCTAAAGTCGGTGCCAGTGATGATCAAATTAACAGTTTTTTTATTATTATTATTATTATTATGGTTGGAGTTGGAGCGAAGCCGTCGTCGTCTTTAAGGTTCAGTAGAAATGTTTGTAAGTATTTTAATAAATCAAACATGAAAGCAGATGACTGATGACCTCACCTACAGCTTCTTTTTTTTCATGTTTGTTTCTTAATGTATCTTTTAAGTTTACTGTGATTAAGGCCGCAGATGCAACAGTCATTTTAGAAACGTCAACGTCTTTGGTTGAAAATGAAAATAAACAGATGACAACACTCGTTACAAAGTGACTAAAACTGAGGAGCGATCACATTTCTCTTTTTTATCCCTCGTCCTTTGAAACAAAGCGGTGAAAACGCTGCGGTTTTACCGTCGCACGTCATCAGACGTCGTCGCTAGTTGCTACGTAAAAGACGATGCGACATGTCTCCATGACGACCGAGTGACAACAAACAAACAAAGATGGCGTCGTCAGACTCGTTTATGTCCATCAAGTTGGTGACGGATTAAAAACTGACAAGATGTTCGTTTACATTTACGTCGTCTCCGTCAGAAGAGTCCTGTTGTCAGATGAATGCGAGGAGTTAGCTAACGTTATTGATTGGCAGTTAGCGATAAGTTGGCTTAATAAATTAAATCTCTTTATTCATTTTATTAATTAAATCGCTAACTTTTCTGACAACTGCATCCTTGTCCTGATGCATGCTGGGAAATTTCTCATACCCCTTCATTTGAAGTGCCAGTCCTGGAAAACCTTCGTTTTGAGGGTTGTTCGTTAACGTTAGCTAGCGATCGCTAGCTTTGCTAACGTTTTCCATGACTTCCACTGAAACTGAACATCTTGTCGGTTTTTAATCCGTCGCCAACTTGTTGGACATAATCGAGTCTGCGGACACCATCTTTGTTTGTTTGTTGGTCGTCATTCGGTTGTCATGGAGACTTGTCCCATCATCTTCTATAGCGACGACTTCTGATGACGTGTAACGGTAAAGTAGCGGTGTCTCATTTCCAAGAGGAATGTTTTCAACCCTCACCACTTTGTTTCAAGGGACCAGAGGTAAAAAAAAAAAAGAAAAATGTGACTGATTCTAAAGCTTCAGTTTTAAGATGTAAACAGACTCTGGATCCGTTTGTTGAGTTGAAGAACAAGGAGATGAAGTCAGAAGTGTCATCCAGTGCAGAAGAAACACTCGTTAGCGGCGTTAGAAGAGGAGACGTTTTTAAACGAGATGAGTCTCGAGTCTTGAAGAGATTCTTGAAGATGAAGAGGAAACAGAAGAAAACAGTGAGATGAGATCAGTTTGTTTGTTACGATGGTAACGTCAGATCGGATGAAGACAAGAAAAAAACGTAAATATTTTATTGTACAAAAAATGTACTTTAATACTAGCAAGTAAATGTTATAATACTAATAATAATAATATAATTTTGTTTAATTCCTTTTCAGTTTAAATGTAATTTAAAATGTGTTGTCACCATATTTAGAATATATTGGGAACATATCTAAAATATATTGAGAGTTTGTTAACGATTATGTCAAAGCTGAAATAAAGTTCACTTTTAAAAAGTAGAACATTAGTGATAAAAGTTGTAACTTAATATATTAAAGTTCATATTTGTGCTGTCTCCGTATATTAGTTTGTACTTATTTCGTAGTATTTCAGAAGGTATTCAGTAACACTAAGTACTGTATTAGTATATTGACAACAGTATACTAGTAATAATGAGATTCAACAGTGTACTAAGAGTCTACTTTTTGTAATTTTGAGGAACAACAACAGATTATTATCTTGAAGCAGAGGAGGTGTTGTGACAAAAGAGAAGTGGCCCCAGTAGAGACCCATGGGTCCTCCTGTGGAAACGATGGTGGGTTAAAGACTTTCTGTCTTTGCCACTTCAATGTTGAATAAGTTCACACTGACAAAACTGACATTTTAATGTTTCCAGCTGATTCATTTTAAAAGAAAAAGCGTCTTAATATCACACATCATCTACTAAAAACTGAGGCTAAAGCTACATGGTCATTTTAGTTTGTTTTTTGTCATTTTAGGTCATTTTAGTTTTGGAGTTTACTATAGAAAATCAATCAATCAATCAATCTATCTATCTATCTATCTATCTATCTATCTATCTATCTAGTTGAATAAAAATAAAGTTTTATAATAATATTTAAAATAAAACAAATATTTCTAAATATCAACTGTGTGACAAGTAAATATGCTGAAGTATAAAAGGATACATGTGCAGTTTAATTAATTTCTTTTGCCCACAAACATTTTTGTTTCAGTTTCCTCTGATCAAGACGACGGTTGTTTGGAGTCTCGGTTCATCCGCCGGTCGTAGATTCCTGCTGGACATCGTGACAGTAACTGTTATTTGTTAGTCTTTGACTTTGATGTCTCTCTGGTCTGTAGCTTTTGTTTCATCCACATTTATTCTGTTTCATTTTCAGTCTCGTTGTCGTTTCTGTTTCTGTTTATTTTCCATCCGAGGGATCCCTGACATTCCCCAACTCAGCCACGTCAGTTAAACCTTTCAGTGATATAATCATCATTTGCTCACATCCAACACGAAGGGAACTTCCTCAACTGCCCCCACAGTCATGGTGTAAATGTAGTAAATGGCAGCGGGGCTATTAATATCCTGGAGTAGATACAGAAAAATAAGCACAGCTGCCCAGCTGAACTGAACAATAGCCTCTTATGTGAAGGGAAGGCGCTGCTGTTTGTGTTTTCTCTGTAACCAATCTTCAAAGAAAGAGGAGGGGGAGTTTCTTGTGCTGTTTTTTTTTTTCTATCTTTGTTCCCTTTCATATCAAAAAATAGATATTTATTGAGCGCAATCTCATAAAGAAAGAGACTATTCATATGTGTGAGTGTCCTATTTCTCTTGGCACTCGACGAGGCGTTTGGATAAAGACTGATGTTGTTGAAGTATTTATAGGATAGTGTCCTTTCATTCTGCTTTTTTTTTTTTCCTTTTCTGAAAGAAACCAAAACATATATATAAATGCATTACAATGGCGTTGGCACACAAGCTGTCCCATTGAGATAAGCTCAACCTCGTCCACATATCACCTGCGACAGTTTTCCATTTAAACACCGTAACTGAATCGGCCTCTTGCCTCTCTAACAAACTATATTTCAGGATTTTCAATTAAAGGTGTCACGCCTGGTAATAAAAGGTGAATTATGAGGTAATAACGTCTGATGTTTTACTGCAGATTTAAATTTCAACTGAAAAAAAATAAATTAATTAATTAAATAAATGTCTGTTTCCGTTTGCTCGCTCTCTGCAGCGCTGGATGCTTTTGTTTACACCGCAACATATGATGTTACATAACTGAGGCTGTTGCTGTGGTAACGCCAAGACTCCACCCCACCCAACCATCCTCTAAACACACACACACATATACAGGACCTTCTCCAGCCACATGACTTGACTGTTTGATTTAACACCCGCTGATACGCACTATTAACAAGATGGCCTCTCCCTGGCGTTTGGAAATGTTGTTCCTCAGAGATGTTTTACGGTCGCCGGGAGAGGAAACATCTCAGCTATGATGGCTCACGCTGGTGTTGTTTGATAAACAAATTAAACAATCACCTGGTTTTACTACCTGTGCTGAAACAGTTTATTTTGTTATTTATGACTGTCAATCAAAGAACAGAAGAGACAACATGAACGAGATGCGGTAAACGCCAACGAAGCGAGTCGGTTTTCACTACTTCGTATGAGCAATCAGCTCCATTTGATGAATTTAAGGTCAGGGAGGATCTCCAGCTTTCCTGAGATGTACAATAATATCACCAGGCACCCCCCACCCCTCCCTCCCTACATCACCATCACATAAGAGCTGTCTCATTGTGTTGAAGGACGCAGCATTAAGGACTCTCAGCTCTCGACGGCGTCTCAAAGCCTCATTCACGTAACATCTGACAGGTCGTTGACTGAGACTGAAGCTTCAAGCCGCTGCAGCACAACGATCAATTAAAGAGCCACTTTTCTGCCTCTCAAGACAATTATTAGAGTTTCTTTACATCCTCTGCATAACAACATAGCAATCACATTTAAGTTTAAACCAAAAGTTAGTTGATAAAGTTACAGTTTATTCACAAAATGGTGACCTTACTACAGTATTTCACAGCAAAACATCTAATATTTGTTCAGACATGTCACTAAAACCTAAATATCTCAGTCAGACATAACATTATGACAACAGACAGGTGACGTATTAGGCAAGTAAACATTTTGTCTGTAAAGTTGAATAAATGTTTTAAGTGTAAAGATTCATTTTGTTTCTGAAACTTCAGTTCTTTCCACTTTCCAACAAATCAAAAGTGAAGTGAAAAAGAAGGAAAACTGGTTCACTGATGCACAAAAGTTCAAACTGGTTCTGATAGAAATGTGTCCACGCTGACCCTGGTCCACCACCAAAACCTCCTATAATGGACACGTGAACATCAAATCCGGGTCTTAAATGACAGGAGGCCTGGAGACAGTGTGATGTTTTGGACAATGTTCTTCTTGCAAACCTCAGATCCTGACGTCCAAGTGGATGTTTTTTCAAGTATCACCTACAATCCAGGTACATCCCGTCATGGAAACAGGATTCTCTAATAATAGTAGTATCTTTCAGCAGGATAAAGTTCTTGTCACATGATGGTTGGAGATCTACAGATCTGAATCCAACTGACAAACAAGTCCAATCAATGGAGGATCCACCTCATAACTTAAAGGACTTAAAGGATCTATTGCCAACGTCTTGGTGCAAGATACAACACCTTCACTTCCAGAGGTCTGGTGGAGTCCAGGACTCAACAGTTCAGTGGATCTACACAGTATTCGGCAGGTGGTCATAAAAGTTTTGCAGATTGGTGGTGGACCATGGTGGAGTCTTGTCCCTATTGAGGTTGAAGACGAACTCTTAACCAGTTATGACAAGTTCAGGTTATTTCTTTACAGAAACATCTTCTTACAAATGTTATGGACTGTGCCTATGCACCGAGCTCTTTAAGGCCTAACTCACTTGCACTACTCTCTTACAGATCAGTAGCCTTGTAAATTGTGTGTAATGTTTTGTTTTTTGCTTGCACCTTGTTGTTTGTGTGGTATATGAGCACACCAAGAGAAATTACTATCAACTGTATCGTTGAAACGGCTGTAATAAACTTGAACCTGTTCATCATTTTAAACAGTAAACACTGGAGGAACAAGCTGAAAATGAAGCTCAAATGAACTAAATACAAACTTACAAGTTGGTTCTTAATTACTCCAAAATAAAGTGTATTCTCATCTAAAATTAGACTGAAATGAAAAACCAAATTTTTTAAAACTATATTAACTCCGTCCTGATACTGAGAAGCTTTGTGCAGCGTGTTTATGTTTGATAAAAATGTTTTAGTTCATCTTCACAATACGTGTAATTAAATGAATCGATGATCTCTGAAGGTCTCACGGGCGTCTTTCAGCATGAAGAGGTCGTAAAAAAAAACAACTTGAATCCGGGAACAGATCCAGAGCGAGTTATCAATAAAAAGAAGTGAAGGACAGTGTGTCTGTGTGTGTGTCTGTGTGTGTGTGTGTCTGTGTGTGTGTGTGTCTGTGTGTGTGTGTGTGTCTCTGTGTGTGTGTGTGTGTGTGTGTGTGTGTTGTGTGAAAACATCTGACAGTATCCCCATGTCATCCATCACGGTTGCGCGGAGCCGTGTGATGAATATATGATGACAGGTCTGAGAGCTTCAGCTGCCTTTGTTTCACATTGAGACATGTGCGTCGCAGGGTAAGGTTACGCAAACTGTTTATAATTGTGCACATGTGTGTACAAAAAGCTGATCTTAGGCCTCATTTTATTTTAAACACAGATTTTTATTTGTTTGAATCTTCTTGGGTTGACGTTTAAAATCCACTCGAGCTGAAGCTTCTTTTAAATGCAGAGTTGATGTTTAATCAGTGGAAAGACGACGGCGACTTTCAAAATGAGGCTTTAGGAAAAATAAATTCCCCTTTTTTCACTGTTTCCTTGTGACCTATATATAAGTCCAGAGGAAAAAAAAAAAAACCTAATGTGTTTTTAAGCCACTCTTTAAAGCAGATCCAAGCGTCCTCCTTCTCTTTCTTCTTCTTCTCTGGGATTTTGCTGTCCTGTGTTGAGTCACTGCCAGTAAATTACTACAAAGTCGGGCAGAGTTTCCATTCGGATCCAACACCGAGCCGCCGGAGATGTGACGACATCATGAGGCTCGAAGAAAAGAAGATGAAGAAGAGGAGGAGGAGAAGTGTTTCTGGGAGAAGCCTGGTCTTGTGTCAACATTTCCAGTGACGTTACCACAGAGGGAAAAATCCCTGCTGTTTGGCTGGATTTGACTCCGCTAATAAGGGAAAATGCTTTGAGTGTCTGCTTATATGACAGTAAATAAACTGCTGTCAGAGGAGAAGAGGGAGCAAAAATTCAATCGTTACTTTCCAGGGAGGAGTAGAAATGAAATATTATAAGAGAGGAGCTGTATCCAGTTAGATCACAAAAAAAAAAAAAAAAAAAAACATAAACTCAAGCTGTGTTTCAATTTGAAGGACGGATACGTCATTTTATGTCACGGGTTCGACGAATGGACAAATCTACTTTTCCTAAGCAGTGAAGGCTACATACAATACTCTGTTTTGTGTTTGTTTAACATTTAGTTTGTTGAATCTTGGCATCTCAGAACTGTAGAAGGATAAAATCTGGAATTCCCGGAAACTCAAGACTCATCAAATTACTCCACTGTTTGATCGTGTTATTATATAACTCTCAGTTATGAAAGAAGTGTTCAGATCCTTTAGTTTGGTCAAAATGTGTCTCATTTCGAGGGACGGATGCATCACAAGTTCACGACGTCATCTTTCAAATGTAGCGGATGAATCCAGACTACTTTTCCGACAGTTATAACATTTGGACTGTTTAAAATCCAGAAACTTCGGAAACTGGGAATCATCAAAATGTTAAATTTTTAAAAAATCAGCTAATTCATTCAATCTCATTTTGATCAACAAAAGAGCACATGTCCTGTTGTAGCGAGCGCGCGTCATCAAGAACAGCGTTTAACCTACGCTCTAGCGCATTAGCATTAGCATTAGCATACAGCTACCAAGTGCCGAAATGCCGGTTTAATTTTGAAACTATGGTGGAGAAAACTAGACTATGATGGGATGCCACAGTCTCGTCAATGTATGGGAAACACTACCTGAAGTAATTTGAATAAAGCTGAAGGTTTTCTCTCTCCATCTTCAGCTGCTGTTTCTTCGTCTCTCTTCTCTGACTGACTGAGATATAAGATCCTTTTGTACTTAAACTAAATTATTTTATTGCTGGGATTTGTCAAAGTGTTATTAATGCCGACAGAACTAGTTATTTTGTGACGTTAAGTCGTGATATAAGTAGTCAGAGTCTTGAGTTTGGTTAAAATATCACAAAATGGCTGGATTTGTCGATTGTTTACGAAATTTTAAAGATTCATGTATTCAAAACTTTTGATAATACTGTTAATGATAAATATAAAGTAAAGATCAGTACTAAAATAGTCAAAGTGTTATTAGTGTAGTGTTGTGTTATTATATTTGAGGACTGGTTTGATAAAAGTATCACAAAATAGTTGCGTAAATATTTGAGGACTGGATTTGTCGGTCGTATACGTCATAAGTTTGTGATTTGTCCATCTCATTTCAAAGGCTCGTTTAACGACGAAAGCTCATAGCATAGTCTCAACCTAACACAAAATAAGACTGCAATTTTTATTTTTAATTAAATAATTTATTTGTCAGTTGTTTTACACTGTTTCCTGTTGATTTGCTGGTTCTTGGCCTCTCAGCAACTTACAAGGACAAACCGGAAAATAAAAAAGATGAAAGTACGTCAACTACAACTGCTCGTTTTAGCCATTAACAGCATCAGTTGATTTTACATAAGTGTCTTTTAAAGTCTTGACTAGATTAAGATCCTTTTTAGAAACCAACACTATATTTCTATTACACTAATTTGACAAAACTGTTCTTTTTCATTTGCAGAGCATGTAAGTTGCTGGTCAACTATGTTTAAAGTATTCAGATCCTTTCATTTAGTAAAAGTACAACACTGGTTCGTTAATGACACGTCACAGGTTTGTAACTAGGCCGTCACATTTCGAAGGCTCCTTCAATTGTGGCCGGTGAATTCAGCCTTTTCCTGAGCCTTGAAAGCTACAATGGTTGGATCCTTCAACCAAGATAAGATTCAGACATATTTGGATATTTTTAGCTGTTATTCACCGTTTCCTGTTGTTTGTGTCCAATTTTGTATTCTGGTTCTTGGCATCTCATCTCAGTAGTGTAGCGGGATAAAAATGAAGGACTTAAAGAAACTGGGACTCATCAAATTACATCCAAGAGATTCATTGCACACAGGTGACGTTAGCAATGTTAGCTGGATGCTAAAGCTAAATCCAAAATAACTGGAGTAGATGAGCATGTTTTTAAATGTACTGATAAATATTTTATCCATAATACATAAAATTTACAGTGATTTATTTCTTCTAACAGCCACAAATGTGATGAGAAGCATGTAAATAACGTAAATAGTAAATATAGAAACACTTCATTTTTAAAAGTTTGAATCTTTTTAACTGAACCTAAGTTTGATCATCAGGTTTAACTGGTTTTATTTGCACAAATGAAACAAAATTAAAATACGCAAATGACTTCATTTTCTGGGAATACTGAAGTGAAAGTGACTGTTGTGTTTTTTACTTCTGTATTTCATTATTTTTTTTTAAATAACTCATGAGGAAATATTTCAATAGTTTTCCCCAAACTTTTTTTTTTTTTACATCAAAAGTTTAAAGCGACACTAAGTTGTTTCATCCTCTAAATTAAACTCTTCATAGCTTGTCTGCACTTTCCACTTGTTTGCCTGGAAAACATTTTGTGGGGGAAAGAACAAGAAAAAAAAAAAATCATGTCAGCTGCATTGTTGCTACTTTTAGACATTTCTCTGGAAAAGAAAGAGCTGGAAATAAATGAATCACAGTGAAGCTGCATGGAATAAAAGGGGAAAAAAAAAAAAAGCCACATTAGTCCGGAGAGCAGAGGAGGAGCCGGGTACAACTTCAAACATCAGCTGATTTATGTTTTACGCTCAGCGATTAATAACCTGCTGTTGACCTCGGGTAGATAGCGAAGAGGAAACTTCAATACAACACAATTTATTGATCCTTTAACTGATTTCTAAAAGCTGGCACTGTTTGGTGCTGAATCAAAATAAAATAAAATAAATCTAATTGAAACACTTTATTTGGAGCCAGATTCCTTGTAAACTCAATCACAAAGTGATTTTGGTAAAAACGTCCACATTTCATTTGTTCACAGATTGTAACATAATATCAACTTGTATCAACTTTTAATTCTTTTATAGTCGCGTCCGATTCGTCATAAGACAGGAGAGTTAAAGTTTGGACAGAGGTTGCGGTTTTGGTTTAATACAAATAAATGATTTAGGCATGTTACTTTATAACCAAAGCGTTTCCACAGAGGGAAGTGTGTTGTCACAGTCGAAAACCAGCGTCCACCAGATTTCATCACAAGTTAACTAAAAACAGACGACGCCACATTTTGGCAACGTTGTTTTCTTCTCTTTTTTTTTTTTCTACAACTGTTTCAGGTTTAATCCAAACCAAAACCAAAACCAAACCAAAAGTGTAAAAAAACAAAAGACAAGTTGTGGTTCATGTCCCAAACTATTTCCTGCAGTCTCGCCATGATCTGGCAAAAAAAACCTGATTGTTGCCTTTGTTGTTAAATTGTGTCCAATTATTCAGAAAGTGCGAAATTTTGACTTTATTCCCGACTTTTCTAACATTTATTTATTAATTTCATATCCATGTCTTAGAAAGCGGTTTATCTGATAACTGAAGCGTATAAACTGGTTAAACTGGTTTGTTTTGGTTTCTTTCTTACTTTAACCACCTGTGTCCTGACATTAATGAGGAAATGAAACCATCTTGGTAACCTGGCATTTTGTTGTCTCTATATAAGCAAATTACATAGAGACTTCTCAAATGTATAAAAAAAAATACCATGATTTAATCAGTTTAATCTTAAATTGGTTTGAGTTTCCTCATTTTTTATCAAATCAAACATTTCATTAAGGCTTTTTAATGAATGAAGCAATGCTTGTTTCACTTCCTCCTCGTTCTCCACCGGCGATAAATCACTCACATCTCAACGCTGTGGACTGGAAACAGGAGATTTTTAAGTAGTTTAAAGTATATTAAGTGTAATCAAAATCAAATGCAGGCTTTTCCTCCGGCAGCAGCTGCTGCTGTTCTCTCTGGTCTTTACTGCTCTCTTGGTACCGGCGCTGGCAGCAGCTCAGACTTTGGTGTGTGTATGTGTGTGTGTCTGTGTGTTTTTTTTTGTTTGTTTGTTTGTTTGTTTGTTTTTGTCTTTTTTTGGTGTTTTAGAATGAGATGGCGTGTATATCAGATATGTAATGTTTTGTCGTGTGAATCAGCTGCAGGATGAAGTCAGTGTGTGTGTGTGTGTGTGTGTGTGTGTGTGTGTGTGTGTGTGTGTGTGTGTGTGTGTGTGTGTGTGTGTGTGTGTTTGTGGTTTTAAGCTCTCTGCTGCCCCCTATGGACAAAACACAAACACGTCTCTAAACACACATCATCATCATCATCATCATTTTACAGTTAATACATAAATCGTCAAACTCATCACAGCAGTTTTGTTGAAAATACATTAAAAAAAACAATCACATGTACTGACAGGTCAAAGTGAATCAGCTGGATGAAGCCACAAGCAAATAAACTGTAAAACGAAATTGAGTCCAGATGTTGGTGAAGTTCATTGACAAACTGTTTGATGTGTTTCAGATGTTTTGTTTTTGTTGTGTTGAGTTTTTATTCCTGGTAAAAGTTTATTGTACATCTGCAGCCTGAAATAAACTAAATTAAATCCAGTTATCCACCAACACACACCGGCTGCACATCGTAAATATTGTTTTTATTATCTTATTTTTATTTCATCATATCTTTATTTTATGATATTCATGTATGTATTTTATATTCTTTATTCTTTTTTGTTGTTTTTTGTTTGATGTCCATAGAAAAACATAAGATTATCTTTGATTTTCATGCAGTTTTATTGCAGTTTATGTAATTTGTATATATACTTTTACAATGTGACATAGTTACCAGGAGTCCTCAGACGTTAGCTGATTTATTTTGTTCACTAAGCGTGAAACGTTAACGTTAAAAGTGTCAAATATGGATGAATTTCTGTGTCCAAACAGGAAGTCTACATCACACATTATGTTAGCGAAATCAAGTAGCATTATCTTAAGCTAACATTACATTAGCTAACGTTATGTTAGCTTAACGTAAGATAACGTTACTGTTGACTTCAGCTTCGTAACTTTAACTCGTCGTGTTTTCTATTAAATTTTGTCTCAGGATTTTTGTTTGATTTTGTTTGATTTTTTGTAAAAGTTAGTTCAGGCAACGCAACGATTGTTTGTTCAAATCTGCTAAAAGGGGCGGAGCTTAACAGTAGACACATTTCTGTGCAACACCTCTACAGTATCGTTATATGTTTGAGCTTTTAGCAGTTAAATTGAGTTTCAATTTGCTTCTCCTTCATTTTAAAAGGAGCCAGTTGAGGTTGTTTGGTTCAGACGACATTTTTCCAGACACTTCCGACAGACCTCAGTGTAGAGATTATATTTCTAAGCTAAACCCCCTGGATCCTCTAGAAAGAGATGGAAAACGTCGTCAAGGAGACGGACGACTGAACTAACTTGTCTTGGCTGCTGCTGCTACGACCTAAATCTGAATAAGCAGCTAAAACACGGAGAGTTAAGATGTTTATCTGCTGGAGAATCTGGTATTTCCCTCGGGAGTTGAACCAGAGCAAGAACCTGGACTCAGATTTGTCAACTGGACACAAACACGACTGAATCAATATCTCTCTGTTTAAATAAGAAGCCGTTTGCTGACAAGTTCGACGCATCAGCTCAAAATCAAATCAAGTCTGAACTGATGTAACGGCATCGTCCTGCGGCTCCTCAGATATTTCACCTATTTCCACTTTCTGCTTCGCCGCCGTGACAACCCGATCGCTCTGCTGCCGTCCTGTCACATTTGATAACCGCTCTGGGTCGTCTGTCAGTTTAACAACTCCAGGTCGGGTAGAAGTGTTTCCCCCTCAGCTGAGACCGACATTGATGAATTAAACATGCCTCTCGCATCACGCCTCCCACGCTGCGGCTTATGTAATGTCAGCCACGCGTGGAGAAGCGTATGCATGTATGTTTGCCTATGTGGATGTATTTATATCCAGACTGGGATTGAGGGAACGGTGACTCATTCTCTTTGCTCTTTATTTTTACCCCACGATCTGCCCACCCACCCACCGCCTATTTCTAAGAAGAAGAAGAAGGAAAAAGTGTATTAGTTCAGACATTTCCCAACTGTACGATGTTTATATAATATCACTACATCTTCATCGGTGAATATATATCTAATTATGTCAATCATTGTCCTGTAAGATCTAATCCAAACACTATGACGACGCTTCATTAATCGTTATCTTGCATCATGAGCTCTGATGTGTAAATATCAAATTACACAAAGACTCAGTGTTTGGTTAAATATCTCTCAGTATGTATGGATTGATTTCCTTTTAAGAATAGAAAAAAACAAAAGCTGTGGGATGTTTTGTGTCACAGAGACAGATAATTTCAGTTTTACAAATACAACCAAATGCTATATCACATGAACATGTCTTCACCTGAAGTTTCTTGTTTTTAATTTACTGAAATTCAAGAAATCTCCACGATAAATTGATTAATTCCTTCCAGCAAAACATGTCCAAAAGAATTAGATAGAAATTTGGTTCTTTATAACTTCACGACACCTGGATAAACTTTTTTTGCTGAGGAATTAACAAACCTAAACAGTCACAATGTAAAAGAGATGAAAAATGATCACAATGACACATAAACAATCTCATGGAGACACAAAATAATCACAAAAATATATAAATTAAACATAAAGACACACAAAACAATCCATCCAAGACGACAAAAATGATGTCACGACACAAATACCAGACGAGGAAACTCAAAACACTACAAGAATACACAAAAGAATCACAAAGATACACAACAAGATGTAGAGGGGATGAAAAATGACAACAATGGCACAGAAAACATCCAAAACGATCCTAAACAGACACAAAACGATGTCACTGTGATAGTAAATGACCACAAAACCCAATGCCTGACTCAAAATAAACATATTAATACACAAAATAACATCTTAAATACATAATACAACAACAAACACATGCAAATTTCACATTTTTCACTTATAAATTGTAAATTTAGTGAATGATTCTTGTATTTGTTGTAACGTGATGAATTCAGTGAAGTTCACACAAAGTTAAGTTGACTTCATCTCCTCACGTCGCCTCTGACAGGAACTGATCACATTTGGTGCGTAGTCACTATTTTCAGAGTCTGCAGTCAGCAGAACTGTAGTATTGTGTTATATTACACAAAACTTCACCTGACAGCCGCTCAGAAAGCTGCAGGCTCAGCTCGTACCTGAGAACACGTCGCTGTCACATTCCTGCTCAGCGTGACGGCGCTAATCGCCATTTACCTCCAAACCAACGACGACGGAAAGGTCAGCGTCCCAGCCGGCTGGCAGACAGTAACAAGCAGAAGAAAAGTGACCCGCTCGAACACTCGCTGAGAGAAAGATGCACGACGGTGGATGAAGACCAAATCAGCAGCGACGTCTCAGCGGTCGTCTCAATCAAAACAACGGCGGCTTCGTTCTGGCAGGTTGGTCTGTAGAGCAGAGGTCCGCCATCGTTACAACCATCTTAGAGAAAATGTGAGACATTTTGGGTTGTAACTAATGCCTCATGTTAGAAACAAAACAACACTAAAAGAACACAAAACAACAAAATGAATCAAAAGGTGGAAAACAACTAAAACATGCACAAAATGATCAAAAGCAGATAAAAAATAAAAAGATCCATAAAACAATCACAAAAAGACACTGACTGATGGAAAACAGATGGAAAATGATCAAAAACAATCCTAAACGTTCACACAATAATGTCAAAATTATGGAAAATGCCCATAAAAACCAATGCCAGAAGACTCAAAATGAAAGAAAAGATGCACAACGCAATCAAACGTGCAAAACATGCACACAGATATGGACAATGACCAAAATAATACAAAAATCAATACCAGGGAGACACAGATTCACCAAATGATCATAAAAAGATGCAAATGACACAATGACAGATGGAAAATAACCACGAAGATACACAAAATAATCACAAACACAAAGAAATTAAAAACGACAGTAATGACAACAAAACATATCAAATCATATCACAAAATGTTTCGCAAAACAATCCACACAGACACAAAAACCAAAGGTCAAGGAGACTTAAAATGAACACAGAGATCCACAAAATGATATTAGATACTTTCAAAATAAATATGAAATGTGCAAAACAATCACAAACAGATGTAACACGACCGCAATGACACAAAACAACACACAGATTAACCACAAAGACGAACAAAATAATCACAAAAAGAGACAAAACTGTGTCAAAGAGTTGGAAAACAACAATAATGACACACAAAACAATCACAAACAGGCTGTCAGATGTAAAAACACCACAATGACACAAAAACAATGAAAGTCAACGCACAAAACAACCACAAAGATACAACAAAATAATCGTAGACGGACACAAAATGAAGTCACAGTGATAGAAAATGACCTTAAACACCGAGGACAGAAGAGAATATCAAACACACGTTACAACAACAAACAGATAGAAAATGATGTTAAAGATGGAAAACAACCAAAGATGATGATGCAAATGTCACAAAGACACACGACAAGAAATGACACAAAAAACAAACAAACCTGATTCATAATGAGCACATGAATAGACAAAACAAACAATACACAAGACAGTAACACACAGATACAAAATGATGTCAAAGACGGAAACAAAACCAGAGATGATGCACAAACAATGATGCAAACGCTAGAAAGACACAAAACAATCACATGATGATGTCGGAGAAATTTAGAAAACAAACAAAATGACTTCATCACACTGTTGATGTTGTTTCGTGTCTCTTGTTTTTAGTCTGGGGAAGTAAATTTTTACATTTATTGACATTTACATTGATTATTCTGTTTAAATATTTGTATTAGTTTCATGTATTTACACTAATTGAACTTCATATATCAGGTCTTTTGACTGAGTCTCAGTCATCACAGGGCTCATGTTACATAACTGTTCTAGATGTGAGGCTGAAGGACTCGGCCTGACATGTTTTTATGGTGGAAATCCATTTATAGATGAAGATGAAGCTTGTTTATAGCACAACTCATCTGGATCAAGATGAAGCAGACGCTGCAGTTTACAACTGATTCGAACACGTTACATAACAAACCAGCGGAGAAAAGAAAAGAGGAAATCCTTCAGATGGATGGATGGATGGATGGATGGATGGATGGATGGATGGATGGATGGATGGATGGATGGATGGATGGATGGATGGATGGATGGATGGATGGTATTTGAGCTCTATCTGAGTCGTATCTAATTATACAGATTCTCATCATGGCTCCACATCTGTAGAGAAACGAGAAACAATTCAGTCAGATGTGAGAACTGTTCACTCAGAGGAAATGTTACTTCAATTTAAAACAAAATAAACTTCTTTACAATGTAGAAATTCAGACCTAATTACCTGAAAAAGTAAATCTGTTTAAACAATAATTTTTAATAATAACAGAGACGTCCACCTACGACCTAAACAAGAATTTCATGTGCTTCATAAAACACTATAATGTTTTATTTTTTGCAGTTCAAAGATCAAATTACAGCAAATGTTTTTCATTTGAGTTTTAAGAGAAAATAAATGTTATAAGTTTAACTTTTGCACTTTGATTCAGGGTTTTGAGAAATTAATTTTATGTATTTATTTATTTTATTAACAGAATAGCAAGGATTATAGACATATTTATGAACATGATCGACAAAACTATTGTTTATTAAAAAGGTCTCATGTTAAAATTTTCTACATGAGCTCTGTTTGATCTTAATGTTTAAATTGTCAGTAGAAAATTGTCAAATCACGTTGAAGAAAACAAGCCACCAATCAAAACGCAGCCTCAGGTCACATGTTCAGGTCATTAACATGCATCATACACTTTGTGTATGAGAAGTGTGTGTATTCACACATCATCTCTTGCTCCCCGGCGCCTCCTATTGACCAGAAACCACTACCACAGATGTGCAGGTTGCAGGTTAACTTGTGACTAAATGTTTAAATGTGAGCGACTTCTCTTCTCTGATGAAATATTTTATATTTTACTACATAAACGTTCACTGACTTGTGACGTTGTGTTTAGTATTAACTTTTTTATCTGTTTTTATATAGAAACAGTAGAGACGACATCTACTTCCTGTCAGTTTTCTCTTCATAAATAATGAATTGACTGACGTTGATGCCTCCTCGGACGTAGCGTTCGGTCCCTCTTCGCCTCAGGTGACTGGACGAGACTAAAGCCTCGGTTTACTGAGGATCATCGCCGCTCACATCACATATCGACTGGATAAATGAGTGATGGGCCTCTGACTCAGTCGCTGGTCCCAGAGGCTCAGAGGATGAATCACTGAGGGATCCTGAGCTGGTGGAGAGGAGGGAGCGATGCTGCTCTCTTCTGGCTTTGATGGAGAATGACAGTTGGATTTAAGTTACTCACAGTGATGTGAAATGTATTTACTATAAACAAACACGTGACAGATAATTTTATATAATTTTAGAGTTCAGTCTGAGCCCAAGTTAACTACACTTTCTTTATTTTAACTTCTACTTACAGTTTTTCACTTTCACATATATTTTGACAAATCACAGGTTTTTTTTTTTATCTGAATCTGCAAAAAATAATATGTCTAACTAAAAAAAATCAAAATTAATGTGCAAGTTAAAGTAAATAATTTATATATTTATTCTATAATAAATATGTTAGATATTTATCTATATATTTCAAAAGAATCCAGAATTTAATCAAAAATCTTTTTCTTTTTTGTGCAAATATTTTGTTGTATTTTACATTTTTTTTAATTAAATTTTTAATATCAAAACTTCAACTTTCACTTGTAAAATTTTAGTTTTAAAATGACAAGTTTTTTTCTTCAAATAATTAAACTAATGGCCCAGATTTAGCTCCAAAGAGCTATAAGACCATCATTCACATTTAATTATTTATGCAGCTTTGTGTCAAGTGTCTCCCCTGATTTGATTTCAACAGATCAAAACAAAACCTTTCGATCACAGAGCAGCTGGTGAAGAAAAGTAGAACATCTTTCTGTCAAAATTAACATCAACATTGATGAGATGAGGAGTTTTTTTTCCCTCTTTTCTTCTGTATTTGCGCTTCTGTAATTCAACATTTTCTTTTTATTTATCTTGACATGTTGATATTAATGAAGTAGACGCGTTCGACATGTTAGCATCGTTAAACTCAACGTGTCGAAACGTTTTTAAAGGTTTCCTCTTCTCATTAACGTTGACTTTAAGCTCGCCATTTCATCTTTATTCTTGACAGAATAAAAACAAATCTTCAAACCGTTTCATTTTTCTGATACTTCGTCATAAAGATCAGAAGTCACGGTGGAATCTGAAGGTCTCAGCAAATATTCTGTGTCATCAAGTTTCCAAGTTTTCAGAGTTTCCTGTCTGGAGCCGGAGGACGAGCGGTGTCGGCTGATGTTTGTCACACTGTCCCTCGCACACGACCGCCGTCAGCCCAGACAATAGTCTTCCATCACAAACTAATCACTGGCCGGAGGAGGCGACCCGGCGGGATCCTCATTGTTCTTATCGTAGAAGGAGAAGCAGGGGTGTGTTGAGCAGGCGCTCTGAGGAACAATGGAGGCATATTTGAGCTGTTTTTCATTATCATTTTATATGACAGATTAAGAGGAGACAGACAGAGAAAGAATGAGGTGATTTCCAAATTTAGTTTCACTGATTACTCAGTCATTTTTCCTCTAAATCTCATGGTTTTTTTTTTTAGTTAAAAGGGTCAAGGGTCAGTATTTAAGTATAAAGTCAGTTGAACTGTTACTTTCACTGCTTTCAAACTTTACACTTTAAATCCTTTCAGGTCTCAGTTTTTTCAGAAAACAACGATAATAGCAGCTTCTCAAATTTTCCTCTGTTCCTATTAACTTCAGTTGTTTTCAGTGATTTCGTATCTTTCACCACTTCAACTGACTTCAGCTACTTTCATTATTACTTTTCTCATTATTTACACTTCCTTCTAAATGTATTACCTCTTTTTCCATAACCTACACTTCATCTCGTTTTAGTGCTTTAATCTGGTCTGACACTTCAAACCCTTTCAATGTCTTCATCTTTAATGTTCTACCCAACTCTACCCATGAGTTACCACCCAGATTTCAACTCCTTTCAGTGATCAGGTTTTCATTTTAGATCTTCTTTAACTCCTACAGTCAACACTTCAACTAAAAAAGTTCAGCTTAAGTTACAAGTTGCATTTCAACTCTGTTCAATACTTAAATGTGGATCGATGCTTCAAACACTGTTTTAGATTCTCTCAATTGGACAACAAGCACATGTTCTTCAAATGATTTCATTTTCTTTTAATTTTAGTCCAACTTTATTTTAAGACTCCCACTTCAACTCACCACACCTTTATCGCCTGAACCTTGACTGTCTGATTCAGTCAGGTCTTCGTTCTTGAACAAGCAAAAAACAAAACTTCTATCTTTAAACGCAGTCATCACCTACACTTTGACATTTCAGCTTCAACTAACACGACAATTTCTTTCAGTATTTGTATTTAAATCAGTTTTATCTACATCTTTAACTGTAAAGAACATTTCTTTTCCATTAATAAAGTAGAAAACCTTGATTGTAATCATCTTTTTCTCAATAAATCAATCAAACAGATTGGTATCCATCCCAGTCCCAAAACTACGAGTGGTCTCTTTGATATTACATCAATAAATCTATATTTGGAAAACTGTAAAGGCATAAAGTATGTTTTTGTCATGCTTTTGATAATAAATACATTCCCCAGGGTTGGAGAATATGTTCTTTGTTTAGAACATCACAATACACAAGGTCAGGAGCAAGGATCTATAAAGCAAACGAAGACAAGAGATCACAGCTTCATCCAGACGGCGGGCGCTGCTCTGACAGTGGGTCGGGTCTCTGATGGAGACGGGACTCATGGACTGTTTGTCTGTTGTCTAGGCTTTATATACTGTACATTATGAGGAACTGGAGTCAAGTCAACCAGCACAAAGGCAAGGTCAATACCATGAAGTGATCTGCCTGGTCAAAAGACTTGGCCTGGCTCCAGTCATTGTTGGACGGGTGTTTTTTTCAAAGCAAGCATGCAATCCCCTTGTCTGCACTCACGCTCAACTCTTGAGTATTTCCTGTGGAGGAAACAATAAGACAATAGCAGCGAGTGGCTCAGTGGTCGGCATGAAGGGGCAGGTCTCAGAGGGCAGGGGTCTGGACTTCATGATTAAATATTTTGATATGCAAAGTGGCCGTGACAAGACGTAAACAATGTAATATCCGGCAAATCTTCTAATGTTGTTTCACAGTGGCCCTCATTTATCAAAAAAGCGTACGACAGAAAACTGGCGTAAATTGAGTGTACGTTTTCTACGCAGTGTGGCATTTACCAATTTGATCGTGAGCGTAGGTTACGATGATATCTTATGTCAGGTCTGAGTTTGTGTACGCAGTTTCCGATTTTGACGGTTTGACGGTTTGACGATTTTTAGTCGTGTGCCTCACAAGTCACGACAAATCCTTATCGTTAGTTCTTGATTTCAGGCTGCTAGACTATATTAAACGGTGCATCCAACAGAGACGTGAGCGTCTCTGTTTCAGCCTCGGTGAAATTTCTCTTTTTTGCTGGTTTGTGTCTCTACATGTTGTAAACTCTAGGGGTGCGGCTTCTAAACTGTGCTTTTTACGGGAGGCGTGATATGCTAATTACGATTGATTTTAGCCAACAAATTTATCAACAGCCGCTTGTTCTTACGCTAGGATTGGTGTGATAAGCATGTTTCGTAAATCTCACATGAGCACCGTCGTACGATGAGTTCTCCACTCATATTTGTGCTTATTTCTACGTCAGTCAGTGTCTTTTTCAGATTAACATGGACAAGGTTTCCAGGTTTGTTTGGAAAATCCATTCATATATACCATTAACTTGAGTTTTGCGTATTAGCTTAAGCTAAGTTAACAGCATCCACAAACTCCAAAATGTTACAACTTCAGGAATAGTTAAAATTAGTGTCTTCAAATTTTGGATACATCATTTAAAAACGGCTTTAACAAAAATGAAAGATAAACATTAGCTCCTTACATTTAGACCAGCTAGCTGTTTGGTTAGCCATCTATACAAAGATCTACCCATGGGGAAACCAAGTAGCTAGTCAAGGCCCTAGTCAAGCTAACCAAACTAAGCAAACAAAGCTAGCTATTTGGTTAGCTACCTACACCAAAATCTACTGATAGGGTAACCAAGAAGATCAAGCTAATCAAGCCACTACCCAAAAAGCTAATCAAGTTAATCAATCAGCTGTTCAAGACAACTACAACTAAAAAATCTACTCACTGGGCAACCAAGCATCTGTAGTAATAACAAACATTTATACCTTATTGTCTCATAAATGACAGTATTTTCCTTCAACAGATATTACAACTACTATTATGACCTTAAGGTTTAATTCCTCCACTAACCAGTCTGGCTGCAGGTAATGTGAATATGGCCAAAAACGCTAAGTGAAAATGTATTCATATTTGAAAGAATTCAAATGCAAGGTTTTCTTGGCTCATAGTCAGACTGTTAAGAAGTTAATTTTCCTCCAGAGAAACCATCACCATCATCATCACGTGCACCATCATGTCACTAGAGTTCACACGTTTGCAGCGATTCAACATGATATAAGGTTGTTTAAGTGCATAAATATTATTGTTTCTGCTGAACGGCATGCCACTGCATTTTTTCCCAGTTTACCAAACACTCATCAAACACTCATAAATACCAAAGCCACATTCCCTGGCCACTTATGAAACACTTCCTGTCCCGGTATAGCAGCCACTGAGCCCTTATCAGCTCAGCTCAGCTTCTCTCATTCTTATTGGTTATAAAACTACTGCTGATGAATGGAAAGCAGACTCTGTTCTCCACCATTAAAGAATAAAATAACAAAAACAAGGTGATAACAACTTGGGACCTTTGTACTTTGGAAAACCACAAAGCTCGCTGATTAAATTCCATCAACGTTATTCATAGCCTGCCCTCTGCCACCTCAGCTGACTGGGTCGGGGTTTGGATATTTATCCTTGAGCGGTTAAATCCTTTCAAGCACCTCACACGGCTGGAACAGCAACGAAATGTCAAATCTGATATGAGAATGGAGGAATTTTTTTGTCTGGCTCTGAATTGTTGTTTTGTTCAGACGTGGAGTCATGGGCACAATCAAAATGTTTCAGTAGACCCAGCCCCTGTCGTTGCAACGATGAAGCATCACGTACTGGAAGCTTTTTTTGGGTATCGTACCACCAAACGAAAACAGACGACTTCCTCACTTCCAGGGAAGACAAAACATACGTTGTGCTTCTCTAAAAATGGTTGGTGTAATCCAGCACGTACGGCGTAGACCCTCTCTGATGAACGCCGCCTCCCGCCGGTGCCACCGGGACGACGTGCCACGACAAGAAAACAGAGACAGAGACAGTGAATAAATAGAAAATGTCATTTCCTTGCAAAATGTAAATGTGAACATTGTTAGTTGCTGATAGCTGCTGCAGTGACAATGGTAACAAAGGACTTGGACTTTAATGACACTTCTGTCATTTGGTCCTAATTCATAATGTCTGTTGCCAAAATTCATAACATCTGTGTAGATAAGTTAAGAAATGACTAATTTATGTGGAAGAGCTCAGTCATAATGGGTTTCATAAAGATAACTGAGTCAGTTTCTCTGTGGTTTAAAAGGGATAGCACGAAAAACTTAACTCTGTTCATTTTGGAAGTCACACTACGTGATGTGGAACAGTTTGATCTACAATCTGAAAGTGAAATTGTTCACAAGAAGTGAAAGATGTGGGAGCTACAAGCAAAAAAGTGTCAAAATTGTCATTGGAAAAAAGCAGCAGCTGAAGAGTTAGAGTGGATGATGTCACAGGTCATGTGACTCACTCACACTGCTCAGTAGCAGTTTGCAATACACACTCATTATAAAACTTAAAAATGGTACAAAAAAGCATCAAACTTAAACTTCAGTAATTCAAAAACTGTACCAGATATGAAAAAGATAAACAACAGACAAATAGCTCAAAGTCTTGTGATTTGTTTAAAACTTCAATGAAGTCTCTAGGTGAAAGTATGACAGGGCAGTTAGTCTTTAAATACAACCAAGTTTTCACAGAATTCAAGAGCTTCTCTATTCATTTCTATGAGGAAAACATTTACGGAAAAACCAGAGACAAAATACTGAATGATAGCGACACAAACCGTGTGTTTTTCATGACCAAACAACATACGGAAGAATAACAGGTACGTAGTAAGAGATCTGAGTTTTCGGTTGAGTTTTTCTTTGATATGAATAACTAGAAAACTTTCATGGTTTTCAGGTGGTTGTGGTAAGTTTCTAAACGGTGTGGGAAACGCTCTTGAGTCTTCGCCACCCACGTTAAATAAGTTTGACTTTAAAAGTGCAGCAGTGTCAAAAAATAAAAGTACTCATTCTGCAGAAAACGACCCCTGACTGAGACATTATTGTATGAATAGTGTTATATTTCTGCAGCTGGTTCCCTCTGGTGGGTCATATGATTTATCCTGGGATGTGGGATGAAGTCGAAAAGAAGCAAAAACTAATTTCGGTTGCACAAGTTTATATTATTCTCCTGAACTTTTACTGTATATTTGATCTTTTTAAGTTAAAAAACGAAAAGTTATTTCCAAGTCTTTTATAAACCTTTTATGTTGTTTTTAGTTTTATAAAAAGAGCGATAAAATGTTAAGTAAGTAGATTGTATTTGAAGTTGATGAGCTTGTCACCTTAAATGATAATAACAAATAATCTCTGCTAGCTAAAATTAGCTTCATGAAATTTTACAAAAATCATTTAAAAATGGCTTGAACCAAAATGTTGTACAGAGCTAGCCGTCCGGTTAGCTACATGCACAGAAAACTACACATGGGGCATCCAAGTAGGTAGTCAAGCTAACTAAATACTAGCCACGCTAACCAAGCACTTAACTAAGTAGCTAGTAAGGCTAAAGTAAAGCTAATAGTCAAGCTAACCAAACAACAGTCACACTAACCAAGAAGCTAGTCAAGCTAACAAAGAAATAGTCAAGTTAACCAGCACTTACGTAGCTAATAAAGCTAAACAAACACTTAACCAAACAATAGTCAAGCTAACCAAGTAGCTAGTCAAGCTAACTAAGCTAACTGTTTGGTTAGCCACCTACCAAACCATCCATTCATCTGTAATCAAAAACACATTTATTTCTTATTGTTTTATGAATAATATTACTTTCCTTTAACAAATATTACAACTAAGTGCTAATTAGCACTTAAATTTGAATAAAAAAAAACACAAATATATCAAAATATATTTTGGTAAGTGTACATCTACTTAAGGGGAAATGAAGCTAATTTTTGTTAGCTACCTACGCAAAAATCAATTAAAAGGTCAAAGAAGCGGCTAACCAACCAGCTGAACAGGCTAACTGTCTCGTTAGCCACCAACTAAAACTGACCATTCGTCTTTAAAGAGACAGGAAGTGAAGCTCAGACACGAACACCAGGAAGGAGAAAGTAAAGAGGCAACCAGGAAGTAGCTGGATGGGATCCTTTAGTTTGATCCTGCTGGAGAAAACAACAAAATAAATAATGTAAACATCACTCCTGAGCGTCTATACTGCAAAAGATTTTTATTTCAACTTACTGTTGAGTATGTACAGCAGTACAGTTTGTACATAAATAGGCAATAGTTATAAATATCAGCAGTTTGACTGGTACAAAATTAAAAAAGAACATATGGTACATTATCTACAAGTGCCACTTTGGGATCTCTTTTTTTGTTGTTTGTTTGTTTGTTTGTATATTTTACAACATTGTCTCTTGTTGGATTGTCCATATAAGTCCATTCACACATTAATCTGAGCTTCACTGCACATGCAGGACACACAGTACGAGTCCGTGGACGAGGGGGGGGCAGCTTTAGTTAGAGGCTGTGAAGGAAACGGGTTATTGAGCTGCAGAACGGACGGCTTTTTAACGTCTACAGGGTTTTTATTTATTATTAGTTGCTAAATGTTGAATGTCACACACAAACAAATAAAAAATAATAATAAAAAAAAAAAAAAAAAAAAAAAAGCGATCATGGCACTATATGTGTGTGTGTGTTTAAATATCAAAATACTATCCAGTGTTAGTTTGTTCACATCAGCTGTTGGTTACACTTTGTACACTGTGATTAAACGACCTTCGATAATCAAAGAAAATAAATTAATTTCTCTATTTTTATTTTGTTTTTTTGTTCGTTTTTGTTTGTTTTTCTTCCACATGCACAAACACACACAGCGACACCGATTAACAGCAACAACAACACTCACATGTCACGTCTCCTATGAACCACACGTACACACGTGTAAAAAAAAAAATAAAAAAAAAATTAAATTAAATAAAGTAAAACATGCAGAAACCGTTGCCCCCCCTGCGGACGGCTTCACAGATTTCATCAACTCACGTTTGGTCCCTGAAAAATTTTTGAGCAAAAACATTAAAAATAACAAAAATAATAATAATAATTCAGTGGATAAAGAGCGAGCGTCAGGATAACTTTCATTTTTTCACACTTTCATTTTCGGGGTAAAATTAATAATAATTTTTAAAAAAAATCATTTGATCTCCTCAGTCATCTCTGCTGTCACTTTGTTTCTGTGCAATATCGCCCTCTTGTGTACTAAGCTGGTACTGAAGGTTACACACTTCAATATAAACACTGTTTACACCTTCAGTCTCACACACTTTTTAACGACAAACATGAATTCAACCAGACGTCTTGGTGGGGGTGGAGGGGGGTTGT
This sequence comes from Polydactylus sextarius, assembly GCA_016801845.1. NCBI lineage: Eukaryota > Metazoa > Chordata > Actinopteri > Polynemidae > Polydactylus > Polydactylus sextarius. The sequence continues at coordinate 17,372,725 of CM028927.1, forward strand.
TTGTGCAAATGTTTCCTAAAACTGAATCAAACTGATGCATAAATAAAGCTAACATGAGCGATACTTTGGCATTTCAACCCAACTCCTTTCGCTGAGGGTTTATTATTATTATTAAAGGAAACTTGTGGGACGATAAAATGAGAAATAAAAGTTTAAATGAAATCAGAGCATCAGTCGCTTCGATCACATTCTTCTTCAGTCTTTTCTGAGTGAACGCTGGGGTCGTATCGTCTGCGCTAAAAAAAAACAAGGCAGGTTTAAATTCAGTGCAATATGCAAAGTTAAAAAACTTAAGGAACATGGGTCGACAGACGAACAAAGAGAGAGAAGAGGCGTCTGAGCAGCAGAGCGATGGCTTTCCTCCCTGACGGAGGTCGTAATGTGACGGTTTTAATCAAACTCGGACTCCGACGGGAAAAAAACATCAAAACACCTTCAGACCAGAATCATGATCTGATTCAAACCTGCTCAGAAAATTACCCAGTTTATTCTCTGTCTGCTCTGAAACAAAATGCAACACTTTGGAAAAGATTTATTCACTTTCTCGCTGAGTTTAGATCGATAACGTTCTGATGTCTGAACGGTGGAAATGAAGCTGGAACAAGGAGACGACAGTTTCATTTGTTAGTCTGAAGAAAGAAGTTAAAAGAAAGTAAAAGTAGCTGAGATGAGGAGATTCACATGGCTTCGGGCTTTTTATATTTTGTAGTGATAGTTATAAATAAAGTTTTTTTGTTGTGTTTCAGAAACATTTGGTTTGTGACTGTTTCACAACTACAACGTAGTGTCAAGGCCACATGTAAGAAAAAAAAAAAGGAGGAAGATTTTTTAAAAATTTGACTTTACTTGCAACATGTCGACTTTATTTTCAGTCAACTTTAATCTCCACCTGTTGATTTTATTCTCAACTTTATTCCTGACATTTCCCTTTTATTATTGGTCGACTTCAATCTCCACATCGACTTTATTCCCAACACTTTGACTTTATTTTGAGTCGACTTTAATCCCAAAACCTCACCTTTATTCTCAACTTTTAATCTGAACATGTCGACTTAATTGTTGACGTTACTGCTTTATTCTTGGTCAACCTCATGATTGACTTTAATGTCGACATATTAACTTATTCACATGTCGACTTGTGTTGACGACACATTGATTAAATAATCAACTTTAATCTCAACATGTCGACTTTCTTCTCAACAGACAAATTAAAAAAATCTTCCTCCTACGTTTTTTTTCTACCTCCATCTTTCATTCACTTCACTCTCACCGGTTATTTTGACTTATATCAAACGGGGCCATTTGGTCAGAAAACGTGTTCAGACATAAAAGCGTCGTCACATTTCTCAACTTTCAGGCGACAAAGTGAATAATCGTATTTTCCAAAACGTCTCGTCTCTGACGTTCTGCTTGGCACAAGAAGAATCAAACACGTAGCGCGGCTGCTGGTTTCCTTCTGTTTCGGACAAACAAGCGTCTCCAACGTTTACAAAGTGCAAAGATTCACAGCTGCTTGTTGCTTGTTGCTCGTCGTCGTCGTCGCGACGCTGCAGCTTCTTCAGCCGTTTGAGGGAAAAGGAATGATCGTGATTCACACTGATGGAGGTTGTTTCTGCTGATGAACACGTCGCTTCATCATCATCATCATCATCATCATCATCACAGCTTGTCACTGTTGATTCACTTTTGTTTTTTTTGTTTTTTTTTTAAAATATGTTGTTTTTTTTTTTTTTTTAAGTGCAACAGAAGCCTTCAAGAGTCAGTGGACGTCGCGGTCGTTGAGGCCGTTGGCACAAAGAAAACAAACATGGCTTCAAGTCCAGACGCTGAGTTCCCTCTGAACGACAGTGTGATTGTGGCAGTAACAGAACAGAAACACCAGAGGGCGCTTTGTCCTGCATCCAGCCCCAAAAAAGGTCCAGAGTTTCTGCCTCCTCTGCTTCTACAAAGCGACAGCGGCGGCGGCGAGCGGAGCGCCTCCGAGTCTCTGATTGGCTCGTTTCATTGTCTCCTGTCGTGGCGGCGGGAGGAGAAGAGGAGAAGAGGAGGAGGAGGAGGAGGAGTTACATCACAGAGTGGCGAGGACGCGTGAGAAGGAGATGATGACAGACAGAGTGGTCTGACCCACGCCGAGCACCAGAGCCTCCAGCGGCGCCATGTCCTTCCCCGCCACACGGTAAACACCAGCCACCGCCGCGCCTGGAGGACGACAACACGACAACAACGTTAACAACAACAAACAACACAAACAAAAAGAGACGATCGACATCACAGACATCCCAGTTTTTGTGTTTAAGCCAAAAAAATATCTTCTTTTTTTTTAAATTTACATTTATATTGAGCCGTTAAATCACTAAAATAAAAACGCTGCAGCTTTAGGAGCCAACAGTCGATCGTTTGTTTGTTCCACATTAATAATACATTTTTAATATTTTCAGGCGTCGCTTTGTTTATTTACAATCTGTCGTCATTTGGTCAAAGCTTTGTTTTTCATTATTCTTCTGTCTCTGATAAATTAATAAAGATAAAGAAGAGGCAGAAAACACAAAGTGTGAAGCTTCGACCGGAGATAAATGATGGTGATTATTTTAGTGCAACGTTGTCATTTAATGTCGTCATTTTAAGACTTTTTCAGGCTGAAACACTCGATCTGCAGCTGTTGTTTTACACGTTTGTATTTGATTTAAAACATAAGGCTGCAACTCAAGACATTATCTTCAATATTCAATAATAAAGATCATATATAGAACCTGTAGTAGAATATCTGAGCATCTGTTAATAACTTTATTTACTTAATTATTGATCAGATATTCACAATTTTGAGCACTATGTCTAATTATATGAATTATTTATATTCTCATAGATAAAGTGATGTAATAGAGCAGAGAGAAAGTAGAGACAAATTGTGTAAACAAACTAAATAAAAGATGCAGAGTCTGAAATATCCTGATGTTTAGTCTTGTAGTTGAGTCAGAATCTGAAAAAGTTGGGTCCTAAAGATCCCATAATGCACCTTGACCGGATCTATCTGGATATATATGTCGTTTGACTGAACTGATCCTGGATCCTGATGTAAAGTTGTAGCGTTTCATCGTCTGTAGGGGGCAGTAACGCATCAATAAACACAGCAAAGTACCAATAACAGAAGGATAGAAGAAGAAAAGGACAATAACCCTGTAAACATCAATGTAAACAAACCAACAAACTGCACTTTTTGATGTTTTTTCTTTGTAAATAACTAGTTTTCTGTGCTACACGAAGACAAGAGGAAGGTAAACAAACGTCTGGTCGTGTGTCAGAGAAACTCACTGGTGATGACGCCTCCGGAGAGCGAAGCCAGGAACCCGACGCTGACCAACACCAACGTGATGAGTCGTCCTCTCTTGTGGCGCTGCAGCATCACCAACATGAGCAGGCCGACGGCGCCGTGGACGAAGAGCGAAGAGAAGAGACACCACAGGAAAACCCAGTACCACATCTCTGAACAAACACAGCACAAGAAGAAGAAAGAACGGGTCAGAGGACGATGTCATCGTTTCAACATCAACGGTCTGAACAATCAGTCGACGACAACAACAAACATCTGATGGAGCTTCTCAAAGTTCTTACATAAACCCACAAATACTACAAGTGCTATTGTAAATATGCTAATAAAGTATTTCAGTGTGTTACTAAACACCTGCTGAAATATTCTGAGACGCCATTAATGAACTTTAACATACTTTACTTCAACTTTTCAGTTACAGAAATGAACTTTTATTGATTGTTTTAAAGCCTAATTAGCACTAAGTCTAATTTAATCCTGAAATCACGTTACTAAGTTGATATTAAACTTGTAGACGCTGTTTAAACAGTGTCGGTTTGAAAGTGAGTGCACTTAATAACAGAACATGAAACACAGCATTCGGTTTGTATTCACATTATACTTTATAATGAGCAAACTGAATCTATTCTTGTGATAAAAACAATAAAACTTCAGAGCTTCTAAAACAAACATGAGTTCCCATTTTTATACATTAAAGCATTAAAATTTAGCTCATACTAGCGACTAGCGATGATACTCAGATGTTTTCACTTTGCATCAATAAAATTGAATCATTAATCATTGAATCAGTGTATTGATATTCCCGTACTACTAAGTTTACTCTGAAGTACTACAGGAGGAGGAAATGTACTTGTAGTTTATTTTTGTGGTACTTTATATTTAGAAAACACAAAGACAATGAGCTTGTTTTATGGATCTGTAAAAAAATAAACACTGGGTTTTTCAGAGTCCAGTGTTTGTTTTGTTTTGTTTGTTTGTTTGTTTGTGTTCACTCTGATCGGATCTTTACTGTTTTTCTCTGACGACTTCATCAGTTTTATGTTGAGAATAAAAACGACTGATCCGTGGATAAATATCGGCACCGTCCTCGTGTTTTACTGCTCTGACACTCTGTCGCATTTCACGGAGAGAAACTTTACAGATCAGGACGTTAAAGCTGCTCAGGAGGTTTCAATCCTGCGACCGCGACAGGTTTCATCACCGAGGCGTCCGACCGTGGTGATGGAGCCGAGAAAACGAACAAATCTAAAACAAAACCTTCACAACGGTCGTTTAGAAACAGGATTCATCGTTTACAGCTCAGTAATCACATCTCTCTGCGGCTGCAAAAAAAACTGGAAAGTGCTGCTTTAATAAACTGTTTTATAAGGAAAGTAAACAGCTTTAGAGGATCTGGACCGAATCAGAGGTCGAGTACTTTCAAAGAAAAAGCTTCGTCCTGGTCGCACTTCGCCAGCGAGGGGCCTCGGCACCGTGGGAGCGAGGAGGAGGAGCCAGCTGGCGTCCAGATCATTCAAAGAGCAGGAGGAGGAGGAGGAGGAGGAGGAGGAGGCGTCCAACGAGGAGAAGACTGATCCAGAGCTCAGGAATGCCGAGTAAAAAAGAAGGAGCCGTCCTGTTTTGTTTGGACAAAGCGTATAAACAGGAAACGTGATTGTTGTGTGGTGTAAACACAGAGTTTCTCAGAGCTCGAGCCCAAAAGAAGAAGAAGAAGAAGCAGCAGCAGCAGCAGCTCTAAACCTGCTGCTCCACATCTCAACGAGCCGAGCGGAGAGAGGAGTGATGGCGCCGTCACACAACGGCTTTTTGTCCCGAGAGGCTGAGATCACTTCGACCACGAGTCACAGGCCGCTGGACGTCCAGCGGGAGACGACGGAGACGTCGTCCGCCGCCACCGAGGACGATCACATCTCAATTCAAAGTGTCTCTGAGAAGACGAGACGAGACATTTTTAATATCCACGGTGGCTCCAGTTTGACCTACGAATCTACAAATGATCAAAAAACTCTGAACTAAATTTGTTTGAACGTCACAAAAAGCAGTTATAACCTTCAGTTTACAGCTGCAAAAGTGTTGATTGTGACGCTTCGTTGCGATAAAATCTGTCCACAATCATAAACACCTGCTCGGTGCTGCTTCCTGTTAAACTTCCTCTTTTCTTATTTTTATTGTTGATATGAATCAGGAAACAGTTGACGTTATATTTGTTCTGTAATATCATCCTGAACCTGAAGAGGACATCAGTGAGGTGCAATTGGGTTTTATTACATCCTGCAATATGTTTTTTTTAATAGCCACTATCTTTGATATTCTGACGCTATGATCCATCCAAGTTAAGTCTGACAGTTGAGATGTTGTGTGTTTTTAGTATATAACTGCTGTAGGTGACAGTATTTCCTGACATTTTTGGAGAAACGTTTGATATAAACATCTGTCGACACTTCAAAGACTGATGGGGACGACTAATACTTCACAAAAGTTCTCAAAATAAACACAAATCTGTTTAATAATCATGTCTAAACCTCTCAGATGTGCCTTGTAAATAAAGGCAGAGCTGCTGAAGATTAGTTTATCATCATTAAGTTATCGTCATCGGAAGCTTGTAGTAATTAATTAATGATAAGTCATTTGTTGTTTCTGGCTCCGACTGAACCAGCACAACATTAAAATACTGCTTGTGTTCTTGTTATAGTTGTTAATTTATCAGCGTGATACGAAGCATCACTTGAAGAAGCTGATTTTCTGCAGAACTACGACATTTTACTGACGATGTTCATGATTATAGTTTGGATGTGACAGTATTTCTTACATCAACAAACTGGTCCTTTTTAAATAAGAAATCATCTCTTCTCTGCTGACTGACTGGCTCTGACTTTAACTCATCATTTAAACACTCAGGAAGTGTTTAAATGATTGTGTTAAGGGACTTGATCTCGCTCTTATTGATGAATAACAAACTTGATGTGATGTGAACAAGTTTTAAATTAGAGATAATTGGTTTGGTGAACAGTTTTAGCAGAAATACACGGAAATACTCCGCCAGATAGAAATGACTCTTGGCTCTGAGTCTTTTTGGAGGCAGGTTGAACATTTAACATCAGGGATGTGCTGCGTCATGTTCACCATCAGATACCAGTGTTAACTTGTGCTACAGAAACACAGCTTTAAAGACTGGATAACAGGTGAGTTAGTGAATTAAATCTACTGTTTCTGATAAAACATAGAGTGAAGTCTGACTACAGAAAACTGAACATAAAGAGGCCCGGATACCTGTGTTTCAGACAGACCAGCTAACAGTTTCAGTGGTTTTGGTTTGATAAAATCTCAAAGTGATGCAGTTACTGCAAAATCTGTGGCCAAAGCGTCCGGTAACAGCTCTTTTGTTGCTGGATCCTCAATATCCTGAATTGAAACACTAAGAAAAAAACAATAGAAAAACACACAAACTGTCCCAATTAAACAGCTGCATCGTTAACAGGACCTGGTCGGTGAAGGTCTGGTGGTCTACGACTGAAAAGCAACAATCAATCAAGTCTACGGAGCAAAGTCTCGTCGTTGTAAGATGTTTACAAGAGATTCACAATGAAATTCACATTTTATGTACTGCAGATATAATATACTTCAGTACATTTAAAAACGTAGTCGTCCACATCTCAAACGTCACCGACAGACCAATGAATCTTGTGGACGTATTTGACGATTTTGAGTCTCTGGAAGTACCAGATATTCTCCATCTACAGCCCCGAGACGCCAAATATCAGGAGACCGAACAGGAAACGGTACATAACTAAATATATATGTATAAGTTGGCATCTTTGGATATATTGAGGCTGTGACAGATCCAACCTTTGTAGCTTTCATAGCTCAGGAAAATCTAGTTTTTTTGGTCACGTTTGAAGGATCAAACCTTCAGATTCAGACACAGCTAGTAGGTGATGCTTTGACCAAACTATCTGAATACGTCTTACACAACTGAAAATGACATAATAACCAGCGACTCCCGTGTTCTTCAAATTAAACCGTCAATTTTTGTCAATAAAAACTGACAGTGATATAATGTTAGTTTCCATTTAAACAAAACGGATCTTGATCTATTCATAATGTTGAAAGACACTTGTATAACAGCAATCTGAGGCTGTCAGCGACTAAAACAAACACCAGAAGTAGACGTACTTCAGTGAGCTTTATCTTTATCCTTCAACAGCACTAAGACGGCAAATAAAATCAACAAAAGTAAATGTACAATAACCACAAAAACAACTATTGATTATGACGCATTAACGTCACAAATTGAGGCTCAGGAAACAAAGGTAGGCGAAGATGTAACGTACACATCTATTATAGTTTCTATTTAAACAAAAAAATGATCTTATTCATTTAATAGTTGTGAAAAATAAAACACTGTTAGTGATTTCAAAAAGCACTTATAGTGGATGCACCGTGATGTTTCCGGTAGTCCCAGATTTCATCCTTCAATAGTACTAAGATGTCAAAAATGAGCAAAACATAAATGACCAATAACTAGAAAAACAATCAAATCGAGTCACAGCGACTGATGTTTAACTATTTAGCTGCTACAAACACGATCCAGCTTTCATTTGACTGTGACATGTTTCTGAATTGCAGCTCAGGTGGGAAAAGGCTTTTTTAAGCAGCCTTCGAAATTAGTAGTTTACATTTAAACAACAATGATCTTATTCTATTTATTGTTTTGTAAGACGCTTCTATAATAGCAATCTGAGACTATCGGTGGTTAAAACTCTTATAGTAGATTGTTCTGAGTTTCTGGTAGTCTCAGATTTCATCCTTCAACATTACTCAACAAATTTTAATGAACAATAATCCGGAAACAATCAAATTTAACTATTAAACTTAACTATATACTGAACTATGTAGGTGCTACACACACTATACTGTTGAAACTGATCAGTATCACTTCACATACATAACAAAATCATAAAAACGCCCTGATTCAACTGTAAAACTGTGTGGAAAATTACCCCCGTAAAAAAAAAAACGAATGCAAAACGGTGCAAACGATGCCAGAAGTTGACGAGGAGCCGCGTGTGTGACAGTGGCATTGACCTTTTCATTCACTCATATTTGTAAACCGTAAAACAAACTGTCCTTTTCATGGTCTGCTGAAGCGAAACTGCTGCGAGCGCACAAATCATAAACAGGAAATCCATCTGTTTAAGCAGCGAGCGACTGCTCTGGGCCTTTAAAAAAAAAAAAAAAAAAAGGTTAAAGGTTTTTGACGTAGCTTGAAAGTTTACATCTGCTTTTGAAGTCTATTGCTCGTCTTTTTTTAAAGGCCTTGACCTTATCTAATGTCCCAGGAGGTTGTTTTTCACCTGGCTGCTGAGCTGTGGGGACCGAGGGGCAGATCGGGTGGCAGTTTAGTGAAACTGCCCCCCCCTCCTCCCCCTTCCTCCCCTCCACCACCCCCCCCCCCTCCTCTCCTTCGCCATGGGTGGCAACTTAACGCCGCTTTCTACTTCGCTTTGCTGCTGCAGCTCTGTTTCCGCTAAAGTTTGTTTTTTAAAGTAAAGACTCAACTCAACGCGTTGTAGCTTCCTGCTGAGTCAGCATCACTAACTACCTCTTTTTTTTTTTTTCTTTCTCAACAGGAAGTCAGCTGTGTTTCATGAAAAAAAAAAAAAAAAAAGAGATGTGTACCAACTCTGATATGAACACACAACTGGCCTGAATTTCTTAAATATTTCTTGCTAAAGTTACCACAACTTAATGATGATTAACAAGATGGTGGACGGCGATTTTGATGTGTTTCATAAAGTTGTTTTTTTTACGGAAGTTGCCTGCAGAGGAAAGACAGAGCCTTTCTTACTTTGTTCTGTTACTTAATTCTTGTTTTACTTCATGTAGCGTTGAGAAAACGCCTTTAACCTGAGAAACAACATCTACTTTTACGTTTTAAGGCCATTAAGTGTGATACAAGCTGATTTTGATACACACAATCAAATATTTTATGAAAGAAATTATAAATTTTAACTAATTATCTCTATTTTTAGGCTTTAAAAGAGTTGAAGATGTTGCCTCTTATTGTTTGATTGATTAATGGACTGTATTTGATGATTAAGTAGCTGCATGTTGTGATTATTTTCATGTCATCTACACAGGAGTGGCATTTGTGTGTGTGTGTGTGTGTGTGTGTGTGTGTGTGTGTCCAGGCCCCAGCATCACTAGTAATAATTCACCAGCTGAGATGGAGGAGTGTTGGAGGGTGTATGTTGAGTACAGATGTCCTCTTTTCATGCTCATGAAATACACACACACACACACACACACACACACACACACACACACACAGGTTGAGCTGTTATAACCTGGTGATAAAGACATAGATAATAACATACGACACCTTTCATTCCGCATACCTGTGAAGTGCTGCAGCGTCGTGCCTTGCACCCAGAGGCTCAGCACGTGCTGCACCGACAGATTAACATAATCCCGGTTCGCTGTCATGGTTCTGCCGCCGCCTGCGCCGCCGCCGCCGCCCGGGCTCGCACCCCTCTTTATCGAATAGCTGTACTTGTCTTTAGACGAAGGCATGGAGGAGACCGGGGTGGCATGGAGGGGTGGGGGTGGGGGTGGGGGCCGGCTGGCTGGCTTGCTGGCTGGCTGGTTTGGCTCGGGGTGGGTGTGAGGCGGTTGTCTTCGCCTCTTTTACCGGTGCCTCTGTTTCGGTTTGACGTCCGTGTCCGCTCCGGGAAGGAAAGGGCCGCTGGCTGCTGCTGCTGCTGCTGTTGCTGGTGGTGCTGGTGGCGGTGGTGGTCGCTTCATCCTCGGCGGTGGTGGTGGTGGTGTGGAGGCCATGATGGGGGAGAGCAGCGGGGAGCGCAGGCAGGGCAGACGCACCGTCGGCTCGTCCTACATCGGCTAGCCCTGCTACATCAGCCTTAAAGGGCCAGGCGTCTGTTCTAGTCACGGCGGTGAGATGGAGGGAGGAGGGTGATGTGTCACAGTTTACGGTGACACATCTTCACCAGCCCGAAGCCGCTTTATGAATGGACGACACCAGAAACTACGATGGCGTTAGCGCGAAAAAAAAAAAAAAAAAATAAAATAAAATAAAATAAAATATGCGCATTGTCGCTAGCTACATTCTACATGAATATAATATGTTTTAAATCACAGAAATACACATAATTATCTCCTTTATACACTATTATCGATTAAAAATAACATTAAAGATTAAGTAAAATTAATAAAATAATAATAATATTTTAAATATTTTTTTCCGTTTTAACTGGCAGCCAAGCGACGCGGTTGCTAAGCGACAGGACCCGGAACGTTCGAGGCCAAATCAGCCAATCAGAGGAGAGATGGTTTATTTATTTATTTATTTATTTATTAAACTAAAACACATATACAATACACAAATAACAACATATATAAGTGACTTGTATTTTTAAAAATATTTATTTGTTGTGTTTTTTTTTTTTTTTTTAGATTTACAACTGAGGTGTCATGTAGGAGCTCTCCTTGGTGCTGCTGCTGCTGCTGATGATAATAATAATAATAATAATAATAATAATAATAATAATAATAAATTTCACCAAATACATTCAGTTCACCAAAATGCACAATAGGGGATTTGGTTGTATATGTCTTTAGATTTTTACCTAATTTATTTGATTTTAGTGGTCTATTCTAGTGTATATGTTAGTTGTACTACTACTACTACTACTACTACTACTACTACTACTACTACTACTACTACTACTACTACTACTACTACTGTTATTATCAAAAATACTTATAATAATAACAAACCTGCCATGAAATCCCTAATACGCCAAACGTAATAACAATTAAAGTAGACTGGATGTGATTAAAGACACAAAGTACATAGTGAAGTAAAATCTAATGTTTTTATCTAATGTTTGAATTTAAACTTAATAACCATCGTCCTCGTGTCACAGTGAGAATGAAACTGCTCCGTCAGCTCCCAGTAGGATAAAGAACAGATTAAATCTATTTTAAACTGGTGTGAATATGGTGAAAGGACTGTTTTTTCCCCCTGTTCTCACATGGTTGAACGTCAGAAAGGTAATGTATATATATATATATATATATATATATATATATAATTTAATAAGTGGTGTGTGTGTGTGTGTGTGTGTGTGTGTGTGTGTGGACAGGGGAGGAAACCTGAGCGTTACACAGACACTGAATGTTCTGGAGCATTTCTCTGAGGAGGAGCTGTGATATTTTAAGAAGTGTCCCAGTTCAGAGGGATGAGGGCGAGGAAACGCGTGACATTTGACATCTTTTGAATCATGTTTCTATGAATTCAGACAGAAGAAACATTTGATGAAACAATGTATCATTTAAAGGATTTAGAGGATTGTTACATTGTATTTTAATAGAGAATCATCGGTTGAATCTTTGCTTCCAATGAAAAATATATGTTAATTATTATTATATAAAAGGTTCAAATATATATTTGATATATATATATATTTTTTTATTGTTAAGATGTGCATGTTATGTATCATTATAAAACCTTTTCCCCGTAGGGATCAAGTTTCATCAAAACTTTTTTTTTTTTTTTAATATCCTCCTTCATCTTTTCCTGCCTGAAGGTTTGATACAAGTCAAAGGAAAAAGAAAAATAAAGTTTAAATAGTATCTCATAACTTTTTCCTTTAAAGTTTAAAGTATCGATTTCCATGTTTTTTTTCTCTTTTACTGTAACTATGAGTCACACATTCGAGTCTTATTACTCACAACTGATTCATCATTTCTCCCGTATGTAATGTAAAGGAGGTGTCACATGACGTTATGCACTTTTGTTACAAAAGAAGAAGAAAACAGATTTTTCTGTCTCAGTCTGTGAAAAGACGTCTGAGACACGTTGGTCTTTGAGTCGATACTGAAGCTACTGATGTTTGAGTTTGTAAAGTAAATGTCAACCTTTGTTTCCAGTCGACTGTTTGACTTTTTAAACGTCTAGAGTGAAAATCTTCAGGGAGATTTTAGTTTCACAGCGAAATTAAATCATCAATCATCAATCATTTTTGTCTGTAAACTTTTTTATTTCCTGTTAATCTATTTTTCATGATTTGTTTATGCTGTCAAATAGATACATTTCCCTTGTGTGACAAATAAAATTTTTCTATTTTTTTTTCTATTGATCGTCGTCTCTGGACAAAGCTGCTCGATGATGAAGAAGAAAAAAAATTGTTATTGTTTGAATTTTAGCTTCTTCTTTTTTTTTTTTTTTTAAAAATGACACAAAATACAAACTAATACAACTAATACAAAGCAATATGAATTAAGAATAATGCTTAAATATTACACATATAGTCACTTTTAAAAACCCCTTCTGTGTGTCCAGTTTGAAATATAAATACAAAGTGTCAAAAATGAACATTATTGAATTTAATAAAGATAAATTGAAGCGTGTTTCCAGTAAAGATACGAGGTGAGGGATGCGTCACAGATATTGATCCAGCAGCCAGTGTACATCCATCATCCATCTGTAATGATTAACACACAATATGTAAACTTCAGGTCACAGTTCATGTTCAAACCACAAACTTTCAGTTGTGAGTCGACAGTAAAAACCACTGAACCACGGTGACGATACAGTCACACTGTCGGAAAAAATCCACAACCAAAATATAAACCACGGACCTCTGACTTCTGGATCAGGTTGTAAAAAAAAAAGAAAAAAAGAAAGAAAAGTGCAGAGGGAGGAGCTTAAAAGAGTCAAGGAAACATTTTCATTGGAGTTGACACTTATTAGAAACTGTTTTACAGGAAGAAGATAAATGAGGAGATTTTTATAGAAACATATATTAATAATGACGTATATTTGGTTCATAACAAGAGATAAATGAACTGTTATCTTGAGATTAAAATACTTTATAGTTAAAAGAATAAGAATAAATACACCAGGATAAGTAATAAGTAATAATTTGGTTGTATATGTGTTTAGATTTTTCCCTAATTTATTTTTTATTGTTGATATTTTTTAAGTTTAGTTGACTTGTTCTGGTGTGTATTTTTTTTTTTTTTTTGTACCAATAACAACACAACAAATTCCTCATTCTGTATATTGTATTAACATTACTGGACAATAAAATGTGATTCTGATGTGTGTTTTAAACGTTTGTGTAAAATCAAATTTAAAAACATCTTCCTCTTCTTTTTCTTTCCCTAATACTCCATCATACATATGTTTGTCAAATTAAATCCAGTCAAATTTATTCACAAGTTCATAAAAAACTCAACAAGACTCAACAAGTTTGTTTTTTGTTTTGTTTTAAATAGTTCTATTGTTAAAATAAAAACACCTGCATCACATGAGGAAAAGTCTGAAGCTTCTTTGTTTTATTTCTTTTTTTTTTTTCGTCTTCTTTTAGGGGAAAATCCTGAATTTTTAGTGTAGTTGAGTGTGTTTGTGGAGGGTCAGCAGGGTAAAGTGAAGCATGCTGGGAGAGGTGGAGCTCTGTGGGTGGTGTTGGTGGAGATGAAGGAGCAGACACATCAATGGTGGCAGCAGCAGCAGCAGCAGCAGCAGCAGTAGGATGAAAGGGTCCTTTGACGCTTCGCTGCATCTTTGAATCGATGTGAAACCGTCTCTGAGAACAAAAGACGTATTTACTCTGCGGCCTTCGTCTTTTAAAGCTAATAAACCACAAACGACTCGGTTTGGCTCTGTTTACTGAAGAACGGGGCATTTTCAACAAAAAAAAAAAAAAGTTATTAACATATCAAATGCCACTTCTGTCGACTAAACGCTGAAATAAAAGGTCAAACGAGAATTAGTCCAGAAACATAATTAATGACCAGGCTGGTCGAGGTTACTGACAGACTGAAACGTCAGTAAAAATATGATGATTCCTGCCGTCGACCACTAGGGGGATACCTTCCCTCATTTTTATAACTTCTGTAGGTTTCCATTACAAATCTGTTTTTTTTCTCCTTCAGCCACAGAAACAGAATAACAAAAGGTCAACGGGTCAGAGGGTCGTTCAAACCACAGACTTTCTTTTTCTTTTGAACTGTCAGTCTCCACAGTAACTACAGACAATATGTGAATCCCCCTTTTTCATTCTCATGACAAATGTTTTTTGTCTCAGATGGGGATTTTTTTTTTTTTTTTTTTTTTTTGAAGGGGGGGCAACATGAGATGTCACTGTATCCTTTCAGATTCATGTTCAGCCCTGCAGTTCTGTATGAACCTGCAGCAAAGTTTTTTTTTTTTTTGATCTCGTGTATATTGAGCCTATTGTGCCTATTGTTTTGCTTTGCTGTAACTGAATCTGCAAAATGAGATGTCTGTCCCTCTTCAACCCATTCATTCATCTTCAAGTCACACCCCCCCCCTCCTTCACCCTCTTCTTCTTCCCTCAGGCAGATTGTCCTAACTCAGGTGAGTCATCAACAAACGCCCCCTCCTCATCTGACAAACACCCTCCATCACAGTGAGGATATTAACTGGAACCAACCAGATGTGATGAGTCAAGATGCTGCTGTCATACTATTAGCAGGCTAATAATATGACAGCAGCTGCTAACAAGGCCAACTCTTAGCTACATACACACTCAAAAATCTACTCATGTTACAACTAAGGCGCTAACCAAGCTAGCCTCTAACGTTCGTCACCTACACAAATAAACACTCACTGGACGACTAAGCAACAAGGAAGCAGCTAGCCAAGCTAACCAAGCAGCTAACCAGGCTAAATGTTTTCTAACTTTTTTTTGTTTAGCTATTTAAACTCAAGATTTACAAATGAGCTGACAAAGCAGCTAGTCAATCAGCTAACCAAGCAGCGACCGAGCTAAATGGTTTTACTTACACAAAAATCTACTCTAACTAACTAACTTAGGGAAACTAAGTTGCTAGCCAAGAGCTAACCAAGCAGCTAGTCAAGCTAACCGTGTGCTTAGTCGACAACTATCTGCCCTCCAACATTTACTGATGGAAAAACCAGCTAGCTAACTAAGCTAGCTTTTAGGCTAGCCACCTAAACAAATATCTACTGATGGGGCAACCAAGCAACTAGCCAAGCTAACTAAGCAGCAAACCAAGTAGTTATTTTTAGCTGCTTGTCAAGAAGTTGACCCAGCTGACCAAGCAGCTAGTTAAGCTAACTGTGTGCTAAGTCAACAATCATGTGCACCCCAACATTTACTTATGGAAAAACTAGTCAGCTAACTAAGCTAGCTTGTTGGTTAGCCACCTGAACAAATATCTACTGATTGGGTAACCAAGTAGCTAGTTAAGCTAACTGTTTGCTTAGCTACCCAACATGTGCCCCCCAGTTTGCTAATTGCTCATCTACTCATGGAGAAAAAGAACTAGCTAACAACAGCTAACAAGCTAACTGTTGGGTTATTCACCACTACAAAAATCTACTCATGGGGCGACCAAGCAGCTAACAAAGCTAAGTGTTTGGTTAGCCACATACTTAATTGATTAAATTAAAACAGAAAGTTGAGATGTGGCACATCTGTATTTTCACTGTCTCAATCTGTCATCAGACACTGTTCCCAAGTATTTCAACACTTGTGCCATGAAAAAGTGGCAAAAGTTATGAATGTGTGAAGCCAAGTCTTGAATTATGAGGCCATGTGATTTATCTGACAGACATAATAACTCACTGAAGTTTTCAAAAAAAAAAAAAAAAGGTCAATAAACTGGATTCTTGGTACACAAATGTAAAAGTCAAGCAGAGTTCACGGGGGCAGGGCCTTTGATTTGCTTTGTAGTGAGAACAAGGAGCTCCCAGAGGATCACAGGCGGGTTTATTGTAGCTCATCTTTTGATGGCAGGTGTGCACAATCGCAGCTTAAAACAGCGGGTCTTGTTTGAAGTGGCACGAGGGAGCGAACTGGAGTTTGATCTCTGTTTGGCTCTACATGAAAATAGCTGCACCTGAGAGACCTTGACGTTCGCCCACAACCGACGCCTACACCTGCATCTGAGAAAACCTGCCCCCGGGTCTTACTCAAGACATTTATCTTCCAAAGAAAACTCCCAGTTTGTCATTTATTCCTTGAAGGAATGAGATTTTTCTGTTTCCTGTTTCTTTCTGTATCCTGGGTGAAGTGACACAAATGATTAACAGCTGAGTATTAGAGGTCATGTGATTAGAGGGATCATGTCTCTTTGAAGGTTTAGATTAAAAAAGAAACAACAAAAACCTGTTGAGTGACCAGTGATGCTGCAGATCGACTGTGGGAAACCCGGAGCGACATCCAAACTGCTTGAGGCAACGTAATTCTGATGAAAGACGACCAAAAGCCGTTCGCTATCGGTTCTTAATACGTAGCTGAGTTTCAGTGGGCGAGTTTTTCCAGAGAAAAAGACGCATTTGATTCATGTTCCTGCTCGTGGGAGGATCAGGTTCCCTCAGGGTTCAGGTTTTCAGCTCAGAGATTACAGCTTTTTAATTGGAGATTTGTAACTAAGCTTCTACAGAAACTTAAAACACGTCACATGTTTGTTCCTGGATTTAATAAACTACAATTACAAAGTTATAAATATTTAAATTAGGATGTTGTGAAGTTTCTTATCTAAAGTGTTTAATGGCTGCTGAAGCTAATTTGCTAATGTCTGCAGTTTAGTTAAGAGTTGTTAATTTTATTATTTTAATGATTAAAGGGATAATCACAATCATGTGAAGTTTATGAAGGAAATAAACATCCTGTATCTTAAAAGATATTGTCTTTATTAATCTTTCTATCTAATTATTAATAACAGGTAAATTAGTGTTAATTTATTTTTTAAGACAGAAGGTGCCACTGTTATTTTAACTGTATGTGATGAAAGGTTCAATTTGTTCAAGTTTGAATCTTAAATCTTGTGGTTTGAAACAGAACAAAGAAATTTAATTGAAGAAACTTAAAAAATAAAAGAAAAGAAAATAAACCTCCATTTCAAGCTATGAGCATTAAAATAATTATAAATATAAAAATAAGCAAATTAAATATATTCTAAAAGTATAAATGTATATTTAAGGTGACAGTATATTATATATAAATTAACTTAATTTATTTATTAATTCAAAATTGATTATTCATTCTACTTCATTATGCATCTGTGTAATAATTTTAACCTGTTTTTAAACTGAATTTATTTCAACTTTGTGTGAATACACATACTTCTCATACATTCTTCTATGAACCTTAATATTTGCAGCTTGTTTAAAGTCCAAATTATTTCTTTACAGAAACGTTTTACACTTCAAACACCAAGGAACAATTCAAACATTAAGCTCAAACAATAGTTTTGTAGATATACTTGAAATATTTAACGTCGGGCATTCTCTATCCGACCTGTTCTGGCTTCTTTAAATCAAATAGTTCTTAATGGCTGAAAAATAAATATGAAACTTAGACTACTTTTGCTTTTTTTAAAACTAGACTGAACTGAAAACTGTTACTGTGATGGTTAGAAATGTAAAAGTGACCCAGGTGGCGCTAGAGGAAACATCTGTGTGGTTGCAGATGTTGAGATATTTCAGTCAGGACCGAAGCGGTTGAGTGACCACGTCCGCTAGCGTGGACGAAAGCTGCAAAAATAAAAGTAGCATGTGGCAGGAAACCAAGACAACTACTGAGTGTAATCACAGATGTCTCGATACAAATGTTACAAACCGGAAAAAAATGACATGTCTAATATAAAAAAAAAACAGTAGAACAACAGTGTAAACTGCAGTCATACGATGAAACCTGCCAAAATCTGAAACTTCACTTATTTTAGCTTTAACTCTCCCCTGAGGCCTTTATATCCGTCTCGGGGTCACTATAACTCGTCTGGTAGCAAACGGAAAGAAAGGGGAATAGATGCCAGTGGTATGTGGGTGATGCAGACGAGCTTAACACCAAACTTTTTTTTCCAACAGCGTAAATGCATGTTTTGAGTCAGTAAAGCGAGCCAAAACCATCCAGTCCCAACAGGCCTATCAGCGTCTGGGATCTGGTTTTACAGGGGAGGGCGATACAGCGACCCATATAAACCTGCTGCCTTTCAGCTACGGCTAACTGCGTTAGCCTAACGTCAATGACCGCCAGGGATTTACAGCTTTATTGTCACAGAAAGCTCTTGAATTACCAGCACAGACCTCCACAGAGATAACAGCCCTCATGTTTTTGTTAGGGTAGAGGGTTTTTTTAGACAGAAGACGATGACAATTTAGACGACAAATACCTCAGCAGCGCCCGTATCAGCAGCGAAAGGATGTGTCAGAGTCTTATCAACGGGATTGACTCTGTAAAGAAAGAGGATTTAAAGGTATTGAGAGTGAAGTGATGGGGTTGTGATCGCTCTTTGTCCCTTGAAAAGATTCAATTTTCAGCAACTCAAACACAGATGTTCAGATAAGACTGATCCGGAGGTGTTTTCTATCCTGAAAGACACGTTTATTTAGTAGATTATTACAGTCACAAAGTCTTTTGGAGGCAAACATCTCACAGAAACATCATATTAACTTTTAAAATCATACATCATGAATAAAAGATTTAATTGTTGGAGCTGCTGGAGAAAATACAGTAAATATATGTTTGTGCTTAAGAAAAAAATGTGTAAAATAAGTGTAGTCTAGTCATAGACAGACAGTAACAGGAGGTCACTATAAACACCACGCTGACATAAATTCACCTTCAGCTGTGGAGCAGCTTTAAACATTTTCCTTCTTCAGATGTTTAGAGAGAAGAGTTTACAATCACCAGCTGTTGTAACATCATCCCTCATGTTAACCCTTGAACTGAAAATCATGTCAACATGATCACATCATCTGACGTCACTGTATTAAAACAAAGTCACATATGGATTTATCATCAATTTCCTTCAAAAGTCCTGGTTTATACTCAGTGTTTTATAAAGTACCTGAAAGTCTCTATACTAGAGTAGAGGTACAGATACTAGAGTAACAGTACAGATACTCGACCATAAAATAACTTTGGTAGAAGATCAGCGACTAGAATGATACTCAAGTAAAAGTCCTAAAGTATCTAGTATTTACTGTACTTAAGAATGACAAGTAATCTGGGGCACCTGGGTGGCCGAGTGGCTAAGGCGCACCACGTTGGTGTATATGCTGTGCAGTTGTTTGCCACTTCGAATCCCGACCAAGTCGACCTTTCCTGCGTGTCCTTCCCCCACTCTCCTCCCTGTTTCCTGTCTCTCTACACTGTCTCTGATTAAAGGCAAATATTATAGAAAAAAAAGTATGACAGGTAATCTATAATTAAATGTACTTAAGTGTAGAAAGTAAAAGTACAAGTACATGTTAATAAAACAGAAGAATATTATGAAGTTTATCCAGCACTTTAAAACATGGAGCTACAACAATCTTCATAGACAAAGTCTTGAGTCTGAACTAAAGAACTAAAGTTGTTCTTTTTTTACAAAATTTAAATTTCTATTTGATGTTGATATTGTTGAAGTTTCTCCATCATCCACCTTTAAGATGGAGCCTCCATCAACCCTCAAACATGGTGTTGATGGTCTGAACAGTCACAGGTCACATTTACTTTGATGTTTGTAACGACATTGAACATTGAAAATGTTCCAGAGTAAAATTATGTCATTAAGTTAGAAAATGTAGTGAAGTAGGAAAAAACCCAAAAACTCAAGTATAGATTCTCCTAAAACATAATGAAGTATTGAAGCATCATCTGTGTTACAGTGTTGGGAGAAAACGATTGGACACAAACATTGTTTGTAGCAAAATAAAGAGGCTCCGGTATCGAACCCTGAGGTTCTCCTGTGGGATGAAAACATTTGTCACATTTGAGGGATGAGATGATTCAAACTAAGAAGCTAATTAGCGTCAATCACATTACAAAAACCAGAACAAATGTATCCAACTTGCTTTCTTTTTTGGCAAACGGGCTTCATGTTTTTGCTCTGAAACATAGAAGGTCATAGAATTAAATAGGTGTGGTTTAATGTGGATTAAGTACATAATCAGTCGTCCTCTGGGTCCTGGGCCTCTGGTTGAGTCTGACTGAGGTTGTTTTCTTTGTTTTATCCATCTCATCAGAACTTTACAGCTCTATGATGATGTAAAACCAAGTTATCTTTACAATAAATGGATAAAAATGTAATTTCGTTTTGATTTTCAACAGTCTTAGTGAATTAAATTATAAGGTAAACATGATAACATGTTGTGTTCCCAGTTGAAAACATAAAAAAGAGGATTACTTTCCACAATCCTGTTTTATTTAATGGCATCCAACTCTTGATAAAAGCCTTGTTGGACTCAGACAGGCCGCTGTTTATCCTACTGATGTGACGGGTTTAAAGATGCCACCTTCAGTGACACAATGACAAGTCCTGTCTGCTGTTGTCTGCCAACAAGAGGATGAGTTATGACGCATACACACTCCAGTCAGGGCGACATATACGACTTCAGGCAAATATTTATATTCGCTCACTGCGCCATAAGTTTTCCATCAAACTCATTACAGCACACATCTCTGTGTGTGAGTCATTCTTAAAGCCGGGCAGCAACCAGAGACTAAACAAAACTTACGCTCAGAGATGTGATGTCACCGATAGAAACCTGAGTCCTGCTATTTCTGTGGAATTAAACTGCTCTGTTCATTCATAAAACAACCAGCCGGCTCACCTGAACAATGATACATTTACATGAACCTTAATAATCTGATTATAAACAGATTAAAGCTCGATCAGAAAGAAACTGCTCCAGTAAACGTCGACACATGTTGACGAAACGATTGGTCGTAAAATTTGTGTAAAACATCAAAGATCAGATGATAATTAATAGATCAATTGACCTAATAAAAAAATGCTTGAGGTCACTGAAAAGTTGCTGAGGATTTTCAATAAAAACATCAACAAAAGTTCTGGTCACGTTCATTTTTTCCAAGACGAATAAGCAGCTATGGTTTAAGATATAAACACACACATGTTATCATCCACTTTGATGAAAATGTTCGGTTCAGAACAAGCCATGCTAACTTTACTGTCAAGTACCAAAATAGTTTACAATATATATTAACTTCATGTCCTGCCAGCAGGACTAACCTACTTTTACTTCAAAATGTCACTAACATATAAAGTCATTTGTATTTTCTTTATTTTTTCTGCAGCCAAAGATGTGTTGATTTTGTTCTATCAGTTAAAGTCATTAGTTTCCTTTTTGTAAAAAAAGAACTTTATTTCACAAAAAGTAAAGTTTACTGGTTATGTGAATCACAGATAAACTTGCTTCCATTAGCATAACTGATTCGAGTGAAAGGGCCTCAACATCGAACCCTGAGGTATCCCTGTGGAAACGAGACGAGATAAAGATGTTCGTTCTTCCCATATAACATTCAAACTAGGCTATCTGGGATTATTAAACTCACCTACAGTAACACAAACCTTTAAATAAATCATAAGGTTTACCTTTTATCTTTAGTGTTATTGTTTTATAATCAAATCACATGATGTTCAATTTCAAGACGTCACAACATAAAACACACAAATGTAGGTAAAATTTTGCCGTCAAATTCTTTAGAAAGTGTTGGTTTTATTCTCTATTCTAGTTTTTGTTTGATGTTGATTGACCTGAGATACGATGATATAAATTTTGGATCATTGTTTTTTATGTCAATATCTTTGTGTTTTTTGTCACATGAAGAACCAAAAGGGTTAAGGCAGGTTCTTAGATTATTGTAAATATGTGCATATAATTAGATTTTTGTCTCAGTTTGACCTTTTGTATGTTATATTTGGACTATAACTCCTCACACTCTGGGAATTAAAGACCTCTAATAACCCATTTTATAAGATGGTAAATAAAGGCTTTATTCTAAAAGCTACATTGACACGAACCATGAATATAAACAGATATTTAAGATGACTTTTTACTGGCTTCTGATTTTAAAACAGATCGGCTGGAAAATACTAAAAAGAAATTCAAATGTAGACAGGGTTTTATTTTACCATTAGCATTAGCTCCCAGCGGCTAGCTACAGCTGCATCTGCCAAAGATCTGCTGGCATCAAAATCACCCGTTATTGGCCAGAAATGACAAGCTGCCACTAAATACTGGCATCTGTGCCATAAATGTGCTGAGATCATTACAGTAAGACCCAGAAAAAACAAAATCTGTTTCTCAGAAATCGACAGATATTTACTTTAAGTGCGGCAGCTGGCGAGGAAATATTCCTCCGAATGATTAAATTTCCTTTACAGACCTCTGATCCTCTGTTTCATGCCTGGACAGTTTAATCAGAACTGGGGAAGCCTGGAGGCAGGTGCAGCGCCTCGTTCCAGGTGAGAAAGAAGAGAACGATTGTATTAATTATTGAAGACGAAGCATGAAAGGGGAAGTTGAGCATGGATATGGCTGATGATTCATTGTAAATTTAATAAATAGAAGTACAAATGTGTCAAAGCATCAGATTAACACCCTAAACCAACTAGAAACTCTGTCTTGATGTGACTCGATTCACACAAAAGCTGCGATTAATCTTCAGAAAAAGAAACTCCAGATGCTATTTGAGATATTATCATTGTGTTGTGTCTGACTAAAGTGTCTACGTCTGAGGTTAAATTACACCTTTACCTGGCTTTTATGAGACCTGAGTGCATATTTAAGGATAATAAAACTTAAAAATCTTATTACACAAGACTCCTTTGTTACAAAAAAAAAAAAAAAAAAACCTTCAATCCACCAGTGTTGTCAGGCCCCGAGAGGCATGTGCTAACTGGACAAACATCAGCCCACCACGGTTAGCTCCATATAAGGCTGCTATACAAGCGTCATTGCATAACTCAGCTAACCCCAGAATTACCCAATACCTGCACAAACAGTCAGTACAAAATGTGTTCTGACTTCTTCTCTGTCTGTACATTTGCAGAGAAGAAAAAAAAAAAAAAAAAACATCTCTTCTTTCGTTTCGATTCGTGCCCACAGAGCTGATGTCACAGCGGCGGCGAAAATTACAGACCATCATCGTCAACGACGACAACATAGAAACACAACAAGGACAAACAACAAACAGAGTTCATCCTGGATCCAGATCCAGATCCAGTGGAATATTTTTCAGTTTCTTTGTGTTTACACACACAAAACGTCTTGTTGTGATTAGAAGTCGTTACGTAAGAGGACGGTTAAAAATAAGAAACTATTCCATGTTTCACAAGTTAAAAAAACAGTAGTGAGCAAAACATCCTGGAAAACTATTTTTAGGTTTTAAATATCCTCCATGTGCTATAAAAAGCAGTCTGAACATTTTGTGACATATTACAGAAGAAACAGGGTGTTAATGGGATGACAAAGATGTGTGTCAGTTTGTGCTCTGAGCTACAGTGTGGTTTAGAAATGAAACATCTGGATTTTATTTTGGTTTGACTTCCTTACCTCACATACGGAGTATTTATAATATAATACGGAGTATTTCTATGGTGTTAATATCTGTTTGTCTGCAACTTCATTGATTCTCACCTGATTAAACAATATAATATAATATGATATTATATTACATAATATTTCATACAAAAGTTATTATTTTTTACAGTTTTTATCTTGCCCTTATTTTACATTTTACAGATGTTTTTTTGTTCTTATCGTATTTTATTTTATACTTTTATTTTTTATTTCTACTCTTGGCCGGAGCCAGTTGTAACAAACTCAGTTACCTCCCTCAAGATCAATAAAGTTTTTTAAGTTCGTATTTAAGTTCTTGGTTCTTGGTTTGGCATTGATTTAAAAGTTAATTGAAGTAACACCTGAGTTTAAATGAACATTTCTGCCAGTTTTTTGTGATTTTCTCAAGATGATGTTGACATGTCACATTCTTTAACCTTTAGACCATAAGTTTTGTTTTGTTTTTTGCTTAAATCTAAGTTATTGTTTGTGCTAAATTTGCCATCATGGATTAAACTTCTCTCACGAGCATAAAATCCGATAACTTAAGTTACTTTAGAGGATCAGACTCGCAGCAGATGATCTGTTTTAATCCTGTGTTTACAAAACATCTGGATCTGCTGCCACTAAGCTGCACATCGCCTTTTTTTGTTGTTCCTTTTCTCTCAAATATTTAACAAAGGGATCAGGTGTTATGCGACAGGTGCCCCTTTATTTGTATTCATGTGGCAGTGGCTGAGCTCAGCCACTTGATGGGTCACAGTCCAGTGGTTGAGCTTCAAATGAGGAGGAAGGGAGGCTTGGTAAAGGATGGCCGACTCCTCCATCTGCATTACCTCTATCTCTAGTGGCTGCTCAGTCACTTACAGAGCTTCAGTGTGTTTCATCAAAGAGCCTGAAGTTAATGGACGACCCACAAACGGGCAGCGAACCAGCAGCTAAAAGCTAAAGAGTTTTTTTTTTCTTTTTAATGTGTGAGAATAAAGACATTCCTCGCCACCTCACCATCTGATATGTTTAGCAGAGTTGCCCCATTTCAAATCTCCCAGAATGCAGAGTATTTTCTCGATCTGGGTTGAGCTCAAGGGGAAGGCATGCAGGCTTGAGCCCGGCGTCACACCGCGCTTAAAAGCTGATGTGGACGTTCGCCAGAGTGAGAAAGAAAGAGAGAGAGAAGCTGCCTCGGTTTGATTTGCTTTGTCCTTGTCTGAGTCAGGCCGACCAGGCCGAGTGACTCAGCTGCTCAGATATGAAGTATTTTGGTCTTGAAACCTCTTCACAAACCGAGAGCCTCAGCTGGTGGGGACACGGTTCATGAGGCCGCCTGGAAAACGCTCAGGCACTCAATCTTTCTCCTGCAGAGCTGCAGAGCCGCTGTCGCTGCCAGATGAAGGAAAAACAGGTCCATGAACAGCAGCAGCTGCCAGATGAAGGCTGGAGGTGTGTGTGTGTGTGTGTGTGTGTGTGTGTGTGTTTGGAGAACTGGTGTATTATTGGTGCTGAGGAAAGAAAAAAGGAACAAAAAACAAAACAAAATAAAAGTACAAAAACTCTATAATACTAACCACTTCATTTTTGGTTGATGATTCAAGAAGCATATTAACCATAATTCTGATTTTTCTTTAACCGAAAACCCAAACATCCCCCAGTGGAAATTACATCCTTGAATCGTTCAAATCAACTCTTAACTTTTGAATGACTTGAAAAAACAAAGACCACCCACTGTGCAGAAAGAAACATGCCTGAGTATCTTAATATCTAAAATTACCGTCATTAAGTTTTAAATGACCTCAATCTCCTGCTATTTAGTCAAAAACTGTAACCAATATCACCAAACTTTTAAGACCATGTGTGCCACAAGATTTTGCTGAACACATCAAGGTGTGTTTTTTGTAGATGAAGTGATTAATGATGAAAGATTATTGATTTATAGCTGTTTGAATACGTGCCTCATTTGTGTTTTTACCCAGCGACAGAAAGCACAGTTATAATGATTTTCAATGAGAGAGCTGAAGGTAGTTCCTGTTGCAAAAAGCGGGATAGCACAAAAAGCATAAGTCGTATCGCTTCAGAAGTTAGTCTGCGTGATGCCATGTGAATTTCTCTTCAATTTGACACCAAAATTGTTCATGAGAAGTGAAAAATGTGAGAGCTACAAGAGATAAAGTGACAAATTTTGTTTTAAAAAGAGCAGCAGCTGAGGGGCTAGAGTGGATGACATCACAGGTCATGTGACTCACTCTAACAGTTTGCAAAACTCAGACACGGTACAAAAAAAGCCTAAAATGTAACTGTGATAATTCAAAAGCTGTACAAGATATTAAAACGCTGAATAACAGGTGAGTAGTTCAAAATCTTGTGGCCTGTTTAAAACTTTAATGAAGTTTCTAGGTGAAACTATGACAGAGCAATAAGCTTGCCAAAGAGGAGACATTTTTACATAATTCAAAAGCTTCTCCATTAATTTCTATGAGGAATTTTTTTTGGAAAAACCGCAAATCTCGGAAACAAATTTTCAAGAAATTCTGAATCATCGCAACCAAAAAAATTAAAAAATATTCATTATTAAATAAAGATTTTAATTAAAAAAAAAAAAAAAAAAAATTATGAATGCAGCTTAAAATAACCCCCTCGACCAGCACGTGTGTGTATTCATCCGCAGCTGAAAATAGTCCCAAACAGATGCACCCATTTACTCAACTTTAAATAACGTTTGGTTAAAAACACAGTGGCCAGCTGTTACAGGAAATTATACAGCCGTTTTCTAAGAATAAAAAATAAGAAAAAAAAAATTAAATCACACATTTGCATCATGTCTCTGTGATTTATGTGTCCAATACAAAACAATGAAGTTGGAGCGCTTTGACCACACTTTTGGTTTTTGGTCTTTTATAGGATTTATTGACAATGACAATTTAAAACAACAAAAATTACCACCAACATATGCATTAAAATGTCAACAATTCATATGAGACTGTCTTCTGTTCTTTTCTATATACATATAGTATAAGTCGATTGAATTGAATGGGAAGTGAAGCTTTAAAGCTTTGGTTTTTTAAATGGTGTCTTACTTTTTCAGTCAAAGTCACTGGATGAAAATAAACAAGATTTTATTGATGAAAATCAGATGGTGACATTGTGAACTACAAGCAAAACAACTGAAAATGAGCTAAAAATGTGTATTTTAGTGAATCTTCTAATTTGCAGTTTCAGTATAATTGGGTTTATTGGAGTTTTACTGCATGTGTGTCACTTTTTATTGTCCTTCTGTTGTTGTGGATAATTGCACATATGTGTCACCCGACATGTTTTCTTTTATGGACGACCTGAACCTCAACGTCACCAGGTTAAACACAGCAGCACCAGCTCAGTAACTACCTGCCCAGATGCCCATAATAACAGGGTTTCCATCCTGAATCGACCCCCCATTCCCTCCCTCCTTCTGTCGTGGTCTCACCAGCCGGGCTCTTCAACCCAACCTCCACCCCCATCGCCAACAAGCCGCAGAGCTTTCACCAGCGAGGCCTCATGGAAAAATTAAACTGGACAGTGAGAGGAAGCCCAGCTTTGTGGTCATGGCAGGGGAATATGATTGGATAAACATACGGCAAAGCCTCAAAACCAATTCACTTGGTGCCCAGTGGTGATGTGATGAGAGGCGGGGAGTGAGGTTTTTATTCGGTTGGGGGTTGGTTGGTGGGGTTGGATATGAAGGGCACATACTGTTCTTGGAGAGTTTTACAGAAGGACATTTATCTGTGTACAGCGGCAGCAGCGACATCCTCGCTAGTTGTTTATTAGAAACAGGCCTCGTTATCAGCCTCTGCTCCGCCCGGCCCGAGCTATTTCTGTCCACAACAAAGCAGGTGACTTGTGTTAGAGCAAACTGGGTCATGAGCTCGTGCGTCATTCACCTTCTAACCTGAGTTTGCCCACCACCCCCACTAGGAAAGCATTCATTTTTCAATTAAAGCCGATCATTATTGTGTCGGTTCCTGTCTGAGCTGGTGACCAGCTGTGCTGTGCTCTGTTTGTCTTCTAGATGCATTGAAAAACAAGCCATTTAGACGTCTCAGGGGACACGTGCAACACATCATCTCCGTCACAGCTGGATCCAGATGCTTTGAAGTGGCTTATGTGTAGTTTCAGAGGGCCGGAGAAAACATTTACGGTTCGGATACAACCAGGGGACACATAAATGGTTGTTAAAGCAAATATAATATATATGAATTGATGTCAGATGCATTTGTAATGTGATTACAATGTGATTGTAATGTGCTATTTCCTGCTTTGTGGGATATTAACAGATTTGTCTAACAAAGTAAAGCAACCAAGTCAAGAGTGAAAGTTTATTGAGCTATTTTCATGTTGATAATTGTAGCTAATTAGTGAAAAGAGTCAATAAATACTTTCACGAATGGTTGTGATCACTTTGTTTGAAGCCAGTGGTCTTTTTTTGTGCTCTGCAGAAAATACTGTGCAAGAGCTGAATTCAGCTTAGAGTTGAATTAGCATGAAATGATGCTGGTTTTAGCTGATGTATCCTCATTGATTGAACCTTGTTTGGTCCAGACCAAAAAAATCAGTTATGAAAGGTGCGTTGAACTGTGGTCTGGACCAAAGGACCAAGAACTGGTCTAAACAAGAAGTGGTCTCGATTTGGCTCAAACTGAACTATGGTTCGGTTTGTTTGAACCATAAAAACTCTGGTCGGTTGCACTTTCGAACCAACTGCAGAAAACATAGGATACTGTCGTCCAATAAACAGTAGAAGAAGAAATGAAACAGAAGAAGCAGCGATGAGATGCACTGTCAAAATAAAGTCACAGAAGAAGCAACATCTTTGCTGAGGTGACCCACACAGTTAGCCAACAGATCTGATAACATCAGTGTAACAACGAAACCAATCTGTTCATTCATTTTTCTTCATTCAAACAAAACAAACCACAAGAAGCTAAGGTCACATGCTCATGTACAAACCAATCAATGTCAAGAATAGAGAATGTGAGTCTGTCATGGAAATGTCTCTGGTGCCAAACCAAAACTAACCACATCAAATGTATACAATGTAACAAAAACATTAACTTGGTGCAAACGTTCAGGTGTGAAAATGTCTCTAGAACAAAGAGTTTCTAAGACATAGATGGTTAATGACGTTTTCACACCTGAAAGTTTAAACCATTTTTGTTGTGTTTTTATGCTGCTAGTGAACTGAACTGCCTGTTTTTTTTTTTTTTTTTTAGTTCAGACTAAACAGAGTAGGTGTGAAAACAAATAAGAAACCTCAGTATGTCTATTAAATCATCAGAAGACGACTTCCACCGTAAAAATGACAAACTGTATTTCTGACCACAAACGTCAGAGTGCTCATATTAGTGGAGATTTTGTTGTTTGTCAACAGCAGCTGGGGCTGAACGACGGTCTGGTCAGACCTGGTTGATGCTGAGTGTTGACTCACTTCATGCTGAGTCGCTTTGAGCTGTGTTGAGTCGAGTCGTGTTATGTTGCGTCTGGTCAAGTCTTGTCCAGTTGAGTCGTGTTGTGTCCGGTTGTTTGACGTCGAGTCATATCACGAACGCTGACGCTGGTGTGAACACACAGTGTAGTCGCAGATAGTAACGATTGTGGTTGTAGTCTGGCAGATATTTGTCATTTTTAGATTCATTTAGTCACAGAGGATGAAGGTCTTTGGTTTGACTATATCATAGTTATAGTTTAACCACACTATTAAAAAATAAAGGTAAACAAGGTAAAGGCTTTTGTCTTGACTGTGGTGGATTTTGGACTCTTTATGGGGGCAGTTATGTCTATTTTTCTATGTTTTGGAGTTAGAGTTATTATTGGTTCCATCCTTTTGTTTTTTCTTTTATTAATTTAGGCCATATAGAGGCCATACATCCTTATGAAACTTTGCCAAATTTGGGCCAAATTTGGCCTGTAATGAGTTACTTTTAGTTGTGTTGAGTTGAGTCATGTTATATCGTGTCCAGTTATGTTGTGTTCAATGACGTTAAAGTCAAGTCATAGACAAATGTTGATGCTCCAGCAGGATCTGGTGTGAACACACAGTAACTGTGCTGCTGAGGAGCAGGTAGCAGCAAAAACATGGAGTGCAGAGTCGTTGATTTAGGTTTTCTCTCAATAATAAGACCACGTTGGAGCCGACAGAGGCTTCAGTAACTCATGTAACCACCTCTTTACAACTATGGTGAACAGAAAAACCGAAAAAGACAATGTCTGGCTTCACAGAAAATGCAGAAATGAAAAAAAAGCCAGTCTGGACGGATGAATCTGGATTTCTACAGATGGTAAAGACTGTAAATCCACAGACCAGACCTACCTCGGGAATATTATCTTGGCTCAGTTTAGTCGCCTTTAATCCCAGCCAGTCATGGATTAAATGCCACAGTCTGTCTTACTGGATACTTCTTGTGTTATAACACATGTATATGTCTCATATATAAACACATCACGTGTCTTTATATGTAGCGTGTTTGTGTTTGACTTTATCTCACAGGGCAGCCATGTTTTCTCTTTAATGTAAATTCAACAAACTCACTGGAGAATAACCAAAGAAACTTTGGCATCTTAAATTAAACTTATTTACTCAGCCATGTTCATTGAACTTGCACTGGGACTTTTTTCCTTTGTCTTCATCCATTACTGTAAAATAAACTCATCAGCTTCTCTAATTATCATCAGAGCCAAGAGGAACATTTCTGCTATCTGTTCCTCATCATTTTTTTTTTTTTTTTTTTTTTTTTTTTTGCATCTCTCACTCTGTTGAGCTCATTTGCATGTCATTATCCCGCCGTCTGTGAAACGAAATGTGGATTTATTTACACTGTGAGAGAGAAAACAGAGGTGAAAGTAATCTGCTTCCATGAGGGGGAATTGAATTTGAAATGCAAATCATAAAAATAATTACTACTTTCTCAGCACAGCAACATTTCAGCTGTCTTTGCATTGCTAATGGCATCATTCAGGGTAAATATGATGGAATATTATTTCTATTTTTTTTTTTTTTTTTAATTTATCTGTAAAATTTCTCTATTGGCCCTTTCAAAATCAAATTTCAAGCTACTTTCTTTCTCAGGCAATTAATTGTTTACAGAAAAGAGGAAAATTCATTAACTAGTCGTTAGGCCGCTTTTGGCAAAATAAACCTCGTAACAGTGTGAGAATTAATTTAAATTCTCCACACACACAAAGAGAGAGACTGTAAAGCTTTCAAGCCAAAACAGATGTCCACATCACAGTCAGTGTGATCACAAATAAATAGATAAATAAATGCACATGGAGCCTCGTCGTGTTGTCGTTTCAGTGATTTAAAGTTTGGATAAAACACGAAGACACACGATGAACAAACTCCGAGTTAATGAACACGATTTTTCATCAAAGACGATTATTTAACTTTGATGATTTACTGTTGTTTGAATCAACCTCAATGAAATAGTAGACTAGAAAGATTACAGGAGAAATGGGCAAATAAATAAATAAAGAATTACAAAGTTACAAAGAACAATGTAACGGTTAAATGACATATTACAGTAATTCAAATTGATTTTAAAATATAGAATTAGAAGACTTGTAAAAGTAAAACCACATCAAGAACAATGACACACAAAAGCAGAAAAGATGTTTTGAGATGTTTGTGTCGAACAGATCTGACTTTAAAGCATCGCTGCTCTCAAATCACAGAAATATAATTAAAGGATCACTTCAACAAAAACAAAAGCGCGTCCTCCCACACCGACGGTGCTTTCAACAATGTTTCTTTTCACAAGTGTAACAGTGTGAAATGTGTTTTTGCCACAAGCTTCATCATGTTGAATCGTCAACAACACTGACACAAACCTCTCATTGTCAAACGATTTACAGCCGCTTTTTGTTTCAGTCGCTCTGTCGTCGCTTCCAGGAAAAAGGCGACTGCGGTGAACGCTGCTGTGCACAAAGCATTTCCACCTTTTCAAATTAAAATGACGGGTTTCTTCTGAAAATAAGGGACTTGGGACAGTGTTCTTCGCTATCACATTTTTCCCACAAATAGAATTTACATTCACGTTCGTCGTGTTAAAATCAGTGACAACAGAGGTCTCAAAACATCTGCAACATCTGTGCACATAAATTAAAATATGAGGTTGGAGAGCAGATGTTTGCAAACAGAGAATGGCAGAAATATTTACAATAGATCACCTGCACACGATCACAGTCAGATAGCTTTGTTCTTTGTTGAGTCACCGTTGATCATCTGAAGCAATAAATACAAACACCTCTTTAATCATTTCACTTTATCCTTCCTGTCAAAAGTTTCGTCCACAGTTTGTTGCTTTTCCTTTTATCCTGTGTCGCTTTAATGAACTTGTCATATTTTTCTGCTCAGTTTTTAACAGCTGATGTAAATGATCGCAGTAATCGCCATTAAAAAGGCCCTGATTGGCTCTGATGTGATATGTAATTGTTGTATAAGTTGTTGTGTAAGTCGCAGTGTTTCTAGTGAATACTTTGACACAAGAGACAAAATTTCTCATAGGATAAAAAAACAACGTTGGATTATTATTATTGGAATGTTAATAAGTTAAAAATTGGGTATTAAAATGGACTGCGTACTCAATTGATAATCACATCAGTTATTAAAAATGTGCATCTGACCATATACTAACATATACATCAGTTTTTATTAATTGTGTTAGTGGCGTGTGTTTAAAATAAATTTTTGTCACACTTGTTGCAAACATCTTTGAAACGTCACTATTTCAGGTTGCAAAAGTTGGTTCAAACATCGTGTTACAAGCTCAGTTTGTAGGATTTAGTGGCATCTAGTGGTGAGGTTACAGATTGCAACCAACTTAGAGAAAACTCTAAAACCCTGTGAAAATAAAAATATGGTGACCTCAAGTTGATATGATAAAATGCAAAAGAAAAAGCTCCTGCAGTTAAACGTGGCAGACTCTAAGACAATGAAAACATACAAAATCTTAGTTCCAGGTGACTTTATTCAAATAAAAACTTAATCATTACTATTATATTTCATTTTTTCCAATAAATCCCTTTAAATCCTCCACGGCGGACCTTCTATCAGTTAATTGCCGGTTTAAATGGTTCGGTCCAGAAGCCACAGAGTTAACGGAGTAATAAGTGAAGTTATAAATATAAAAAAAATCATCCGAGGGGATCCTGTAAATGTGCTGCTGACAGTTTGAACAGTGGAAATAACTTTACAACTGAGTTTAGTTACATTTATAGACATTACTTCCAGTTGTTTATCATGGCCGTCGCTGGCGTCTTCACTAATAGAGTCGACATGTGTCGGTGTTAGTGTGACAGAGATGAACCTCTGTTGGTGTTTAGACAGCCCCGTCACTGTCAGGCCAACGGTCGGGTTTCTGCTTTTTCAGGTGGAGGTGCAGACAGTCGCTGAGGTCAGTCTGAGACAGAGGTGGATGCAGGACGCCACCGCCACTTCCTGTCCCACCTCTGGAGCTTTGATTTATCAACACACAGCTTTAAAACCCGGGCTGATACCAGCACAGCGGTGAGGTCAGCTTATAACGCATGAACTGATGGGAATTTCATTAGTTCTGCAGAGACTTTGGTCATAAACCGAAATATTATAACAGTCCATCCAATAGTTGTTGAGATATTGGATCAAAACCACAAATGTGCTGGAAAAAACATCACAGACCAGAATAATTTCCATTAACATGAAATTCAAGATTTATGACTTTGTCTCATCCCCCAAAACAGGATCTTCTCAGAGAGTTAGATGACAGATATAAAACTACAGTTTGTCCAGAACAACAAGTGGACCAGTCTCTGTCTAATTTGAACAACAATCAGAACAACAACCAGACCAAGAACTCTCATCCAAAGAACTCTAAAACCAACTGGATCAACAACAAGACCAGAGTTCAATCAGAACAAGCTCTCAGGTGATGACCAACAACAAGACCAGAAACCAGACCAAGAACCAAAACAACAATCAGAACAACAACCAGACCAACAATCAGAACAAGTGGACCAACAACAAGACCAGAAACCAGACCAACAAAAAGACCAATGACCAGACTAACAACCAGACCAACAATCAGAACAACAACCAAACAACAACAAGACCAACGACCAGAACCTAAATCAGAAGAATAACATCACAATAATCAAACAACCAGAACAACAACTGGACCAACAACTTTGCATTTCAGACTCTGTGTTACGTAGCTGAAGCGATTAAGTAGTTAAAGGGTGAGTTGATTAATTATTTGTTAAACATTTTTAAATAATGTCGTAGCTGCTGCAGCTGCAGCTTCAGTCCAGGTGTGTTGGTTCATGTCAGAGATGGAAAAACAGAGACGACACAAGCCTCTCAATAATCATTTGTCTCTCTCTGACATCCGCTGACCTTCATCCAACGCTGAATATTTCCATCGCAGACGTCGCTGCCGTTTCTGCGCCTGTTTCCATGCACGTCCTGGCCCACGTCAAATCCCCCAATGACTAAAAACCTCGAGCCAGTAAATCTCGGAGCAAAGCGCTGGCTAGCCTCTCATCAGATGATAAACTGCACACGTGTTGTGTCTGCTGGAGTCGAAGTGGACGATGAGGTAACGAATGTCTGAGACCAAAGAAACCGCTGAGCTGAAACCTGTGCTGCAATTATACTAACGATCTTTAAAACACCAAGATAAGATTGTCTTTGACTGCTACTAATCAAATGTCATTTTTAGTTTCGTTGAGTAAAAAATAAACCTGTTTTGTCAGACAGTGAAACATATTGTGTTTTTATTTTGATATTTATAGTTCACTTTTGTGGCTCTGACTCAACAAGATGACATCCTTATTCTGACAAAAAAAAATTCAGATTTTAGTTTTTGTCTCCAACCAGGAAAACATCTGTCTGGAGTATGAGACTGAAAAAAAAAAGAGAAAAATGAAAATTAGAGACTTGGTTGGCGATTCAGAGGCCTGTGACCAAGTTTCCTACCAGAAATATGTTTTTAACAGCTGGATGTATTAACAGCAGCAGCACTTTGTACCCAATGGATGAAATGTTGATCTGACTACATGCGATAAATAAAGAGCTGCATGATTAGCTCATGATGTTGGAGTTGACTTAAACCAATCAACCATAACGTTATGACTGTGACAGGTGAACAGTTTGTTCTTGAAGTTGATATTTGAAGAAAAATGTGCAGAGATAAAAAAAAAAATGTGAACAACAAAACAGCAGCTCTTGTTGGATGTTCCCACTCTGCAGTGGTCAGTCCAAACCAAAAGTGGTTCAAAGAATGAAAACCAGCAACAAGGTCATGGGTGACCAAGGTTCATTGATGGATGTTGGGAGAGAAGACTGATCCATGTGATCTGATCTGTGCAAAAGTTAAAGTTGGCTTTACATAACCACAGACCAGTTTATTGTATCTGTACTGAACCTTTCATATGAGAAAATGCAGCACAAAGTGATTCATAACAAGGATTAGGTGTCCTGACTACAATGGGACAATGGTTGAGGATCAGAGTTAGACCAAGAAGGAGGTCTGGTCTGATGAATCATCCTCCTGTTCATGTGTATGTTATTATGCACCGACCTAAAGATTATTAAACACTAAAACTTGGAGCTTTGGTGGGATGTTTGTGGTTGTTAGTGGTCAGTACAAACCAAAAGTGGTTCAAGAAGGAAAACCAATGAATCAACGACAGGGTCCTGACAACTCCAACAATCTGATTATCAGACTCAAGTCCGATCACAATGAAAAGTCTTCATGTAAACAGTTCAAAAGGTCAAAGGACAACAAAGGAGTCTATCAAGACCTGGTGTACTGGAGAGACATTTCTTTTTAGATGTTTTCAGAGTATAACATTGTTCAATGATTGAAAAGTTTGCAGCAAAGAAATGTTGATCTCCCCATCCTTAATGTTTTAAGGTCAACAGTTCAAACAGATCAGCAGGTTCAAATAAATCAGCATTATATCCAATGTTTTTTCACTAAACTAACAGTTGTGACCTTTGTGATCATCCAGTTGTTGAACAAAGTAAAGTCTAATGGGAAACAAGTCTCTCCTTTGGG
Organism: Polydactylus sextarius; assembly: GCA_016801845.1. Classification (NCBI taxonomy): domain Eukaryota; kingdom Metazoa; phylum Chordata; class Actinopteri; family Polynemidae; genus Polydactylus; species Polydactylus sextarius. The sequence continues at coordinate 17,408,483 of CM028927.1, forward strand.
CCAGAGTAAGAATAAGTAGCTGTGGTGTTTAACACATGTCAGAGTCACATTTATTCTGACTGTACGTTGACATTTTATCAGACGCTTTCATGGAAACGTTACATTTTGAATCGATTTCATTCTGAAAGTTTGTGAATGTGGCCACTGTGTGGTCCAACAGAGTAGCTGTTGTAGCTCAAATTACTCTAAAGTTAATCCTGTTTTATTGGATATGAGGCTAGGTAGTCAGACCAGCGCGTCAAATACCAAACCACCTACAAAGGATACAAAGAATTGAGGAAAAAAAAGGTCCTTGGGTCCTAATGTTCATGGGAATCTTTCTTAGAATTTTATTGTTGTAGTTAAGTCCACACCTTCATGCAAACGGTATTCCCTGAGGACAGTGGCCTCTTCCAGCAGGATAATGCTACTGTCACAGTGCAATAATGTTTCAGGATGATTTGAGGGACAACAACCAGGTCAAGGAGTTCACTTGGCTCCAGATTCTCCAGATCTCAACCCAATTTAACATCAAACTAGCTCGATCTGTGGAGGCTTCACCTCATAACTTTGTAACTTTGACAGCGAAGATGATATAAAATACTCCAAAGACAAATTTAAAAACGAGATAAATGTAACTAAACAAGGCAACAATTGAGGAGCTTTTCATACAGCCTACAATCACATCTTTCACTGTTTGTGCAGGGATTTTAAAAACCCTGCACAATCCCAGCTTTAAAGTTGCAGGTTAGGTGGATTTTGTTGAGTCATTTCAATCTTAGAAAGACAATTATTCCTGTAAAAACAAGTCTGAAGCGTTGCAACACTGTTGATTCTGGTGATTATATGTATTAAGTCAAATAACCAGGGAAGCTTTAATACGCCAGTGTGTTAAAAAACAAATCGATGAGTGTGCCTGTGACGGCATCTTCCTGCTGGGCGCATGAGAAACAAACAATTTAAACCTTGATAGGCTGAAAAACCTGGAAAAACAAACCCCTCCTGGGTAAACTGCAGTCATCATTAACAAGCCGGTGCCACATTTTACAGCTGAGTGACGTTGGAGCAAAGGTTAGCTGTCTCACATCCAGATTTCAGACTGATGCGTGTTCGCAGGTATTGACTGAAACTCCCCTGAGCCTCAGAAACAACAAACACTTTCTCTTCTGCAGTTTAACTGGAGACGTTCCCAAAAGAAAACAACATGTCTCCCCGAGCAGCAGGACTGAGACGACGCTGACGGTCCGTCTGTGGATGAGTCCACCTCCACCTCCTCCCTGAGGATCCACCGGAAGACGAGATGCGTCTGAGCAACGATTTGGGGTTGGGGGCTTCGACCCTGAGGGGTTCAGGGTTAATCACTCTGCAGCAGAGCGTGATCTTCACAGCTTTAAACTGAAACTGTACGCTCTGTTCCTGTGCTGCCTCTCAGACGTCGCAGACTCAGGTCACTTTGGGACCTGGACGGTCCAACATCGAACCAAAGTGAACCCTAGTGAAGTGAAGAAAAAATAATTCACTGGTAGCAAATGTTTGCTGCAGGGGGGGCTGCATTAGCCTGTATTAGACTAATAGGTCCATAAATTATATTACAACTGGCCTGTATATATTAGGTTGCATTCATTAGCTATGTGTATTAGCTTGATGGGTCAGTAAATTATATGTGTGTGTGTATTAGCTTGTGTACATTAGTCAAACAGGTCAGTAAATTGTGTCATAATGAGACCAGCGTGTGTGTATTATCTTATGCATATCAGCCTGCATCTTCTAGCCTGTGTCTTGTAGCCTCTGTGTATTAGCATCCATGTACTAGCCTGTACTTATTAGTCTGTGTACTCGCTTGTTTGTTAGCTTGTAGATATTAGCCTGCAGGGGAAAAGGTTTTAAATGATCTGATGGTATCACCTGTCATTTACACCATCACACCACCTGTAGGACAAATCTGTCGGTTAAATGTAGGCCAATCTCTACTACAAATATTAAAGAAATTTATTATCTATTGTGCCTTTGTGGTACAATAAAAATAGAGCCTATTCTGTTTGTTTCTGTTTGTGTTTGTGGAGCATCATTCACATGTTTTGTCTGACTCATTTTTTATCTTTGTGTGATCTCTCTTGTTGTCTCTCTTGGGAACCAGTAACCCATCAATGATCTCAATGCTTCACAGGTTGATTCTCCTCCTATGAGTCATAATTACGTCCATGTGCATGATCTTCACCGTAAATGAGTCATAAAACCTGAACCTCGTCCTTTTCTCTTTTTCTGTCTCATGAGTCAACACCTCAATGAGCTGCACGGTGGCATATGTCTCCCCCTTTCACTGCTCCCGTCCCTCAGGACTCCTTTTTAACAAGGTGGGGGGAATACCTGATCTGTCCTGCGCTTTAAGTGGCCGACTCTCGGGTTTCTCTCCGCTGGGGGTTTGAGCCTCTTTGCATTTTGTTTCCCTGTTTTCCCACAGACCTCTCAAAGCAGAGAGGCCTCGCTTCGCCCCGTCCGTCGTGAAAAGCAGTGGAAACCGGACACTCCTGGCGGGAGCTGCAGCAGAGAGATCAACTTTCCAGCTCCCACCGTCTGATACCGGGTTTTACCTGAAACACCAGGTTCAGGCCTGTTACAGCTTTAAATCTGTGGCCTTTAAAGACCTTTTCTACATCTCGCACGCTTCACTGTCTGAGCAGCGTGAGGAGTAATCCATCGTATTAAAGCAGAGATCCAAAGAGAAGCTGCAAAAGGTGTGTGAAATAACAATCAATGCAACACAGATATTTAACATCTCATTCATTTTTATCATCAAGTCTCAGTTTGTTTTTCATTTCAGTCTAGTTTTAGGACAACAAGAGCATAGGTAGTTTTGATTTTTAGTAAGAATTTCTTTGAGTTTTTATTTAGTTTGTTTCACCAGATATTTACATGATGAGGAAACTAGATTAGTAACTACATAATTTCATTTCAACCATTTTATCAGTTTATTACCTTCTTAGTCATAATTTCCCCTGGGGGATCAATAAAGTTAATTCATTCATATTTCATCAATACTAAATCTTAAAATATTCAAAATAAAGTGGTTAGACACTTTAAGTCTAAAGGTTAACATTTTCTTTTGCCATATTTCTACTGCATTATTTGGTTACTGTGTTATCTTTGTTTCAAAATGAAGCAATAAATAAATAATATTTAAGAATATTCATGAGATTTTATACTTTGATGCATAATAACCATGATTATTTTTCAGTCTATTATCACAGCAACAGAATGTACAATCGTTCATCCCTGATGTAGCTGCTTAAAACATGAACCCACATTTTCTTATTTACACTGAAATCAACCAGTGTCACAGTCACAGTGTCTGTGATTTTACATAACATTTCGTAACCAGCGGTACAACGTGTAACTACAACATGCTGGCGTCTGGACGTGGCTCCTTCAGTCGCCGCCATGAAGCCGTGAAGTTTGGAACAACAAAGTTGCTCCAAGTTCTGTCGTTAAAGTTTTATGCATTAGATGCTTTTTCCTGCGTTTTGCTGCATTTTAACAGTTTCTTACATAGTTTGATCTCATCAAATTAAAGCCACTGATCAAACAGAGATGGTTTATCGATCTACGTTATTTAAATCTTTACCAAATTAGTTTTTATTACATTTATTGTTTGGTCACTAACTTGTCCTACTTGAAGAAACTATAATAAATGAATGGAAAAGCTTGAGAATTTCACAAAAACTAGGTCGTATTTGAAGTCTCATTAATCTGGCGTAATTTGACTTAGAGACTTTGTTTAAGTTTTAAACTGCTCACAAGACATTGAGCTATTCACCTATTATTTAGCCTTTTGATATCTTGTACAGTTTTTGAATTATTGCAGTTTAATTTTATACCTTTTTTTGGTACCACCTGAGTCAGAGCTAGAGTGAGTCACATGACCTATGACATCATCCAATTTTTTTGTCACTTTAGCTCCTGTAGCTCTCGCATCTTTCACTTCTCAAAAACAATTTTAATATCAGATTATAGATAAATTCATGCCACATCATGCAGTTTGGACTCTGAAGTGACATGAGTTATGTTTTTTGCACTATCCCTATTTTTGCACCAATACCAACCTTCAGCTCTCATTGAAACTTATTATAACAGAAACCTCTCACTTTGGACAAAAAGACTATATTAGTTGCTTTTTACGTTATGATAAATATCTAAGTTATCACTTTATCTACACAAAAGATACACTGACATATTCAGCAATGACTTTCATCTTTTTATGTGTCAAGATTTTGACTATATGAGTTACCGTTTTTCACCAAGTGGCAGGAATTTGAGAGGTTTACCAAGCACTAATGGCCAGACCTGGTGTGATCGTACAATAATTGTGCTGTAGTGAAAACATAGAGTGGATTAAGGTTTTCTTTCAATAATCAAATGGAAAGGATTAAATATTTTAAAATGGTAAAAGTAGAACGGTCAAAATAATAATTTCTCTTCCAGTTTCTCTAGTGCTCACATGTTCTTCATTAATTCATTTAGTTCACAGCTTCTAGTAGGAATTTTCACTGAGGAGCAGGAGGATGTAATTATAATTGCTATTGCAAGCAAAAAGACTCAGGAACTAGTGTCAGTAAGTGAGTGTTAAAAGGTTCAAGACTGTCTAAATATATTAAATAACATTGTTTTGTTATTATATTTTAACTCGACCACATTATAGGCCACTAAATACAACAAAAACTAGTCAAAATGGATGGATTTCTTGTTTGAAAAGCAGCTGGTTTTCAGCTCAGCTCGTCACGGTTCGACAGGTGTTTTTACCATCAGATATTTCAGTGTCAACAGCAACAGTGCTGCTGTTAAGAGTCAGCAAGGACAACACCGTCAACTTTAGCTCAGCTGGACCGGACCGTGCTCTGCTTTTCTATAAAAAAAACCCACAACAGGAATATTTTTTCCACCTGAAAGACGCCAAGTACAAACATTTAACCTACAGTAAGCGAAGTTGTGTCAAACAATACAAGGGTTTCCTTGCGTTTAGATGACCACCTTTTTCTTAATTTCCCACCACATCAATGCTGACATAGCATGTTGTGGGTTTACAACTTCTGTTCTCCTCTTTGTTCGAGTCAAGAGGGACCTAATGAGCCCGTCTGGCCCCAAACCAAAAGTCTGGTTCTTGATATAAAGTAGGAATCCTACGGTTCAGCACAATGGGGATGTTTTATTTTCCGGTGGATATGCAGACTCACAGGGCTTTGGTATGTGGGAGTTTTTTTAAAAAAAAACTCACATTAACAGGTGTCAGTAAATGCATCACCAGAATTCAAACCAGAAACAAGACAGCGTTGAAGGAAGTGGGTTTCTGGAAGTGATTTTTATGTTTTTTAACATCAACATGTTAAGACTCATCGTGACTGAGTGACCGTCTGCTCCGACTTACCGGCACAGATCAGAGAGTGTGTTTTTAGAAAGAGGTTGAGTAAACATTGACCTTTTAGTGGTTAACACCCACGTAACTGTGACCGAGTCAGTTTTAACAATGCTAGCTGCGTGGCACTGCTCATCTGCTCTACGTTGTAAAACTCAGTTCAGATGTTCACAATTGCCAAAAGATGAATCCCACTGACACACTGATCTTTTCAAAAATATTCACTTAATTAATAAAACTCAACATCTTTTAGACATTATAAACCCCACTGATATCTTTACAATGTGTTTAGTGATTTAATTAGCAAATGTTAGCATGTTAAAACATGAACTAAAGATGGTTAACAAGGTAAAGTGATACTTGCTAAACTTTAGCACGTTAGCAGTGTTTCTAACTGTGTCTCTTTCAGAGGACCTGGATAGACCAGGACCTGGATAGACCAGGTCCTGGATAGATCAGGTCCTCTGAAGGAGACACAAGGTCACAATTACACAAAGACACGTCAAGATAAAAAGCTAACACTGTACAGCCAAGCTACATTATAATATACAAAGAAACACTGCATTTACCAAGCTAGGCTACTAGCATTTCAAAATTACAACACACAAAGTTAACATCAGTCAAGCTAAGCTACATTACAACTGCACAGAGACACATCAAGACAAAAATGTAGCACTAGCAGTAGGCTACTAGCATTCTTCCATTAATTTTCCTATTTACGTCCCTAACGTAATTAAGTTAGACACTACTCCTGCCAACAGCTCCTTACATTTGCTGCCTTTAAGCATGTTAGCGAGCTGCTAACATGCCTTTTACTCTGATTAATGTTCCGATATATATTCTGTTTTACATTATTAATGTATTATTTCTGCAGAATCTCATAAATCTATACATTTAACACATGTTCCTATATTTATGTGGCTTTCTGTTGTATGTAGCAGTCTGTAAATCTATGAGCCCAGTGGGTGGTAAGAAAACAGTAGGAGGTATATAATTTAGAAACCTAATAATCATATAATTATGCGGCGGTGTAGCACTTTCACTCTCCTACTGAGTGCAGATTCACAGAAGTGGCTCACAATTGTAACATCTAGCTGCTGGATTATCCTTCGTAACCTCTGACTCCGGCTAAAACATGATCTTTACAATTGGTTGATGTCGAGGATAAATTGAAAATAAGCATTAGTTCTGTAGTTTCTGTAGGTCCAAATCTGTTGGACGTGATACCTACAAATCAAAAAATTCAGAGGTTTCAATTAAGCCGTGGAGGCACTGCAGCGTAATTTCTTCCTGCTATGAAAACAATGACACCACATGCTCCCCACCACCAGGCTCTTAGCCACGCCATGGATTACTACAGTACCTCAGAAACGCTCCGAACCGGTTTCCAACATGAACTCGTTCTGGATGAACATCAGGATTCTTGGTTTCCCTCTTTAAGTGCTGCTGGTTCCTGCAGAGAAGGAGTACATGGGAAACGAGTTTGTTAATTCATCGTACAGCAGGATTCCTCATATGAGACAAAAAGGAGGCAAAAACAAAACCAACCACCAAAAAGGTTTTGCTTTTTTTTTTTTTTTTTTTGTTTGGTTAAAACACAAGAATTAACTGTAAAACAATTAAACCTTCATGTTCATTACTCTGACGTGAAAGAATTAGCATGTCTGGTTGACCAGTAATAGTATTAGGAACATTTCAATAAGTAACTAAAATAGTTTTTTGGCTAACAGGTTACATGAGCTAACAGGAGGTTATTTCCTCAAAGCTATCATGCTAATATTAGCATCTGTATCATATTATTTCTCTCTCCCAATTCTCAACAGCATCCTTCAGAGGTCCTGATCTATAAAGGTCTACGAAAATGTTCTATCTACATCGTTAACAAATATACGTCTTTAGCAGCGGTGCTGGTCTTTCAAAGAGGGGAAGCTCATTGTTGGCTAACTTATCTAAGTTTCTCCTCGTAAGGAAGACTATCAAATGGCTTTGCCAAAATCAGGTTGACAATATTAGCATTGTCTGCCATCACATGCACTTTACTGGCTAGCTAGTTCACTCTGACCTAGCCAACAATATGACTGATTGAATGATATTAAACTTGAAAAAGGAAATGTTGAAATTATGTTAAACTTAAACAAGAAAATACTATGAGTGTGTTTTATTTACAGTGTAAGAAATGAACAAGTAATTTCGGAGAAGAAATATCAACAAACGGGTTGCAGTTTGTCTTTAAACTTCACTTGCAAAATCCGCGATGGGACTGAGCTGAGCTGTCAAGTGAAGGTGTTTATCTCAAAATACCTGTCAATCAAAATGGGATTCAGCCTTTCGACTGATCCTCCAATCATCATGTGGAAGCTCAGCGTCCAGACCAGCAGAGGCCCGTCCACAGCTCCATTCACCCCCAGAGACGCTGAGCGTCCGGGGGCGTTTATCTAATGACTGTCGAGTTTCGAGGCAATGAAAAAAATTGTTCCATGCAGTCCCATTGAAGTGCATGGATGCTCAGCTTCTACAGGCAAATGCATTGACCACAGAGCGTATAAGAAAAGGGCGCTAGGGAATGTATGGGAAGTTAACAACATCGCCTCAGTGTGATAAGTAGCTGATTCTGAACAAACTCGTCTTCGAGATGAACGTTTTCTAACACATTTGTAGTCAATGAAATGTTAACACAACCGTACATATTCGACCATTTAATTTATGATATTTTAGGGGAAGTTGAGCTTCGATTGCAGTTTTAGAGAAATTCTCTGGTCTTTAGCGCATTTAGCCCTTTTACATATTTCTGTCCTTTACACACCTACACCCTTTATGTATTTATATTCCTCAAGTACGAAACAGAAGCCAGCAAACATTTTACATATTGCAGATAAAATGTAAGGATGCAGCCCTCTAACAGCCACAGTTTTTTTTTTTTTTTTTTTTCAGATTCAGCAACTTAACGTCAACATTAACTGATGTAACATGATGATATAAGAGATTTATTTGTGTCGATTTCATCCAAAAATAAAGGCCAAGTTTGAGGTTAAAGGTCTGGATATCAGGTTAGAAACAGTCTCAGTTTACACTGAAATCAGCTCTGGATGTTTCCTAAATAACACACACAGGTTGACGACGTGTCGCGTTGACAGTTCAACATTTTCTTCACATGTAACCTTGAACTGAGGCTTAAATGTAAGCAAAAAATGTATATTTATAAAAAAAATGAAGATTTATCTGTTGTATCATCAAACAAATCATCTCAGATTGGATCAACTGTTTTTAAATCACCTTTAATTCTGTATAAAGAGGACACAGCAGGAAGCCGTCACCTCTTGACCGGGTTTGTTGACAGTGAAAACATGTTTATCGACAGTTTTTTTCTCTTCACGTTGCCTGACCAGCAGAAAAAAAATCAAGTGGAGTCAGTGACTTTGACCACAAGCCTGTGGCTAAATAGATTAATAATAATAAAGTATGATTTCATATGGAAATGTAATATATTTACATATATTGACCTTCCATACAGGAAATATATGCACATATATGAATGTAAGGACATAGGTGCACATGTAAATGCAAAGTATCTAAAGTACAGTTAACAGTTACGGTTACTCAATCTGATGGAAAAATTGCAAAACAACTAAAATCTCAAGTTTTCCTTCTTTTCTTTGTTTGAAATGATAATAAGTTTTGGGAACTAGTTGTTTTACGCAGCAGATTATCAGTAGATTCATTGATACTGAAAAAATAACAGCTGCTGCTGCAAACCAGTTATTTTCACACAATAGGAAAAAATAGTTTCCAAAGCCGATGTCGTGTATAAACACTGAGCTTTTCATTAGGTTTGTGCCTTTATCATCTCGTCTCCATTGTCATATCGCTGCGTTTCATTATGTCTCTGCCTGTTTGCTGTCAATCAACTGCTGCCCACACAAAGAAGGAAAAATCTCTGCCAGAAGAGTCTTTGTTTGCTGGAGCAGAAGTTAATGTCGAGCTGTAAAATGTGCATGTTAAATGATTTTTGAAAAAGAGTGTATGACATGCTTTGCTAATAGTTTTTGAGACCTGCAAACAAACTGGTGCAGAGATGTGCTGTCAGTTCAGTAAAACAAAGCTGCATCTGTTCCTGAATCTGCAGACAGAGATGTGAGAACAGCAGGGGAGACGCCTCGCTCCTGTTAAACTTCCAACCAATATTTCATCGATTTTTCCCCCATTTCAGTGACAAGGTAGAGAATAGGTTTCAAAGACATCATATCCTCTGAGCTCTAACCTAAATGTAGCATCGAGTGGAAAAGGCTTGAGGTTGTAGCGCCGTTGGGACCGGAGAAGTCTGGCTGAGATTTGCAGAGGAAAAAGGCTTGTCTGGTTAGAAAACAGCTGCCATGACCCATTTCTCTGCTCCCTGTGTAGCTCAACTCTGGATTTTATATGATGAGGGGGTTTTGTCTTCATGATGTCTGATGTTTGAGGCTTTACAAGAGCTAAAGGTCACCAGAAACACAGTCGAATACAAACCTGAAAATCTGTTTCAGTTTACAACTTTTCATCAGTTGGACACTGATGTCCACTTACGTGTAATAGAAACACAATGAGCTATGGTTACAAAGCTGTAGTTGGCCATAACGTTAGCAGTGATAAGCTAACTTAAGGCAACATTAACTAGGAGGTCATTTGTAGCAAGCTAGCATCAGAAATATGTCAATATATGCTAACAGCTAGCTATTGACCGGTTGTGTCACCATGAGCAATTGATGTTAAGATGTATGGTAACATATTAACTCAATGTAGAACGCGTTAACATGAGTAAAGATCTGTCTCAAAACATCTAAATAATAAAAATGTTGCCTAGAAGCCCCAAAGGATCTTGAAACAGTCATTTGTGGAGCCTGGAATCAAACACCCAATTTCCAATTAATAGAAATCCTGTTAAACCTCCCAAGTCGCAGCCGCCCACGAGCAGGTTAAACCTAGTTTTTTTTTTTGATAAAACTGGCAACTGGATTAAAATCTTTGCCTGCGAGTCGTCTTCTTGGAAGTCGAGATCCAGAATTTACCAGAATTCAGTTCAGTTCAAAAGAACCTGGTATGAACAAGTTTTAACAAGATTTACCCATCTGGCAGGATTGTTATTTGACTGATGAGGTTGACTGAAGGACTGGAAGTAAACAAAGCACCAGGTAGTGAATAAGTAACTCAAGTGTTTGTTCAGAAATCGACTTAATCTATGACTCTGTGACGAGCAGAAGTTGATAAATTTACATGTATGACCATAAAAAACACAGCTACTGTTGTTGACTATATGAAATATTAGTGCATCAGTCCATCCACTCAGCGTTCTTTAGCTCATTCGTTCCAAAATGCCCCGTTAAAAGGAACTGAAGGTAGTTCTTGGTGCAAAAAGAGGGATAGTGCAGAATCCACACATCCTATTCCTTCAGAAGCAAAACTGTGTGATGTGCCACAAATTTATCTACAATTTGATATTCAATTTTTTCCAACAAGTGAAAGATTTCAGAACTACAAGTATTGAAGTGACAAAAAAATGTTGTAAAGAGCAACAGCTGAGGAGTCAGAGTGGATGATGTCACAGGTCATGTGACTCACTCTATTATAAAATCTGAGACGGTACAGAAAAAGCATAAAACTTCAACACCGATAATTCAAAAACTGCAAAAGATATCAAAACAACAAATGACAGGTAAATACCTCAAAGCCTTGTGACCTGTTTAAATCTTAAATGAAGTCTCTAGAGCAAAGTAGGGCAAGACAACAATTCTTCAAAGAAGACCATGATTTTGTGGAATCCCAGAGCTTCTCTATTTACTTCAATGAGAGAAAAATGATGTGAAAAGTGAAATATCAGAAACAGACCATTTGAGAAAATCTGAAGGATAGTTTTTATATGTGAATGGGTTTTCTTCTAGCACAAAGTATTCATCAAATGTATTGAACTGATTAAAGATTTGAATAACACAGCTTGTTAAACCGTCTCTGCTTTACTTCGTGAGATAAAACTATGTTAAAAACCTGTAAAAATGTGTCACAATGGAGGAAATAACATCTTGTTCAAATCCATAAAAAAAGTTGAAAAACATTTTTGTCCTCTCTATAACATGAGCTCACACACACCTGTGTCGATCGCATGAACCTCAGACCGATGATGACATTTAACAAAAATTCTTGTAACTACATAAAACAACGTCTCCCACGGATCCAGTTAACCTCAGAAATCCTCGTAACCAACAGAGGAGAAAATGAGGAGCTATTGTAGATTAAGACATAAACATTTGACTGACTGTTTGGAAAAACTGTTGTCTCTTTGTTTGGGCTTTCAACACTGACACGTCTTTGAAAACAGCAGAGGTTTTCCCATGCATTTCAATGGGTGTCATCTATTGGAGAGCTTGTTAGATCGTAAAGCATGAAACAACTCAAGCTGAGCAGCAGCAAAAAAACTCATCCGCCAGACTCTTCTTCATCCAGTGACAGATTGAAACAGCCACTGAAGTTTTAAACAAGAGGAGAAAAGTTTTATTTGACGTTGATGTTGTTGGAGTTAATGTTAGCTTCTGTTTCTCTATATTTTTAGCATCTTAATTGTTCATTTTTGAGTCTGGCGAATATTTGTACCAAATCTGAAGCAGTTTTCTTGAGAAATTCAAAAGGCCAAATTATGTTAGCAAATATAACAAATATTGCTAGTAGGTATGGTAGCTTATGTATCAACACATGTGACAACAAACATGTTAGCTTCTGCTATGTTGTTACACTGATTTGCTAAAGTTAGTTAGTGATATTTGCTAACGTTAGCTGCAGTTGTTACATTTGCTAATATTAGTTAGGTAGCAAAGATCAGCAGAGTTAGCGATGTTAGTAGTTACGGTAGCTTATGTATGAACATATATAAAAATGAACATGTTAGCTTCAGCTATGTCACTGTAAAACTGATTTGCTAAACTTAGTGATATTTGCTAACGTTAGTTGAAGTTGCTATATTTGCTAATCTTAGTTAGCTTGCAGATATCATTAGCAAAGTTAGTGGATATGGTAGCTTATAGCTCAGCATATGTGACTAAAACATATTAGCTATTCGGTTTTACTCTGATTTGCTAACGTTAGTAATGTTTTCTAATGTTAGTTGAAGTTGTCATATTTGCAGATGTTACTTAGCCAGCAATATCATTAGAGAAATTAATAGTTGCTAGCTAGCATCACAAGCAGTGATAGTAGTTATTGTAGTTTACGTATTACCACATGTTGTTCTGATTTGCTAATTTGATTAGCAAATATCTAGTTATACATAGTTATATAATATTGTTAGCATGGCTGCCCTAGCAACAGGATGTCAACAGTATGGCCGCTGTCTTTCTACTTCTTGAGTTTATGAATGATAAACCATTCTTCCTCTTGTGAATGAAGCCCAATGTCTGAACCTGCATCGATCTTAAAAATAACCTCTATATTTACACATGTCAAACCTGGACGTTATAAATAAGTGGATCCAGACTGGCCCAGACCTGGATCAAAACCTCCACTTTGTGTTTTCTAACAACGCCCCCCCTCCCTCCACAGAATTTCTTTGAGAGATACTTAAACATTCAACCATTGATGCAATAAAAGAGCTCAGGTTCATTCAGCGGAGACGTAGTTCAGCAAATAAATGAGCACAGTGAAAGACTAACCCTGTTGTTTAGATTCAACTACATCCCCTACAGTATAATCCCTAAACGGAGGTCTTTTGTTGTCAAGGGTTGAGCTGACTGTAGGGTGTGGTTGTGGTGGTATTACTACACTGTAAAAAAAGAAAATTGTTATTTAACAGACCAGACCAGGTCACACCCGACCCCTGGGACAAAATGCAGTGACTGGCTAAAGTTTCAATTAAAAGTTCCTGCTTTGCTTTAATAGCAAATTAAGTGCATGTATATCCTTGTTTGTAATTGTTCTTGTTTTTGAATTTATTATTTGCCTGTTTTGTTCGAATATCTGCTATTCCTGTGTAGAATAGTTATTCATGGACTTCAGTAATGATTCAAAGTAAGAACTTTATCATTGTTATTGTTATTTTATGAGATTTCTGAAACTTGACTTGGTTTGGAAGAACTGAAACGCCAACTGATCTGATTATTTTCAATTTTAATGCTTTTACACATATGAATATCTTTGACTTAACATTAAAAACTTGAAAAAATTCAGAAGATATCATGTAAAATTGATTTTAGAAAACAGCATTTCAAAAAATTTCTGTAATTTAAAAGTACTTTTCTTGTGCCACAGTTGACAGAATATTATCTTCTTTTTTTTTTTTTTTTTTTACATGTATTTTTTTACAGTGAGTGCCGTACCTCGACGAGCTGTCAGGCTGAAATACCGCCTAAAATCAGGTCATTTCATAAGGTATCGTAATGACAGATGGATCCAGCCACAGTGTGACAGTGATATACTGCTCAGTAAACATGCCTGCAGGCTGAAAACAGCTGAGGATGGCAGTGATATACCAGAGAATGGCTCAGCAGCCTTGTTATTACAACAGGACGTGGCCGTTTGTGGCTCAACTCGGTGCAAATCCAGCTGCTGAATTACATAATACAAGAATAGGAAACTGCTGATAAACTCACTATTGTTCCGAAGTGCAAAGCCGACTAAGAAAAAATAAACATAACATGGGTTTGTCTGTTGGTTAGACCAAAACAACATGAGATGAATGTAGCAAGGTGCAATGTATAACAACTACCGTGTGTATTTGTTTTAAACATGAGGGTGAAAAAGTGATAATTTATTGTTGTGAAGCTTAGAGCTTGGTTGTAACATTAAAATGCTACTAGCTTAGTTTAACTGATGTAAGGTTGTCTTTGCGCCTTGTTTATATAATATTAAATATTAAATTAAATATTAAAATGCTAGTAGCATAACTTAAATGATGTAATGTTAGCTTAACGTCTTGTAATGTTAGAATGCTAGCAGTTTGGCTTAAGTGATGCTATTTTAGCTTACTGCTTTGTTGAAATGTTAAATTGCTAGTAGCGTAACTAGTAGCTTAACTAACATGTTAGCTTAGAGCTTTGTGATAACATACTAAAGCTAGTAGCTTAGCTTAATTGATGTACTATTAGCTTTGTGCCTTTTTGTTGTTGTTATGTTGGAATGCTAGCAAATTAGCTTTACTGATGAAAGTTAGCTTTAAATTTTTATATGTTAGACAGCTAGTAGTTTAGCTTTTCTTAAGGTACGTTAACTTTGTGCTCTGCTGTTGTTATGTTGGCGAGTAGCTTAGCTTAGCTTAACTGATGTAACATTAGTTTTGTGTCTGGTTGTAATATTAGCATGCTAGTAGCTTAGCTTAATTTAACCAACTTCGTTAAACGGGACATTTAAAACCAACAAAGCCAAGAAAAACACACTCAAAGTCACAGTCTGTGAAAATAAAGTGGTAAAAATGATTCACAGTAGCATGTTTTTAAAATCTTCTTTGTGCAAGTGCATTTCTGAACATTAGTGACAAAAAAAAGAAAAAAAAAAACACAGACACACATTTTTCTAATTTCTTTTCCCCTCTTGATATCCTAAACCCTCACATGACAGAAACATTTCCAGAAACTTTTACCACCTCGGATTGATGCCGTGTTCAACTTTCCAAGTAACAGATGCTAAGGAAGAAGAAGAGACAAGAAAAGAAGAAGAAGAAAAAAAAAAAAGATTTGCAGCAGATGAAAAATCCATCGGTGCTGGAAGAAGAATGTGCACGAGGCTCGCTGCCCGACTTTAACCAGCCATTTGTTTTTGCCATTGAGTTCATCTGGGCGCAGGAACTTTAAGTGATGTTTATATTTGTGTTGCTCTGGCGCTGAGTTTTAATGTGGCTGAAAAATGTGGCTGGCTGTAAATCATTTCATATTCCAAATTCATATTGGTCATGGTTGAAACGACTGGAGCTGGAGGCAGAGATGAGATGTAATCGCTCATTTAGCTCAGCTACGATGAAATTTACCAAAAGTTATAGTTTTATTAGACGTATAAAAACACAAAAGAACAATGCAAACCGCTAACATCTGGTTTCTACTGCTGACCGTCAGGTTATTGCTCTAAACATCTGTGCAGATTTCCTGTATTATGTTTTAAATATGGATTCCTCCACTGACACCTGAGGCTAAACCGACTCCACCAGAGCTGGTCCCCGAGCGCCGGTCTGGATACCAGCTCTGGCTGCGGGGGATCCAGCTCCGGTCCTGACCTGATGTAACCTGCGTGGCGTGGAGCTCCCCAGAGTTGGAGTTATGGCGGCGGCGGCTTCCTTCACTGGGTTTACCAAGGCCACGCTTCATCTCGTTATGCACAAAAATTGTTACACTTTTAACCGAGGGCGGTTGTTTGTGAGCTGACGCTAATGAAACCCCTAGAGGATGTTAGATGTTTAGATCTGAAAGACTACGACCTATTTTTACTGTATGGACACTTTATAGTATCTTCACTATCTTCTTCTTCCTGCTTCTTGTTTGATTTGGGGTTTTATTTGTTTTATATGGTTGTTTTTGTGTGTTTTTGGTGCTAGTTTTGTTAGTTTGTTCTTGTTTGTCTTCGTTATACCTGGTTTTTGTTTGTCTTTGTGTTGTCGATTTGATTCTTGTTTGTTGTGTTGGGAATTTTTTTTTTTGTTTGTCATTTGTTTTGTTTTCGCTTTGTTTATTTTGTCTGTTTGTCTTTTATTTGTTGCTTCAGGTGGTTAATTTGTTCATTTTTGTTTGATTTATTTGTCATTTGTTATTTCCCTGTTTTGCTGTTTTTCTTTTGTTTGTTTTAGAGTTTGGGGATTTTTTGTATTTTGTTTGTTTTTGCTTTTTTTTTTAATTTTGTTTGTTGCTTTAGACATTTAATTTATTTTAGTTGTTTATTTTTGTGTTTCTTTAGTTTACATTTGTTATTTCCTTATTTAGTTTTTCTGTTTTAGGTTTGGGATTTTGTTTGTTTTGTCTGTTTGCTTTTCTTACTTTCATTTGATTATTTGTTTGTTTCTGTTTTAAGATTGTGAGATTTTTTTTATTTTTGGTTTGTTATTGTTTTATGTCTCTAATGAGGTTATAATAGTAGCATAGTGTGAGAAGGTCAGATACATTTTAAAAGTCTCTCTTCAAACCAGTAAACAAACCGCTGGGGTTGTTATCGTCGTAGCAGTGAGATGATGGTTCCTTCTCCTTTGTCCTTTGTTTTATTTCATACATGTTCCTTTTCTCCACCATGAAAACATTCAGCTACAAGCCACTAGCACATTATCCAACATGCAAAACAGATGTTTACAACAAGGCAGCGCTTCTTAGCACACAATAATCAATGTAATGATCAAACCTCAGCGTCAACAACTGCAACAAACACAAAACAGTTTGGGTCTTTTCAAAATGGACGCGTTTTATATTTAGAAACCTTGTCTGGGTCAAACTTTGTCAAACCAACCTCCAGTGTTTCTGCCGTCGAAAAAAGGACTCCGCTTAAATATCTTCTGTCGTTCACCAACACAGCCAAACCTGTGGTCAGCAGCTTGATCCAGTTTCTGCTCTCGGCCATCCGGAGCGGTTTCGTCTCAATGCCATGTCAGACTCAATCTGAGTAACAGCAGCCACACATACAGTAGTTTATACACGTGCCTTCACATTTAATATGTAGAGTTGAGCAACGTTTGCTGCACCACAGGAAAACTTCAAAACACGCATTTAGCATTTTTTCCTACATGTTTGCAAGTTTCATTTGTTTACATATCAAATGCAACGGTTTAGTTTATGAAGAATTTCCAATTCACGTTGTTTACATATTCTCATCTCCTATCACGTTTTATGTTACACACTACTCATGTTGCATAGCAATAACAACAGTAACAACAGTGGCTGAAAGAATTCACTGGACAGTTTACAACCACAGAAACGTCACCTGTTTAAGTTGTGTAGGAACTGTTGTTGAGAGATTTTGGTTTCTGTGGTTTAGCT
Source organism: Polydactylus sextarius (assembly GCA_016801845.1). NCBI lineage: Eukaryota > Metazoa > Chordata > Actinopteri > Polynemidae > Polydactylus > Polydactylus sextarius. The sequence goes on from CM028927.1 coordinate 17,425,829, forward strand.
GTTTAGCACCTTGATAAAACAGCTAACTGCTTCATCTGCTTACCTTTAGCTAGCTGTTTCAGCTGGTTACTTTAAGCTAACTGTTTTAGCATTATGCTAACATTTTTACCTAGTTACTTAGCTAACTGTGGCTGCATTTCACTAACTATTTCAGCCATTTACCTTTAGCTAACCGTTTCACTCAGTTACCTTTAGCTGACTGTTTCATTTGGTTACCTTTAGCTAACTGGTTCAGCCACTTTCTTTTAGCTATCTCAACCACTTAGTTACCTTTAGCTAACTATCTCAACCATTTACGTTTAGCTAACTTTCACTTAGTTACCTTTAACTGGTTCAGCCATTTACTTTTATTTAACTGCTTCACCTGGTCACATTTAGCTAATGACTTAACTTGGTTACATTTCATTAACTGCTTCAATTTTTCACCTTAAGTAATGGTTTCATCTTGTTAATGTCAATCTCTTGCAGTAGTTTAATTTAAAAGATAACTGAAAAGGTTGTAATGTATCTGATAATTAAAATCCAATATGGCCATTTTGTTAAAAAGATGATTTAAATCATTTAGAGATGTTAAACCTGAGACTTTATTTGCTTTTTTTTTAGAAATTCAGTAAACTTTCAGGTAACTTTCTTTTCCCTCAGTTTGTGAGTGGATCCCGACGTGGTTTTTCAAATCCCTACACACCCACGACTTTTTGATGTAATCTGTTTGTTTTCATTACTACACAGAAGAAAAACATTGCGTCGTCATTACAATACATCAAGAGATGTCCCACGTTTCAACCGTGTCTCATCATGTCTGAGCCAAAACGTTCTCTTTACTTTTTCAGCCACAGATCCTGGGCAGAGCTCCGCGTCCTGACAACGGCGACCAGAAAGCAATCAGACCTCGCTCTCTACACAGAGCCACAATTAGATTTGTAGTGTTTTTTTTCTGCTCCAGACTTGGTGTTGAGCAATGCTGCCTGCCCAGACTACACCCTGCTATGAGTTCATTAAGAAACTACCCACACTGCAGCCATTCATCTCAGTCAGTCAGCGAGGTATGCAGGAAACCAGAACCTCATTTCCAATACACATCCAAAGAAAGACCCCAGCACGGATGGCTTACATTGTCTCATTGATTTTCCTTCATGATATTTGTTCAGATTCTTTGTTTTGTTCTGATATTTTAGGATTAAATTAACAATTTTTAGTTGTGTTAATGAGTTAAACTATTTAAACCGTTTACTTGTGACTTAATGTTTCAGTGGTAACCCATTACTTTTACCCATCTGTTTCAATTGTTGCTGTTTACTTTTTGTAACTCTTTCAGTCATTTACCTTTAGCTTTTCAGCTATTAACTTTTAGATAACTTTCGCTTGTTTACTTTTAGCTAAAAGTTTGAGCCATTTACCTTTAGCTGTCTCAGCTGTTTGCTTTTAGCTAATTGTGTGAGCCATCTGTGTTTTGTATTTCGGGGTTGTACTTTTTACTATTTTCCTATTTACAGTGTTTACCCGTTACCTTCAGCGACGTTTTTTTAAAGTTTTGCTTTCTATTTCAGTTTCTTACGTTTATCTGTTTTAACTATTTACTTTTAACTAACCCTTTTAGCCACTTACCGTCTTGGTAACCGATTCAGCTATTTACTTTTATCTAACGGTTTCGTCGTTTACTTTACTTTACTTTTAGGTAACTGTTTCATTCATGTGCTTTTAACTAACTCTTTTAGCCATTTCCCTTCTTGCTAACTTTTTCAGCTAACATAAAATTTTAGCTAGCTGTTCCAACTATTTACTTTAGCTAACAGTTTCTCTTGGTTACATTTATCTAGTTGATTCATCCATTTACATTTAGATAATTGTTTCAGGTATTTAGCCTACTAGTTCGACCATTATGTTTTGCTAACTTCATCCACTCAGACAAGTATTGCAGCCATAACTATTAAACTATCTATTTCAACATTTGTCCATTATAGTGTAATATATTGTCAGATTACCGGTAAGTAAAGAAAACAGGTATCACCACAGGGGATAAATATGAGCAGTGCTTGCTATATAAAGCAGCAGGAAGTCAGAGAGAGGTAAAAGTAGGTCATTTGGCAGAGCGCTGTTCATCTCGCAACAAAATGGTGAGTAACGGGAGCGAAGGTGGAGGCAAAGGTCAGGAATCCCTCTTAAAAATCATGTTTGCTTTCCCTGTGTGCACTCTGGAGCGCCGTATATCGAGGAGCCAGAGGCACTGGCAGTCCTCCCCGTCCACTGACATGTTTGGGATTGGAGGAGGAGGGGAGGGGGGTTGTTGCCTCGTTTAGATCCTTCACTTCCCAGAATTCCCACCCGCATCGCCTCTGCCCGCAGAGCACAAAAGGATGGATGGATCCTCTCCATAAATAACCAGCAGAGCAAAAGCCAAAACCACGATGTTTTTCTCTCCATGCTTTGTTTCAAAGCCCCCGGACACAGCTCTCGCTCCAAAAACCAAAGCTGCCGTCCAAAATGTGCTGGATCCATCACACGGGCAGATAAAACCCTGGCACATGTTTAAATAAAGGAAAAATAAAAAGCATAAATAGAGAAGAAAAGCATGTGTTGAAATTGAATATGATCAGATTAGACTGACTTGTCTGCACTTGAGATGAGTGATCAACAGTTATGACTAGATTAAAAGTTTTAAGTGAATTATCAAAAGAAATATTCAAACATTTCCTGTGTTTTTATTCATTTATATTAAATATTCAGTTTCAGTGTTTGATCTTAAATAAGATGTAAACTGAGACATGATTAAACGAATAAACAAACCAAAACAAGAGCCACAAGTCATATAACTCTGTTCTCTTCCTCTTATAATTAAAAGACACATTAAATGAATCCTGGTGTTGTGAAATAGAAACAGACGCAGACTGTTATTCTGCAAAAGAGTAAAACAATATTTAGAATATTTAGAATTTTGATGCGTTTATTAGACATGTTACAGTTTTTACTGCTGTAATTCTTTGTTTTATTGGTTCATTTGTGTTGTTTTGCTACTTTAGCCCATTGTGGGGGAGATTAAACCAGTTGGTAGAAACTAAAACTAAACTAAAAATATGTTGGATATATGATTATATATCGACATTTTCTAGTGCGTGTATGTGTGTGTGTGTGTGTGTGAATATTATGTTTACAGCTTGTTAACCTGCCCCCTAATGGCCAAAAAATACCCCCCAAAAAAAAAAAAAAAAACAGAAAACAAAGCAAATTTGTTTTTAATATTCAACTTAACTCGTGTGTTTGATAAAATACAAAGATCAATGTTCCCAAAAGGAAACAATAATTAAAAAAATAGAAGAAGTAAAAAAAAAAAAAAAAAAAGTAAAAATAAATAAATAATAAATTAAAGTTGGTTTTGTTTTTTGTTTTGGTATTCTTTCCCTAAAATTAAAACTAATTGCTCACTTATTCAAACTATAAAAGTTAGCAGCAACATTTCTTTAAATAAGACACAAAGACTTGGACACAAACACGCTGATCTTCTCAGTCTTGGCTGAAAGTGCCTCATTTCACTCCCCACAATGCTGCAGCTTTAAAGCACCAAGGGATTAGTGGCCTGATTAAAGCTGCATGTGCTCACACATCCATGTAACACACACTGCACATACAGTAAACACACACACCGAACACACACATTTATACGCCGCTGTGCAATCAGACGGCGAGCGCAGGGGGTCGATATACTCCGTCTGTCACTTCGCCAACCTGAGGTCTTATCACAAGTCCAACCAGGCGCTGAATCTAGCAGCACAAATGTGAGTGTCAACACGTTATCAGGCTTCATCGCGCTCGAATCACGGCCCAGACTTTAAATCCTACACCAGCGGTTCACAACCTTTTCTGTCTGATGAGTTCGCTACAGCTTCACCACCAACAGCAACTACAACTACAGCAGCAGCGAGAGCAGCTCGAACAATGTGTTCAGTTAAAATGACAATAAAATACAATTTATATTTAATATAGTTTGACTGTTACTTTTTATTTCAGATGTTTATTATTCACCTTTTATCCAATACTTATATATTTCATTTATACATTTCTCTATTTATTTCTTTATTACTTACATTTAGCTAAAGGTCTAATACCTCTAGGTAGCGAATTTAATATTTTTATTGTTATGTTTAGCTAACTATGTTGTTTAGCTAACTACTACAACAAATAATTAGCTGCCTGCTAGCTAACTCTTTCAAAATTTACTTCTCGTTTTTAGCTTTTACTATTTGGTATTTCTGTCGCTTACTTTCAGCTAAATGTTTCCACCATTTACTTCTCGCTAACACCATCCACTTTTAGCTAACCGTTTCACCTCTTAACTTTTAGCTAACTGTTTCAGCTATTTGCGTTTACCTAAATATTTCAGTCATTTGCATTAAGCTAACTGTTTCAGCTAATTAATTTTAGCTAACAGTTTCAACTTCCCACTTTTAGCTAACAGTTTCAGCCATTTACTTTTAGCTAACTGTTTCCACTATTTTCTTTTAGCTAGCCATTTTAATTTGCATTTAACTAAGTTTTTTATTTAAGTCCGTTGCATTAAGCTAACCCGCTACTTTTAGCTAACTGTTTCAACTATTTTACTTTATCCAGTTATTTCAGCTGTTGTCTTTTAGCTAACTATTTCACTACTATTTTTTTTAGCTGTTTTAGCCAGTTGTGTTATGCTAACTTTTTCAGCTATTTACTTTAGCTATCTGTTTTGCCTGTTTAATTTTAGCTAACTATTTCAGGCGTTTACTATTTAAACCATCAATTATGTTTTGCAAAATGCTTCAATCATCCAAAATGTTAAACTATTTTGAACTGTTAATTAATTATTTCAACAATCCCCGTCTTCTCATTGTATTATTTTATTTTTATTTATTTTTTAGCAATTCTCTACATTGTGATTGATTTATTGATGTAATATTGTGTATACTAATTTGTGAAGACTTTATGTAGCAATTGCAACAGTCTGACATTTCCATTCCCCCTGGGAATCACCACATCCTTATCACGGGGATAATACTCATGTTGAACGATGCTGTTTACTGACTCGAAGCTGAAAAAGTCTGTTTTCATCTGTGGACTGAGTGACATATATACTAGCTTATTGTTCACTGGAGTGGATGATTGGGAGCAAGACCCGAGCCTATATGTGTCAATATTACATGTATGACCTCAATGTCCTTGCATTTAAAGTGCAAAACAGTGTTTTTTTTTTTCTTGCCTCAAACCATCTCTTGTTTCCATTAATACAGCTCTGCTGTATGTAGGGATCTGTATGTCGTCTGAATTTTAAAAACTGCTCCTGACACTGAAGCATTATCCTGCAGTAGCTGGTGACAGAATGATGAACAGTTGGCTCTGCGGCAGAATACAAGACCAATCCAGAGGCAAATTACTCACTGGGGAAGGTGTGCCCAGGCAATGCACAATGAATGAACAAGTGAGAAGGATAAAAAAACAGAGTGAACATTGAACTTGGGGTTTTAAAAGATGGTCTTGGCATCTAGTTAAGAGTAATTCACGTTCACAGTAAGCATTTACGCGCGCAACACAATCTAAGTCTAATACAGACTTTTATGGCCTTGTTTTTAAGGCGCTAGAGATCATTTATATCACTGCCAAGTTGAAGGCCAAATAAAGTACAGCCTTTAGCTGCGTACAAGGAGCTATTCAGGTCATTGAAATACAACTGTGACAATCAGACGTAAATGAAACCCTTCATGTTAGTGAGGTTAGTTTAAGTGGAGTCGCTAAAGTCTGCAGAGCTATAGAGCTGCGACTGTTTCCTCTGATCTGTGGTTGATTCAGCTAATGATGCAGAAGGGAATTAATCTACTGTAATGTTTGAGCAGCACGACTGAGAACATTAAGCACAGAGCATAAAAGTTTTTTTTTCTTTACCACCGAGAGATTTGGAGATGTGACGACTTGAGAAGAAGTCAGTGTGGGTTCATTTGTTGGTCACATCTCTGGAGATTGACGACAAGAACCAAAACTAATCCACAAGAAAACGTATGTCAGTCAGAAATGATTCTGAATAAATACAAAGATCATTATTCAGGAGGTAGACTGGGTTGTCCACCGTCACGGTTGATCCATATGTGTCCTTTGGAGACACAAGGGACCAACATAAATTACATTTGAATTAAATTAAAATTAACTGCTTAATGTTCACTTACTGCTCATTATTTAGTGACAAATACTTAATGTATATTAACTAACACTTTAGCTGCACTTTTAGCTGAAAATTGAGTGGTTTATTTAATTTTGCTAAGTACCTAAAATATTTGTCAAAATTGTTAGCTGTCTGTTACCCATGTGTTTTCATTTTAGCTAACTATTTCACCTATTTATTTTTAGCTATTTCAACAAGGTACTTTTAGCTAACTGTGAGTGTCTTAGCTATTCACTATTTCAGCTAATTGTTTACGCTACTTACTTTTAGCTAACTGTTTCAACTATTTACTTTCATCTAACTTTACTAACCATTTACGCTATTTGATTTTAGCTAACCATTTCAACCATGAACTTTTAGCTAATTGTTTATGCTATTTGATTTTAGCTAACTGTTTCAACCATTTAGTTTTGGCCAACTGTGAGTGTCTCAGCTATTTGCTTTTACCTGAATGTCTTAGACACATGTTCTCAGTTAACTATTTCAAGCTTTTACTTTTAGCTATTTCTGCGTAACCTATCTTTTCCAATTGTCGTTTACTATTTCTTCTATTGATTTTTAGCTAACTGTGTCAAGCGTTTGCATTTAGCTAATCATTCCAACCATTTAGTTACAGCTAACTGTTACTCCTGGTTGCTTTTAGCCAACTACTTACATTTATTTCAAGCCACCATAGGACAATCAGAAGTGATCCTATTTAAACCCAAAAATGATAATTAGACCAGATCCAAAGAAGAGTGAACCCAGCAGACTCAAACAACTCAAGGGGATAGAGCGGATCAGGAGATCATGGTTTGATTCCTGGCTCCTCTAGTTCATATATCTACATGTGCTTGTGGGTAAGATACTAAACCCTAAATTCCCCCCAACTGTGTTCAATTTCTCTGACAATGATAATGACGCATTTATGATACACCACCAGATTGCTGCTGATTGTGATCAAAGACCTCCAGGACCTTTTTTGAATCCAATTAGAACTGAATCTATCTGTAATTTCAACAGAGACCTGGTTCTGAGAAGTAAAATGGCCCTGGATGACCTCTTTTTTCTGTTTTCAGCTCAGGCTCAGATTCATATGAATTCATAGCGTTGCTGGTGCACGAGGTTAATTGCTCAGCACCTGCCAATCTGCAACAGTTATCATGTCATGATTAATTTTGTCGACATAATGGTCTTTCATTAAGCTCCCGACCGGCAGCGTCATGCCAGCAAACACTCAGCCCACAGACCACACTTGAGGAATCAGTGGGTTGGAGATTAATTTTTCCATGCCACACCTCTTACTCACTCTTCTTCCAAAGAACAAGACGAAAATAAATACCTGAGGTTACGTCTGTACGTCTCTCAGCTGTGGGGCAACAGTGTTTTGTCAGAAATACTAAGACTTTAGAGGAAAAGAAAATAGAAAACAGAGTTTAAGAGAGGATCAGACTGGAATCAGTTACGTAAGCACAACCTAAAGGTTGTTTGTACATGTCTGTATTTTGATATTTGTAAACCAAATATTTGGTTAAAAAACTTACACTTCTGTTTATACAGAAGGTAGTGCTGAGGGGAAAAAATCATAGTTGTAAAGATACTTACATTTTTAGTATGAAACACTTATGTTTGGTTATGTTTTTATAAAGTGATAATTTCTGGGTTTTCTGAGTTATTATCTAAGTTTTACATTTTCATTTTTAGCTAACTAATTCATCAGTTTACTTTTAGACAACTGCTACTTTTAGCTAACAATTTACCAGTGTATGTTTTCAGCCATAGACTATTAGCTAGCCAACTGTTGGCTAACTGTTTAAGTCATTTGCTTTTAGCTAACTATTTTAACAAGTTTACTTTTAGCTAACTTTTTCAGCCTTTATTTATTTATTCATTTTGGCTAACTGTTTAAATCATATGTTTTAAGATAACTATTGTTACTTTTAGCTAACTGCTACTTAGCTGTTTACTTTTAGCTAACATTTTTAGCCATATGCTTTCAGCTAGCAGTTTACTTTTAGTTAACTGTTTCAGACATTTACTTATCCAACAACATATCCATCATGTTTTGCTTCAACTTCAAAACATCTATTATTATCTACTACTTAAACATGTATCCGTTACATTCATTTCAATTACCAAAAACGTGTAACTATTTTGAACAGTTTATCCCTTAAACATAAGGTTGTAAAAAACAAAACTATCACCACCGATACCCACAATAGTATTAAGGGAAATGGCCACTTTAAGTCACATCTATTCAGAGTTTAGGATCCAAATGGCAGAAAAACATCAAGACCCCAACTGAGTCTTGTGTGTTTTGTACATTCCTCAGTGCCGCTGCCCGGCCACCAGGCTGCACAAAGACATTAGAGACACTGAGGACAAGAGGAGTCGGGGGGGTCGGAGGGGGGGTGGTGGTCTCCATAAATCTGCCTGAACTGGTTTGCGAGAGGGGCAAACTTTCACAGGCCTTGTCTGCACAGAGGAGCTTTTGTCAGGCTTCTTCTTCACCTCCTGCTTCTGTCCATCCATAGCAGTGAGGATCCCTGCTTCAAGCTACAGAGCCCCCACCCCCAGAGATCTCCACTTATGGAAGATGTATGGCTGCTGTGGCCTCTGTTAAACCAGGGGTCAGATCTGCGGGGGCACTTATGTAACTCAAACATCACAGACACCTGGCAGAGATGAAAGGACACCGGCTCGTTTTTCACTTGCGCTATTACTGGTTATTTCCGTGCTGAAATGTGCCATAATGACGCCCAGAGACCTCTGCACCTATAAAGACTGACAGGGAGCAGGCTTCTTTAAAACTCATGTAATACTGTAGATTTGTTACAGTAAATATCTCAGACTGTACAAGCATCGCACTTACTACGAGCTAGCTAAGCTAATAGCATTCTAACCTTGCGACAACAGGGCATAAAGCTAACATTTTAGCAGTGAAACTAAGTTACTAACCTCCTGATATTACAACAATAGGGCTCCAAGTTAATTTACAGTCAGTAATACAGTTAAGCTACACTATTAGCATTCCTACACTACAAAACCACCATTACACCAGTTAAGCTAAGCTACTAGCATCCTAACATTAAAGCAACACACAAAGCTAACATTATACCAGCCTAGCTTACCTATTAACATCCCAATGTTACAACAACAGAGCTTAAAGCAGCAGTTAAGCTAAACTACTGGCATTCTGATATTATAGCAACACACAAAGTTAACAGCACATCAGTAAAACTAAGCTCCTACAGGGCTCAAAGTTAATAATACACTTAAGCTACGCTATTTGCATTCTAATGCTATAGCAACACATAAAGCTAACATAACACCTGTTAAGGTGAGCTACTACCATACTAACGTTACAACAACAGGGCACAATGCTAACACTACATCAGTTAAGCTAAGCTAATAGCATTATAATGTTACAGTAAAACACGAAGCTACGTCGTACCAACAGTCCTTAAATGAGATAGTCTACCCTATGGAGAATTTCCTACTTCCGTTATTTATGAAGTTACATTTCTAGCGTATTTACGCTGTGTAAATATTTACATCTCCAGCGTATATTTATTTCCCTGGCATCTCATGACCTAACATATTTACATCATTTACCTATTTAAATCCCCTGTGTTTACGTTCTTTACATTTACATCACATGCCACTTCTGTTGCTAGCAACAAGACCAGGGCCTAAAAGTTTACTGCCATCATCAGAAAAAAATCACTGCAACATTTTAGGTAAATATAATTCAGTACATTTACATTTAAACTACTCCTACACTCCTCCTGCTGCTCCTACAACTCTGGTCATTTCAGACTTTTGGGGTTGTAACTCAACTTGACAAAGACGATTTTTCTAAATCTGTTTCTACTAAAGACAAGCTGAAACCAACAAATTGACACGTCACAGGGGATCAATCAAAGACTAATAGACTCATTCAATTCAGCCAAATGTTGTGCAAAGGGAATAAACAACTTTTTTTTAGCTTATTTCAGGCTGTTTTCCTCCAAAGAGCTGATATAAACAGATGGGAAAATGAGTTGTGTTTGTCAGAGGAAACAGGTGCTCGCATGCACATAATCACAGAAAAGAATAGCCCCCCCGCCCTCCAGCACTGTACCCACTTGTGGCCCAGAGAATGGGCTCCAGCTGGGCACGGTGTATATTACACAAACGAGTGTTTTGAGTGCCTTTACAAGAGGCATTCATCTGAGGATATGACTGTTTGCGAGGGGACAATGAGAGCCGATAGGGTCCCTGTGATTGTGATAAATGAGCTGACACAAATTAGAGTATTCGGAAACACGAGAGGCAAGCTAATTACAGGAGAGCACTGGCCCCCCTTTGGTCCTGTCGTAATGTTAGGATGCTAGTAGCTTAGCTTAGCTGATATAATGTCAACTTCGTGCTATGTTGCTGTAATGTTGTAATGCAAGTAGCTTAGCTTGAATGTTGTAATGTTAACTTTTTGTGTTGTAATTTTAAGAGTAGTAGCTTAACTGGTGTAAAGTTAGCTATGTGCCTTGTTGTAATGTTAGAGTGCTGGTAGCTTAGCTTAACTGATATAATGTTATCCTTATACCCTGTTGTACTATTAAAATGCCAGTAGTTTAGCTTGACTGTTGTAATGTTAGCTTTTTATCTTGTTGTTGTACCATTACAATACTAGTAGCTATGCCTTGTTGTAGCGATGTTGTAGCGATGTAAGAATGTTATTAGCTTAGCATGACTGCTGTAATGTTAGAATGCTAGTAGCTTAGCTTAGCTGATACAGTGTTAGCTTTGTGGATTGTTATTGCAACGTTTGAATGCTAGTGGTTTAGTTTAACCAATGTCATGTTAGCTTTATGTGTTGCTGTAATGTTAAGATGCTAGCATCTTAGCTTAACTGATGTAAAATTAGCTTTGTGCCTTGTTGTAATGTCAGCGTACTAATAGCTTAGCTTAACTGATATAATGTTAGCTTTGTACCTTGTTGTACTGTTAAAATGCTTGGCCTAGCTTGTTGTGTAATATTACCTTTGTATCTTGTACTAAAAAAATTACAACGCTAGTAGCTTAGCTGATATAATGTTAGCTTTGTGTCATGTTGCAGTGTTGAAATGCTTGTAGCTTTGCTTGACTGATAATGTTTGCTTTTTTTTAATTTTTTTGTAATTTTATGTTAGTGGCTTAGCCTAACTGATGTATAATTAGCTTTATTCCTCATTCTAATGTTAGAATGCTATTAGCTTAATTTAACTGATGTAAAATTAGCTTGTTGTAGTGACTACAATGCCAGTAGTTTAGCTTAATTGATGTAATGTTAGCTTCGTGTCTTGTTCTGATATTAGTATGCTAATAGCTTAGCCTAACTGACATAACAATGACAGTAGCTTAGCTTAATTGATGTATAATGTTAGCCTTTTGCCCTGTTGTTGTAATGTATGTTAGAATGCTAGTAGCTTCGCACAAATGACTTAATGTTAGCTTTGTAGTAATTTTTGTCTCTTAGTGATGGTTTTTCAGGTTTTTGTCAGTCAGTTGGTGTTAAAATGAACACTGAGGTAAACAAGAAATAAACAAACAATGTGACAGCACTTCTGATTTGCACAACTAATTCACTGCTGCAGCTTTAGATTCACTTCTGAGTCAGCTTACACTTGTTGGAGACGAGTGTTGCACGTGTAAAGGTGTGATCAGGGTGATGCAGCAGGAGGAAGATGAGCCTGGGTGTTTCTCATCACCTCTGTCAAGTAGTAAACCAGGCGTTTGAAGAGGCGACATCACATCTTCACTGGAGGCACAGTAAGTGCAGAAATACTTTATTTTTCCATTAATTGTGACGCTTTCAACGAAGAGAAGTATAGAAGTGTCATTTTGAATAACTGAATAGAGAACTAGTTTGATGAACTTCTCTTGACTATCAATGATGAAACGTCAATATCAAAGATGAGCTGCAGCAGATCTTTGTTTTACATTTTAAAAAAAAGTACTTCCTGTTTTTTTTCTAAATATATGTGAGTATATAAGTGACGGTACAGAGTCTGACTGAGGAGAAGCAGTGCACACCTTTAGGTAGGCGCAACATCTCATCTATAACTTTATCTGATAAAATAATCTAATGTGATATAATTGCTGTTGCTAAATTCAAAATCTCATTTCTATATTAATTCATATATGTCTTTATTCATTGAAAAGCAGGTAGAAGCTGTTAGAGGTCAAATAAAAAGCTGTTTTAGTTGTTGGATGCTGTAATTTTGCTGAACAGAAATGTTTCCGTGCCGGAGAAAAATGCTACATAACCATACTTCCTTTGATGCCATTTCTCAGAAAAACAATCAACACGTCTTTTTTCTCCCTCCTGATATGGTTTCACAGAAACAGTATTTTTTTTAAAAAAAAGAAACTGTGGCTACGAGCATCATTTTTTTTTTTTTTTTTCATTCTGCAGTGAAACAGTTATAAGAAGTAAACAGCAGATACATCAGAGTCTTTGTGGTGGTTTAACAAACAAAGCGTTGGGTGGGTACTTGAACTTCCTCAACCTGTTTACTGAAAACGCTCTAATAAATCAGACGTTTTTGAAGTTTTCTTCAGTGTTAAAGTTGTATTTTATAATCGTTACAGACTTCAAAAGCTAAACGCTAACTGGTTGTATTGATCCACCTTCATCTCTAAAACAGAAACAAAGAAACTAAAGTCACTGATGTTTTTTATGTCTTGTGAATGTTGGGAATCTGTGAATCTATGGTTGTTTTGGTTTTTTTCTGGTTCTTCTCCGGGTCTTTGTGGCCATTTCGTGTCTTGTGGTTGTTTTACGTCCGTTTCTGGTCTCTTTGATGTTATTTCTGGTCATTTTTTTGTCTGATTGAGATTGTTTAGCATCTTCCTGTCCTTCATTTTGTATCTTTATTGTCGTTTCACGTCTTAGTTGTGGTCTTTTTACTTCTCTTTCTGATAGTTTTGTAGCTTTTTAGTGTTCACTTTGTTTCTGTTTAGTTATTGTTACATATCCATTGTGGTTTTGCATTTCTTTGGTGATTTTATGTCTGTCTGAATTCAGTTTGTGTACATGTGTACATTAATAATCATTTTGCATCTTGTGGTTGTTTTATGTCTTTTTGTGGATGTTTTACATCTCACTATCATCACTTTACAGTTACTTTGTAACCTTTCATATTCATTTTCTGTCCTTGTTGGTCTCATACATCTTGGCTGTGGCCATTTTGCATCTTGTCGTCACAGTTTTGAGACGTGGTGTTGACGTCTTTTTTGTCGTTCTCTGGTCTCTGTCATTGCATCTTGTGGTTATTTCGTGTTTCTTTGTTTCTTTGCATCTTACTGTTGTCACTTTCCATCTCTTTCTGGTTTTATCAAGTCTCCTTGTGTTTATTTGAGGTCTCTGTGTCTCTTTGATGTCATTTTGCATATTTCTGTGGTCACTTTTGGTATCATTATATGTCCTTATAGATGTTTTGTACCTTGTGTATTGTCACTTCCTGTATCTCTTGTCCCTATCGTCATTTTACGTCATTTTATAGTATCTCTGACATTATTTTACGTCTTACTGTTGTCACTTTGTGTCACTCTCTGGTATCTTTGTTGTCATTCAGTATCATGCCAGGGTCTGTTTAAGCTTGACACATCAAATAATAGCCAGAAAATTCAGTTTCTTTGATCTGAGGTGTTTATTAAACCTTTTAACAAATTACAAAAAAAGCTAAATCATTTTATTTATAATATTTTTTGCTTTTATTTATTTGGTTATTTTTACTTTTTTTTTAACATATTATTTTACATGATTTTTTATATTTTATTTTTAATTATTTTTACATTATAAATTTATTTTATTCATTTTATTTTTTTATTTGATTCTCATCATTTTGATAGAAGATAGACGAGTCAGAAACTCATGTATCACATATGATGCAGTTGACAATAAAGGGTTAAAGATTTTAGTAATTTAGTCTCTAATGGATTATAAGAAAACACCTTTTATTTTTATTTATTTTATATATATATATATATAATTTTATATTTTATTTTAAAATATATATATATATATCGTGTTGTTGGTGACGATGACGTCACTCGCTACAGCAGGGGGCGGGCCGGTTCATTCCATTCTGAGATGTGGGCGGGAACAGAACGTTCTCCGCCAACCAATGAGCAGTCGTGTATGTAAATGAGGGGGCGGGGCCAGCGTGTAGAGGCTCTGCCTGACGTGCAGCGGCGTCAGTGATTCCTGGTGTTTGTCGTGAGCGGAGCTTTGACCGCGGATGGTTCAACGATACAACAACTGAACTAAACCCTGACTCAGACTCTCATGAGTCGCTCTTTGCTGCAATAAAACGGATATTACTACTTTTTTTTTTTTTTTTTTTTTTAATTATTGTTTTTTTGTTGTTGTTCTTTAAACCGGAGTCGCACAGAAGAGCTGCTGCAAAATGAAATACAAAGTAAGTCAGATCATTTAGTGTTTTGTATCTAAAAAACTTTTCTTTTTTTTAAGATTTATTTTAAATTATCTGGTTAGATAGAAATAAAAAAGAGGGGAAAGTGCACTTAAACAGGAGCTGTCACTTTTCTATCTCTGTATTAATAGTTGATATATGTGTTACTATATTAAATACCACCAGGCGTTAATAAGCAAACCACTGCCTCTTCACCCCCAAACCCTCTGTAGTAATATTACATATGTTGTTATTGTCTCACAGCTGCTTGTTATATTCATTTTACTTTCATATATCATGAAGAAACATATTAAATCTGCACTTTAATGGACTTAAATGCCAGAAAATGTTAATTATTACATGTGAACGTCAGTAACAGAAAGTGTATGGTCATATTTTCAACATGGTTTGACCTCTGGACCAGTCAGTGTCTCTGTTGTGTCTGTTAATCTTTTGTCTTTTGACAAAAGCTTATACTTTGTTACCAATTTGTGATGTCTTTCCTTTGCTTCACCATATTAGGGAAGCAGATGCTGAATTGAGTTTGGATGATTCAGATTTCTTTTTGTTTTTAGGGCAGTGGCTGTTTTATGTGTGAAAGTGTGAGGTTGCAGTTTTTTGTCAGTTTGAGTTATGTCTCAGACTCTTGAGATGATGTATAATTTAAGTCCTGGTGGGTTTGGTTGTGATTGGAGGGCGTGCAGCTCATGTATGTAACATACGTCACGGTCCAGACTGACTCATCGTCCTCGCACAAATGTTTTACTATGTCCAGATGAGATAGGAGAGAGAGAGAGAGCTTGGAAACTGTTGCTTTGCTTATGATAAACATATCTTTGTTAGGCAACATTGAGGTGACAAGGAGAGAGAGAGAGAGAGAGAGTGAAGGAAAGTGGGAAACTGGACAGCGAACACGCCACCATCACGGTTGGATGACAGGACCTCGTTCAGAGATGTCAAAGTTTACAAAGCTGCTGTTTGATCTGAGCTGCAGTGAACTATTCACAGCTATATTAAGATTCACTTTCCCCCCCTGCTGAGCGGTAATGTTTCCACACGGGCTTAACGAGGTGGCGGCTGGTGGTCGACTGGTCGTGGCCTCACCTGTCACATGTCCTGAGTTGAGATGCTGCTGCCTCCTTTTCCTCCATGACATCAGAGATGGTTTCCAACAGGCGATCAGGTGCGAAGGCGAAGCTTTTCTTCCATAGGTCACCAACTAATGCGTATAATCCCCCTCCACCACCATGACAGTGTCCCAGGGATTTCTGAGGAGAAAGAGCGTGACAGATAAAGACAGAAAGAGATGACACCTGGAGATGTTCAACCATCCAGACAGAAATATTAAACATGAGGAAAGAGCCAGCAGACTGTTAGCTTAGCATAACGTAAACAACAGAAAGTAAACACGTTTTAACTCTTTGGAGTTGGAGTTAAAGTTTAAATAAAGTAAGTACAAAGAGTGAGTGATTTTTCTACATTGGCTAAGCTAAGCTAATCATCTACTGACTGTAGCTTCATATTTATCTGTTAGCCTGCGTCAGTCCAAACATAAATATCAATTATGATGCTAACTTATCAGAGCATAAAGAACATGTATTAAACACAATGTACTTTTATAGATTCAATAAACAAAATGTAACCAACAGAACCAAGCTAGCAGTTTTCCTCTGTTTCCAGTATTTATGCCAAGCTAAGCTAATTGTTATTAGCTTGCCTTGTGAAGCTAAACTAACTGCCTTAGATTTATTCATTAGTCTCCTCCAATCCAAACATAAACATCAAATATGAGGCTAGCTTAGCATAGCTAGCAGTTTTCCTCCGTTTCCAGTGTTTATGCTAAGCTAAGCTAGACAGCTACGGACTGTAGCTTCATATTAACTTGAGAGTGGTGTCAATCGTCTCATCTTATTTATCCAAACCAACACTAATACTGGCAGTTTTTTATATGCTGCAGTGTTACGATATTAGCTGATATTAGCTTAAATTTAAACCAAAACTTTTGTGTGAAAGACTCACACAGAACAAATAGTTAAAGTGCTGTGACACATCTCAACTTTAAAAACTCTTACGTCGACTTTCTACCACCTTTATAAAGTCATTCCTTCGTAGCTGACGTAACCGTTGCAGAAATAGCTTCACAACCACAGTGAACAGTGATTAGGTGAACCCGTACTCTGGCCAATGTGTGTGTGTGTGTTTTTATGGGTTCAGGTTCCAGGCGCTGGTCCAAGAAAAAAAAAAAAAAAAAAAAAAAAGAGAGCGGGGCAGACATTGTTCTGAGGAGGAGGAGGGTCTGTGATGCTGAAAGGGGGTTTGGTAGAAAATGAAAGAGAGAGGAAGTTGTGGGGGGGGACAAGAGGGCAAACAAGAAGAGTTGGGTGTATTGTGGGTGAGTTGGGATTGGGAGGGGGTGTGTGGGGGGGGGGGTGGCCCCGTGAGAATGGGAGCAAACGAGGCGATGGTGCATGGGAAGGTTGTTGAAAAGATGCACATGATTGTTTCAAGGTGCCTCTTTACATTGTTAATGAGTCTGGTAGCGTTTAGGCGGGGGCACGTGAAAGTTTAGGAGCTCCAGTTTTAGTTGATTTTGTGCTGAATCTCGTCTCTGCAACATTTCCATCGAGCGTGAAGAGCTTTTCTCCCCCCACCACCACCTCAGAGCGAATGAATAGCAGTCCAACCCCCCCCTCCATCCCCGACTGTGAACCATCTATTAACATTTGAAAACCGTCAGCGGGAAGACAGACGACATTGTGTGTTGATTTCAGACAGAAAAAAAATAACACAAGAACAAGAGTTCAACGTCAGCAACAATGCAAATAATCATTTCCATGTTTGACCTTTTGGCAGAAATAATTCTCACCCCCCTCCTTGGTCCTTCCTGCTGAGGAATCCCAACTATTTCACAGGGTCATCTCTCAAGTCTTAGTCAGAGCCGGCGTCAAACAATGAATGAGTTCATACGACTGTCGATTGAAGATGTCAGATAATCAATCAATTGATCGTTTTGGCCATTTTTCATCTCTTCATTCTTAAAAGAAAAACTTCAAAGTCAATGACTCCTCTTGTTGGACCTTTCTTTGTAAAAAAAAAAAAAAAAATCCAAATTTCTTGAATAATCGATCACTTAAATTTGTTTTCTTGTTTTAATTTGATTATTTAAACCATATACATAAGAGGACACTGTCATTTCAGCTATTTTTCAATCAAAATTATAAAATATTTTCTGGTTTTAGTTTCTGAAATGTGAGTTTTTGTTGCTAACACCTGAATATATTTTCATTTTGGACTTGGTGGATTTTACAACAAGGAACTTGAAGCCTTAACCTTGGGGTGAATGACAATAAAAGTGATAAAAGTGGCCACAACAGTCCAATAAAACTGCTTGTAATAAACCTTTTGATTTCTATTGTTCAGGTTTTGTCATAACTTTTCTTGGTGTCAGTCCCGAGTTTCCTGTTGAAGTTTTTATTTAAATTTAATCTTTTCTTTTACCATTAAACCTTTTTAATAAGCTAAAATTGCAAAAGAAATAACAGGATTTATAAGGAGTTTGGATCTTTTCAGCAGAATCAAAGTCTCAGAAAAAAAAAAAAAAGGGTGAATCTTTCCTCCTAATAACAAAAGAGTCTCCTTTTATCCCCGGTAGCCTTCACGTTTCAAAGGGGGAAGATGGCAGCCTCTGTTGTTCGTCTTATGCGTAGCGTGAAATCAGGGGGACACTGGAGTGAATCTCCATCTCATTAACGATTCCTATATGTAAAAGATGTTCAATGTGTCCCTGCAGAGATACCATGAGACATATTTCGCAGCTCGGGTTTAATGCCCCTTGCAGGGATTAGCTGAGATGCGTCTCTTGGGGTTACGGCGATGAGCTCGTGTCCTCTCATTTGGCCGTTGATGCCAAGTTTGGATAAAATCCACATCATCTCTGCGTTTGGCAGAAGTGTGCGCTGGTTGGCCGCCGTCCATTGAATACTGTTGTTTTTTTTTTTTTTTTTTTTTGTGGTACGTTGTGTCTTTTGGTTGAAGGGCAGTTTCTGTTTCTGTCACTTTCCCAAGTGATTTGGCAGAATATGAGAGGTGACATTGCACAATATATACTTCCTCCTGCCCCCAAACCAACAACAAAATTTGATACACGTTCCAGAGAATACCTTCAGTGTGGTTTTCACGTCTAATTATAGGTTGGACTTGGCGTTCGTCGAGGAGCGAGTCCAACATGTGAAACGATAAAGACGGGAGGTCGCCAGTAGCTCGGACGTGTCCAGGAGGAAATGTCAAGTTACCTTGTAGTTTATGTGACAGTAAAAAAAATAAAACAACCCTGATGAATGGACTGAGTGAGAAGCAGGCGTTGGAGGAATACAGTCACTTTACCCAAGAAATTACTGAAATCACTTCCTGTGAGTTAAGCTACGAGGTCGTGTTTCGTCACGACTTTTTGCTGCTGCAGATAACAACTAATGATAAGGGTTGTTGGGTAGTTTAGCAAATAGCAAACCACAAAGTCAGACACTGTTGCAAAATTTAGTGTTGCTGTGGAGCTTTAGCCCTAAAGTTTTTTTTGCTTTGCTTATATGAATTACTTCCAACTCTCAGTTAACTCTAGTTCACACTAGTCGACTTGACCATCGGCCTCCAGTGGTGGTGTCTTGTGGACTTGGTCCTCTGATGGTTGGTGAATCATCAGTTAATGATCATAATGTGTGAACAGCCCTAACGACTCCATCAGAGGCCGTCGGGACCTGGTCTGAGACCGGGACTGGATCTGTCATGTTAGAAAACTGGAGGAGTCTAAAGAGACTGACAAAGAGCGACGGCCAATCAGAGGAGGGATGTGAGATAAATGCTGCTGCCGTCTCACTGATTCACTCATAACCACATTTAAAAGTCGGCTTTTGTTTTACTGTCACTTTCTACAAACCCCCCGCGTCTGATCCAGATGTTACCCGGTACCGGGGAGGTCTGCTGCTGATTTCAGCTCCACCATGAAAACCAGCGTGTTGCCATGGTGATGTTTACACACTGGTTTAGCGGTTGAGTCTGTGTCGGAGGCAGCGTCTTCACCGGTGCTTGTCAACAATAAACGGCTGTAAATCACGGTGAGAAGCAGCGGCTACATCCTGTCTAGTTCACGTGACCAGACGTAGAGTTTGGTGACGTCATGGTGTGATCGGGAGTCAATCACTGTCAAGTCTTGTAGTTGAACACTACAGGTCTCAGACCAGTCATTGAGACTCCACATCATGGGATCAAGGGTTTTGGTTCAGCAGCGCTTAGCAGGTTTAGGATGTTTATTTAACTACATTAGCGATAGTGAAAGTGTAAGTCAAAGGAAATAAAACAGTTTGTGTCAAGTATGACTTTGTTATGGCACAAATTGCTGTAGTTGAACATTTTAATGAGTCATATTTTAAGTTGCATGAGATAACAACTGGGTCAGACTGTAATATTTAACTTCCTGTTGTTTTTACACCACCCAGAACTCCTATTTGGATTTTAAAATTAAGATAAACCTCACCCACTTGGGTAAATAACTGCCCAGTTGTTACATGATGGGGTTGTTGTTTGGTTTACAGGGGAACTCCGTGACCATGACACAGTTTTTAGTCATGCACATAGACTGACTAAACAAAATATCACATCTCTCAAACTGAGATGTTTTGAGCGTCCGTGGTTTTCGTCGCAGCTTGCAGTGCGGTAAGACGCAACATGGCACATCATCACATCCTGTTGAAGAGGCGGTCGCTCTGCGTTTCCTCGCAGCAGCTCGTGAATCACAAATGAGAGCGGGGAAGGCGAGAGGAAGGTGGTGGGTGTCATATTTACACTGAGGGCACAATAGTCTTTTATGCAGCGCTACAGGATGAATGGAGCCTTTTTTTGTGTCTGTTTTAGCAGCTCAGTTTGCTCCGTCTTGGTATTTGAGGTTGAATGAAAAACCAGAAATATGCTGAACTAGAAAATTGCATTTCCTTGCATAAAATGCAGTGTGAATGTTGATGGCTGAGGAAATGACAGAGGTCAAATCTGTCAGAAGATGGTAACAACTCTAGATGTGACTCACGTGAACCTCTTGGATTCCTGACCAAAAACTTTAACCTGTATTTTAACACCACCACTGCTGAACGCAAGAAGATATGTCCTGCTTGATTTCAGTTGATTTAAATGACACAGCTGAGGGTGTTTTTCCATGTTAAAAGAGCAACAGTTCAAAAACCACAAGTCTTATCGCTTGAGTACACTGCCTGAAGTTACACCGCATGAACACATTTCTCTGCAGTTTGATATTGAGATTGTTTATGAGAAGTGAAAGAGATATTGCTAAACTGACAAAAACATTCATAAAGTAGCAGCAGCTCAACAGTTAGAGTAGGTGATGTCACAGGTCATGTGACACATTTTTGCAGTTTCCAATTGTAAACTCAGAAAAAAAGCATAAAATTTAGACTGCGATACTTAAAAAAACTGTGTAAGATATCAAAACGCTGAATGACAGGTGAATACCTCAAAGCCTCGTGGCCGAGTTAAAACTTCAATGAAGCCTCTAGGTTAAAATACGCCAACGCAGTGAGGTTTCAAAGATGATAAAGTTTTTGCAAAATTCAAAAGCTTCCCCATTCATTTCTATAACAAAACATTTCCGGAATAACCGGAAAAAAAGCCACATTTTGATGTTTAAATCAAAGATTAGAAGCAAACCGATGCAGAAACAGCAGCCATGAAATAACCCGTCGATGGACCACAAGGACAAAATAAGCTACAGATCGATTACAGACGGTTGCTGTAACCGTGTATTGATCTACAACCGCTTGTGTAAGATGTCACTCAGTGTTGACTCATGTTTCCCTTCGAAATGACAGCTCCAAACTTTTTCTTTTTTTGTCAGAAACAGGAGGTAAAGTTTCGCTGAAGGCTGCTGTGTAATTATGTTAATACACGGCTGCTGGTGGGGCTCATGAAGAGGCTGTAATCAGAGGGTCAACCTTCCTGAAAACTGTCCAAATGAAGAAATTACCATGTAACTCTGAGCTCTGAACCGCTTCCCATGAGCCCTTTTTCCTACCCAGAACCCTTCACACGGCCCATTTATTTGAACTGGCTCTCACCCGCAGCAGGAACGACTCGTAAAAAAGTCATCAGGTCCTCATTATCGTCATTACTATAATTATTTTCTATATTTAACCATTCGAAATGAGGGCGAATCAGCGCGTATGAACCACCACCCCCGGGACACGTGTTACAGTGGTACGGCCCTAATTTTCACACCGTGCCGGTCTCGCAGTCGGAGCGTACCAGGTCGAGTTTGTTTGGGTGGAAAACATCCTCCTCTCTTTCTTAAAGCAGCAGGACGGCTGTTCCTGCTTTGCGTTGCGGTTGTGTTTTTGGCCGCAGTAGCAGGGGAATTTGAGTATTTGTGAGCTTGTTTAGCCAAAGCCACCTTCATTATTATTAGATTGATGTGAACCTCGAAGAAGCTGAAAGCCAAAACCACCCAGAGAGAGAGAGGGACGCTTACCGAAAGTAAAGGTGGGGGCTCGTCGCACGGGCGACGACATTACATAACAGCGTTTCACTTTAAACTTTTTTAAAATATATTTATTTTTGGATTCGTCACCGCAGGCTGAAAGAAATGAGACGACATTTGTACTGTTTGTGTTCAGGCGAGACGCTGATGGAAAAAAAATAAACCTTGTTGTGATTCAAAGGCTAAGCAGTAATACTGGTCATATTTCATGTAAAACTAGTGAATAATTGGGCAAAAATTCAATTTCAAAACTTCTGGCCTTGTTTAAGTTTCTTTAGACAAGTGCAATGTAGTTTATTCTAGAATAAAACATATAACGCTTAAAACACCTTGTACATTTTTGTATTAATCTATACAATAATTATTTGCTGAACAAGTTAAAAACAGTTAAAGACAGAAACAATTGATGAATTACTTTAATAACTTTTGAAGAAAATTTTCAGCTTTCTTTCCAACTGCTGGTTGGAAGAAATAAGACTTTTGAAAATGCTGTTATTAATGTTATTATCGATCAATCTGCCAGTCGTTAGATCAGGTTAATTGTTTGTCAACAAAATGTCCTGTTATAAATTCACAAATCCTCACTTTACTCTTATGTGGGACAGTTCAGCCTCATTGCCAAATGCGTAACCAATTATCGGACTCGTAATTGCTGCTTTAAATCAGAACAGATGGTAAAACCAAATAACTGGATCAGGTTTAAAGAAGCAAAAAATACCTGAAGATTAAAAATGTTAAATGTCGTCTTGACATAAGATCTTGATGTCACAGGTCATTGATTTACCTCTTAAATTTCTTGCCAATTGGTCAAAAACTGTAACGTGTAGAGCCAGAATTGCCCCACAAAAAGTGCCCCACTTTGTGTTTTTGCCCAGACTGGTCAGTCACCATTTGTTGAAATGAGGCAGCTGAAGATGTTTGTGTTAAAACCACAACAGTTGAAAAACCACAAGTCTTATCGCCTGAGACGTTACACTGCATGAACCCACTCAGATTGCTCTACAATTTGATATGGAAATTGTTTACGAGAATATGCAGGAGCTACAAGAAAAGTGAAAATAACTATTATAAAGGAGCAGCAGCTGAAGAGATGGAGCAGGTGAGGTCACAGGTCATGTGACACATTCTAGCAGTTCACACATTTCAACTCAGAAAAAAGCATAAAACTTAAACCGTGGTAAATCATAAAGTGTTTAAGATATCAATAAGCTGAATAACGTGTGAGTACATCAAAGCCTTGTGATTAAGTTAAAACTTCAATGGAGTCTCTAGGTCAAAGTGTGTCAGAGCACTGAGGCTTAAAAGACGACAAAGTTTTGGCGGAATTCCCCATTTCTAGAAATTCTGCAGTTTGACAATATTCCTAAAGAGTGTGAAACTTAAACTGCAATAATTAAAAAACTCTACAAGACATAAAAAAAAAGCTTAATGATATGTTGATAACTCATAAAGTCTTGTGAAATGGTTAAAACTTTAATCAAGTCTCGAGGTCAAATTATGTCTGCGCACTGAGTCCTCAAAGAAGACAAACGATTTGCAGTTTTCACATTCATTTCTATAAGAAGACAATGTCTGTGATTCAAAGCCGAGGCCAGAAACGCCTCATATTTACATCAGGAAATGGCAGAGAGCTACACGCCTCTCTGACTTATGACAGATAACTTCCTGGAAGCTCACACTCATCTGTGGGTGAAGCAGACGGGGACCCCACCCGCCCTCTGACAAATGGCAAACACATGTGTTTATAGGAGGATCAATGGCAAGTGATGCAGTCACCGTGTTGTTACTAACCAGTGTTTATGCCACAGATCTGACGCCTGGTTTAATAGTCGGTTTCACCTGCTGCGATTACAGTGGCGCAGCGGACCGAAGCAAACAAAAACAAGACGACAGGAGCCGAGTCTTCCCCCTTTGCATCACTTCAAAAAGACGTGTGTGGAGCTGTCGGCCATTACAGCTAACAACCTGTTCAGTCTTATTACAGGCTGTGTTTTGTGTTTCACATGACCCTTCAGCTGTAAAATATCAGTCATTACACTTCAAATCTATTTAGGTTCATGCTGTGACTCTTTGCCCTTTATCGGAGGAGGTGCTATAAATTTGTATGTTTATAAAACCAAAGGCTTGAACCACAGTGAGAACAAGGTGCGAGCGTGCGAATATGTGTCAAATGCTTTCTGTTTAGGATGTTTGTAGTACACAAAGTCTCAACCACAGATATTCCTGTCCTTTAATGACCGGATGGTTAAAGTAAACACGTTCAGCCTCGTAATCAGGGCCACAGTTGAAATTTGTGTGGTAACTGCTGCAGCTGTTAGCATCTAATGCTAACCAGAACTATGGGACATTAGCTAAGATTAGCTAACGGTATAGTTGGTACTCTTAGAGGATGTTAGCTAACTTTTGTTACCATAAACATTATTCATGGTAACTGGGATTCATATTGCTTCATAACATAAGCTGTTTGCTGACCTATACTTGTTACATTAGCTGGTTAACTAATAGGGACTAGCTAACATTAGCCAGGCGGTGATTTATCAATATAGGCAGCTACTACCAGCTGATGTAAGCAATTTTTGATGTAAACATGGTAGTTACAGCAACTATCTGATTGATTAGTGATTTGATTAATTAATAATTGTTTTAGTGGTTTTAGACTCTTGGTCTAAATGCCAATAACATTTACCACAGTTCGGATGTGCACCTGACGTGCAGACAAGAGTATGTATGTGAATGTGTTAGAGTGTTGTTGACATCTGCGGCGCATTTAGCAGAAGTGTTGCATTTTGTGGTTTAGAGGGATTGATCAAGTCACACCAGCAGTATGTTTCTGTGAAGCTTAAATAACCTGCTTGAAAATGAGCAGGTTTTCAGTAATGTGACTGGTGAAACTAACAGCTGGTGGCAACAAGATTTGTACTTGGCAGAGACAAAGGAGGAGCATGTTGGCTGATTTCATTTCTCCTCAGCATCAAACACAACCTCATGCAGGAGATGCTCAGACTAGCAGATCTGTGGTGATTTTAGATGTTTTCTGACATTTCTACAACAATATACCTGTGTACAAATGATCCAAACCAAAGAATTTGTCATATCTGATTTGTGAAACATAAGTGTAAGAAAAAAAGTTTATATGAGATATTGAAAACTTTATATTTATTATTTTATTGGACAAATGATGAAACTAACATCAGTTAACACAAGAAACTGTTGGCTAACATTAGCTACTATTAGCAAAATGATGCTAAGTAATATTATGTACTATACTAAGTTTAGCACCTGATGTTAGCTGATGATACATTATACATTACTTTATGACTAATGTTACTAACCCAGTTGTCACCATAGCTAAACAAGCAATTTGATATAAGCTGTTGGCTAACGGTGGCTAAAATTAGCCAACATAAGCATCTAGATGTTACTTAGGGTTTATTAACAATTAGCTGGATTTTACTTTCTTGGTAGCTAATGCTAGTTACTTTTAGTAAATTTTGGCTACTTAAATATGAATTAACAGTAGTTAATGGTCACTAATGTTAGCTAGCATCTTTGGTTAGTGCCAGCTAACATCAAAACTGGGCTTGATATTGCTTCATAGCTGACATTACTGACCTATTTTGCTTCAAGTGTTCTCTACTTGTTGCATTAGCTAATATAAGAAACTTGATATTAGCTGTTAACTAATGGTAGCTAAGATTAGCTCAAGGGATCTAATGGGAGCTAATGCTAGCTGCTTTCAATTAATTGCAGCTACTATAAATAAGCATTATTTAACATTAGTTAGATTAGCTTTTGGTAGCTCACTATAAACCAGAATGTGCTTCAGTGCAAATGATCCAGACCAAAGAAATATTTTATAAGATGTGCATTGTTTTTTCTTTAAACTTAAAGGTGCAGCAGTAATCACTACGCCTCAGTCCTGATTCAAATGATGATGATGACCTCTGGGGTCACCGTTGACCTCACTGCAGCTAGCTGGTCTGTCAATCAGCGTTGTGTGTGTGTGTTTCTGGCTAATGGCCCTGAGAGTGTACTTTAGACAATAGCCAGAGAGGTTGGGCTCCGTAGTGGCAGATAACAACGTTTCTAACAGGGCGGGGGGAGAGTTTCACATGGGAACTATCTGAATCAGGCCGGCGTTAGAAAGAGGAAGGCCAAGGGAAGGTTCAAGAAAAGCCTCAAACCAAAGTGAGCTTCCTGATTCCCACATTGAGCTACTGAAGTGTGAGGTGTTAACAACCTGGACCAAAAGCAAACCTCAGAAAAAGTAGGTACTAGAGATAAATAACAGACTTTTTATTTTTATGAAGGTGTATTTGCATGTGGCCAGTGTTTGGAGATTACTGATTTATACCAGTTTTTTGTCTAAAACTTAAAACTTTTCCATGCATTTTTGTGAAAGAACAAAATTAAGAAAAAGTTTGAAAAAGTAACGATTTAACGATTTAAATGGACGTTTTGATGTTTGAATGGTTTTTTCTTTCTAGCATAAATTATACACGTCTAGTTAACGACCAAAACAACTTAACGTAACAATAATTGTAGTGGATTAAAGTAGTGTCAGTATCTTTCAGCACATTATCGCTTGAATTTAACCGTTTACCGTTCATGTATGGGCAGTTTTGCTGATCGACACGCTAGTGAACTTTAAATTAGCGTGAAGGATTTGCATTTGCCCGCAGCTTCACACCAGATGTCTTTCAAACCAGATCTGAACTTGATGGGATTTTCTCAGCCTGAGCTTTGCTCCAGGGCACAGTTATCTAAAAGGACCAAAGAGGGCTGACGGATAATGACTCAAAAAAAAAAAAAAAAAAAAAAAAAAACCACAGATTTTTAGGAGATAGGAAAAGCCCCCAGAGTGTGCCACTTCTGTGTCTGAGAGGCATTTAAGACTAATTGCTTCAGTAAATGCATCAATCTTTTCCCTTTAGCTTTTATTCATCCGGGGAAGGAGTTAACTGAGCATGAATGCTCCTTTTCAGCAGCTTGATGCTCACACACTTTTAAATCCTGGGCGCCGCCCAACACTTTCAGCCATGTTTGCTCTCATACACGCAATTAGTGATGAAACGCCTTGCTCAAGGGCAGCTCAGCATTAAGTGATGTGAGAGACACAACCCACTCAGATGGGCCTTGTAAAGACAACGTAAAGACTTTATTCACAGTTATCGCCTCTGGTTTTACTATAAAATTTAATAATGAAGACACAAGCTGACACTCAGCTGCTGCTCCTTTCTTATCACTTTCACTCCCACATCTTTCACTTTTTGTAAACACTTATGCTATTAAATTGTACAGAAATTTGTGCCGTTTCATGCAGTGTGACTTCTTAAGCAATAGGACTTACAGTTTTTAAACTGTTGCTGTTTTAGCACAATGCAAGACCCTCAGCTGTCTCGTTGAAACTCATGAAAACTGACCTCTCCAAATTTGGAAAACACAAAGTGGGACATTTTTAAAAACCATTAATTAGACATTTTTTATTTTATCTACACTAAAGACTTATGAACGTGTTCAGGATAGTCCTGTGTTACTGGTGACGTACACATTTTGGTGAAAAAGATTACAGTTTTTGATAAAATGGCAGGAGTTTTGAGACTATTTGACCTTCGCAGGTATCAGCCAATATCAGCATTTCCTGCCATTTTCTATCTGACATCCCTCTTCTTTGTCTCTACAGAACCTGATGGCCAAAGCGTTGTACGACAATGTACCAGAGTCCCCTGAGGAGCTAGCCTTCCGTAAAGGGGACATCCTTACCGTTATTGAACAGAACACCGGCGGCCTCGAAGGATGGTGGCTCTGTTCGTTGCACGGCCGCCAAGGCATCGCCCCTGGAAACCGCCTGAAACTGCTGATCGGACCCATGTTCGACTCTCAGACGCCAGCCGGCGCTGCTTCTGGCGCCGCTGCCCAGTCTCCTCCTCAGAGCTACCAGCAGAAAGCTGGCTCGGGGTCTCAGGGGCTCTACCAGGTCCCCCAATCCATGCAGAGTCCACAACAACAGAACCAGCAGGGCATCTACCAGGTCCCTCCAGGACAAGACATCTACCAGGTCCCACCGAGAAGCACACTAGCTACTGAAAACACACCAAACAAGGTGAGAAAAGGCAAAAAGAAACATTAAGATTAGCCAACATTAGCATCTGGATTGCAACAGTCATGTTAGCAGCCATTACCTTCAGTTAGCCAGCTTTAACTAGAACAAAGAACAAGATTAGCCACATTAGCTTATAGTAGCTGATGTTATCCAAACTGGGCTTGCCATTGCTTCATAACTTTGACATTAGCTTAGACATGTTAGCCGAAGTTAGTATAAAAGTTACCAAAAGCTAATCTGGTCGATGTTAGCAGATCTTTGTTAGTTATACTAGTTACTAACTTGAAAGTAGCCAGCTTCTAATCTGTCTAGTTTACATGCAGAGGAAACTGTCGTCTACATTAGCAGAGTGATATCATTGTGGGTTTGTAGACAGAAAATGAAGAGTGATCCTTTCCTTGACCTCTGGGATCAAAGCGGATTTAAAACATAACATCAGCTATGGTGGATGTTGTCTTTCACAGCTGGCATCATGGGTATTAAGATGTGATAGGACATGGCATTTATGTGTTTTACGCCGTGACCTGTTATCCTGCAGTCTGCCACGACTCTCATCAGTGTGATTGCACAGAAAAAGGCAGAGAAAGAGATTGTGGGTGTGTGATGTGAAATGTGGACAGGGTGTGCCGGGCCTGGCGCTCACCACATAGCAGGGTAGTGTTTTTGTGCAGGGCTCCCATATTAACTTGTATATTGGCACATTGTGTGTAGCAGAGCCAGTCTAAGCCACAGAAGGGCAGTGAATGTGGGAACAACTGGTGGAAAAGCAAACAGCACAGAGCTGTGTTTTTGGATTTTGGTGGAGCCCAGCTGCCTGGATGTATTTTTCTTCTGTATTTAAATGTTGTACACAGTCACTGACTAACCCATTGCACTTGGCTTGGTCATTTACAGTATTACTTTATATGCAGTCAGATATATTTATTGTTTTTTATGGGGTGAACGATCCAGCTAACATCAGCTTTAGGCTAGCTAACAGTAGCTTAAGATGAGCTGTTGTTAATTTACATAACATTAACATACCATAATTACAGAGTGGATGTTAGCTTCTGCAAATGGATCAGCATATTATCCACATCGACTTAGATAATAATAAGCTAATGTTAGCAAAGTGTGGCTATGATTAGCCAACATTAGCAGTGAGATGTTAGCTTCTTACACTAGCTAATGCTAGGCGCTGTTAGTTATCTGTGGCTACTGTAAATATCAATTAAAAGTGTGGAAGCATTAGCTGAAGTCAGCTAGCTGAAGTTAGCCTAAACAGTTAATATCAGTTAACATAAGGTAGATTAACTTGTGGTAGTTGCTGTTACCAGTCTTTGGCTAGATATTGTTTAATAACTGACATTATTGAGCCAGTTTACTGATTAATAGCAGCTGAATATTAGCTAACGGTGGCTAAGTTTAGCCAACTTAAGCGTCTGGATGTTAGTTTCTTATGCTAACTAATGCTAGTTGCTCTTGATTAACTTTTGCTAACATAAACATTAGTTAACAGCATTCATTGCATCACATATTAGCAACTATAAACGACTAAGATGTAGCTAACATCAGCCAAAGTAGCTTATAGTAGTTGATGCTTCCAAAACTGTGTTCGAAATAATAGCATAACTGACATTACTGGGTGAGTTTGCTGTGTATTTATCCACTGCTTGTTACTTGTGCATCACAGTGGCAATTTTCACCAAAATGTGGATAATCTTGCTTTGAAAACATCACTTACACAGAAGTGAGAGGAGTGGTCTTACATTAATTGTTAGTCACTGGCAGGTATGTGCTAATACACGAGGAAAGAATTTCCTGTTCATTCAACTGTGTAACTAGATCCAGCACCTCAGACCAAATCATTCCTCCAGGA
Source organism: Polydactylus sextarius (assembly GCA_016801845.1). Lineage (NCBI taxonomy): Eukaryota > Metazoa > Chordata > Actinopteri > Polynemidae > Polydactylus > Polydactylus sextarius. Next base: position 17,455,916 of record CM028927.1, read on the forward strand.
AATGGATAGTAATTATATGCTGGATGAGCTTTTGATACCTCAAGGGCGTTTTTTGTGTGTGTGTGTGTGTGTTCAAACAAATCAGCTCCAGCCATTGTAGGAATGAGCTAGGGTGTGCGTTTCTGCAGGTAAATAGGCAGCAAGCCTTAAGGCTTAGCTGAGGAAAGGTATTAAAAAAGCTTTAGTGATAACATGGAAAATTAAATGTGCTTCTAATGAGAGTGTTCGCTCTGAGTTGTAATCATGTTATTGGTGAGATTAAATTCACTTTCCCTCCAATCTGTGGTTATCAAAGTGGTGCAATTTGCAGTAGTTGTTCCTGTCTCTTAAAAAGAAAGATTTTCACTGTGTTGCAGTGAGCCCAGACAAGGCTCTGTTGATTTCCACTGACGTCGGATTTGTTGGACAGATTCACCGTCGGTCTCTGTGGCCGCAGTCAGTATCATGAAATTGCAAATAAAAAAAAAATCAATTTCAGGACCAGTATTGTTGCTTATTCAATAAGTTATTTCTGGCGTTACAAGCTTTAAAAACAAAAGTCTCCTTCATTAATTTGGACAAACAACATTTGGTGACGTGTGGGAATTAAATAGTTTTAATAACCCTCATGCTAAAAATGACGTTTTGTTCCAAATTACAGTTTGTTGTCTATTGTAACACTGGCTAAAGTTCAGTATTGAGGCAAAATATTATTGTCTATACCTGAGCTAATATTAGCTGGTCATCAGCCTGCTGTAACTAGCATACGCAACCAAGATTAGCTAACATGAACTAATGTGGCTATGTTTAGCCAACATAAACAGCAATTTTGCCAGCTAACATGACAAAATGGTTATTACCCAATGTTAGCCACTAATGGGTGACATTAGCTAACATTAGCATCTGTTTGATGTTAGTTTCTTAGGGTAGCTAATGCTAGCCGTTGTTAGCTAACTACTATAATCATTTGTTAATGGTTGTCATGGTAATAATGGCCAGTATAAACAAATAAGATCACATTACATTTGCCAGTTAGCTTGTGATAGCTTATGTTACCAAATCTTGGCTCAATATTGCTTCATACTTGACATTACTGAGCTAGTTTGCTGACATCAAGTCTACTTGTAACAATAGCAAACATAAACAAATGGATATTAGCAACTGTCAGCTCACGGTGACTAAGATTAGCTAACATTAGCATCTGAGTGTTAACATCAGATAATTGCAGTCATGTGAGCTAATATTAGTTGAAATTTGCCAGCTGATGTCAGCTAATGGTGATTAGACAAATTAAGCATCCAGATGTTGCTTCATAAGAGTTTGCTGACTTAAACTGTTCTATATTTATATAACATGTTATTTATAGTTGTGCAAGAATTTAAAGTACAGTATTAAGCTAAAAAAAACACACATTTTATGTGTTAAGCATTTCATTAAAAGTGAAGTTGAATGAATGAACCAGCAGTTCTGCTTAACCCCAGCACACTATACTTGGTCGTAGTATTTATAGACCAATTTTTGTTGATGTGAGTCCAAAACCGTGACCTTTGCTTTTTAAAACACCAAACTCAGTGTTGTTTACTACCACTGCTCATCTTTGCGGGAAAAGTATTGATGACAGGTTGCGAGTGTTGACTCATTCTTTGTGCTAAGAGTCGATGGAGCCGAGAGGAAAACAGATATTTTCTTGTTGTCAAGTGCAAACTTGCACCAGCTTTTCCATAATGATTATAGAGACTGATTCAGGCTTCCTAGTCTGATAATCCCCTCTCGAATTACTCCAAAGCTGCCATCATCCCCCCCTCCTCTCCACCAGAGAAAGGTTCCTGCATGTCCTTCACCATATGTGTGTGTAGACTCGTGCGTCCTTGGCGTTGCATGCCAGCCATGCAGTACAAATCTAGATTGGCGACTGGTTATTTTCTCTTCATGTGGTGTTGGGGCTCTGGTATATAAAGGCACACTGAGGTTTGGCACTCTCCACCTCTCTTGCTGTTTGTTTTGATGCTGCGGCCTTGTCCTTGAGTGACCCTCCTGGGAGCCAAACTCTACCCTCCCTCCCTCAAAAAACACCCCACACTCCCGAAAGGCTTCTGAGTCGGGACCATGCAGAACAGATGCTAATATAAGCAACTGGGTATTAGCTAATATTAGCTAACGGTGGCTAATATTAGCCAGCATAAGTATCTGGATGTTATTTTCTTATAGTAGCCAATGCTAGTGGCTGTTTAGCTATTATAAACATTAGTTTATACATCAAACTAAACTAACTATTGTTAATATTAGCTATCAAAAGCAACTTGATCTTGGCTAATGTTTGCTAATGATGACAATACTGCCCTTAGATGTTAACTAACAGCAGCTAACAGTCAGCTGGTTGTTAGTTTTTTCGTGCTAGCTAATGCTAGCTTCTGTTGATTAACTTTAGTCACTACTCATGATAGATATTATTACCTTGTTCGTGATAGCTGGGCTAAAATAGGCTAATGTAAGCAGGTGGATATTAGCAACTGTTAGCTAATCGTAGCTACTTAAAGAACAGTGGTCCTGGTAGCTAATATTAGCTAGCAGAATAACAAAATGAGCTAATACTAGCCAGCTTATCTTACTGGGTTGGTTATTACTAGATATCAGCAACTTGATATTAGCTAATGTTTGCTAACATAAGTACCTGGACATTAATTAGCACCAGCTAACGATAAGTTAGCCAGATTTAACTGGTATAAACAACAAGTATCACTTAATATGAGCCAGATTAAACCCAAACTCCGCTTCATGTTGCTTCATAACTACTTCCTCTTCAAAGAAGAGGAGGGGGGGCTCCTTCAAGGCCTCTTGAGTTGGGACCATGTGGGACCAATGCCTGGAGCTCTTGGCCACACAAAGCCTCCCCTCACATGGACACCATGTTTCAGTCTTTTATCACTCTGTTCTCAAAGGGCCACGTTTTTTTTTCATCTATTACTCTTCATTTCCTCTTTCTTCTCGGGCTCTGAAAGGTGTGTCTGTTTCACTCGGCCGTTTCCTTCTTTCTGACTCACTCTGAGGTCACGCCGCCAGCCGGTCAGAGACAGGCTGGGTTCAGAGTTCAAAGATGTCCGCTGAGCGTCTTATCTGCTCCCACCACACTGCCTTTTCATTCCTCACTTCCTGCCTTCGCCAGGTCTGCTCCTTGCTGCCATAAAGAAATAGAGCTGCAACAAAAGGATTGATAAACTCCCACACTGCTGTTTATGGTCTACGTGGGTATGAGGGTGTGCCATCTACCTTGATAAAAACTCCCAGGTTTTGTGAAATGAATGGCTTGTTTGTTTGCCTCGGCCATATTTTCTCGGCTTAATCATGCACTTGATGATCTCAGCGGCAGATAAGTGAGTTATTTCTTCCTGCAGCAGGCCGGCTCCTTCACATGCTTGTCTGCTCGCCATTGTCGCAGTTTGTGATGAATCGCTGGCCCGTGAGATTTGACCGAGAGCGCGAGGTCGTAAATCACTCAGACCCAAAGTAGTCTGCTCTGCGGTGTGCATACCAAGAAGACTTTCTCCTCCCCAAAGGTTTAAAAGCAGAGAATATGATAAAATCAAGTTACGTGTTTGAGGCATTTTTTAGCCACAGTGGTGCCTCTGTTTGTTCCAGATTTAAATATCTCTACAACAATTAGATCGGCATGAAATTTTGTACAGATGGTCATGATTTTCCAGAGGAAGGATCCTACTGAAATTTGGCGCCAACATGTGGTTAAGATTAGCTAACGTTAGCCAGTTCTCTTATGGAAGCTGATGTTACCAAAAACCAGCCTCGATATTACTTTATAATTGACGTAACTGAGACAGTTAGCCGACTTCCGAGTCTTCTCTACTTGTTACTTTAGCTAACTTTAACGACTTAGCTGTTAGCTGATGGTGGCTAAGATCATCCAGCATAAACATCTGGATGCTAATTCTGTATGGTAGCTAATGCTAGCTGCTTTTTGTTAATTTTAGATACTTTTGTATTAGTTAACATCAGTCCTGATAGCTAATATTAGGTGATTTTAGCTAACATTAGCCAGTTAGTTAATGTTAGCTGAAATTAGCCACATTTAACATGTGTCTGGCAACCAAAATCAGCTAGCATTAGCTATTTAGCTTACAGTAGCATCTCTGTCCACCATTTTGGTCCAGATGTTGAGACTTTCACCAAGATGAATTAAAAATAACCGACTTTACATCTATTGTTAAGCATTTCGCTCAAAGCTCTTATTCCTCAAGACATTTTGACATTTCACATTAATCCTCTTTTTTTTCTTAGAGGATTGTCTCATGAAATTGTTTTCCCGAAATGTAAAGACCAAGTGTCAGACGCTGCTTTTAACATGACGTCCTTTCAGCCGGATTAAGACGGCGCTCTGATCTTAGAGGATGAGCGATGATCCTTATTATTAATGCTAAAATGAGCGTGCTCTCTTTTTAATGCTCCTCATTAAGCCTCACTGTCTGTTTGGGTTTTTTAGCCGCTTGGTCGTGTTATGGAGACTGAGAGGCTGAGGGGCCTCGCAGGATTCAAGACTTAATTACCTGCATTAATTAGTTTGGCACTTTAATAGACTTGGTGCAGCTCCGAGCGGCGGCAGAGGAGGAGGAGGGGGACATTATCAAGCAAGAAAATGGTGTGCAGTGATTCAGCAAAGCAGAAAAGGGCAGGTTATTAGCAGTCACATACAAAATATCACCGTTACCTACAGGTAGAGGTCATCCAGATCGGCAGATAAGAGGACAATAAAGAGGAGATGAGGTGGTGTGAATAAGGAGACGGATGGATGAAACTCTATTGAGTCTAGTTGTCACCATCTTTTATAAGCTGGACTCTGGTGAAAAGCCTCGTTAGCGTTGTTGATTTGTGTCAGCGTGTCGTTAGGAGGAGCGGGCGGCTGTGTATATAACCAATGAAAAGGTGCGAAATGATGATTTCCTGTGATTTTTTTTTTTTGCCACACACAGACACCATTATCCTGCAGAAATGAACCATGAGTGTGGGGTTGAGGAAACATAATGGAAAATATAATGATAAAGGGGGAAAAAAAACGCAAACCCCCATTAAATTAACAGCATAACGTCTCTGAGATTCAACTGGAGGGATTAAACACCCGTTCACCCGAGAGATACTGACTTCATTTGGTTTTTTGATGATGGTGTCGTAGAGTATTGTAGCCAAAACCTTACAACAATGTAGAAAACCAACAGCTAAACTAAGCTACTAGCTTCTAACATTACCAAAACAAAGCACAAAGCTAACATTACAACAGTTGCCCTAAGCTACACAAACTACAAAAATACGACATAATGCTAACATTACTTCAGCTAAGTTAAGCTACCAGCATTGTAATGCATGAAGCTAACATAAGCCAAATTAAGCTAAGCTACAATACTAGTATTCAAAGCTAACATTACATTAGGTAAGTTTAGCTACTAGCATTCTAACATACAACAGTAAGACAGATTATTTCATCTTAGCTAACCTATTAGCCATGTAATTCACAAAGCTAACGTAACAACAGTTAAGCTAAGCTAAGCTATTAATATTATAACATTACAAAACAGTGCACATTATCACTAAAGCTAAGCTACTGACATATTAAGACAAGACACAAAGCTAATCATCAGCTAAGCTAAGCTACTACCTTTCTAACAATACATCAGTACGCAAAGCTAACATTATATCACCACCAGACAAACTACTAGCATGCTAACATTACTACAAAAAGACACTAAGTTAGAAATATGTTTCTTTACTTCTTAATTCTTTTACATTTTAATTTTCCATGTGTCCACGTGTAACAATGTAACAAATATGTGCAAATGTTTGAACTGCGGAATAATTTACTGACTAGATGTTGACCATCAGTGCGTAAAATAGTATCTAACAGACCCGTGAGGTAGTTGTTGATGTTATGACGACACCTCTCCAACGTTTTAGAAGTCGTAGCTGCCAAACCCTAAACCCGCCAGGATGCTAAGTAAACAGAGTGTTGCTGAAAGAGCCGTAAGTCACTCAGCGTGATGCGGGGGAGTGTTAACACGGCGTCTATCTGGCTCCTCAGGGCGCTAGTTTCAACCTGATCCCTCTTTAGTCACCGACTTTGCTTCATGAAGGAATCCTAAGAGTCCATCACCTGAGTGGGAACAAATGTTTGTTCAGTCATGATGTCATCGCTCTTTCTAAAAAGGGGACTGCGACTGCCGCCATGCGAGCGCCGCAACCTCATTGGATGAGGTAAATATTTACCCAGCAGCAATTACGGCAGCGCCGAGCGGCCTCGGAGCAGCGGCCCTGCTGAGTAAACACAGCTTGGAGATGGGAAATAAATGAGCAGTGTGCGTTTGGCTGCACAAAGCATCGACACGTACCTGTGAAGAAGAAGGTCACGAGATCGTTGACAGAAAGTCGCCGCCATCTGTGAGCAGCAGCCGAGTCCAGACCTCGACGTATCGTCGTGTCCGTGGAGACGACAGCCGAGCAACAGTGACCTTTTACCATCTGTGACTCTGTTCACAACATGATTATTATTCTGCAAACAATTCAAACTGAATTCATATCAAGTCTTAAAGCAGCCTTGTTTACATTCACACACCGTCGTTAAAACATTCTTCAACATCTCATATCTCAGTCGAATCTGCCCGAACTTACGTGATGCACATATTTTTAGATTTATTGCGACTTAAATTTCACAACCACATCATTATCTCTGCTGGACGTGGAGAGTAAGCGTCTGTTAATCTATAGAGAAAACAGAAGAAAGTGATAGTGATGAACCTGTGAAAGGTACAACGTTAGAAACAAGAACAGGTAAACGATACGGTATTAGGAGCATGCATGAGGAAAAAAAAGAGGAAGATTTTTAGTTTTCGACGTGTCGAAATTAATAAAGTTGACAAGAATCAAATCAACACGTCAAGAATTAAGTCTGAAATTGAAACTGAAATTAACGTCAAAATGTCAAAGTTAATAAAGTCGATGTTGATGAAAATGTTGAGATTTATAATCAAAGTCAAAATCAAAGTCGACAACAAAATTAAAGTGTAAGTGTCAAGATTCAAAAATGTTTAAAATGTCAATAATTTGTCAGTGAGTTTGATCCTTGGACTTTTATTTTGAAATGTCAAGTTTATTCTCTACATACAAACTAATTAAATAATATCATTATTTATATGTAAGTAGACGTGATATCTCACTGTAACTTTAACGTATTAAACCACGTTCTTGTTGTACAACAAAGCAGCGACGTACGAGAACATGAGCAGCTCGTCTATTTATTCTGTTGGTTTATTTGTGTTTAAAGCTCAGCGGCGGCGGCGGCAGCGGCGTTACGTTTCACTGTGACCTCTCAGACCTGTGATGGATGACGATGTATTCACAGACACCGACACCTTTAAATCACCACGGGGCTCGTTCACCTCGCTCTTATGAGAACCATATGGACTGAACTACCGTTAGTCACATGAATGACATTCCTGTTTCGTTGCTCATTCATTCCTCTCCATAATCGGACACGTACTCTGGTTTTTCTCTTCCCCCCACTCCCTCTCTTTTAGCTTTTTTCATAAATCTCTTTTACAAACGTCTTCCTGGGAAACATGAATCCGACACAACGACTCATGACTTGATAAAGGAAAAACCCAGAGTTGCAGTTGTTCTAGGTTTATTTATAGATAATGATGAGTTCATACTTTTTAGCGAAATCACGTCAATCAAATGAGATTTGATAAACTTCGTGTTTTGTAATTTCGACCTAAAGATCTATAACGACATTGTGAGGGATGTAGTTATGTCGAAACAAATCTCTATTTTATCAAACCGCTGTAAGACTCAAAATAACATTTGACTTGTGTGGTAGTGAGGATTGTTTATTGATTGTTTACGAAGTCAACAACTTGATGAAAAATCTTTAGGAAAAGTCTGTAAAAGCTGATTGATCTGAACACTCTCAGTGGATGCCAGTGTAAGAGAGTGTTTCTATGGAAACGCACAATTTCTTATCAGTTTGTGTCAATATAGACGAATATTGAAGTGGAAATTGAAAGAAATCCACTTTAATGGACTTTTCCACGAGACGGCGTCGACAGGAAAACAACTTATGTTGATTTACTGACTTCATGAACAAACGTCTATAGAATCTGAGTTAAACCCTGAACAACCACAGAAGTGTTAAAAAAATAGACATTTGTCTCGACTCGATACGGACATTAAGTAGATCTTTAGGTTGAAATTACAAAACACAAACTCTCTCAAAACTCATCTGATCGATGTGATTTTGTTCCAAAACACAAAGTATCAACTCATCATCGTCTGTAAATAAACCTAGAACGACTGTAACTCTTTAAAAATGTCTTAAACATACGTATGGTTCCTATTTTCGAGTCCTGTTAATGAACCCGGCTTGTTCCAGTGTGGTGATAGTGGTGTTTGAGGAGGAGGAGGAGGAGGAAGAGGGGGGTCACATTCCCAGCATTCCTCTGTCTGTCTGACACAGCGAGGAGGAGGAGGAGGTGGTGGAGGAGGTGGTGGGGTTACGAGACAAGAGAGGGCGACCTGGTGGACGGGGGGTGGAAACAACCAGGGTTATTAACACTGACCGTAAAAAAAACATCATAAAAACCCAAACGGAGGTGAAATGTCACCACTAGTGTGTTTGTGTTCTGTTTTTTTTTTTTTCAGTCAATAATCACATCATTATTCTGGTAGGACGTCTGAACCACGTGTAAAATATTTTAAAGGTTGTATTAAATCCTACAGGGTCGTTCACGTGTCATTACTTCACCAAACGATTAAAACTCCTTCTCAAATGTCCGTTTAATCATAAAACCATCTGAAGTTTGACTTGAACTCAGCTCAACCACATCCACAGTTTTATGTTTTATTCCTTTTTTTTTTTTTTTTTATTAGTCGAGCTGCAAAATTCATCTTTTAGTCTTTTTTTTAAAATATATTTTCCACTAAAACTCTTTACTGAAATGTAACTCAACTTTTACTTCGGTAATTCTGTATTTACACTTTTCTTTTGCTGCTATATTGAGAGTTGAGATGTCAGAGAAAAAAAAATGTTCCATATAAATGTGAAAAGTTCATTAGTTGAACAGTAAAATACTGTCGGAGGAGGTTGTTGCTACAAACCTGATGTGATTCAGAAAATCAAACTGTGTCAGACTCTGACAGACAAACATAATCATTAATGTGACAACAGCAGTAAAACTTATTTGCATTTAAATGGGAAGTATAAACATTTAAAACTTGATGATTGTCTGGTTTTCTCTGACTTTATATGGATGTAGACGTATTTAATAGTTAAAAATAACTAGTAATCTATTAAGAAAGTAGATATTTGTTAGTTAAAGCCCTATGAAACGTATTTATTCAAGTGTTGTTGTTGATAAGAACTGATCTCAGGTCAGATTGACTCAGTTGTTGACGTTGTCCAGACTCCTGACTCATCACAAACTCAACAGAAACTCAGCCCTGCAGCTCCACGTTTCTCTGTTTATCGCTCGTTTCCTGGGCTCTTTACAAATATCCTGACACCGGGGAGGATGTCGGTCCGTCTCTGAACACATCCGCCTCCGCTGTTAATCACTTCACTGTCCCCGGGTTGTCTGAGGACGGAGAGAATGAGAAACAGGACAAACAACAACAACAACAAGAAACAGCAGAAACAGAAACAGAAGTCGTCTGTTCTCCTGGTGTCGTTTTCTGTTGTTTTTTGTTTTTTTTCTGATCGTTTGTTTGTCTCCTGCTGTGATTGGACAGGTGGTGACCCCGACCAGAGTGGGACAGACCTACACCTACAGTCCAGGACAACACAACCAGCAGGACCTGTATGACGTCCCACCCAGCAGATCACAGGGGGTGAGTGGCTCATGTTGCTCAAAAAGATTTTACTGCTGTTTAATGTAAATATAATGATTCTGAATGTATTTTAAAGGAGATACAACTCATATTTTTATAGTTTTAAACAAGAAAATATAGAAGTCAATTTTTTTTTGCATCAAAACGTCCATTTAAATGGATCATACCAGTGGTTTTTGTAAGTTTTAACTTCCATAATTATCACATACTTTAGAGTTTTAGACTTTAAAGCTTCAATGTAATGAACTTTAACGACTCAACTGAGTTTTCTAAACATGACAGTTTGGTGTTAGGGCCAAATAAAAGGAGAAAAAATTAAATATGATTCATGTCAAGTCAAGTATAAAGTCAAAATGGAAACATTGTAACATTCTCCACACTGACTTTATTCCTGACATTTCAACTTTTTTCTCACAGGTTGCTCTAACACTAAATTATCCAAAACATCCAAAAATATAAAGCTCACATACAGGATCTTTATCTTTACCAACACACTGGTTTGGTTGTTTTAATGTGGAAAAGTTTAAATTAGTAGCCGACTACAGACTTTGGTGATGTAATGAGAAAAAACTTGACTTTTGTAAGTTTTGCTCGCAGCCACAGCAGTTGTGGATTTAAAAAAAACACACACACATTAAATCACCAGTAGTCGACACAGTACGAGTTGTTTTAGGCAAATACAGTAGCAGCTCTATGCTTCTTTGATGTTTAGTCGTTAAATCGACCACATATCCTGTTCTCAGGAGTGGGAGCGACCTTGTTTTCTCAGAACAGATCCTTGACGGTTTTAGATACGTCCTGTCATCTCGTCTCCAGCTGATAAACCCACACGGCTGCGCTGACTGAATACAGATCGTTGTTGGTTTGACTGAACTTTATAGTCGACCGTCGCCTTGTTGTTTCGACCTTTCGTTGTTTTCGCTGCCCAGTCTGTAATTTTACTGTTGTGGTTTGATCTTACCACTTTTGGCCACATCAGGCAGCCCAGTGTGCTTAATCTGCTCAGTACCACAGACACAACTGTACATGAATGGCTACGTTGTAGCAGCCAAGTTAACTATCTAACCTACCCAAGATATCCAACTTGTGCGCACAAGATAGTTCGGATACAAAAAAGCCTTGTCTAGGCGAACTCAGGTGAGACCTCGTGAGAAGTTTAAGCTAAGAACCTCGCAAGCCAAGCTAACTATCGAACCTAGTATCTAAACTAGCCAAGCTAACTAACTATCTAACCTAGCAAAGCTGACTGACTACCCTAGCTAAGCTAACTGTCTAAACTAACTAAGCTAACTATCTAACTTAGCCAAGATATCTAACCTAGCTAACTATCTACACTAGCCAAGAGAACTAGCTAACCTAGTTAAGGTAACTAGCTAAGCTAGTTATCTACCAAAGCTAAGCTAACTATCTAACCTAGCTAAGCTAACCGTCTAAACTACACAAGATATCAATCTTAGTTAATTATCTAACTTAGTGAAGATTTCTAACTTAGCCAAGCTAACTATCTAACCTAGTTAAGGTAATTAGCTAAGCTAACTATCTAACCTAGCCAAGATATCAATTTTAGCTAAGCTATCATCTAACCTAGTGAAGATATCTAACTTAGCTAAGCTAACAATGCAAAGCGAAGATATCTAGCTTGTTTGCATAAGATCGCATGAGATTTCTTCAGTTAACAAACCTGGCAGTGAAAAGATATCGTGATAAAAATCGATATTGGTCAAAAAAAAAAAAGGGAAATATATTGTGATAAAATGTTTTCGTATCGCCCATCCCTAATCGTAGCCAAGTACGTAGCACAAGTATTTGCTGTTTCTTACTTTATGTCTCATCTTTCAGGTTTACGATGTTCCACCTGGTCAGATGTTTCCCTCTCAACACGCCGCCGCCAGGAACCAGGGCGTGTACGACATCCCGCCGTCTGTGATGGACCACAGGACGCAAGGCGTTTACGACATCCCTCCATCGTCACAAGGGGTAAGAGTCGAACTGGACACATCGCTCAGAAACAGCTTTTATTTCAGTAAAAATAAATCTGAATCAAGGAAGCGGTAGTCGCTCACGTCCGGAAAATGTTATTTTATGTTTATTGATACAGTTCCTAGTATTTCTCTTTAATTGTCTGCAATAAATGAATAATACGTCAAATGTCATATTTATGACATTTTTGCGGCGGCGCTAAATGAAAGCTCTGCCTGCCAGAAGACTTTAACCAAAACTCTACTGAGTACAGTTGTGTTGTGTGAACTCTGCAGCGAGGGGAAAAAGGAAAAAGAAAGTCAAGGACATAACTCTTTTCTTTCCAGACCCTCTAAGATTTCAGCAGACTTCCAGACCGACCAGGCAGCAGGCCATCAGTTTGTTTGTAATAACCTGAAATATGCCGGGACCTGTTATTTGCGTCGTTCCTAATTACAGTTTGGGCAGGACTGTCTAGCTGTAAAGAGCGAAGCATTTCAGGCCTGATGGAAATCACTTACAGGCAGCAACCATTTTATTTTTATTTTTTTTTTTTCTATTTAAACCAAACTGAGCTCCCATCATGCTTTGTGTGGCGTAGATCTGGACATGAAGCTTCGCTCTGTGTTAGAGGAAGGAATCAAGCGGTTTCAAATATAGCATCACACGAACCAGAAACAGTTTCACTTCCTCAAGTTTTTATCTGCAGAGCTGCTGCACAAACTGCATCCGGTAAAAAAAAAAAAAAAACGTTCAGTGTAACTTCCAGTAAGGTTATTTCTTCACTGTCATGTAAAGGAGCTTATGTAATTTACTCCTGCAGAATAAGAACTTGTGCATGACTGTTCATATTAAAGTCGACATGTCGAGACTTATAAAGTCCACGTTGAGATTAAAGTCGTTGTTGAGATTTAAAAATTCGACATTTTGGTATTAATGAAGTCCATGTTTAGATTAAAGTTGACATGTGAAGTTTAATGTTGATTTGTCAAGATTAAAGTTCACGTCATAATGAATAAAATTGTAATTTTGGGATTAATAGAGTTGATGGGAGATTAATAAAGTGGGACATTGAGATAAAAGTCAACATGTGATTTAAAGTTCAAATGTTGGGATCAATAGTCAACATGAAGAGATAAAAGTCTATTTGTCGGTATCACAAAAGGCAGCATGTCGAGATTAATGTTAAAATGTCTGAAGGAAAAAATGGGATAAATAATGTCGACATGTTGAGATTAAAAATGACATATTGATATTAATAGAGTCAATATGTCAAGATTAATAAATGGGAGATTAAAGTCGACAGGAAGTGAATTAAAGTTGACATGTCGAGATTAATTAGGCCGACATCTCCAGACATGAAACGTCAAAATTAATCTGATAGTTGACTTTATTAATGTCGACAGGTAAAAAAAAAATCTTCCTCCTCATTTTGTATCTTGTTTTTGGCCCAAACCTGCGTCACATAGAAGAGACTGGATAGACTCTTGTAGATTCATGTTGTGATTGTAATAAATAACCGAATGTTTGTCTTCACCCACAGGTTTACTCGGTGCCGCCCTGCAGGACCAACGCCGCCCTCCAGGAGGGAAACTACGACTTCCCTCAGCCTATGAAACAGAAGCAGCCTCAGCAGCAGCAGGAAGGAATCTACGACGTCCCTCCACCCGCCCTCAACAAGTCCACCCCGAGCCCCCAGTCACATTACGACTTCCCACCCAACGTGGAGCCCGCCGCCCACCCCCAACACCCGAACTCCAACGGTAACGAAGGCATTTATGACGTGCCTCCGCCCACCCTTCAGTCAGGGGCGGGGTCTCAGAGGGACATATACGACATCCCGCGGTGCAAACTGCCTCCCCAGCACCGAACCTCCCCCGCCGACAGAGATGCTAACAAAGGAATCTACGACATCCCGGCTCAGGACGCCAGAGCGGTGGGCGACGTGACGGACGGCGTCAACCGCTTGTCCTTCTCCAGCACCGGCAGCACTCGCAGCAGCATGTCCACGTCCTCGTCGTCCACGGGCTCCAACTCAGAGGCGCGCCTCGCTCTGGACGTGGACGCCGCCGTGCAGAGGTTGCTCCGCCTGCAGCAGGCCGTCGAGGCCTCGGTCTGGGCTTTGCATTCGATGGCGGCTTCTCCTCACTGGAGGACTTTTCCCTTCATGGAGCGCCACGCTAACGACGTCCGCACGGTGCTGGACCGAGTCCGAGCCGCTCTCGGGGACTTCATCGTGTTTGGTCGTGGAGCGGCGGTGAACGCCACGTCACTATCAGACTCCGGCCTCCACAGTAAACTGAGACGACAGCTGGGACGTCTGGAGGACTCGCAACAGATCCTCCTTCAGATCTACCAAGTCCTGGAGAACTGCAGCTGGGCCCTGAACGCCCTCGCCTCAACCGGAAAACACCACAACAAGACTGATGACCTGGATCGCTTCGTCATGGTCTCCAGGACAGTCCCCGACGACGCCAAGCAGCTGGCGTCCACGATAGGAACCAACGCCGAGCTGCTGTTCCGGCGGACGCACATGGACGGGTCTTTTTCAAATGGCAGCACACCGGACGAGAACATGATCCACCCGTTAACTTCGCCCTCATCGGATAACGACAACTACGGAGACCAGACCAAACCGTTCCCCGTACCATCCAACCAAGACAAAGACAACATGAACAACAGCGAGAAGTGTGTCAAGAGCTGGATGGAGGACTACGATTACGTACATCTGCAGGTACGAAACCTGATAAACCTGATATCTAGATTGTTTTAGTGAGTCATGAGCTTTTATTTCTTTATAATCTTTTATCACAATGACTTTATAGCACTAGATTAGCACGTAGCACGTATCAAAGGTTGAACTTAAGTTGTTTTGAGTTGTGTTGTTGACTTGAGTTGTTCTTCCTCCGCAGGGTAAAGAGGACTTTGAACGTCAGCAGAAGGAACTTCTGGAAAAAGAAAACATCATTAAACAGAGTCAAGTCCAGCTGGGACAGGAACAGGTGAGGATTTCCATTTCATTTTTTATGGTCACGGACGTTGCTAAGAGAACTGTGGATTATTATCCGTCATAAATAATAAATAAGTTTCAACCAGATGGATCATCGACATTTAACGATTAAACTAAAATATTAAAGACAATGAAAACATTATTCTGAATAAGTTTCATACTACAAATATCACAAGAGATTTTTTTTTACCAAATTTACCAAAACAAACATATAAAAAAACAACAAATATTTAATATTTTAGCTCGAAAATAAAATAAAAAAATAGATTTTAAAATAAAATCAACTAAAATCAACAAAGTTTTTACCGTCACAGACGTTGCTACAGCTGTGAACTGTTTATCCATCATAAATAATATAATAGTTTCTCAGATGTAGCATCAACCAGGTGGAACGACTTCTTTTTATATGATTAAACTAAAATATTAAAGGCAAAGAAAACATATTTTTCTGAATCAGTTTCACACAGTTTCACCAAACGTATCAAAAACAAGCACAAAAACCAACAAACATGAATTTTATTAATTACCTTTAAAACTTACAGCTATGTTTTAATTTTTTTTCAGGAATTTTTCATTTTCGAAAATTCTGGATTTTATGAAAATTTTCTCTCGAGAAGCTTTCGAATTCTGTACAAACATGGTCTTTTTTGAAGACTCGTTTCTCTGACATACTTTTATCTAGAAACTTCACTGAAGCTTTAAATTGATCACAAGACTTTGAGCTATTTATCTTTCATTCAGCTTTTTTTATATCTTATGTAGTTTTTGAATTATTGCAGTTTAAGTTTTCTGCTTTTTTGGTACCATCTTTGAGTTTATAATGAGTGTGTATTGCAAACTGCTAGAGTGAGTCACATGACCTGTGATGTCATCCACTCTAACTCCTCAGCTGCTGCTCTTTACTAATTTTTTTGTAACTTTAGCACTTGCAGCTCTCACATCTTTCACTTCTCGTGAACAGTTTTAATATCAAACTGTAGATAAATTCGTGCTACATCACGCTGTGTAACTTCTGAAACAACAGGACTTAAGTTTTTTCTGTTATTCCTCTTTTTGCACTGAGAAACCATCTCAACTTTCCCATAGAGACGCATTATAAATGAGCTCTCCTGCTTCAGCCAAAACCACAAATTGTAGCAATTTTTCAAACTGCAATAAATCATTCATGTTTCACTTGACACATTGACGTGTTCAGAAAAGTCTTGTGGCGTTCACAGTAGCAACACTTTTGTGATACAAGAATTGTTTACATGAATTGAAGGTGAGAGTTTAAGAGCTGTGCCAAGACAAATGTCATTTTAGTCCATTTTGTTTGTTTTGCTCAGTTGTTTTGTTTTGTCTGAAGCATAATGTCCCCATATGACCGTCTCTGTTCAATCAGACAGTTATGATAGACGCTAACAAGCAAATATGTTGCCCTTCACAGATCAATCAGTTCAAGAAACTGGAACAGGAAGTCATCAAACCCGTGGAGAACGACATCTCACAGTGGATGTCACACCAAGGTCCAGGCGTAACCTCGACGCCTCCCTCAGACTCTTCCACCACCCCGGCCGCCATCTTGTCCACCTCCACCCACGTTTGCGCTCGGGACCGCCAGCTTCTTAGTTTCTACTCCGAACAATGCGAGCAGCACTTCGTCACCCTCCTCAGCGCCGTCGACGCTTTCTTCGGCTGCGTCAGCGCCGGCCAGCCTCCTCGCATCTTCGTAGCGCACAGCAAGTTCGTCATCCTCAGCGCCCACAAACTGGTCTTCATCGGAGACACTCTGTCCAGGCAGGCGACGGCGCCCGACGTGGCCAACAGAGTCATGAACTCCAGCAACGTGTTGTGTGACTTGTTAAAAACGGTGGTGGCGGCGACGAAAACGGCCGCTCTGAACTACCCCAACACAGCCGCCATCCAGGAAATGGTGGACAGAGTCACCGACCTGTCGCATCACTCACAGCAGTTCAAAGAACAGTTACTGCAAATGGCCAACTCATGATTATCACCAACGTGTACAATATATATTTACATCTTTAAACCGGTTCTGGATGTTGTAAATAGTCTGTTGTGTAAATATTTGGTCTATTTTTGTGTAGATTGTTTTATATTATGTATGATTATATATGTAGATGCAGTGTTGGTGTCTCTGTAGGATCATGTGACGTTTCATAACATTCCCGTTGTAGATTATGAAGCACCTTATGAGATGTCCTGTTGATGTTGTTTGTTTTATTTTTTTCCATTTTCATGTGTAAAATGTTGTTGTTGTTGTTGTTGTTGTTGTTGTTGTTGATGTGAGTTACTGCTGGATGCCACAGTAAAATCCTGTAAGTCACATTAATGTTTCGAAGTGTGTGGAGATTCTCCACAAAGTAAAGAATTGTTCTTAACCATGTGACCGTGTCGTTTCATTTCTGACGCTTCGGATTCATCAAAGCGAAGCAGGAATTCCTCAGAGAACATGAGTGTTACATCATCAAGGGACATTTAACACAGTTAAAATATTTTCCTGCTTGTTTCTAGTGGCGCCTGGTATTTCACTCAGATATATTGGAGGTAAAAAAATAAATAAATAATATATTTAATTATTGTTATTGGTATTATTATTATTTAAGTCTGGTTTTAAATCAGGATTAACAGTGATTTTTAAAAAAAAAATATTTTAAATGTATTGTTTTTATTTATTTTATTATTAGGCAAATAATTAATCAACCAGCTGATTTGATTATATATTATACATATGAGCCGATTATTATTATTACTATCAGCTGATTGTCATTTATATCAGTGTATCCTTTTTTAAATTTATAGTTACTTTTACATATTTACATATTATTTTTTAACAAAATCATTTCAAACATTTTTGCAGTGTTAGTTTGGACATTAAACGTTATAACACACAGAGATGTCACAATTAATACAATGTTTTTGTTTTAATATTTAGTATCTGTTAAAACTAAGTCCTGGTCCAATGGTTGTTTTGTTTTTAAATAATTTTATAGTTTTCATAATTTCACAAACAAAGTAACTAAAACACATCTTCAACTAAATCCATTTATCTTAATTAAAATATTCCCTGATCGGTTTAATCTCTTAATAAACATAACGAGTTTCATAAAAGTTGAAGGACGTGTTTATTTAAGCGTAACCTTGACTAATTAAACGTTATTTTTTATTGCCTAATATTAATATCAATATCAATCTCAGCTTGAGGCTTTAATTTAGACAAAAGTAGAATAAAAGATGATGAAATCCAAAACTATTACTATAGAAACCATGGAGCATAAATAAAAGACGCCTCAGGTCTTAAATGTTTCATTACAGATGTGTATGATCTAAGTCTCCACCCGCGATGACACACTTCACTATGACAACACTGGATGAAATCAGTCATTATCATAAAGATGAAGTCACCCGTGTGTTGAACCACAACTTCTCCCAGGAAACACCAATAATTAACACTTCTGTGCAATTAGGTATTTTTCCTACTGCTTTAGTTTTCCTCTTAAAAAAAAACATGTGTGGTAAAAACTCACTGTTGAATGTGGCGTGGGGAATAAGATGAGGGGTTTTTTTTCTCTACACCAGCTGGGAAATTACACATGAAAATATAAGTTTAAGTAGGAAAAAAGTGCTGCCAAATACCAAAGACTTTAAATGTGAAACAGGGCACACACACTCGTTGTCTGGACGGAAGAAATGTTTGACTTAAAATGAAAGTGAATTAATTAAAGTGGAAGAACTGGAAGTGAATGAGGTGGATTCCAGATAAGACGCAGTAGAAGAAGAAGTAAAGAAAACAAAATAAAGCTGAACGTACGTGTGCTGAGGTAAACGTAGCTGCGGGCTACAGCTGGAGGAGTGTTTGGGTGGTGCCGACATTTAGTCATCGCTGGTTAAGTCATAATAACAACTTCTAAAAAAAAAAAAAAAACGCAGGTGACTTACTCAGGTGAGACGTCTTCCAGGATGTTCAGCTTCACTGTGATAAACTGGAGAAAAGGGAAACTGAAGTTACCAGAAGTTTACAAACAAAACCAAAACTAGCAGCAGGTGGAAACCGCTGAGGTTTGAGTGAAGCTTCACTGGAAAAAAACATTTAACAAAGAAACTGAAACCACGTCCACAGTAAACAGCCACTTCCTAAACAACAAAAATCAAACATTTGTTTCATTTTTTTGGAAACTGACATTACTCAAAGAACTTTAAAACCTTTAAAATCAGTAAAATATTGGTGGAAAATGTCCCAGAGTTCCCCTTTAAATCCTAAATCCTGATGCTCAGAGAGAAACTGTTCACAAATTTCTAAATCTGGATTGTACTAGACCACCTCATTTCATCCGTCCATCATTAGACCTTCTTCAACCAGGTCCAGCTGAAACACGCAGCCGTTTATATCACATATATGACAGCATCACTCTTGGTTACACGTCTCTTTTCCACTAAACCGTTCTATCTCTACTATACTCGACTCGGTACCAGACAACATGAGCGGGGTTGACACAGAAACATCAGTAAACACTAATGGAGGAGATGTTGTACTTGTTGCTGTGTTAGCTCACGACGAGGTTGCTACGACGACGGCTATCACTCTTGTCAGACGTTTAAAAATGGAGGTTGATTATTTTGTTGACGTTCTCTCAACTCAACTCACGTCTGGTCTCCGTCTGACCAATCAGTGGCCGGCATCTGTTCACATCATGTTTTAGTATCGACTTTAATATCGACTGGTTCCTCGACAGACCAGGTACTAAAAAGCAGCTGGTACCAGGAACTAGAACCAAGTAGAAAACACTAAAAATGGAGTAGAGTCGAGTAGGAGCTTGCGGAAAAGGCCTAATAGTTACATACTGAGTATGTCATATTAAGGTCCAGAACTGGACTTGACTTTGAGGATTTCTTTTTGTGATTCAAAGGTTGGACGTGTTTAGTTTCTCACAGTCTTCATCACTTAAAAAGCCACTAAGTTTAGAACTTTATATGTATTGTTAGTTTGAGTTTCAATGTCCTGTGCTGTTGGAAAGAAACGTTTGCAGATAAAATATAAATATTGTCTCTGTGGCAACGAAGAGTCTTGTCTGACTCAACCACATCCTCGTGGCTTCTTTCAGGATATTTCTGATTTATTTGTGCCCACTAAATCCTTAGAAAAAGGGCCCAGTTAAAATTGGGGTTGAGAGGATTTCACATTAAGCGTGATGGAGCGGTGGGACGGATGCAGCGACGGTCGAGCCAAATAATTCTTCACTTTACTCCTAGAACATTAGATATGACACCAAGAGAATAATGAGAACACGTGTTCTCCGGACCGTGAGAAACTGAGTTTTTCAGAGCGACCATATCAGCTGCAGCACATTTTCTCTGCCTCGGAGTGAAGTGAATTGATAAAATGTACAGAACGACTGGGCGTCTCCTCGTAGGAAACATTAAATCAGAAGTTTTTGCGTGTACGCAACGACTGAGACAACTCAAAAACAACCTTTGTATTCACCTGCCCCTCTTTCTGTCCTCTCTTTCATTATAATCCAAGTGAAATATAGTTTCCTCCCTGTGGAGAGGCTGCTCTATAGATAGACAGATAGATGGGACTTCATGGAGAAGAAACACCCATGACCACAGCGAGACGTCCTCCCCCTTTTAGCTTCCAATCAGAAAATCTCATTAAAAACCCTGCGAGCTCACACTGGGGTGGCACTTACAAGCAATCTAACTGTTTTTATTATTCACTGCATTCCTCTCAGAGCTCTCCAGGGAGATGAGAAAGAAAGGAATTTGCAATGGAAAGACTTTTAAAAAGGCTTCCCGTTCTCTGCAGACAGACACGGTAAATCAGGAGATGTCAAAGTCTGTCTTAGACGAACTCCCTGTTAATCTGCTCCTACAAAAGGCAGCAGAGAGCTGAAGCAGTGCAGCTGTAAGAAGGAAAAAGAAAAAAAACAGAAGAAGGTTTAAAGTTTAAAGTTTTCAGACTAGCTCGCAAACTGTGTAAGAGATTTTACAGCTAGTTAGTTTTGCAGGTATTAAATCATAAACTTTGACCTGACAGTGGTGCTAAATAAAAAGTTAAAAGATGGGAACATAAACGTGAATGTCTGCAACTAAATTCCATAACAATCAGTCAAATACTTGTTGAAATTAAGTGAAAACTTTGATTCAGCTTCTGGGGACCATGCTGCCTGCACAAAATGTCATTGTAATCCAACTCATTTCTGTTGAGATGGTTCACATAAGATAGAAAAGGTCTCATGATGCTAAAAATAAAGTCAGAGTTATAAAGATGTGTCCTCTGGGAACCATGCACGACACATGCACAGTGGCTTTCTTTTCAGTCCGACGATCATTAGGATGAATCCACCAGACACAGTGAAGATCTGTATAACATTTAAAAACAATCCATTGAACGATTGTTCAGATAAAATGGTGGACCAACCTTCAGAACCACAATTTGCTAACAGAGCCACACTAGCATGGCCAACCTTCTGCATTATGAGGTTCTGATCGTTATTAAGAAACTTCCACTTGTGGTTTTAGAAGTTTTAGTTTTAGATAATGTGAAGTTCTAGACGTCCTTTACGTTGATGTAGAGATGGTTTGGACCCTAATGAAGAGGTTTTGTGGATGGTTTTTAAGAGGTTTTAGCTCCTGAGAAGATTCTCGGTCCTTTAGGTTTTTGAAATCTTTAAGGTTTCTAGAGACTGAGGTGTCTACACATAGTTTTAGACGTTTTATCAGTCAATGTGAGGCTCTAGAGACTCTGTTTACAAGGTCTTTTAGGAAGTTGTGTTCATCAAGATTTCAGAGGTCCGCTAAGGGGTTTTATGAGTCTTTTGGGGGGTCTAATGGTCTTTGGGAAGGGTTAACATGTGGTTTTGGAAGGTTAGAAGTCAATAGGAAGACCTCATTTACATTGATCAAGGATTTGTTTGAACCCCATTGAAGAGGGTCCATTGATGGGTTTTGGAGATTTTAGGTACTGATGGGGTTCTATTGATTCTACAGGTCCAATTGGAGTTTCTAGGGAGTCTTGTAGGATTAAGTGTTTCTTAAGGGGTCCTAGTAGTCCTGTAAGAGGTTTATAGTGGTCTTTTTATAAGTTCTGGACATCAATCGTTGTCAGGAGGTTCTAGAGGTCCTCTGATAGGTTCTCTGGGTCTGTTAGAGGGTCTAATGGTCTTTGGGAAGATTTGACTCGTGGGTTTGGAAGATTTAGTGATAAATGGGAAGTCATAGATGTATTTTACATTTCCCATAGATGGTTTTAGGAGGTTTTAGTTGGTGAAGGATTCAGACTTATTATTCCGCTACATTTGACAACTTTTCTTTCTTACATCGAGAATGTGACTTTTCAATGTTCAATGTTTGAACTTGACCAGTTTATCTGAAGATCAACTTCAGTTTAACTTTCTTTTAATCATTAATGATGCAGCAAACAAGAATTTAGTAAAGCTCTGGTTTACTAGGTGTCAATGTATAAATCAATATTAATCAATATAAATTAATTATGATGGATTTTATGACCGTTACTAGTTCTGCTTCTGTTTTCCATAATCACAGTTGGATTTTTGTTACTTCCTTTATTTATGCAAAACAAATGAATCATCAAACCGTCAGTCTCGATTTGAATGTACATTTCTTTAATTACAGATAAGAGCTGGAAAAACAAACAATAGGTGCATTTTGTTTTACTTTGACTTGATGTATTTCTCTTTGTTTTACTGCAGTAAAAACGGCATCTCAAGATGGATCTTGTGACTCTAAACTAGAGAGAAAAATAGCTTCTGACTGATGATAATGCCTCAGACCTGGGGAACGATCAGTGAATCAATGAGTTATTTTAGTCCTGGCCGCTGTAATACATCGACACAGACCAGAACAGTCAGTCCTGCACTTGTGTATCTGTCACCAGGAGGGCGTCGTGCCCAACATCTCATTAACCACCGTCTCTGGTTCACCGCAATTCCACAACTACGCAGGGTGCTTCTCAGACAAAAGAGCTGAAACTGCATTTTGTTCAAATCCCCCAGAGCAACCGATGAGACACCGTCTGTCTGGTCGAGTTGGGAGAAAGCAAACAGGTGTTGGACGAACCGAGATGGAAATTTGCAGTGAAACGCAAGAGCGACAGCAAATTAAAAAGTCAGCTGCTCACCTGTGTCTTACATGAACAAACACAGTGAAAAGGTCAACGCAGAGATAACGTGCAGCGACAGGAGGAAAGAGTAAAGCTCACTATATGTAGAGACACAGTTAGAGAGGCAGTGGAGAGTCGATGTCATTTCCTTGGCTTACCACAATCATTTCCTGTAAAGTATTTGCAGGCTCTGAAATTACAGCCTCGTAGCTCAGCGGGGCCTCGTTCTTCTGAAAAAGGCCCCAGCTGCAGGCAGAGGAGCAGTCAGCCAGATCTGAGGGAGAGGTGGCATCATTAGTATGAATAAAACTTTGAGCAAAGGTTTGTCTCATAGTCAATTTACTGTGCGGGTGGTTTCTTAATTTTCTGCATCTGTTTCCAGATGCAGGATATTCTGGACGAGCAGATTCTCAACATTTGACTCATACCACAGTGAAATGTATCAATTACCGCACTCAAAATAACTAGACTTATTTCTTATTTACATTTAATTACATTTGACTATGTTCCTGCAGCGTTAGTGAACTCCTCAGATCTTTCATGTAAGTAAAAGTAGCATTACCACAGTGTAGACAGATAAATGAATTACTTAAAGAGACCGACCTGGGACCCAGGAGGTCGGAGGCTGCTGAGCTACTGCCTCTGTGTCAAAGAACTGGTGATATTAAAGTCAAAGAGCTCAGTTAAAAGACAGAAAATTGATTGAAATGAGTTTAAAGAGCAGCAAATTGACCAGACTGATATATAAGACAACTATAAAGTGATACAACTATCAAGAAGAGACACATTACGACCAAAGAGGAATGGGAAATGATGCAAAACAACTCAATGATGCACAAAATAAATAAAATAAGACACAATCACCAAGAAAAGAAATGTACATTGACAACAAAATGAGACACAAAACTATCAAAAAGAGAGATGTAATGACCACGAAGGAATGCAAAAGGATACAAAAAGATAAAAAAAACAGCTCAAAGACACAAAAAATACCCAAAAGAGACACAAGGAAGAAATGTAAGAGTGACAACATAAAGGAAACAAACCAAGAAATAACCAAAACGAGATGCAACACAACTATAAAGACGGACAGTGTCTGTAAGAGAACGGAAAATAACTACAAAAAGACACAAAACAACCCCCCAAAAAAACCACAATACATCCACGAAGAAATGTGACGACTCAAAGTGTCTACAAAAGAGAAACATAACAACCACACAAATTACCGCAAAGACACAAAACAACACAAAGAGATAAAACTATCAAGAAGAGACGCAGAACGAACACTTAGCATAGCAAAAAGATACAAAAAAGCTCAATGATGCAAAAAATAACCAAAAAATAGACTCAAAACCACAAAGTAAGATGAGCGAAATGACTCCAAAAGACATAAAACAAACAAAATGAGATGCAACACAACTATAAAGAGATCAAAACTATCCAAATGAGACGTACAGTGGCAATAAAGTGAATGGAAAATAACTACAAAAAGACACAAAACAACCCCCCAAAAAAACCACAATACATCCATGAAGAAATGTGACGACTCAAAGTGTCTACAAAAGAGAAACATAACAACCACACAAACTACCACAAAGACACAAAACAAAGGACTCGAAATGAACCAAACAGAATGAGACAAGTGATGCACATCGACTACAAAAAGATACAATATGAGCAAAAAGATACAAAAAAGCTCAATGATGCACAAAATAACCAAAGAATAGACTCAAAACCACAAAGTAAGACAAGCAAAATGACTCCAAAAGACATAAAACAATCAAAATGAGATGCAACACAACTATAAAGAGATCAAAACTATCCAAATGAGACGTACAGTGGCAATAAAGTGAATGGAAAATAACTACAAAAAGACACAAAACAACCCAAAGGACTCAAAATTATGAAAAAGAGATGCAAAACAACGAAAAGAGGAAAGAGAAAGATAAAAAAAATGAGACATAGTTTCCCTAAAAGACTGGAAAATGACTTTAAAGAGACAAAAAACAACCCAAAATGAGACACAAGACAATTAAAAAGGGAAACAAAATTACACAAAATGACAAAATAAAATAGAAAATGACCAGAGAGGAATGAAAAATAACTACAAAAGGATCCAAAAGTGACAAATGTGACCAAATAGAGACAAATAAAACTACAAATAGACTCAAAAGAGACGTAAACCGACCAGAGACACAGATCTCAGTCAAGTGAAGTCCTGTATTCTGGACTTTACTGTTAATTATTTCATTTCATTTGTTGATTCTATTGTGAAATAAATTCAATAGATTTGACCTTTACTGAGCATCATTGTTGCTGTGTCTATTAAATCTCGTCCTTTAACCTCCGAACATGAAGCGTTTTATAATAATAAAGTGTTTTTCTGAACCGGTTTGTTCCTTTAAGCCGCCGTTTGTCGCCACAGTCACTGAATCCATCGCTGCCTTAAAACACGAACAGTTCGGGAATCAGATAATGACCCGTGAGGCTGAAACGGATTAAACGTCGTCAAGAGACTGAAATGTTCTTTTAAAACCACACAGACAGAGCGAGGATTAAACCTACAGTCGATTAATTCACATTACGCATTAAGAGTCTGGGACAGTCATTTACAGCAGCAATTTGAAATCACAGAGCAGAGAAACATTTCACTGACGACACAACATGTTTTCTTTTATTTGAGCATTTTTTTGCATCTGTTTTTGTTTCCAAAATCCCCTTTTAACCAAAAAAAAAAAAAAAACAACTAACAAAACAAAACAGCTGCTGTGTTTATTCCAGAATAAAATAAAAACATGATGAATTTATGAACCCAACTCTGATCAAACACAGACAAAATACAATGAATTTAAAAAACATTTTACAAACACAAACTGCTCCGTCTCAACCCAACAATTTATTTATTTATTAAAAAAAAATCAAATTAACTTTACACATCTTTATGATAAAGGAAGTATTTATATTTCTTATATGAATAATTTTAAATAATTATAAAATACATTTTAGCAGGAAAATGTTCATATTGTGTATAAAAGACATTTAATTAAAATTAATTAAATCAAAAATAATGCCCCCAATTAAGCAGCCGATTACCTCCTGTGGATGATTTTTTGTTATATTACATATAATGTAATATTTTATCTGTAGTTGGTTAAAATCAATTGACCAGAAAGATAATAAATCATGTATTAAAAATAAATATTTACCTTCAGGCTGCGAAGCTACGGTTTGTTTCCTGTCGTGTGATGATGCTGCCACCTTGTGTTCAAACTGTAGAAACACGTCAGAGACACATTTTTGTTGTTGTATTAAAAAAAAAAGACAAATAAACAACAACAGGATTTAATCTGATAAAACATTAAAGTTTCCACCAAAAGTCTGAAACTGAAACTGTTTAATTAACATCAAATTAAAAACCAACAGACTTTAAATTAAATATCACGTCGTCACATTTATCACACGTAGCAGGAGACAGTTGCTGGTTAATTTTCTGTCAGTTACTGATCAATAATTCAACTCATTGATGTTCTGCACAATAATCCATTTATTTTATAACCTACATGTTGATGTTTAACTGAACCCAACAGAGAACTTTGATTCCTAAATTAATCAACCGACTTTATTTTAATGAATCTTTTTAGTCATTTTTAAAGAATTAATACAAAATATTTGCTGGTTACATTTTCTCCAGTGTGTTAATTTTGCTACTTTTTTGGTTGTAAACTGATTATTATTATTATTATTATTTTTAATCAAAATATGAAAACGATGCTACTTTCAAACAGACAAAACCATCAACTGGTCTATATTGTTATTTTTTACTCTATATGCTCTTATATTTTATTTTATTGTATTTTATTTTTACTTCCTGCTGCTGTAAAAATGTGATTTTCACTGTGTGATGATTAAAACTCATCTCATCTTATCTTGGTCCATTGCTGCAGAACAAAGACTGAAATTAAAAGTTTTAGATGTTGATGAAACTTTTATTTTGGAGGCTAAAGTTTTACATCCTGTTGTATTATTGTATTATCTACTTAACAATGTTTTGGTATTTTCATGTTTGTTTCTTTAGTTTGCATGAGAAGAGAAAGTAAATCAATAAATAAATTCTCTAAAAACGGACTGAACGTCCTCAACGTAACGTTTAGCAGCAAATACTTTGGAAGAAATAAATGAAGTCACTTTCTTTCACGTGTTTAATTTCATTTAAGGTTTAGGTTTTAGGTTTAAAGGATTTATTTGGTCTTTTACTTTTTCTATATGAATATATGAAGAAGAAATAAACATGAACATCAGCTGTTATTTAACTTTAAAAACGAGTGTGTTCATATTTTTTAACCAAATAGAAAAACTTTACCTCAAAAAAAAACAATAAAGTTGAATAAAGTGTAATCGCTGGTGTTTATTTACCTGTCGTGGATCATGTCTGTTCTGTTTCTGTGAAAACGTCGTCACTGCTTCAGAAACTGTGGAGGAAAAACAAACTCTCACATTCACACAGTTTAAACGTCTCAGACTCTTCAAAAGACTTTTTATGACAAAAACGAAACAATCGGCTCCAAACGTTCATTGAATTATTTATTCGAGCTTCTGCTCCGCTGAAGAAAAACAAAACTCATCGCTGATAAAAAGGTGCAGTTACATGAGTTGTACCTGGAGGGAAACTGTTACATAAATATGGACTAGGAGCCTCGTTCAGCCTCGACTGTCTCTGTAAACGAACACGAGGCTGAAACGATCTGTGGACGTGGTCTACACAGGCACTGGTTCAGACCGAGGCACCGGGGGGGCGGGGGTGACAGGGCCGGGGTTCAGACGTCGCTCGTTCTCCAAACTCTTCAAGTATAAATCTATAAAAAATAAAGTGAAGGAGAAGCTGCGAGAAAAATAAACAAACAAACAAAACAAAACTGGAATGAATGTTTTGTCATTCGTCATTTTGAGTTTGAGGCTTCTGGGGATTTTATCTACAGAGTGAAACAGTTTCCATCTCGCAGGCGGTCGGCGGTGACACGTGGAAGAAACAACAAAACAAAACGACAGCGTCGACATTCATTTCATTGCACTTTGTTACATTTTATAGATCATTAAAATGTCAGTTGTACAAATTACTGTTTCAGTTTAGACTTTGTTCATGGTGAAATGCTGCAGACGAGCTTCGTTAACAGTTTTCTGCTGAATAATACAGAGTTACGACATGTTTGTGAGGAGATTAACAGTGTCTGTGTGTCGGAGCACGAAGCAGCTCGGCCGTCACCGACGACTCTGACGTGTGAACAGAAACAAATGGACATTAATGGCTTTTCCCTTTCAGTTAAAGTGTCCACAAGGTCCGTGTGTAGTGTAGAGCGCGGCGTCCACGGGAAAACGTCTCTCCCAACGTTTGTAGAGACGGCGTCCGATCTACGAAGCGTTCTCTGGGAAGGCGACTCTTTGGCGAGCCGACTTGGGCCGGGTTCGAGTCGGAGCGGTCGCCGCGCGCTCGCTGCTCTTGGAGGTTTCGGACGGTTGCGTCTCGGCCTGTGGAGTCCCGGCGTCGCCCACGAGTTCGCGCAGGAACTTGAACTTGGACAGAAACAGCTGCCAGACGACGTACCAACCTGAGACAGAGAGAGAAGATTTACAGAAGTTTTTTATAAATAAATAGCCATTAATCTTAAAACTAAATAATTTCCATTTTTGATTAATCAAATGATCATTGATTTGTTGATTAATCAATTAATAGTTTGACCGAAGATCATTTTAATCATTTTTAAAGACGCGACGCCAAATATTTGTTGGTTTGTATTTTTCCATTATGATGATTTGTTGCTATTTTTAATTGAAAACTAAACTATTTTCAGAGTTTTTCAACTTGTACTCGCATGTTTCACTATTTTGAGACATTGTTAAAACAGATAATTAGCTGATTGATTGTAAAAATAACTGGCAAATCTTAATTGTTTAAATCTTCACAAATGTAACTAAGTGGACAAAAGAAATACGACGTCAGACAGAAAATCTTGAGTTTGACGTTTGTGGAAACACTTTCCAAACGATGATAAGTTGCCATTTTAGTTCATAAGTTTAAAATAATCAGCTGCATCAATGTATATTTGTTTATTTTTCTTGCTCCAACTGAGCTGAATCAGTTATGGACAAAAGAGGAAAAGATTTAAGATAGAAAAGTTTTAGGCCTCTAGATCACATTATTTAGTTCCCAGCTTGAACCAACCACAACCACAGAGCCAAGACTAAAACATTAACAGCTCTGTCACATTGTCAGTGTCACTGTCAGTGCAGACAACCTCAGACTTGTTTGTCTCAGGGACAAGAAATGTTGAAGTGACACAGAAACTGGTTCATGTTTTTCCCTCCGGGTCTGAAGATCATATCACTGACAGTTTGACAGACGGAGGGGAAGAGTCCTGC
The DNA here is from genome assembly GCA_016801845.1 of Polydactylus sextarius. Lineage (NCBI taxonomy): Eukaryota > Metazoa > Chordata > Actinopteri > Polynemidae > Polydactylus > Polydactylus sextarius. The sequence continues at coordinate 17,485,276 of CM028927.1, forward strand.
TGATTAAAATAGAAACTCTTCACTGAAATCTACACTTCAGTACAACAGTACAGTAGACCACATCAGGCCACTTTAAAGGAACAGTTCAACATTTATAAAGAAAAACTGTTGAGTTAAGTCATTGTATCAGCTCGCAGCTGGTCTGTACAAGGCCTCGTTGAAATGTTACCATAAATACAAGAGGTTAAATCGGCGTGTGTAAGTGTTTGACGAGTGTTTTTTGTGTTAAAACTCACCAAACAGCATGAAGAGCAGCGCACAGACCAGTGTGGCCACAATGACCAGCAGCGTGAGCCCGACACTCTGCCACATCTTAGCTTAGCTTAGCTCAAACTGCTGCTGACAACAACAACAACAACAACAACAACAACAACAACAACAACAGCTGTGTATCTGCTTCACACCGCACACAAATAAAAGGAGAAATTATCCGCCCGGCAGCTGAGTTAAATAGCTAGCCGTGACGAGAGAGACCGAGAAGAAAAACAAACAGCAGCACATCGCAAACTCACTCCACCGAGTTTGCTAGCATGTTAGCTAACTAGCTAGCTAGATAGCGGGAGCAGCAGTAGTTTATAGAGAAAACGGTTCCGTCAGAACCCGGTGAGGACGGTAACGTCTAGCTAACGTTAGCCTGTCACAGCGGGGTAAAGTCCTTCTTCAGTGCGCTACATCACTGCGACGTGTATTTATAAGCTGTCACTGGCGACACAGAGCAGTTAACTGGGTTAAGACAACAAAATCAGCGTCATAGCAGAGCTACAAGCTGCGCATGCGCAAAGTGCAGCTGCATTATGGGTAATGTTGTTTATGCAAATATGGCGTTTTAACGTCCTTTAACGTCTACTGTCCTTAGTATTAGTCCATAGTACTAGAAATATATTTATATATATATATATATATAATTTGACAAATATATTAAATAAAAAATGACGTGAAATAGACATTAACATTACTGTATATATATATATATAAGTTTTAGGAGCTTCTCTGTTACACATGTATTTGGGGATACACATATTACACATACAACTTTAATTGTTTTTTTTTTTCTTAAAAATACAAAGTACCTGTTATTAGTATGAGCAAATAATAATAAAATGTCCCAAGAGTCCCAAAAGTCAAATAAATCTGAGCCCAAACTTTAGAAAATGTAAATTTTCCCTTTATCTTTCATTATTGTAAGTTCGTAGTTGATGTGTGAAAATATTCCTGTTCTCTATGAATCCAGCAGGAGGAGTCGTCATCATATTTTTTTTGAGCTATTGTGCTTATCTATATTTAATTTTCTGTAATGTGCGTCCTTTCCAAGGTAACAAAATTAATGAGGTGTAATAAAACGGGAGGATACTTTACATAATGTCAAGAGTTTAGAATTTAATGTGCACATGTCAATCTTCAACCTGTCAGTCTGAAAACGCACGAACAGTGAATCGTGTCTAAACTGGTGCACGTTTTGCAGGCATGTGTATCCTCTTATATAGCCGCAGTATTTGCATATTACAGACTGAGTCATGTTTTGAAATGGCATTTTAAACATGTGTGAAGTGAACAGAGTGTGTCTAAGACAAGTATGTGCTTTCAACCCACGTAACTGAACAGGAATAGGAGTCAGATTGCTTCATAATCCACATCGAAGATTATTATTGTTTGATTTTTTTGTTTGTTTTTTTTTTGTTATTATATTGACAGTTTGACATTTAAAATAAAAGTAATTTATTACCTGAGGACTGATTCAGTGATTTCAACAGAAAAACTAAAACAAAACAAACACACACACAAAAAAAAACCAATTGTGACACAATTAGAATAACTTGGGATTTGGTTGAGACCAAAGTTGAGTTTAATATAATAAGAATTATCTTCATCAGGTCATCAGAAATGATAATATGTGGAACTATACGTATCGTGTCACCGGTTTTGTCAACGTTTTTCTCTGGAGGAATGACCCGTAATCGATTTCTTGAAAATTGCTTTGGGACATTTTGGTTGGTTTGCATTTGCAGCAAATACATGTCTCCACCTGTGGAGACTTTTTAGAAAAAATTTCCCACTGATATTTAAAGTTCTTATATGAAAAGGAAAAGGACATGAACTTATTATCTTTACTGGCATATTGAATTAGAAACCACAGCAGCAGCAGCAGCTGGTCAGCTTGGCTTAGCTTACTGTCACTATGATCTGTTGCCAATTAAAACCCAAGATGGTATCACTGATACTAATAATAATAATAATAATAACAATGATAAACCTATTAATTTATTCATCTTTAATATTTATTGGTTACATTTTCAGTGAAGCGTGGTTGTGTGGTTTGAAGTATGAAGGGAACTCCCACTGATTAAACAGAAGTGAATAATCTTCCCACGATCGGTGACAGCAATAAACGCTCTCCTGTTCACAACGCTTCAGTAGTGTGACTGAATCTTAGATATTTAAACTAGGTTTGTGGCGTTTACCACATCGCTCCACAAACCCTCATTTACGAAAAAACCCATCAGCTGTGTCTTCCTATCTGTTCTGAGAAGTTCTGAGCAGCTGTGAGGAAGTCAAAGGGTGGTTGTGTTTGCATCAGTGTCGATACTCAATCAACAGCTTTTATTCGATTACAAGTCCTAGTTTGCATACAACAGGGCAAAGATAATTCATTCATTATCTAAACCACATCCTGGTTATAGCAGAGTTGATCTGACGCTCTAAACCCAAAAGTACTAACCTGGTCTGACCTTAATTAGAGCAACAAAGAAAAGAAGTAACTTGATCAAGAGAAAGTATAAACTTTTTTAAAATTTATAGTTTATATGAGGTTCAGATTTAGCGGTTAAGTTCAGTTGAGAAAATCTCTCCTTTTGGACAAAAACGATTACACACAGTTTGCTGTTTCTTGTATATTTAATTGATTGATTCTTGGTATCTCAGAACTGCAGATTGATTGATTCAATCTGGAATTTCCAGAAACTCAGATTCGTCATTTGTTTGGGTTAGATTTGTTAGTTTTTTAAGTATTCGGATGTTTTAGTTTTGTTAAAGTACGGCAAAATAGTTGTGTAATAGTTGTGTGTAGTTGTGTGTTCGGGGGAGTGAATTTTTTTGGCCGTATACGTCACAGGTTCACGATTCGTCTCATTTAAAACGCGGCTGACAAATCCGCCCTAAGGTTACAACAGTTGGATCCGTCATAGCCTTCACCTATCCCATAATTCAGTTCAATGACTTGATTTATTTATTTATGTATTTATTTATTTATTGCTGTTGTTTTGAACATTTAGTTTGCTGATTTTCAGAATCTCAGAATCATAGAAAGATAAAATCATCAAAGTACGTCTACTTCAGCCAAAATTATGAATAGATCAAGATCCTTTTTTGTTTAAATACAAATTAACATCATATCATTATTTGTCTTTATTGACAAAAACTGTCTTTTGGATTTATTTTCAGAACATGGGAGCTGCTGATTTGTATTGTTATGTGACTCACAAATGTGAAAGAGGAATTCAAATCATTTAGGTGTGTAAAAGTACGACACAATTATATCAATCACATATGTCACTGTTACATCAGTCTAATCAGAACTGGATCTGTTATTGTCACGATCAGTCATGATTTCATAGTGATATGAGACAAACTGGTGTTTCGTGTGTCGTGGTGCATCCATACCCACACTCGAGGCAACTATTTACCAACAGAAAATGAATTAAACTTCTTCCTAAAAGAAGAAATATGTGTTCAAATTTCAGTCTGCTTGAGATTCACGTGTCTAGTCGGGAGCTATAAACACTCTGCTCTTCAGTGCCTCAGCATTGTGACTGAATCGTAATTTCAGTCTTTAAACCAGGGTTGTGTAGTTTTACCACATCGCTCCACAAACCCTCATTTACTGAAACTACTCACATGGTCTTACCCTCATTAGTGCAACAAGGAATAGAAGTAAACTGAGCGAGAGAAAGTAGTTGGTAGATAAACTGTTTAAAATACATAGCGAGACCTTCCCATTTCCTGACTTTAGAGACTTTGATTAATCGTTGACAGCACTGGGACAGCACATTATAACATGTTTCATTGTAGCTGTGGATTTAATACTCACTGAAGGTTATTTTGTTTACATCCTTCCATTTATTGTATTAAATTGTGTATAAAATCTCGCTATTTTTCACAGCCCAGTGTTGTCATATGCTGTTTCCTGATCTTTGTACGTTTGGTTTACTGATTATCAGCATCTCAGAACTGTTGATGGACAAAAACCAGAACTTCTGGAAACTAGGAATCATCAAAATACGTCCACAAGTTTCAATACAAACACGTATAGTGACGACAGACGTGAATAGTGAGAAGTGAGAGCATTGGAGGAGTACATTATTAAAGCTAGACCAGTTCTGGTTCGTAGACCACGGAGACAAAGCTAACACTGGCCAGACCTTCATAGACCAGGTCTTTCAAAGGGTGTGACAGTCTTTGAGGTTAAAGGCTGGATAGAAACCATACCTGCCAACTTTGGGCTGTTAAAACAGTGAGATTTTCTGGGGTTAACAGTTGGAATGACCTGCTCACAAGGCTGCTCCCCCCATATAACCATACGCCACAAAATAATATAATAAACACAAGGATGTAAACAAAAATGACTTTCACTGAGTCTTAAATCCACAGCTTTAATGAAATGTGCTATAATGAACATCACAAAAGCGACTAGAAATGTGAAGGTCTCACACCAAGCAGACTGAAACATGGACACATATTTCTTCTTTTTTGGAGCCGTTTCATTCATTTTCTGTAAATTCTGAGTAAGTGTGGGTGCGGACGTGAGCTTGGATGTACGCAGTGACGCACAGCAAGTCAGGCGAGGCTGTTTGGGTTGGGTTGCCAGGTTGCCAGGTTGCCAGGTAGCACAACACATGAAACACCAATTAGCCTCATATCACTATGAAATCAGGAGAAATAGTGGGAGAAATTACCAACTGGGAACAGGACATGAGAAAGGGTTAAAAATTGGGAGTGTTGGCAGGTATGACAAAGACAACAACTGCTGCCATGATTAGTGCCTCTGTGCCGTCGATATCAGCCACTTCTCTAGTTTTTCTTTCAATTTTCTTCTTCAGATTTTTTTTATGCAGTGGTGGAAATAGGAAATTACATCTACTTAAATCACTGCAATTAAGTACAAATTTGTGGTACTTATACTTTTTTGAGTACTTATTTTTACTGTGTAATTTTACTTGTAATTGAGCACAAATAATAGTATTTAATCTACTTTGCTACATTTAAAATAATATTCACTACTTAGTAGTCTGCAATATCACCTGGCATCACAAAGACAATGACATGTTACTATAAATCAACGTCATTATCACATGAACGCAGCCGTGGAACCAGCAGACTCACCTGGTTCCCAGGAAACACATAGATACATTGTTACAGTGAAGTTATCAATAGATTGCAAACAGGCTAATGAAGCACGATGGAAAAAAAGGATTTGAGATTGATCTATATGATGTCAGAAGTGTGTTAAGAAAGACCACCACACCAGACAATTTCTCAGTTGTCTCACTTGTCGATTTTATTGAGAAATGTATAATATTTGAATGTATTTAACAGAAAATATGCTTTGTATTTGTTTTGACCACAATTGATCCATATAGTCTGTTGAAAGCAAATGTTTCCAGCATTCGAACGATTGTTGAGAATAAATTACACATCGATTAAAAAAGTAAGTAATACTTTTACACCAGTACTTGTACTTGTAGTTGAGTGATATTTCAGTCATGTAACAATACTTCTATCTAACGACAGATTTTCAGTAATGCATATTAGTGTCAAACACCTACTAAGATGTTTTTTTCTTTGACAAAATGAAGATTAAATAAAATATTCTTTTATTGATTCCCCATATGGGGAATTCAGAAGATGGAGTCAAAGTTAAAATAAGCAGAATATGAAGCTGTGGGTGTTGGTTTAATATTAATATCGTGAAACTGAAAGGTTAGTAAAGGTTCTAACCTTTCTTTATCGTAAATATTCATTTATACTTTGATATTTGTCTTAATTTTTAGCTGAAAATCCCTAATAAACTACAATCGTGACCATCTGTCAGTTAATTTTGACTTTGTAATCGTCTCCTTTTTCGCTTGTGGTTTAATTGCTTTTTAAAGCACAGATACAAGGTGTTTTACAGCAAGACTACATTTCAGAATAAAATCATCATATAGACATTATAGAACAAGACAAACATGATGAGGTGTTTCTTGTTGCTTTACATTGACAAAAAGTTCAGCTGCAGATCAACAAACAGGTTACAGGCTTATTTTCCTGCTATATCACAGCCTCAAATCATGAATTTGCAGCATTAAAGTTAACTTGTTCCACTATATTTCAATTCATTACTCTTACTTCCCTCTTGTGTCACTATTTGTGTTGTAAACAGGACGACCAGTTAAGTTAAGATCATTTCCTCCTCCCACACGTCTACCTTGACACAGGTAGGTGTGTGCACATGCCTGTAATTTGCCCTTTTGTTAACTGTTTAACTTTTTGTTTTTATTCACAAGCACATTACACTGCGAGCAGGGGAAGTACAGCAACAGCATATCAATGGAAAACTGTTTCTGTGAATGTGTCATAAATCGTCGGACTGTCGAAGGTTTTTCCCCCTCCAGCGAATTCTTGCCCAGTGTTTACTCAATTTGGAACGACACATGAACCAAACAATGACAGCACTTTGTTACAGTCAGAAACTATGGACAGAAAATAGGGGATTAATTGCATGTGAACGAAACTCTCTTTACCTCTGCGCAAACAATTATCTGATACCTGTGAAACTTTATCTGATCCTACTGAAAACCACTTCTGACCTAATTTAATCGCAGCAACCTGCACTACTCCGGTTTCCTCACCACAGTTTTCTTCTGTTTGCTGATTTACTGTTTGTCTTCTGGTTTATCTTCAGCAGATCTGTCTTTTTTTTTTCTCTGCTGCTTTGGAGAACAGGCCTGATGTGGCTTATTGTTTATTTTAACTTTCATTGCTGTTGACCTGTTAGCACAAAGCAATTACACTACAAAGGAGAGTTTGCAGGTGAACAAGCATCAGTACAGTGTAAAGATAAGAGTCCTGTTTTGCATATACCATTCTTTAGCACGCACGGCTGCTCCTTAACTTGTCAGCACTTGTGTTGAGTTTTATGCATGTTTTAAAATTAATTTAAATCACTTTGGTTTTGAAAAGTACTAAATTAAGGTTTTCGCTTTATGTTCATTTTTCCACAAGAAAATACGTTTAATCTGGTTCAAAGTGGCTCTAAATCAATGCATTAGTACTTTTACTAAGTATAATTTTCCTTCAGTGAGAAAAATAACATTTATTTCCTTTTTAAATGGAAGTTTTACATTAAAAACTCCAGATTAAACTTTAGCTCCACTTGTGACTTTTTCTTGCCTTCTCGCTATTTATTCTTTTATTTGAATAAAGATGGTTTATAGATGCTGTGCCCCTTATTTATACCCCCTTAATTATAATTATACATTAACTACTAGTTGAACTTGTTAGACAAGACATAGACTACCTATGTAGGATTATAAAGGCGCTGATGTGCTGTTATAATTCAATTAATTTTTAAATTTGACAGATCAAACTGTCGGTCCATTTCCTATTTCCTACGTCTCATCCTTGTTTGTTTTAAATCAAATCTATCGAAGGGGTGACGTCAGAGTCATGCACAACCAGAGCTTTTCAAAACATCCTGATATTTGTGTAATTAAAAAAACATTTATTCTTGTTTCAGAACAGTGAAACTGAAACATCTGAAAACAAAGACAAATCACATTTGTCAACAAGGATCATTACGATCGTAAATTAGACACGGAAACATTTTTATTTTTAACCAACAGTTGTGTTTTTACGGTTTTCATCTTGGTGCCGATTTCAACAAACTGAACTGCTACAAAACATCTCATTCCTCATAATTTATTTTATAGAAAAAGTGAACTTACACTGAATCACAATTAAATTAAAAATGCAAAAAATATTAATTTAAATAAGAAAAATAACTTGGGAATATAAAGCATTATAAAGCCCAGTTTTCAGTTTCAAATCTCATAAGCTGTGAGATTAATTATTATACATTGCAAGTATTATTTATTAACTTGTGTATCACAGTAACTTGACACTATATTTCATAACACGGTTTGTTTTGTTAACACCATAAGGGTAAATATTGCCCAACCCTTTGCAATAGTTGGCAGTGAGAGCATCGATGGTGCACAGTGCCAATATGACACAAAACAAGTTTTATATTCATCTTATCCACTAAATACACTGGTGGCCACTTCATTAGAAACACCCAGACAATCTAACACCAGTTAATGTTTTGTTTTTATCACAAGTGTGTAAACTATCAGAATGGTCCTAATAAAGTGGACACTGGGCGTACTTTAAGAGTTTAAGGGTATTAAATGACATAAAATCAACAGTCATTTAAATAAAGATACAATTTGTATCAACTGTGTACTGCCTCTTATTTTATCGAATCCGCTGAAGCAGTTTCAAAGTGTCTCAAAGTTTACAGAAAGGTGGATACCACAATACAAAAATACTCAAACTTATGTTTAATCAAAAACCGTGCAGCCGTTTCAGTATTTACACTGAAAGACGTGGGTTCGGGCTGAAGTCGTCTCATCTCAGCGAGCCGTTCTGACTCTGCAACGTGAGGATTTCAGCGACGAGCTTCTGCGGATCCATCACCTGAGGAAACATGTTCATGGCCGTGTCGACCAGATGAGAACCGAAGATGGCGAGAAGCTTCTTCCGGACGATTTCCCTTTCCTCGCTGCGGGGAGGACTCGGTTGCGTCCCTTTATGAGGCTCCCACTGCGAGCAATCCCCCGTCGGACCTCTGACGCCGGGAGGATGAGCCCCGTACGGGTCGGACCAGTACATCTGCTGCTGCTGATGGCGGCGGTGCTGGTGGTGGTGGACTCTACTGTGTTGGAAATCTGTTGGCTGACTGTAGGCGGACAGGCTGCCTGGGTACGCGCCGTAGCTGGCGTAATGAGGTGGCCCGTAGTTGCTCATATCAGAGCTGCCGACGCTGCGATGCTGGTTTTGGTGTTGGTGAGATGGCGTCGCCCCCTGGTGAGAGGGAGGACCATGGGAGCAGCAGCTACACGGTGCACTTCTTGGAAGGCAGTACTGCTGTCGGACGCTGAGGTTCCTGAACGCCGCCCCGTACTGGTGGTCACTCTGACTGTCAATGGAGCCTAAACCAGAGTCCAGCTGCTCCTGGGAGCTGCCGTGTCGCACAGAGCCGTGGTCAGAAGACGAGTGCTGTCCCGTCTTCTCCTTTCTAGACGTGGATCTTTTACTGCAATGACTCATCTTCACCTGAGTCACGTGTTCGTTTTTATGATTTCTTTCTTTCTTTCCAGAGCTGCTCTCGTGCCCCAGAGACAGTTTCTTGGCCATATCCTCCACCAACGAGAGGCTCTGTCCGGGTGACGGGTGCTTGGCGTTCTCACGTAGCTCATCAGCAACCGAGCGATTGGACTGTTTGGCTCGTTCAGGATGGTGAAACTTACACTTGATTCCATATGTACATTTCTTTCCTGAATGAAGAGGAAAAAAACAAAACCTCTTGAGAACTGGAAGCACGTCTCCTTCCTGCTAGAATCATTTTCTTGTCTTTTTTTTCCTTTTTGTCCATTTGGCAGATTGTCTGGAGATGCCATGAACTTGTTTTCACTTGTCATGAATATCAATGCAGTGTAACAAGCTACCAAAGTGTTAAGACACTGCAGGTTAACTCTTTTAAGACCTAAAACGTTGACAGACTACCTTAACATTAAAGGCTACAGACAAAGCAATAATTCATCGAGGCATCTTTGATGTTATGAAGCAGCGATTATCTATAGAAAAAAGACAACACCCACGTTATTAAAATTCATCCTGAAGGGAATGTGAACGTCTGTGCCAAATATCCTGACAGCTCATCAAACCGTTGAAACCAACAGTCAACTTTACTTCAAGGTTCATAAAAGTCATGTTCACTCACCATAAGGACACGGCTGCTTCTTCTGGGTTTTTGGAAACCTCCTCAGGAAGTTCTCCAAGGTTGGCCCATGGCGGCCGAGAGGATCATCAGGAGGCATAAACCTGAATCGGTAAAATTCAAACATTAATCTTAAAGTAAGATTGCTACAGTTCCGTATGAAAGATTCACCAGGACGCTAGGACTCACTTGTTATTAACGAAGGAGTACATGAGCAGCCGCTCCTCGATGAAACGCTTCCACTCCGGTTTCTCTCCCTGAAGGTCGCGGTACAAGTCGTTGGACACGATGATGCCGTCAGACTCGTAGGCCAGTTTGACAATGAAGCAGTCGTCGTTACAGACCACGCGTTTACCTGCAACCCGCCTGGAAGGTGTGAAGACCAGGATCTTCCTCTTCTCCAGATCTCGCAGAATTTGCTGATCTGTAAAGGAAATGCAAATTCATGTGAAATAATTGTTAAACCTACATTTTTTTGGGGTAACTTTGGCCTTGTACCTCTTCAGTTTAATTACACAACACATTCATTGTGGTTTAGCTTGTGTTTTCTTTTCAAATGGCTCGTGATAGAAAATCTGACTTTACAGAGTCCCGCATGGCTCTAATCTCAGCCTTCTTCAGTTTAATCAGTACAGGTGGTGGAATTTATTCCGTTTTTGGCTTGTTTTATGGTGTCCACCAACTCCCAAGGAAAATATTTGGCTTTACAGAGTCCCAAAAGGCTTAAACCTTGGACCTCCTAAGTTTAATTATTGATATGTTGAACGTCACTCTGTTTTAGCTTGTTTTTTTGGTTTCCAATAGCTCCTAAGGGAAATATTTGGTTTTATTGCATCTCACACACCTTCACTCTTGGAGCTCTTCAGTTTAATTGTTCTTGGCTACGTCTTCTTAACATAACGTCCTATTTCTTTATTTCATTTTGTAAAGCACAGCTGCTTCTGAATTATTTATTTCTTATTATTTCTTATTTATTATATTATTCTAAAGAAATAAACTTTGACTTAAACATTTCACACACAGCCAATTTTTTTTTTGTTTTTGCAAAAAGCTACAGTTGCATCTCAAATCAGATCTTTTCCGAGCAGATTCAATTAACCTCGTTACATATCAACAAACGGCCCTAAAAGTACATCCTGCTGCAAAAAGAGTTTATCAACACAATAAATCTGTTTATGTGCCTACACTAAGCATGCAGCTCAGTCATCACTCGCTTCCAAATGTAGGCCATCAAAGCCTCAGATGACACAGACACATCAAAGGTTGAACTTCTGGTATCACAAACTTTTTCGGAAAGCCCCCACGTATTTATCTTTTAAGTCGAATCTGTACATAGATTGTAGATAAAGCTCATTTACTTAGAGTGTGGAAAAAAAAAACCTACATGGGGTATTTCCCATTTAGAGCAGACTAAAAATCATGTGCTGTTCTTTTAATAAAGTTTTTTGTTTTTAATTTGTCTAATATTTATTCTTCTGACCAGCTTCTCCATTATTATGTATCAAATTAAGATGGAAAAATGTCCTTTAAAACTTCCCACAAAACAAGTTCTTGAGTTTTAAATTCCTTCACTTTCATCTAGCTCACTGAAGCTCTGACATTTTTGTCCATTCGCGTAGAAACAAACCTCGTTTCTAACCAACAATCAGTGTTCGACGTTGTTCGAAGCGAAGGAGCACGTAAATACCAGTCGTCTTACCTGTGATGGGAACATCTGGGCGGGGCTGCTCTTTTCTCCACGAGGGAACAAACACAGTGACCTCAGTGTGTCCCCTATCCAGGAAGAAGTTCACTGCCAGTTGGATTCCCAGGCACGAGAAAACTTCCTTGTTCCCATGACTGTATAAATAACCAGGAGGAAAAGAAAAGAATGAGGAACTAAAGCAAAAAAAAAAAAAAACACAAATTAACAATTGAAAAACGGTCTGAGTCCGCTCACAACAATAACTAGATTCAGTCTTTATCGCTACTTGCTAACTTTTGCTATGCAAATCATGAGATGACAATGGAACACGTCCACGTGTCCAAAACAGGTCGATGTTTGTTGTGTTGACATAGAAACATGAGCCTGAAGTGTCACCTGTTGTTCTTTTCCACACACAGGTGCAAAATCCAAAAACATTAATATCTGTCAAAGGTCACTGGGAAACTTCTGCTTCTAAATTTACTGTTTAATGATTGACTGATCGTTTTGGCTCCAAATTCTAGCGATTATATTAAACTATAGGGCCTAATTTGATATATTTTAAATATTATTTTTTCCTTAAATGATGAAAACGGTGAAGAGAGACAGGAAACAGGGGAACATAAACATTATCCAGGCACCCACCAATTTTATAAATGAATAAAACTGGAGGAATTCATAACATATAAAAAGCATGTACTTATAACAGCATAATTTCTTCATTGTGTAGTTTCCACAGGGAAACTTTTTGTCCCAATTACATCATGTCTTTTCTGCAGATTCGTTACCTGCACATTCATGTTCACGTTTCACTACCTGAAATACACCGACTCACTGGCACGTTATTGTTAAAAAAAACACAGTCTGTGGTTACTTGTGATTGTGGTGTGGCTTTCAAAGACGTGCCATGAGGACATGCATTCACAGTAACAAACAAATCAGTTTGGGTGAATTTACTTTGGCAAATACACAATTTTGTTGAAAGTGTTTTTTGTGTCAGTGTGCGGAGGCCTCAGGGGCTTTTTTTTTTTTTTTGGATAGTTAAGTTTAATGTCAGAGAGCTGCTGTGTCAAAATGCTGCCAGGCCTGTTTCTACTCAAATCAAGTCTGCTGGTCCTTAAGGAAACAAGGGGGTGCTCACAATATGTATGTGGTTTGATTTGCATACTCAGAGCAAAGCAGTTTCCAACGTGTCTGAACAGGTTTTACACATCATCATTACCCTCCTCCTCCTCCAGTTGTATGTGTGCATGTTTCAGTATACATATATATATATATAAATAAAAATGGTATGTGAAGTAAAAGGTTGAGTGTGGCCCAAAGCAGAGTGATATATATGTTTGAATCTGAAAAGGTGCAGAACAACAAATTGGAGCACAGAGTCACATTCATAACCTCTGAGAACATCCTGCTCTCCGCTCTTCCTCTCCCGTGAACCACAATAAAGACAACAGCCGTGTTTGTACAAGTTAATTATCGTCCGAGGAAAACGACTGTCACTGATGTCAATCCCTCAGGCGTTGTACGATGCAAATACAGAACTGACAGCAAACACACAGCAGCAATTACTTCTGAGAAACTCAGGTTTGTCACGTTTCAAGGTTCAAAACTTGTGAACTTAAGATTTATTACTGTTATTATCATCAACATAGGTTGAACTGTATTAAAACTGTTAGCATGTTGCTACATGTATGTGAGATTTAGGTTATCTTCATGATAATATTAAATTAAAAAGACGTGTGATTACTTGACCTGTAACAGCGAAAAGGAGGCGTGATAATTGTGATTTCCATTTAAATGCAAACCAGAGTGCAACTGACTCAACTTGTTACTTGACTATGATTGATTTATGATGTCATTAAACCTTTTTCCACTGAGTCTATGTTCTCGATCTTTAGTTTCACACCTCTGTCAATAGCACACAACGTTCGTTTTGTGATTAATAATCTTGTTCATCCTGTCAACAGTCAATAAAGCAGGGGAATGTTTTAGGGTTGTGGTTGCTGCTATTGGCTGGATAAGGTGTGCGCTTGTGTTTCTGACAAGTACAACACAACATTACTGTCAGAGAGAAACACAATTTTTAACCACCTCGATGGGACGCAAAACAAACCACATAAAAAGGTAAAATAGTTTAATGTAGCTGCATGAAGAAATAAAAAAAGATCAATCTTATCTTCATCCAGTCACAAAAAAACGCTGCAAAAAGTTAAAGTTGGAGGAAGTTCGTAATCAATAATAGTGTCTCACCTCATGGCCACGTTGCTGCCGTCTATAACGATGGGCCTCAGAGCATCTTCATCCTCGCTGCTTTCCTCTTTGCTCTGAGGAGTCGACACGGTGACGGGAAGCTGCAGAGCAGGACTCGTTGCCTGGATGTCACCTCTGGGCACCAACACTGACATCGTGGTCACCGGCGTCTGGTCGGCCTCCCGACCGGCGCCAATTCTCACCAGCTCCCCTAAAACTTTATCTGTGTCCATGTTGGGGCCGAATTTCTGCTGCACGGCCCGGACCTGAGCCGTGGAGTAACCCAGCTTGTGGAAAAAGTCCATCTGAGCCTCCAGGTGCTCGGGGTCGAAGGACGGGTCTGGTTCACCGGGATACATTACTGTCTCACAGAAAGAGTTTGGAGCGGGGAGAAGCAAAGGGAAGATCCATGCAGGAGCGTCACAGTCACTGGGGTTCAGACGGAGCGTGGCAGGAATTTTGCTCCACGAGTGAACGGGCAGAGCAACAGCAACATCAACGTTCATCTCTTCCTCCTCGGTGCAGCCCATTCATGATCCACAAGGTCAAACCTGGTTCCTGTGTCCAGTCGACAGACCTGAAACACAAGAGGCTATTATTGTGACACTGAATTACTCGTTCTTAACAAGTGAAACACTCAGGTTCAGGTCAAAGTATAAAAATAATCAAATAAAAAGACATTTTAAGAAGATTACATATCCTATTACTCAATTATTATTATTATCATTTATTATAATTAAGAAACATTGTCAAATTTCAATATTGTATATTGAGCTAAATATATAAACTGTCAATTTAATTTATTATTGTGTCAATATTCAAAATGTAGTATAAAAAAGTAGTAAAATATATACATTTTCAAATGAATGACCTCTGAACTAAATTACAGTACTTTACTTTTATTACGTTGCTATACTTTCCTCTCAATCCCCTCACAATTTATAACAAATAATCATTAGTTTTTGCTTCTGTTCTGCTTCAAAAATACTAATATTTGTTGTTTTTCAGCTAAATCTGACATTAAGTTGATGACTGAGCAGATGTTCTTATGCAGTTATCATCAGAATGAGAATTAAAAAATAAAACACATTATTAATCATTTTCTCTAAGACTCAGTACATATGTATTTCAAAGTGATTTTTGTCTTTATTTCTATGCAGGTTGAACCCAAGTTGAACTGTTCTACTGCTGCTCAACTTTTTAAATCAGACATTTAGACTTAAAGCGGAGAAATATTGGATCAAAAGTAAACTTCTTATGTCACTGTCTCGATTTATAAATGAATGAATCAGTAGTGAAACTTCTCTGTTTCTCGTTTTTGTGGTGTATCCACTGACACTGGAAGTATCGCTTGTTTACGCACGAGTTCACAAACTTTTCCTGCTGTTTTCGCCTCGGATTCAACTTCTACTAAACACAAGAAAGGTGAATTTACCTGTGCGACGGATGACGGGTCTTGATGAGAGGTAAAAAAAACCACACACACACACACAAAATGCGTTTTTTTTTTTTTCGGTTCAAGTTTAAACCCGAAGCGTCTGTCGGAGCTCGTGAAGTGCTGGCTCGAGGACTGTGCGCTCGCTGATCACCGCCGGCGCGACGAGGAAGTTGGGTTTTTCCTTTTCTTGACATCAGCAAACAAGCGGCAGGCAACCAACGAGGAGGTGTGGACGAGTCACATGTTATTCCAGTTAAATGTGTCGAGTGAAAAAAAAAAAAGGGGAGGGGGGGGGGGGTCACAAAATATAATCTGACAACATCTGTGCCACTGTAGTTGATTAAGCAGGGATGAATAAGTAACTAAATTACGCTTTCAAAATAAATAAATAAAATACAAATTTAAAATGTTTATAAAAACATTGTGATTGTGTGTGTGTGTGTGTGTGTGTACTGAAGTGTGCCAAGGTAGAGAATTTCTTTCTCATTAAGTAACAGAATTGCAAATTGTGTAACTTGTGCGTGTATGTATGTGTGTTGGTGGGTCTATATAATATGAATGTATTATATTGTATATGGTATATTTTAAGTGTATGTCCTTGTATGTACAATTGGACCTTGAGTCTGTAAATAAAGTTATATATGTGTGTATCGACAGCTTGGCACCTAGTCCCATGCATTTTCAATGGGGAAAAACTGGCTTACGTCACAAATAACTGACTTAGGTCATGAAAAACCGGATTCGGAAAGAGAAAAGTAATAGTATACCAAGTCTGTCTGAGACACACGATGTATAATTTGTGTGGGTGTGATATCCGTTCATGTCGTTGTTACAATTTAAAGTTTTTAAATGAAGCATTAGAAAGACATACTTGACAATTCCCCTGCGGGAGTGATGCAGTGGCTGTAGCAGTTGCTATTGCAGAAGCTGTACAATACTGTGTGCATGTGTGACGTGCTATGATGCTATGATGATGCTACAATGCTATGATGCTATGTTAATATGCTAAGATGCTACAATGCTATGATATGACATGACGATGCTAAGATGCAACGATGCTACAATGCTCCACAATTCACAACTAGCGTCGTGACATTGAGCATTGAGCGCTACAAGGCTTTAATGAACAGGTTGATGTGATTTTTTTGTTCCTAGTGTCAAAAATGTGAACACCTGAGCGAGTTCAAAACAACTAACATTTCTTGGCTGGATTAACATGGGATCCTATTGGGCAGTTGGGCTGTCCACTTGTCACTTAGAGGCTTCTAATTCAAAAACCGTAAATCCTATCGTTTAGGTAGACACATTGTGGGAATCAGCACAAGTGTGACTCCAACTTTGGACAAGATTATATGTGTATAGTGAAATCTGTGGCTGTGAGCACAGTTTTAAAAAATGAAATTTAGAGCATTTTTTAAAGCTGTCTTCACTCTAGCTGAGCTGGCCTGCACTGTAGCTTGAACATTCCAGCCACATACACAATCATTGAAAAGTCTGAATTTCTCCAAAATTGATCATGGTGAATTATCTGTGACTGATCAAAAAGTATACAACCTAGTAAAAAAGTTGAATGCTACATCAAGACAGGAGAACTTTGTCTCCATTTTAAAGTTTGAATGATGTCTCTAGGTGAAAGTATGCCAGAGCAGCAGATGTTTGAAAAACATTGAAAATGTTCAGACTTTTCCCTTTAATTCTCTATGGAAAATGTTCTTTGCCCTGCAAACTATTGACCCGTATAGCCATACCCTATAGACCTATATACCCATATAGCTTTGCTATATGGGTATATAGTTTGTTGTTTTGTTGTAATTTATGAAAAACTGCTCTGAAACACAAAATAAAGTAAATTAAAGTGAGTTTCTGTTCAGGTACATTCGCTACAATTTTTTTTACATATTTTTTTTTCCTTTCTTCTTATGTTGAAGTAGTTCCACAGTGAACCACTAGAGGGTCCTAGAGCAAAAAAAAAAAAAAAAAAAAAAACGCTAATTTGCATGGAAATATGATTTAATATTAAATAATAACTTCTTATTTCAGCAAAATAAAGTAGTTTGGTTTATAAATCATTGAAATAATATCATTTTACATAATAATATTAGTATCAACAAAAAGACATTTTAAATTCATTTAATTACTATAAAACTATCTTTTTACTTATTTTTTATTTCCTCATTATCAATGAATCAATTTTACACCCATTTACCAAATATAACAAGCTTTAAATAATAATAATATAGAAAACAATGTTTGAGAACTGAAAGAAAAAGAGAAAATTTGTGTTTGAGAACCCATTTATTGAGAATAATTAAAATAATTCAAAACATCACTTTTAATCATTTTCTCTGTTTTCTAAAAGTACAATAAACTGCAGTTTTTTTGTTGCTGATTTTTAGCAGAAGCATTACAATTTTTTCTAAGCTAAGCCATCAATAAGATAAGATAAGATAAGATATTTTATTAATTAAATTATTATTTTTCATTTTGCACTTAAATAATTGTTGGTATAAATGTGGGATTTCATGCTTTGTTTTAGGGGGAAAAAATAAAATATGAATAAATACTAATTTTAAATAAAAATAAAGTAGCGCCCTGTCTTGTGTTGTGTGAAACAAAACATCACCTCACTATAACATTTTTTTGCCACAATATTAATAAATTACAGGTAATATAATTAAGTTTGTTGAAAGATTTCCTATTTAATTTATCCTCTATTACACTTGCGCTGTCTCCACTGTGGTTTTGGCTCTTGTTCTATTTTAAGAGGGATGTTAGGAAAAACAACTGGATATGAGTCAGACGCTGGCAAGATATCAGATGGATTTCTAGGTTGTGGTTTGTATTCTGCTGACTCGTCTTTCTCTGTGTTGTCTGATTCAGATGATGTGTGTGAAATTGGTGAAATTTCTGTAATATTCGTGTTTGAATTTGGCCAAATTGCTGGTACAGTCACAGCTTCATGTATTGAAACCAAATCTGGCTGATGCACCGGTGCGGTTGTTTCCAACACCAGACTAGGAATTGTCAAGTCTTTTGCAGATGCTGATTCAAGTGTGTTAGTTGGCTCAGTAGTTGGTTGCTGTGTCTTACCAGCTTTTGTTTTTGTACCTTTTCCACAGCTGCATGGTTTCATTTGAATTATGTTTTTTATAAGATCAATGCCGGGAAAGTTCACACTAAAAACACCAAAACAAGCTTCATTTGTGGAACTTCTAATATGTTGCACCAAAAAGTGATTGAGCTGCTGGTTCACAGTTTTTGCCAGTATTCTAGGTCTGGTAAAACGTGATGCTGCACTATCACTCACCACAATGTAATTATTACAGATGTGTGTTTTGAATTTCCCAATTTCACTGTCATCGCTGCTTAATCTGTTATTTTCAAAGAAAAACGTCTCAAAGTTTTTCGTGCCATAACTGAATGTTTTACTCGAGAGAAGGACGAGCTTGCCCCTTGCCTGTTTCATGGTTGGTACTGACAAGTCAGTCCATATTTTTTCTTGATATTTTTTAATCAATGATTTTATCATTTGTATGACTTTTTGCCTGTTATACCAATGCAGTGTTATTTTCATAAGGACAGTCTCGCTTCTGTGGATGTTTAAGAAGTCAACAATAATCTTGAGGACTTCGTCTAAATGAAAACTCTGCCAAAACATCAAGTGACTGTCGCGGATATAAACGTGGTTTTGGGATGAAAACCAAATCCCAGCATGGATATCAAAATACCGTACTCCCACATTCAACTGTGTGTTTAGTGTCCAAACTTGACACACAACAAGTGGTCCTCCACGCGAAGACAGACTTTCATGTGTTCCTGGTATGGAGATTGCAGATACTGGAGTTTCATCGGGTATATTCCTCATCCAGTCCTGGTTGTACAGACTTGGACCTATGGCTGGATTATCACTGAAACCTGTTCCAAACCAAGGTGTCGCTCTGGGTCTTTTTAAATAAGGCTGAAGCAGTTCTTCAGATGATATTTCTGGATTGGGCTCAGACTCTGGGGTTTCTGGTACAGGTTCTCCTTCAATTTTTCCTTCAGCTCCTGCTTCTGCTCCTGAATCATCCTCAGATTCTGGGGTTTTTGGTGCAGGTTCTTCTTCAGCTTCTGTTCCTGAACCTGCCTCAGATTCTGAGGTTTCTGGTGAAGGTTCTCCTTCAGGTTCTCCTTCAGCTTCTGCTCCTGAATCATCCTCAGATTCTGGGGTTTTTGGTGCAGGTTCTTCTTCAGCTTCTGTTCCTGAACCTGCCTCAGATTCTGGGGTTTCTGGTGCAGGTTCTCCTGCAGCTTCTGCTCCTGAATCATCCTCAGATTCTGGGGTTTTTGGTGCAGGTTCTTCTTCAGCTTCTGTTCCTGAACCTGCCTCAGATTCTGAGGTTTCTGGTGAAGGTTCTCCTTCAGGTTCTCCTTCAGCTTCTGCTCCTGAATCATCCTCAGATTCTGGGGTTTTTGGTGCAGGTTCTTCTTCAGCTTCTGTTCCTGAACCTGCCTCAGATTCTGGGGTTTCTGGTGCAGGTTCTCCTGCAGCTTCTGCTCCTGAATCAGCCTCAGATTCTGGGGTTTCTGGTGCAGGTTCTCCTTCAGCTTCTGTTCCTGAACCTGGCTCAGATTCTGGGGTTTCTGGTGCAGGTTCTCCTTCTGTTTCTGCTCCTGAATCTGGCTCAGATTCTGGGGTTTCTGGTGCAGGTTCTCCTTCAGTTTCCGCTTCTGTTCCTGAATCTGCCTTAGATTCTGGGGTTTCTGGTGCAGATTCTCCTTCGGCTTCAGCTTCTGCTTCTGCTCCTGAATCTGGCTCAGATTCTGGGGTTTTTGGTGCAGGTTCTTCTTCAGCTTCTGTTCCTGAACCTGCCTCAGATTCTGAGGTTTCTGGTGAAGGTTCTCCTTCAGGTTCTCCTTCAGCTTCTGCTCCTGAATCATCCTCAGATTCTGGGGTTTTTGGTGCAGGTTCTTCTTCAGCTTCTGTTCCTGAACCTGCCTCAGATTCTGGGGTTTCTGGTGCAGGTTCTCCTGCAGCTTCTGCTCCTGAATCATCCTCAGATTCTGGGGTTTTTGGTGCAGGTTCTTCTTCAGCTTCTGTTCCTGAACCTGCCTCAGATTCTGAGGTTTCTGGTGAAGGTTCTCCTTCAGGTTCTCCTTCAGCTTCTGCTCCTGAATCATCCTCAGATTCTGGGGTTTTTGGTGCAGGTTCTTCTTCAGCTTCTGTTCCTGAACCTGCCTCAGATTCTGGGGTTTCTGGTGCAGGTTCTCCTGCAGCTTCTGCTCCTGAATCAGCCTCAGATTCTGGGGTTTCTGGTGCAGGTTCTCCTTCAGCTTCTGTTCCTGAACCTGGCTCAGATTCTGGGGTTTCTGGTGCAGGTTCTCCTTCTGTTTCTGCTCCTGAATCTGGCTCAGATTCTGGGGTTTCTGGTGCAGGTTCTCCTTCAGTTTCCGCTTCTGTTCCTGAATCTGCCTTAGATTCTGGGGTTTCTGGTGCAGATTCTCCTTCGGCTTCAGCTTCTGCTTCTGCTCCTGAATCTGGCTCAGATTCTGGGGTTTCTGGTGCAGGTTCTCCTTCGGCTTCTGCTCCTGAATCAGCCTCAGATTCTGGGGTTTCTGGTGCAGGTTCTCCTTCAGCTTCTGCTTCTGCTCCTGAATCTGGCTCAGATTCTGGGGTTTCTGGTGCAGGTTCTCCTTCAGCTTCTGCTTCTGTTCCTGAATCTGGCTCAGATTCTGGGGTTTCTGGTGCAGGTTCTTCTTTGGCTTCTGCTTGTGCTTCTGAATCTGGCTCAGATTCTGGGGTTTCTGGTGCAGGTTCTCCTTCAGGTTCTGCTTCTGTTCCTGAATCTGCCTCAGACTCTGGGGTTTCTGGTGCAGGTTCTCCTTCAGCTTCGGCTTCTGCTCCTGAATCAGCCTCAGACTCTGGGGTTTCTGGTGCAGGTTCTCCTTTAGCTTCTGCTTCTGTTCCTGAATCTGGCTCAGATTCTGGGGTTTCTGGCGCAGGTTCTTCTTTGGCTTCTGCTTCTGCTCCTGAATCTGGCTCAGAGTCTGGGGTTTCTGGTGCAGGTTCTCCTGCAGCTTCTGCTCCTGAATCTGGCTCAGATTCTGGGGTTTCTGGTGCAGGTTCCCCTTCAGCTTCTGCTTCTGTTCCTGAATCTGCCTCAGATTCTGGGGTTTCTGGTGCAGGTTCTCCTGCAGCTTCTGCTCCTGAATCTGCCTCAGATTCTGGGGTTTCTGGTGCAGGTTCTCCTTCAGCTTCGGCTTCTGCTCCTGAATCTGGCTCAGATTCTGGGGTTTCTGGTGCAGGTTCTTCTTTGGCTTCTGCTTCTGCTCCTGAATCAGCCTCAGATTCTGGGGTTTCTGGTGCAGGTTCTCCTGCAGCTTCGGCTTCTGCTCCTGAATCAGGCTCAGATTCTGGGGTTTCTGGTGCAGGTTCTCCTTCAGCTTCTGCTTCTGCTCCTGAATCTGCCTCAGAGTCTGGGGTTTCTGGTGCAGGCTCTCCTGTAGCTTCTGCTCCTGAATCTGGCTCAGATTCTGGGGTTTCTGGTGCAGGTTCTCCTTCAGCTTCTGCTTCTGTTCCTGAATCTGGCTCAGATTCTGGGGTTTCTGGTGCAGGTTCTTCTTTGGCTTCTGTTTCTGCTCCTGAATCTGCCTCAGAGTCTGAGGTTTCTGGTGCAGGTTCTCCTTCAGCTTCTGCTTCTGCTCCTGAATCAGCCTCAGATTCTGGGGTTTCTGGTGCAGATTCTCCTTCTGCTTCTGCTCCTGAATCTGGCTCAGATTCTGGGGTTTCTGGTGCAGGTTCTCCTGCAGCTTCTGCTTCTGAATCTGGCTCAGATTCTGGGGTTTCTGGTGCAGGTTCTCCTTCTGTTTCTGCTCCTGAATCTGGCTCAGATTCTGGGGTTTCTGGTGCAGATTCTCCTTCTGTTTCTGCTCCTGAATCTGGCTCAGATTCTGGGGTTTCTGGTGCAGGTTCTCCTGCAGCTTCTGCTTCTGAATCTGCCTCAGATTCTGGGGTTTCTGGTGCAGGTTCTCCTTCGGCTTCGGTTTTTGCTCCTGAATCTGGCTCAGATTCTGGGGTTTCTGGTGCAGGTTCTCCTGCAGCTTCTGCTCCTGAATCTGGCTCAGATTCTGGGGTTTCTGGTGCAGATTCTCCTTCTGTTTCTGCTCCTGAATCTGGCTCAGATTCTGGGGTTTCTGGTGCAGGTTCTCCTTCAGCTTCTGCTTCTGTTCCTGAATCTGGCTCAGATTCTGGGGTTTCTGGTGCAGGTTCTTCTTTGGCTTCTGCTTCTGCTCCTGAATCTGGCTCAGAGTCTGGGGTTTCTGGTGCAGGTTCTCCTTCAGCTTCGGCTTCTGCTCCTGAATCTGCCTCAGAGTCTGGGGTTTCTGGTGCAGGTTCTCCTGCAGCTTCTGCTTCTGAATCTGGCTCAGATTCTGGGGTTTCTGGTGCAGGTTCTCCTTCGGCTTCGGCTTCTGCTCCTGAATCTGGCTCAGATTCTGGGGTTTCTGGTGCAGGTTCTCCTGCAGCTTCTGCTCCTGAATCAGCCTCAGATTCTGGGGTTTCTGGTGCAGATTCTCCTTCTGTTTCTGCTCCTGAATCTGCCTCAGATTCTGGGGTTTCTGGTGCAGGTTCTCCTTCAGCTTCGGCTTCTGCTCCTGAATCTGCCTCAGAGTCTGGGGTTTCTGGTGCAGGTTCTCCTTCAGCTTCGGCTTCTGCTCCTGAATCTGGCTCAGATTCTGGGGTTTCTGGTGCAGGTTCTCCTTCAGCTTCGGTTTCTGCTCCTGAATCTGCATCAGATTCTGGGGTTTCTGGTGCAGGTTCTCCTGCAGCGTCTGCTCCTGAATCAGCCTCAGATTCTGGGGTTTCTGGTGCAGATTCTCCTTCTGTTTCTGCTCCTGAATCTGGCTCAGATTCTGGGGTTTCTGGTGCAGGTTCTCCTGCAGCTTCTGTTCCTGAATCTGCCTCAGATTCTGGGGTTTCTGGTGCAGGTTCTCCTTCGGCTTCGGTTTCTGCTCCTGAATCAGCCTCAGATTCTGGGGTTTCTGGTGCAGGTTCTCCTGTAGCTTCTGCTCCTGAATCAGCCTCAGATTCTGGGGTTTCTGGTGCAGATTCTCCTTCTGTTTCTGCTCCTGAATCTGGCTCAGATTCTGGGGTTTCTGGTGCAGGTTCTCCTTCAGCTTCTGCTTCTGTTCCTGAATCTGCCTCAGATTCTGGGGTTTCTGGCGCAGGTTCTTCTTTGGCTTCTGCTTCTGCTCCTGAATCTGGCTCAGAGTCTGGGGTTTCTGCTTCTGCCTGCTCCTGAATCAGGTTCTCCTTCAGCTTCTGCTTCTGCTCCTGAATCTGCCTCAGAGTCTGGGGTTTCTGGTGCAGGTTCTCCTGCAGCTTCTGGGGTTTCTGGTGCAGGTTCTGCTTCTGAATCTGGCTCAGATTCTGGGGTTTCTGGTGCAGGTTCTCCTTCAGCTTCAGCTCAGCTTCTGCTTCTGTTCCTGAATCTGCCTCAGATTCTGGGGTTTCTGGTGCAGGTTCTTCTTTGGCTTCTGCTTCTGCTCCTGAATCTGGCTCAGAGTCTGGGGTTTCTGGTGCAGGTTCTCCTGCAGCTTCTGCTCCTGAATCAGCCTCAGATTCTGGGGTTTCTGGTGCAGGTTCTCCTTCAGCTTCAGCTTCTGCTCCTGAATCTGCATCAGATTCTGGGGTTTCTGGCGCAGGTTCTTCTTTGGCTTCTGCTTCTTCTGCTTCTGCCCTGAATCTGCCTCAGAGTCTGGGGTTTCTGGTGCAGGTTCTCCTGCAGCTTCTGCTCCTGAATCTGGCTCAGATTCTGGGGTTTCTGGTGCAGGTTCTCCTTCAGCTTCTGTTTCTGCTCCTGAATCTGGCTCAGATTTTGGGGTTTCTGGTGCAGATTCTCCTGCAGCTTCTGCTCCTGAATCTGGCTCAGATTCTGGGGTTTCTGGTGCAGGTTCTCCTTCAGCTTCTGCTTCTGCTCCTGAATCTGCCTCAGATTCTGGGGTTTCTGGTGCAGGTTCTCTCAGCTTCTTGCTCTGAATCTGGCTCAGATTCTGGGGTTTCTTTCTCCTTCAGCTTCTGCTGAATCTGTCTCAGATTCTGGGGTTTCTGGTGCAGGTTCTCCTGCAGCTTCTGCTTCTGCTCCTGAATCAGCCTCAGATTCTGGGGTTTCTGGTGCAGATTCTCCTTCTGTTTCTGCTCCTGAATCTGGCTCAGATTCTGGG
Source organism: Polydactylus sextarius (assembly GCA_016801845.1). NCBI lineage: Eukaryota > Metazoa > Chordata > Actinopteri > Polynemidae > Polydactylus > Polydactylus sextarius. The sequence goes on from CM028927.1 coordinate 17,509,882, forward strand.
GTTTCTGGTGCAGGTTCTCCTTCAGCTTCGGCTTCTGCTCCTGAATCTGGCTCAGATTCTGGGGTTTCTGGTGCAGGTTCTCCTTCAGCTTCAGCTTCTGCTCCTGAATCTGCATCAGATTCTGGGGTTTCTGGCGCAGGTTCTTCTTTGGCTTCTGCTTCTGCTCCTGAATCTGCCTCAGAGTCTGGGGTTTCTGGTGCAGGTTCTCCTTCAGCTTCAGCTTCTGCTCCTGAATCTGCATCAGATTCTGGGGTTTCTGGCGCAGGTTCTTCTTTGGCTTCTGCTTCTGCTCCTGAATCTGCCTCAGAGTCTGGGGTTTCTGGTGCAGGTTCTCCTGCAGCTTCTGCTCCTGAATCTGGCTCAGATTCTGGGGTTTCTGGTGCAGGTTCTCCTGCAGCTTCTGCTCCTGAATCTGGCTCAGATTCTGGGGTTTCTGGTGCAGGTTTTGCTTCAGATGATGTTTTGGTCTCTGAATGTTCTTTAGTCGGTTCAGGTGAACCTGTCTCACCTTTGGTTTTTGCTCCTGTCTCACAGCTGCATGGTTTTAGTTGAATGATGTTTTTAATAAGATCAGCGCCGGGGAAATTAACACTTAAGACACCAAAACACACTTGATCACCTTTTCTGTTGAGATTTTGCTGGACGAGGTCATTAAGCTGCTTGTTTACAGTTTTAGCCAAATTCTTAGGACTGTTAAAACGTGAAGCTGCACTATCACTCAGCACAATGCGACCATTACAGATATTTGATTTGAATTTCCTTATTTTACCTTCATTGTTACTTAGTCTCTTATTTTCCAAGAAAAATGTCTCAAGGTTTTTTGTTCCCTTGTCAAATGTTTTACTCGAGAGGAGAACAATCTTGCCTCTTGCCTTTTTCATGGTTGGTACCGACAAGTCAGTCCAAATTCTGTCACTGTATCTTGTAATCAATTTTTTCACCAACCCTGCTACTGTTTCCTTGTATAATCCATGTAGTGCTACCCTCACAAGCACAGTCTCACTGCTTTGTTTTTTTAAGAAGTGAAAAATACTCTTGAGAACTTCATCTAATTCAGTATCTTGACTGAACATCCAGTGACTGTCACGGATATAAACAAGTTTTTGTGTTGGAAACCAAATCCCAGCATGGATATCAAAATACCGTATTCCCACGTTTAGTTGCTTGTCTAGCGTCCAAACTTGACACACGGCAAGTGGTCCTCCACGTAAAGACAGACTTTCATGTGTTCCTGGTATGGAGACCGCAGATAATGGAGTTTCATCAGGTATGTTCTTCATCCAGTCAAGGTTCCTAACTCCTAAGGCTGGTTTATCATTGAAACCTCTTTCTGAAGCTGAACAGGGAATTATTCTGGTGGGAGAGAAAGATATGATACTTGTTAATTCAAAAAGAAGAAAAAAAAATGAAATCTTAACATCACCCCTAAATAAATAAATAAACAATAAACAAATAAAATAGAAGCAGTAAGTGTACCACAAATCAGAATAAATGGGACGGTAAATTTACGTTTGTAGACACTGTGAATTCATTTAAATCATCAGATTCCTTTAATTAACAAATATAATAATACATTCTTGGTATTCAGGCCTGAAACACAATAAAACATATTGGAACAAAACCATGTAGAAGTGAAATAATTAAACATTTGTATGATTTGACACAGTTCCCAGACAGCAAAATCATTACAGGTTTAAAATTGACCCAATTTTGGAAAAAAAATCAGAGGGATGTACAGCCCATATATGGTGGTAATGCAAAAGAAAAAAACAAAATGACACCAAAACCAATGATAGATCTTCAAAATATAAACATAACTGCCCCAGAAAGAGTCCAAAATCCAAAGACAAAAGCCTTCACCTTGTTTACATTTACTTCTTAAGTATTGTGGTTAAACCATAACTATGACATAGTAAAACCAAAGACCTTCACCTGCTTCCTCTGTGACTAAATGAATCTAAAAATGCCAGATGTCTCATAGATTACAGCCATAATCTTTACTGTCTGGGTTAATGTCAACAGGTAATTGTAATCATGAGTTTGGTCATGGTCACGTTCGTTAGGAACAAATCTAAACCAACTAGTTTGTCAGCAAATCAGTCAGGAAAAAGAAGAAGAAGAAGAGGATTGGAGGGGATTTGAATATTGCATCATCTATAGAGCATAACATAATTAAAACATTCAAATAATCTGGAGGAATTTCAGTTTGTAAAGGGCATCGTATATCCAGTCGCTGTGATGTCATTGTGGTAATAATTGTCATTATCTTTAATTGATAAAACCTCATGAACTCAAGAATAATTTGGACACAATATAATTCAGATTAAAGATGAAAAGAAACATCCGGACTGTTACAAACAACAAGTCTGGGGTTGCGTCAGTGCTCTTAAAGGTTCTGTGATGTGACATATGTTACCTTCAAACTGTGGTCATCTCTTCTAGAGACACACACAGATGTTTCAACGAGATTATGCAAAACCACAAACTTCAAACATTACAGTGAGACTGTCCTATCTCCAAAATGACACGTCTCAAACGTATGACACTTTTGAAAATTCAAAATGCACAATTTAAGCAATGTTTACAGGAAAAAATGAGACAAATTCTACGTTTTAGCAAACGTCTAGACGTCTTTGGTGTTTTGTGAAAAGAAATAGCAACATTGCAAGTGGGAAATTCCCATTTTTTTTATGTTTATTTAAGACAATTTATGAGGTAAAATATCAGCTAATATAGGGACAGTGTATTACATTGGCCCAAATTTTTCTGATTTCAGATTTTAGGGAAATCCAGCGAGAAAAATTAAATATAATCATCAATAGTTTGTCCAACTTACATAGAGAGAAGCCAGAGGTAACGATGGATCTCCATATTTAGTATCTTTTCCAAAACGTGAAGTAAACGGCGTCAGGATTCGTCGAGCTCTATTTCCAAGTCGGGTTTTATTCACATTTTTGTCTCAACTATCAGTTTGTAAAACATTTCAATGGTTTTGAAGCTTTTAACTGCGTACATCACTACGACAAACAGCAGCTGTCTGAGTCGCTGTGACTCTGAACGTGGAGATAAATTGTCATTTGCATGTTTCTACTCTAATCTTTTATGTGAAATGAGAGAGACAGAGAAAGACAAAGACACAGATCGTAAAAGTGGTGATATCATGAGAGTTTAGTAAAATACGGCTGCAGGTACAGTAACAGTGTTACACGTTTCAGTTTAGCTGGTTGTCTTTTGCATATAGTGTATGTGAGTGTGTTGAGGACTGACACTAATATCACTACATGTGTATATAACTACATTAGTCTTTTTGAAAAACAAAAACTTGAAAAAGGATAAAGCAAATAAGTAGATTACAAAAAAATATCAAACTGTTTCAGTTGCAGCAGTTTGTTGAACTTATGAACTTTCTGACAGAAAAGTAAAACAGTTTAACAAGAACATTAACACACTTTTTGATGAAGTGAAAAAGCCTTATCTAAAAAAAAAAAAAAAAAAAAAAACTTCCCCTTTGAATGAATGAATAAACTGTGAAATAGAAACAAATATCAGCAGTAAAGTTTGAGGAAGTTGAGTCCGTCAGTGCAGCAGAGAAATGTCCCATGACTTAAAAATGATGTTTAATAATCACATAAAGTTTAAGGTTTGTTTGTTTTTTCTGTTTTGTGCCCATTGTTATTACAAACTCTGGTACATCAGAGGAAATGGTGAGAAAAAGAAGAAAGAAGTGTGTATATATGTGTAATAAAACTGTTTATATGGTGCATTTTTAAACCCAGATTAAAATGATTAAAGACTGTTTTTTTTTTAATATACCAAGTATAGTTTTTCAGGCACTTTTTCTGTAGATTTAATCATTAATATATGTCATTTTTTCAGGGAATAAACAACTAAAAAGAAAGTTCTTTAAGTTATTATCTTTAAAAAATATACAGTCCACATTTTGGCATTTTTAATTGGATTATTTAGTTTCAGTCTCTGATTTTTGCATTAGAGCAGCAGGTTTATATAAAAGTATTAAAACACGTCCTGCAGTTGTTTCCTTTCACTCTGGTTGGTTGTGCGTCGCTGTCACGTCGTCTTTATCTCGTCCAATCAGCTCAAGTCGGCCTCTGCTGATCCTCTTCTTCACCACCTGTTGCATCTTTAAGTGTGAAAGTTTATCTGCAGCAGCAGCGACATCGGATAAGACGCCAACATGGACGTTTGTGGCACCAGTGTCACTTCTTCATACCAGAAACAATCAGATAATATCAGATAATCTGTGTCTGAAATGATCTGGAAGGAGTTCAACCTCCTCTAACAGCTTCGTCTGCGCCGGCGTCTTTCTCTCTCTCCCAGTACAGGAGTTAATCCGTCTTTGTCTTTGTCAACATGTCTGTGAGAACTCTGCCTCTGGTTTTCATTAATCTCGGTGGGGAGATGCTTTACATCCTGGACCAACGCCTGCGAGCACAAAACACGTCTGAGGACAATTCAGATAAAGGTAGAGGAAGAGAGAGATGAGTTTATGTTTCATCTGCATAATCATTTGTTAATCAAGTCAACTTTATCACTTTTTGTTTGTTTTTCTTGCAGGAGTTTGGTCAGAACATGACAGAAAAAGAGGTATTCAACCCTGTAGCTTCTCATACAGGATGTTAGAAATGATTGTTTTGGTTCTAATTTATATTAAAGTTTAGGATTTAACAAGTAAATAACAATAAAAGTATTTCTCTACATACTAAAACTGGTATTTTACAGTTATTTTATGTCAACAAACCGTGGAAATTAACAGTAAACATCATCATTTTTTGAGGAAGGAATAAGTGTATCTATCTTATGTGATCCCACTAATCTTTAATCACTTTTAAACTGATTCATTAAAGGTTTTATTGTGCTGTTATATTAATAGCTGCGAGCTCACAACAACTTATCAAACAAAACATCAGTAAACACGTCACAACACAAACCCTTTTAAAGGCAGAAATAAAACTTTAACTCTTGATTAAATATAATAAACATAAAAACAAAGACAAGTCAAACTTTGTCATCAACTCTGTTTTAACGTGTCGTTTTATTCTCTATTATAGTTTTTATTTGATGTTAATTGAGCAAATAAAACATGAGATACATTGTTTATTTTCCTTTTTATCTTAGATTATTGTGCATATTATTATATAGTTTTATCTTAGTTTTACCTTTTATAAGTTATAATATAAGGTCTTTAATGTATTTAAGTTTCATTAAGTGTCTTTACACGTCTGTTCTTCTTTTAAACTCCTCCTTTAAAGACGTAGCATTTATGAATGAATTATTAATTAATCATATGTTGTTTTCTTAGTTATGAACGACATCATCGCGACCATGTTCAGTAAAACCTTCATGGACGAACTTCTCAAACCTCAGCAGCTTTATTCTCACAGGACGATGAAAACGGTGCTGACACGTTTAGCTCACACCTCCATCATGAGACTGAACCCGGCCAGTATGGACAAGGTACGTTTCCAACCTTTTATGTGATTTATTTATAATTTAAAGTCTAAATCAACAAGTCAAGACAAAAAAATGAATCAAATTTTGTGACTTTTCCTTCCTGCAGCTTTACGAGTTGATGGTTATGGCGTTTAAATATCAAGTTTTTCTTTGTCCACGACCAAAAGATTTACTCCTCATCTCGTACAATCACATCGACACCATCAGAGACTTCGTCAAAGAGACGCCGGCGGTCGTCAACCAAGTGGACGAGACGCATCGGAAAATCATCGAGGTGTCGGATAAACTTTACATCATCGTGTTGTTTCATTTCTTTCTTCCTGAAACGTTCAAACATCTAAAGGTTTTTGTTTTCTCGATGTAGGTTTACTCTTCGTTATCAGAAGGTGAATTTCAGCTTCTTCGACAAACGCTGCTCATATTTTTTCAAGACATGCACGTTCGCGTGAGTCTTAAGTCAAATAATATAATCTAACGTTAAAATAGAAACTTTATTTTAAATCAGTCAACATTTATTTAGTTTTTTAAATCTTTGCTTCTCAGGTTTCACTTTTCCTCAAGAATCAGATTCAAAATCCCAACGGACGTTTTGCTCTGTCGACCTCCGGTCCGACGCCTCATGGGATCGATGTTCCCGGTTTAATCAGGTGAAAAATGGCGGGAAAATCGATATCAGACGCTTTTACATTTCCTCCAGAACAAAATTTAAAGTTGATCTAATACTGTTACCAAAATACATAAAAAAACCCACAATATTTTTTAAACTGTGCTTGTTAACATTTAGCTTAACACTCTGATTTACTAAAATACATGAACAACAAACACATTTTTTTTAAGGAAATCCATTAACTAAACTGGCATGTTTCATGTTTATTCTTTATTTGGGAAAACAACATTGCTTAATTTGTAATAAATCAGTCATTTTTAGGTAACTTTATGTCAATTTAAGAGGCAACAAGCAGCAAATTAGAGTGTTTTTTATTGCAAATAATTTGCATATTAGTTAACTTCAGGATGATTTATGAGGTTTTACAGTTTCACACCCAACAAATCCTCTGATTTATCAACAGACATAAAGTGACTAAAGTTCACACCTGACAAACTAACTAACATGTTTTAATTTGAAATAACAAGTGGGAACGTTTCATCTGCAGAATCGCCAATATCAGACGCTTTTATATTCCCCCAGGACAAAATTTGACTTAATTTAATACTGTTTCTTATCAAGACATCCTCAAAACTAGAGACCTTTCCATCTGTGCTTGTTAGCATTTAGCTTAAAGCGCTAATTAGCCTCCAAACTAAACTACACTAAAATACATTAGCAACATATCATTTATAATTGGTTTATCTTAAAAAAGCATGCATTACAAACTATTTTATTAACTAAACTTGTATGTTTCACTTTTACTCTTCTTTAATTTCTGATAAATCTGATCTTTTTCATTGTTTAAATAACATATATGTAGCCAACAATACATTTGTTTTGCATATTTGCCAACTTCAGGATGATTTAACTGCACAAACGTGAGGTTTCACAGCTTCACAGTTTCATAGTCACCAAATCTTCCAGTTTATTACCAGACATGATGCAACCGTAAAGGCTCCGCTGACAAACTAACTAGCGTGTCTTAATTTGAAATTTTCTCTTGTTTGGTCTCAGATTTCGTCTCAATAATCCAGAGTGTCGTCACAATCTTCCTGTTTCCACAGAACGTTTGACAGTAAAGGCAGAGAAGTGAGACGAAGCGAGTTCCCCACTGGAGGAAGTTACAGCAGCCCCGTCAGAGAGGGATGTTTTGATCTGCATGGAGACCGAAACATCAGACTGGGTCTGAACATGTATGTTCACATGTGCAAAATATATCATTCAACACGTACTAAATGATATCGCACATGAAGGTTTTCACATCGTGTTTTATGACTTTACAGGTACATGATGAACCATCCAGAGGAAACTCACACGTCTAAAGCTCCGTCTGTCAAGGTGATGATTGATCCCTGCACGTTTGTGTTTGATTAAAGTGAACCTAGAGTCTATTTTACCACAAATACGAGTCAAACTCCCCCTCAAGAGATATTTTACGTTGGTTGAAGTAATATCGAGTTTTTTGTTTTCAAAACCAAATAGTTAACAATGAAAGTAAATGGGGCAGTCAGCCAAACGTATCTAAATTGTCATTTTTAACCACTAATAAAGGTCAAAATATCACTTCACTTCAGCACTTAAAGTTTTTATTAACTATTATTAACTGATATTTGACAAAACTGCTACAAACAGCTTTGATTTCTGGAACTAATCTTCACTGGATTCCTTCAGTTTGAGTTGCATTCAGTAACTTCAACTTGTAAGGCCTTTTCTACAACACGGAGAAAGACGTTGGGTAAGTCTTGTAAAACAGTGTTTTTAATAAACTCTCAGTTCACTTACTAAGTTATCAGTACTTCAGTTTATGTGTAGGGACCCTATTCATGCTACTGCTGAAGTCAAGTGATATTTTGAGCTTTATTAGTGGTTAAAAAATGACAATTTAGATACGTTTGGCTGGCTGCCCCATTTACTTTCATTGTTAACTATTTGGTTGTGAAAACAAAAGATGATCAAACATTTATATTACTTCAACCAACGTAAAATACCTCTTGAGGGGGAGTTTGTATTTGTAGTGAAATAGACTCTGGGTTCAAATTACTCTGGACCATCACTTTAAACACATATTTATATTTAATAGACGTATATTTATCTGTTTCTGGTCGTCGGCTCTAGAGAGACGAGTCTCCGAATCTGCTGGCGAAGGAGGAGTTGAACCTTCTCGCTCGTCTCATGGGCAGCATGAAGGTGGAGAACAAACCCAGAGCTGAAACGTTCAGTTTTCGTATCAACCTGTTCACCTCAGATCGAGAGGAGGAGGAAGCGTGAGTTGTTTGATTACAGTTAATTTTCTTTGAACTGTAGTTAAAAGTTAAATCCAACTAATCCTGTTTTTCTGTTTTAATGAACAGAGGAGCTTCAAGTGGAGCTGATGAGTCTTTGTTTGGAATAATAAACATTCAAGCGATGCAGGTGTTTTAACTTTTATTTGCCTCTTATCTGTAGAAAAGTTAAGATGAATATTTGATTTAATGATATATTTGGATTTTGTTCGGTTCAGGATGAACAAGCTGCGACAGAACTCGCTCGAATCGCCGGAGAGTTTACACAAGAAGAAGAAGAAATGCAGCCTAGAAATAAAGGAGACGACCTGTTGGCCATGATGGACAACCTCTGACCTCTGTGATTAAACATTTACTGCAATTTGAAATCTAATTATTTATTTTAACTTTATGGCCTAAAATGACCGACACTGACGTCACACTTCAGGTAAAAATCACTGTGAACTTGTGTTTAATCTGTAAAATCTGCAGTTTTGTTTCATTTTAAGTCACAAACACTAAATATAAACATTTAGAAGATTATATCTGACTCACAAAAGATGAAAAAAACAGCTGGAACTTGAAAGTCATTAACATGTTTCACGTCTGACTAATGGGGGAGTTCCAGGTGTTGTGGAGGTCACATGACTCACTGACCCATAACTCATGTGACCTCAACGAGTCACATGAGTTCAGATGCAGAAAATGTTCAGTAGTCACATGATTCATCCATCAAAACAGCACCAAGATCAACTGTATGATAAATGTATTGAATATTAAATATTATTTTATTAATTAATCGTGTTGTGTTTTTTGTTTTATCTTTTACTGTTATTTTATTATTATTATTTCATGAATCTTTCAGCTTCTTTCAGTGATTATTGAAATTTTAAATCTTAGTTTTCTTTACTTGTGTTACTGTATTTCATAATAACAGGAAGTCACATAATATACTCTAAAGAAATTAAATTAAATTAAATTAATATAATGAAATATATAATGAATAAAATAAAACATTTATTTAAATGCAAGGAGTAATGTTTAGTAATTTCTCTGATGTTGCTGCAGGTTTATAAATTATAATATATAAATATATAAATTATAAATTAAGTTTATTTATTTATTAAATGAATCAACCGACAGAGGGCGCTGTTTCCCCCCTATAAACAGACGTAATACGTAAGGTAACGTAGGGCGTGACGTCATTACGTTGCTGTTTTTTTTTTTAAATGACGTTCTTCATGCGGGAAAACCAACTCGTCCACTCGGTTCATCTTCACCCGCAGAGATTTGACGCAGGTTTGCGCACGAAACAGCGGTTTGATTTGCGCAGGTAAATGTTGCACACGACGTCTGCGGGTAAATGTTTAACAGTAACGTTTTTAAAAAGCGCTGGTGAACTTTATTGGTCTAATGCTAAAGCTAACGGTGAAGCTAAACTAGCTTGTAGCAAACGTAAACAAACATGTGCAGGTTGGTTTGTTTTTTTGTCTGTCTCTTTATAAATCTGTTTACTTTGAGGTTAAAACCACATTGACATGATTTAATATAGTTTTATATAGAAAAAGAAGTAGATATACTTAAGTGATTTGTCGTTATTTGCTCTTATATGTCAATTTTGTGGTTAAAATTACATCTGAATCAATGTTTTCTGTTGCTAACATGATATTACCTACTAATTAACATTCACATCATCACAAATTAAATAGGAAACACCCAAATAAAATCATCATAAAGTGCATAAAAGACAGTTTCTGTAACATTTATTACAAAAATAAATCACATATGACACAGTTTTTAGGCTGAGTCCCCTAAGTTTTCCACCAAAAACCAAGTATTTGGATTTAAAGTGGCTACAAAATGACTAATAGTCGTATTTATAAATGTTGTTGTACCTTAATATCAAACTTAAACAGCTGCAGATTAACACAACACAAGTTAAAAAGTGCTGCAGGAACAATTAAGGCGTTATATTAGAAATACAACATATCAGGAACAGTTTGTGCTTTAAACTTCATGTGTTTTGATTATTATTTTTTGCTGATTCTCTTCAGATCATCATGGAGTCGGAGGAAGCCGAGTCCGCTCCATCAGGCTCGGTGTCAGTCGAAGTCTTCAGCTCCATCCGTGAGCGAACGATCGCCGAGAACAGCATGGTGGTGCTGCTGCAGGGTCTGCAGGGCGAAGTGACCACGGTGGACATGAGGAACGAGAGCACGGCGCGAGGACGCGTGGTCAACGTCGACGCCTACATGAACGTACGTATGGAGGACGTGTTGTACCGGGACCGACGAGGTCGACTCACTCAGCTCAAAGACATGTTCATCACCGGCAGGAACGTCCGCTACATTCACATCCCAGACCACGTCGACATCATGAAGACGATCCAGAACCAGCTCGCCAAGATCCACAGAGTCCGAAACTTTGCCAGTCAAGGCGGCGGCAGAAAAGAGTACGCCAAGAAAACAAAATGACTTAGTTTTCTTTTGTCGTTTGTCGTTTTGTCGATTTTGTCGAGTTCTGTTTGTTCACGGTCGAATCCAAAAATACTTGAAGGCAACGAGACGTTTCTCTTTCTTGGATTTGAGGTCGAGTTTCTTTTTAGATCAGCGGTTTACGTCCTGACGGGTCAGAAAAGAAAGACAACACTTTTTACACCAAAGTTACACAAAAAAACATGTGTTTCTGACTTTTCTCTCTATTTTTTTTTTGTTGAGAAATGCAGGATAATTTTTAAGTGGTGAGTTTAAATATGAACTAATAATTAATGAACTGATATTTTATTTTAAGTGATGACATAATTAAAGCTGCTGTTGACGATTATTTTCAGTCTTAATAAATCTTTATTTTATTTTCTTGATGAGTTGATAAAAAATGACAAAAATTATGAAAAACATTTTGTTGAAGCTGAAATCAGAAACATTGTCTCAGATTTACATGTAAATAAATCTGTTTTTTTTTTTTTTTAAAAAAAATATTGTGAATGAGAAGAACTGTGAGTAAGATTATGTACAGACTCAATGTCAGATATTTCTACAACTGCTTTGTCTTAGACTCTTGTTAATTTTTGACCAAAAATCTTTACATTTTATTGCTAAAACCAGTAAAAAACGCAACATTTTTAGTTGTTAAATCACCAAAACGATGAATCTGATGCCTTGTTTTCTGTGAATCGACTCATTGTAGCAGCTCTAACTAGAACTCATTGCTTCTAATTTGTTTGTTCATTCATTAATGACGCCGCTGATCCAGATTAAACATGAATTCACATAAATACAAACTGTGAAGCTGCAGAAACTCTGTTCAAACTCACCTCAAACACATGTTTATGTTGTTATTTTTGTACTAAAAACACCAACTGATGCACATTTTTATAAACACGAGAAGATGCCGATGATGTTTTCACACAAATAACAACCTGCTCCGATCGCTCGTCACTGTTCAAACTCTACACAGACTCATTACTTCCAGCACAACGTCTCTGTTATGAAACATAACATCTTTATTACAATGAACGTGCAGCAGTGAGGAGTGAGGTCGGGTGTGGTCCACACTGTCAGCGTGTGTTGACTGTTTAGTAATAATCCTGGCACGCACCACAAAGCTCATCTGTCTTGTCTGTGTGTGAGTTAATAAACGGGCTCGAACGCAGGAAAACATTCGTCATGATCAGCGCTGGCGTGGTCGAGGAAAAACAAGCGGCCGTGTTTCCGCAGCCTCTTTCCACCTCACAAACACGGGAGCATCACTGCGGCGTGGTCGACTCGACTGAAAGGAAGCAACAGTGTTCGCCTAATAACACGAATACGATGGGGAATTTGAGGAATTCGAAAAAAAAAAGGGGGTATGTTATTCCTGTAGAGTGTCAGGAAGAGGACAGGCCTGACATAACACAACACACAACCCAGACGGAGGCAGATAAACGGGCGTCGACTCAGCAGCTGTATCGCTGAAAAACTCCACCAACGCAGGAATGTCCTCTGGCATTCACATCATTGTCTGAGCCGCAACCTCAGGACGTTTTTTTTTTTTTTTTTTTTTTTTTTCTTAAAAACAACCTTGAGACTCATGTGATGGACAACGGGCCACATAATCACAGCTCACTGCTTCGCTAGAAACACCACAAAGCGCCACATCAACACTCACTCAGCTCAGAATAGCAGTTAACAAACACTCGACCGCACAAACAATTCTCTTTACAACACACAGCATCCACCCGCGGTCGCACACAGACACTCACAGATTTGACTCTTAGTTTAGTTTAAGTATTTGTTTACCCAAGAAAACAGGAATTTATGTCGTTAAAACAAGTGTCAGGAAGGAAGGAAACACATTTTACGGGAAAATGTTGCCATTTATTTAATCTAATATTCGTTTTTTTCTTAGATTTTACACAATAAACAACAAAAACATGATTAAACTCTTTATATTTACTGTTTTTAACACTATTATGTGACTATGTTCATGTCAATATAGTTGAATAGACAGTTTTATAGTTTCCCAAACTTTGTGTTTATATTTATGTCTTTTATTTAACTTTATTTCTATTTTATCATAATATTATTTTCTTATTTCTACATCTGCCTCAATTTGAACCTTTATTTTTAACTTTTAGTCTGATTTTATTTCACTTTTGCCCATTTTTCCTTTTTTTTTTCTTTTTTTTTTTAAATTAAAACACAAAATAAATCTTAAACTCTTCATTTAGGCTGAAATGTCACTTTTATTCCACTTTATTTCATCTTTAAACTTGTATATTTTTGTTTAAAACACTACGAAACAACTGGGCATGAAATGATACTTAACTAAAATGTAGTAAAAGCATGAAATGTTAAATTACATAACATCTATTATATAACAGATATTATGTAACTGGATTGTTTATACCGATGTGTCCATGTCAGAGGGTTTTTAGAGCTATAATAGTGTAATAGGACAATATTTCCCTCCAACAAAGTTGAGATTAAAACACAAAGAGGTCAATTAATCCACATCAGCAGCAGCAGTCGTGCGGCTCGGTGCCCGTGGCAGCCGGTGAGTTATTTCCTGTCCCACCCTCCTGGTTTAACAGTGAACAGACCTCAGTCTCAGTTTGGTTCGTCCAGTAGAAGAGGAAAAAAAAAACGTTTAAAAAAAAAAAATGTAAAAAAAAAAAACGTCACCTCCACGAAGAACGAGTCCAAGAAATTTAGATTTATGTTAAAAAGAAAGGAAAAGTTGGAGGCTTTTATTTTGGAGTCAAATGTCAGTTTCACTTTTTCTGTCAGGAAACTGAAAACACCTCCTCCTCCTCCTCCTCCTCCTCCTCCTCCTCCTCCTCCTCCTCCTCCTCCTCCTCCTCCTCCTCCTCCTCCTCCTCCTCTGACGGAGGATGAGCGGCTCCCACTCGGTCACAGACTCTGAGGGACCAACATCAACCACATCACCATCAACGCCGTCTTTCTCTTCTTGCTTCGTCCGTCTCAGAGATGACATCTTATCTAAACGTCCGCTGACGCATCGAGGACAGATGTGGATCTAAAAACATCTGGACTGAGGTCAGACACGTTCTCACTCTTTTATTTACACTTTATATTTCTCACTTTTAAACTATTGCAACACACTATTTTGTCACTTTATTAGAATCTTGTTGTTAAAATCTATAAAAGCCGCAGCAGCTACGTTGTATCTAAATTAATAAATATTCTTTTCTTCTAAGAGACTGAACGAGCAGCTACTGTAAATAAATAAATATAAAGATTTCATCTTTTTTTGACTTAAATGAGGATTTATCTGAGCAGGAAACGTGGGAGGAGGAGTGAGTTTTATGGGGTCACATAAACATCTGCAGCCGCCGGAGACGAGGAGACGTTTGTCTGGAAGTTTTAGTTGTTAAAAAAAAAAAAAAATGTGTCTCTTTTTTTGTTGTTGTTGTTGAATAAACGTCACCACAAACTAAAAAAAAAAAAAAAAAGGATTCAGTCGTCTGGAGCCTTTTTTTTTTTTTTTTAATCGTCATCATCAGAAAAAGAAAGAATCTGGAGATAGTTTTGTTTTTAAATTGTTTCCAGAGGAAAAAAAAAAAAAAAACGTCAAGAAGTTGTTGATATTTTCTAAAAATATCTTCAGATGACGTCGTCGTCTGCAGCCTGATAAAAAGCTACATGTTTGATAAACAGTCTGGGTGTAAAACGCTGCTCTTTAATTAAAACAAACATTGTTTGACTTGAAACAAACTGCACCAAGAGGAATTTAATTACCCCACTTATGTAGTTTAAGGTCTGGGGGCAACAAATTGAGGGTGCAGCCGGTTCCCATGAGTCAGTGGATCCACTACAGAGACGACCGGGGCAATTTACCTCAGAAAAAACAGAAGAGGACGAAGGTTCTGCCAAGGATCAGGATCAGGATCAGGATCAGGATCAGGATAAGGATCAGGGTGGGAGATCGACCCTGATTAGACCAGAACCAGAAAAAGAAAAACACTGAGCTACATAACGACAGTCACCGTGTTTATACTAAAGGTTTACTGGAACACAGGGACCAGGACAGACCAGGACAGACCAGGACAGACCAGGACAGACCAGGACAGACCAGGACAGACCAAACCAGACCAGGACAGACCAGGACCAGACCAGGACAGACCAGGACAGACCAGAACAGACCAGGACAGACCAGGACAGACCAGGACAGACCAGGACAGACCAGAACAGACCAGGACAGACCAGGACAGACCAGGACAAACCAAACCAGACCACGACAGACCAGGACAGACCAGGACAGACCAAACCAGACCACGACAGACCAGGACAGACCAGGACAGACCAGGACAGACCAGGACAGACCAGGACAGACCAGGACAGACCAGGACAGACCAGAACAGACCAGGACAGACCAGGACAGACCAGGACAGACCAGGACAAACCAAACCAGACCACGACAGACCAGGACAGACCAGGACAGACCAGGAGAGACCAGGACAGACCAAACCAGACCACGACAGACCAGGACAGACCAGAACAGACCACGACAGACCAGGACAGACCAGGACAAACCAAACCAGACCACGACAGACCAGGACAGACCAGGACAGACCAGGAGAGACCAGGACAATACAAACCAGGACAGACCAGGATAGACCAGGATAGACCAGACCAGAACAGGACAGACCAGAACAGGAGACCAGGATAGACCAGGACAGACCAAAACAGGACAGACCAGGACAGACCACGACAGACCAGGATAGACCAGACCAGAACAGGGCAGACCAGAACAGGAGACCAGGATAGACCAGGATAGACCAGGACAGACCAGGACAGAACAGGACAGACCACAACAGACCACAACAGACCACAACAGACCACAACAGACCAGGACAGACCACAACAGACAACGACAGACCAGGACAGACCAGACCAGAATCAGACCAGAGACCATGACAGACCAGAGACCAAAACAGACCAGAGACCATGACAGACCAGAGACCATCACAGACCACAACAGTCCACAACAGACCAGACCACAACAGACCAGAGACCACAACAGACCATCAGAGACCAGAACAGAGCTAGAACAGACCACAACACACCAGGGACCAGAACAGACCACAACACACCAGAGACCAGAAAGGACCAAAACAGACCAGAACAGACTAGAGATCAAAGCAGACCAGAGACCCCCCAGTTTAACCAGTTCAACCTCAGTTTCTCCTCTAAAGTCTCAACAAACGTGACGGTTGTGAACGTTTATTATTTATCGTCTCCAGGCGACGAGTCCTGATCTGTGATCTTTAGTCTTCTAACAATCAGAAAACGTCCCGTCGACGTCGGAACATCATCACCAGGGAAACATGAAGCTGCTGATCACGTTATCGTTTATTGTTTTTACACAAAAACACTAAATTCATTTGTTTGAATTTATTGATTTTGATGATTTGTGTCGTGTGAGTGAACTGCTCCTTTAACTCTCTTTGTTTTTGACTCATTTTATTTGTTTAATGTTTATAAAACATATAAACATTTCGACGTCTTGAGTTCAAGACTTTAATGGTTAAAACACGACGTTTTGTTCAGCTCAGAGGTCAAAGTGACATGTGAAACATGTTACATCACTTCTTCTGTGGGAAAGAAAGAAAGAAAAAAAAACCTTCCCGTTTCCTTGAGACCGGATAAAGCGCCACCTCCTCGGGCTCTGATGTCACCAATATAAACATCCTGAGCTCAAACCTACTGTTGAACTCTCCTCTCGTGACCTTTGACCCCGTTTGAATCAGACTCATGCGAAGTGTTTGTGTTTGTTTCAGGAGGAAGAAGAAGAAGATGGTGAAGATCTGAAGCTGCAGCGATGGAGCCGGTTAGAAGAGACATGGAGCTGCTGAGCAACAGCATGGCCACGTACGCTCACATCAAAGGTAACCGCGGCAACGCCTACTTCCTGTTGATCATTAACGTTAATTATTAGCCTGTTAGCTTAGCATCAAGACAACAGCGACTTTAAAAATCATTCAGTAACATTTAATAATTAACATTTTGTTCGTGTTTAAATAAACAAGATGTAAAACATGAATTAACGGTTTATAAACGGTTAATAAACTGTTATTGATCCTTTTTCTGTAAAACTAAACTTCAACTTCAGCTGCATCTCTTAGATAGATAGATAGATAGATAGATAGATAGATAGATAGATAGATAGATAGATAGATAGATAGATAGATAGATAGATAGATAGATAGATAGATAGATAGATAGATAGATAGATAGATAGATTGATTGATAGAGATTTAAAACCAACAAACATATAAGTAGAGTCTTAACTGGCTCATAAATCCTGACTTGAAGATAAAAATATAACATGAGACGTTTCTGATTATTTCTTCTGTTTAAATCACTTTGTATGATTGTCTGATCAGTGTTAACTGCTGAAGTCTACATTAGTTTTTAAGTTGAAGTGAATTTAACGTTTAAAACGTAGAACCACACTGAGCCATGTGATGTTAACAAAAGCCTTTTCTGTCGTGTGCTCAGACTTCAGCCTCGCTTCGGGTCAGTTCCTGTTTTCTTTGGCTCGAACTTCGTCAGCGTCTCCGCTCACGTTGTTGAGTTTCTGCTGCTCGGAAAGAAACAGAAGAAGAAGAAATATTCACAGAAATCTGACACATTTTAAAAAGCTCAAAGTTTCCTGGTTGTTGTTACTTCAAGTCTTTCATATTTTGCGTTTTTAGGCGCAAATGAGTTTTATTTGTGTTTGTGACTGAAACTTTTCATTAACAGATAAATGTTGTGTTGTTTTTTTTCTCGTCACAGCGAATCCTGAGAGCTTCGCTCTCTACTTCATGATGGGCGTCTGCCTCGGCCTCCTCATGGCGCTCTGCCTCCTGGTGGCTGGCATCGCCTGCAGGACTCGTCGCTACAGGAAACCGCCTGCGTCCCCTGAGAGGAGGCAGCTGAAGGAGTCCAGCGTGGAAGATGAAGAGGAGGAGGAGGAGGAGGAGGAGGAGGACAGCATCAATGATGAAGATGGAGAGGAGGCCGAGATCCCTAAAGTGACTGTGGGACCTGTGAGCGAACGCAGCAGCCAATCAAACGGCACGTTGAGGAGCGTCAACGTGTTCGCGTCGGCCGAGGAGCTGGAGAAGGCGCGACGTCTGGAGGAGAGGGAGCGAATCGTCAGGGAGATCTGGAGGAACGGGCAGCCGGACATCCTGGTGACGGGGACGGGGACGATCGGACGAGTTCATTACCACTAAAACTCAAAACACACGAACATCAGTCATTTATAACAGACTCTGCTTGTTTTCTTCCGTATTTTTTTTTCTAAAACCTTTTTTATATAATGTGAACAATAAAGTTTTTAACCACTTTTTGAAACAAAAATGTGGTGAAATGATGTTACATATAAACACAAAAACAACTTTTTAAAAGACAAGATGAAAAAAAAACTATATGACAGTTAAATTAAATAAATTAAATTAAAATTAGTACAAATATCATTAGAAAAAAAAGATTTGTAACTAAACTTCAGCTTCTTTCCAAACATTTCAGACTTTTACTCACTAATTTTTACATTTCTGCAAAATTAAAACATCGTGGACAAGTTTAGTTGATATAATCAATTAAATTCAAAACAAAGTCATCAATCAATTATTCATACACTTCACTGATACAGCTATTGCACATTAATGAAGAATAAAAAGTTATTTATTACGACAATAATAATAAAAAGTTGCACAAATTATTTTAAGATATTTTAATAAATATGTTTAAGTTAAGTAAAGAAGATTAACATCACGTCAGTGAAATATAAGTTGAGTTTATTGATTGAAAAAAAATTGTAAAAAGGACAAAATATGGTCTTTTCTTTTATTTGCCGTTTCCACATATTCATGAAAAACTCCAGAGATTTAACTAATCCCAACCAGGAAATAGTCAGACCCTTTTCAACCAACAAAATAACCAACATTTTTTTTATCTTCAACCCTTTATTGCCAAATGTATCATATTTGATACATGAGTTTACGAGACGAAATGATCAGTGATGATCAATAAAAGCGAAAAATATCATATATGAAATTATACAGCATTTTATTTGTTTTTGTAATTTGTTAAAAGGTTTAATAAACATTTTAGATAAAAAAAAAAAATATAGAATTTTCTAACTATTGTTTGATGTATCCGGCATTAAAGGGTTAAATTTTTTTAGTCAAAAATCAATGAAAACCTTAATGTGTTTGATGTGAAATGACATTTTCTGACGTATTCTTCATGTAGATGCATCAGATTGACAGTTAGCATCAAGCTAACACCACGTTTTCTCCCAATTCTGAGAAGTTGAGTTGATTTTTTTATTCAGTTTACAATAAGATTCCATCAAACATGATGTTTGAGCCTTTTTTTCTTTTTTTTTTCATAAACGTTGAATCAAAGAAACCGTCTGTTGACTGATTAAACAGGAGACTTGTTGAAATGAGCTGAGCCAGATTCGGTCTGAGGTCTGAGCTTCGACCTGACGTCTCTGGTAAAGACTCGTCTGTTTGTGACTCAATGAAAGAAACTTTTTCTTCAGCTGATTTTTTTTAATTTTTTTTTTTTTTTCTTTTTACCGCTGCAGCTTCACCGACGATGTCCCAGAGGAAAGTCTCTATTTTCTGTTGGCTCCGGTTTTTCCTCGTCCGTTTATGAAAAGGCCGATTATGTTACGGCTGGAGAGTCTGAGTCCACTGTCACTTGAGGGTCATAAGAGTCGACGGCTGAATTGACGATTGTTAAAACAAGCGGGACACTCAGACCCCGATGATCTGAACTCACACTCGATGAAATGTGATGTTTCACATCCATGTGACACTTTAACAGCTGAAAAAAACAAAAACAAACAAACAAAAACTTGTTCGCTTTCTTACGGAAAATTACACAAGATTATTAATATGACGATGTTCTTCAGTTATATGAACTTCTAGCTCTACTGCGAGAAAACAAATCATCTTATTCGTGTTGAGATTATCGTTCTAATAAAACTAAAATTATATAAGATTTGTGAAATGTTATACAAGGCAGAAATGCTACAATATAAGATCAGTACGGAGACAAAAAGAGGCCAAAAATGTACTAAATTTTATAAGATTTTTTTTTTTAATTTAAAAAATAAAAAATAGTTTCCAGAATTGAATCAAATTTTGAACAAATTTTTCTCTTTTTAAATTATTTAAAAATGCTAAAAATGTAAACTTTTATTTAAAGTTTTGTTTTTCAATCTAAAAAATATATTTGTCCCAATTTAGCTCCACAGGTTCAGATTCATCCCACGATGAGTGAAATGGTTTTTTTTTTGTTTTTTTGTTTGTTTTTTGTTTTACACTTGAACAGACACAGATTTTCATTTTTAATATTTATAAAATTCCCACAGGACAAAGTAAAAACAATTGTTAAACCAATGTGTTTAATCGTTTAAATAACTATTTCATATCTTAATATTGTTATCGTTTAATCCTAAAGCAACCAGTGTTTCACCTTTAACGTCTATATTTCTTCACGTTTTTATTATATTATTTGTTTAGTAACAAACTGGATAAAATACATGTATTTGTCATTAAAACAAGAAGAGAAATGTTAAATATTTTGAATGTTACATGAGCTACAACATGAAAACCAGTCACATACAGTGACTATGAAAAGTCTTCACCCCCCTGGATGTTTATTGCTTTTATTAATAGAAACATTGTCAATATAGTTAATTATTTATATATATATATAAATTTTTTAATGACTAAATGAAAGCAGATAAAAATATATCATGTAAAATGAGTAATCGCCTAAAATTCAGCCCCTTTAATCAAAATTGTGCTCGTTATGTCACAATTATAACTTTTTAATTTGTCCCGTGGAAACGATATAAACATTAAAAATCACACTTACAGATTTGCCCTGAATCAAAGAATTTATTGAAAATTAAAAGACATTTACTTCAAAGCTCTTGAGAACAGTAAAAAAGTTTTCAGCTCAAGATTAAACAAAAAAAAAAAAAAAATACAGTCGTAGTCGTGTTGATTCATGCATCTGTACAGAAACGTGGGACGAAGCAGCACAAAGACGATTCACACAAACTCGGTTTGCGTCGACTCGTCTTCACTTTTAAAAATGTTCATGTTTTTTTTTTTTTTTTTATCAACTTCTTTATTTTTTCCAACATGTTCAGGTTCAATGAGAAGAGGATTAAACATTTAACTGCACTTTCTTTTATTTTCAAAAAAAAAAAAAAAAAAAGTATTAATTTTCTATTTGTTTGTTTTCTTTTCCCCCAGAAGATGATAAGATTATAATAATTTAGATCATATAACTCTATACATGTTCTATTTACTTATTAAAAATCTATCTATGACAGAGGCAGGAAAACCTACTGTTTATGTGTCTGAAGCAAAAAAAAAAAAAAAAAAAAAATCAGGGGATTTTTGTGCCGATATATTTTAAATTTTCATTTTTTTTTTGGAAACTGAAAAAAAAAGGGAT
This sequence comes from Polydactylus sextarius, assembly GCA_016801845.1. Taxonomy (NCBI): domain Eukaryota; kingdom Metazoa; phylum Chordata; class Actinopteri; family Polynemidae; genus Polydactylus; species Polydactylus sextarius. Next base: position 17,531,241 of record CM028927.1, read on the forward strand.
GAATAATATACTGAAGCTCACACACACACACACACACACACACACACAAACACGTCTTCACAAATAAAAGCTCAGATAATAGAAGTGACAAACGATTGTTGTAACGTTTGATCGCAGGTGACGACGAATCATGACGGATCAGATTGGTCCCGTGGAGCGAGGTATGAACCAAACGTTTTGTTTTCATGCAGTCACATCAGAAGATCATCACAGCCCCAAAATAAAAAGAACAAAAACAAAGAATAAAACCAACATGAACACGTCCCAACGCTGCAACCGTCAAACACATAACACACAAGAACATGTCACTGTATTTTTTATTTTCTAAGGCACAAACTTTCTCTTCTTTTGTGATTTTTAGTTTTTTTTTTTGTCATAACATTCAACTTTGAACCGTGTTTCCTCAATAATCTCACCCAGACGTAAAAACCAAGAAACCGTGAGACGTAAAAACCTTTAAACTCAGAGACTTGATGAACAAAAGTAACAGAGTCGCTCTTCGTTCACGTCAGCGACGGTTTTTAAACTAAAGATGTCGCGTTTTAACGTCGTGTCACAGAAACACAAACGGACGAGTTACTGGTTTTTGTTTGTTTCAGACTCATTTTTTCTCTTTTTAGTGAAAAGTGTTTGTTGTTGTACTTGCACCACTATTACAGCACCAGTAGTCATTGTTTATTTAAGGTGGATTTAACTCTAAACAACAAGCGAAGGCTTCGTGGAGTCAGGTGAGGTAGTATGAAGAGCGACACGTCCTCACATTGAGCAGGTTTGTGGCGATGACGACGAAGGATAAACTGGGCTTTAAAACCACGTTTCACTTTATTTAGAAAAAAAAAAAAAAACGATTCTGATAAAAACGCGTTGAACTCGTCTCTTTGTGTTTCTGTGTGAGATGAAGTGGGAAAAAAAAAAGAGACGAAAACGAAATGAAATAAAAAAAATAAACCCTTTCATCATCATCGTCGTCGTCGTCGCGTCGGGACGGTTCACTGCTTCGGCGTCGTCGAGTCTCCGCCGCTCTTCGCGTCTTTGTGGTCGACGTCGATGTTGTCGTCTCCCAGCTCGCCCTCCTCTCCGCCCTGGTACATGTCGTGCGTCCACTTGGGGCTGCTGCCGCCTTTTCTGTAGACGAAGCGTCCGCGACGAGTCGGGAACGAACCGCGGCCTCGACCGCGGCTCTCCACCCACGTTTTCTCTCCGTCGCGATCGTCGTGCTGGAGGAGAAACGAGTCCAACAAAAACGTCAACGTCGCATCTGGAGATTTATTTAGTTTGTTAAAAATCACTACTGATATTTTAATTTCAATACCAGTTTTTCTTGGCTACGAAAGAGATTTTCACAAAATTTAAAGCTGCAAATTTCACATTAAAAATTGACCCTAAAGTCGTGAGTAGCAGTTGGTTTGTTTTCCACCTTGTTGAGTCCATTTCAGACGCATGTTGCTTCGTTGTCATAAATATTAATTTGTCACATCAGACGCTCAAAACAGGTGAAGCATAGAAACAACAACAACAGAGAATAAAAAAGTAAAAGAAGTAAAAGAAGAACACATTTCAATCAACAAGCTGCTGAGAAAATAAACTGGAAACAGAAACATTCAAGATCAATTAAAATTTTTTTTTAAAGACATAAAATCTTTTAAGGGAAGATCAATATGATGAATCTGAATAGACATTTCTAACATGACAGATAAATATAAATAAGAAATGTAAGAATCAGAGTTCAACATAAAAATCTCAAAGTGAGAAAATAAAATACATTAAACTTCCATCAACTCATTGAGATGAAAGAAATTTAGATCAATAATGATAAAAATCAACCCTGTTGGATAAAGTGTGATGTTTCTCAAAGATCAGTCAAATAAAATCTGAGGATATTCTGTAAAATAGTTCAAAGATCGATAGAGAAGATCCTGAGATATGATGATATTGTTCTTTATTTGGATGATGATGTTCAGAGAAGAAACAAAGTTAATCTCCTGTAAAGAAACTGTAACAAGAAGAAGAGTAAAGTAGAACAAATGTTCAGAGATCGAAGTGGTTATTTAGAAAATGGAGAAAATGACACATCGAGAAGCAAAACGTGAAGGAAAATGTTAGAAATGAACCAGAAACAGTGACAAAGACGACGACGTGTTCTGTCAAACGACCGTATGAGACAGAGAACGACTCACAGCTGCAGACGAACGCAGACGAAACAGAAAGTGAGTTAAACCTGAATCGACCATAAACACTGGAGCCTCACCAGGTAATACTTCCTGCTCTTGGGTGTGTACTCAGGGTCCCACTCCTCCTCCGGGGGCCGCGCCGCAGCGTTCATATTAGCCGGGTTTCCATTGCTGTTGTTTCCTGGATAATTTCCTCTGCTCCAACCTCGACCTCTGACTCTGGGAAACTGAACCAAAACAAAAAAAAAAACAAAAAACAGATGATTTCAGCTTCACGTCGAGAAATAAAAACACGTTTTCAACAATAAGATGAGAAAATATTTCTGATAAAACCTGGAACGAGTTAGACTCAGAGAAACAAAACAAATAAAAAAAATGGACCTAGAGACGATGAGAACGACTGAACACACAAATTAAATCCATACTGATGGAGATTAGTGGCATTAGTTGAGTGATGAGGTGAGTTTCCACTGATTTGCGCTACATTACCTTAATAAAAATCAGGTAGTGCATGGAATATGTATGACAGTGTCATCATCATTATCATCATCATCCACATTATGTTCCTTAGCATTAGGAGGAAGGAACAGAGCAGAGAAGCGCAGTCTACTGTGACGCCATTAGGACAGAGAATTGCAAGAAGATGAGATGTCAGTACCTCAGTGAAGAAAAAACGAAAAACAAACAAAACAAATACAGCAACAGAAATAAACAAAGTGCGAACGTGACACTTACGAATCCACGACCTCGTCCTCGTTCCATCATGTGACCCTCGTAATCTCTGGGACCTCGGTTGTCACCGGGTCCGACGCCGCCGCCGCCGTCACGAGGAGGATAACGAACGTGAGCGTATCCCTCCTCCGTATGCTCCGCCCCCTCCGCCATGAACTCCTTCCCTCTGAACGGTGGAGGGTACGGAGACGGGGAGGAGGAGGAGGAGGAGGAGGACGGGGAGCGATCACGTTTCTTCTTACCCTTCCTGGAAAAAAACAAAACAAAAACGAACAGAAAAGAAAAGAAAAGGTGATTAATTAAAATGGAAACAAGTTTTATTTACACATCAAACATTTATCAACGTGATTAACGATCCAGAAAAAATAACATAAGAAAATGTTTTGATCTTCTGTTTCCATGTTTTTACAATTTTAATTAATGTGCTACTTTTTTGTGTATCTATATTGACATTATTAATTGTTGTATCTTATTTTATCAATCAAATGTTTCCTTATTGTTCACATGATCTAAATTAGATTTTAACATCACATTAGTTCACAAAAAGCGACTAAAATATGATCTGATGACTTTATTTCTTCCAGACGTTTAAATGAAAAACAATCTGCTCTGTTGTTCTTTTTAATAAGAAGAATAAAAACACACATTGTTGTTCATCGTTTGACGTCATATTTCTCAACTTTAAGTTCAAATATTGTTCATCAGTTCACTTAAAGACGACATTAAAACAGCATTTCTGTAACTTTAACTTATATTTTTAGTGACTTTTTCACTTTGCATCAATGATATTGGATCATTAACCATTAAATCAATGTATTGATCAGTATCAGTGGATGGTTACATCTCTAGTTAACTAGTTAACACCACATCACCCACTGATTAACTCTAACTGACGTAGATAATCATGGTTCAGTGACTAGAGGATTAAACTGCAGTTTCTTTTATTTAAAAAAATAATAAAAAGTTGTTTGATTTTCTTCCCCCTGATTATAATCATTTATTTTTATTAAAAATATATGATAGAGGCAGTAAATCAGATGATGAAGTGTGAATCAATCAAACAAACATAACGTTGAATGAGAACTGAAGCTCAGTGAATCATCTGTCTCCTCACATTTCTCTGGGCTCTTTAATTCTGTTCTGATTAAAAAAAAAAAACAACATTTATCGATTAAAAACCTCCTGAGTTTCTGACTCAAACGTACTTGGATTTCTTGTGGTGTTTCCCAGATTTCTCAGAGGACCTCTCTCTCTCTCTGCTCGGTCCTCTGGAGCCTCCGGGGCTCCGGGCGGCTTCACGTTTGTAGTCTCGATCTTTCCCCGCAAACCTCTTACGTCTTTCAATATCCAGCCTCAGGTCCATGACGTCACCTTTGAACTTTTTACTTGGATCCTGCAGAAGGAAGACGAGTTTATTTACATCTACACCTGCTGCTTTAAACACTGTTGGAAAATTAATTCTCACTGACACTAAAACAACCAGAACAACGTCAAGCTGCTTTATAAATAATGAATAATAACATATGTGTGAGGATTGTGCTCCCTCTAGTGGTTAAGACATAAAACTACAGATAATTTGACATAAATATAGTAAAATATAAACAGTACGAGTAAGTATCTGTGGTATCCAGCAGCATGCATGTAGCATATTAATATAAACTGAATTTCACAGCTGTTCTGTGTCTTGATTTTTTTCTTTTTAGGAAAAATACTTACAAGGTAAAGAGGCACTGATAAGCGTCCCTTGAGAGGCTTGGACTCAGGATCTTAATTCACTTCCTTTTAGCCTTTGCTTGGGTTCGTTTATACCCAATCAATAACCATATCTCATAGGCTGGGGGGGGCTTGCTTGGCACTTACAAAACACAATTGGGCTCTTTTGATTTAGAAATACGCATCCTTTGAAAGAAAAGCACAAAGCTGAACACTGCTGCTTTGGATCATCTCAAATTTTTCTTGTTCCATATACGTCAATTTTTTTTTCTTTTTTTTGTCAAAAGGGGCTGGTCACCTTGTAGCTCGTCTCCTCCATATCCTCAAACAGGTGAGAGTGCCTCTTAAAGGCACTGGGGGAAACATCGATTCTCCTGAGAGGACGAGGAGAAGAAGCAAACATGTTAGCAACAATTATTATATAATAAAAACATATATTATACGAATGAAATAAGCTGAATTAATGATTTGAGACGAGACGGGTGTTGATACCTGTGGATTTCTGGACTCTTCCTTGGCTTCATCATTTCTGCCTCTGCAGCTTTTCTTTGGTACATGGCAAACCTCTCACTTAAAGTTATGTCTGCCGAGTGGAAGTATTGAGCTGCAAAATTAACAACGATAAACATATTAACACACAAAACAGGAGCAAGAACAAATAATGTGCAAACAGTAAAACAAGCAAACAAACAAAAAAAACATGTAAAACTCCAGTTGTCGTCTCTCGTGTTGTCACGTCGACATCAGATCAGATCAGATCAGACTGTACCTTTAATATAGTGGACAATGGAGACTATGTGCTGAGCGAACAGCTCAGACGGGCTGCGACGAAGCTGCGCCGACTGAATATGTTGGAAAATGGAACGAAACTCAGGATCTTTCTTAGAAGTGTTCAGCAGATCTCGTGGTAGGATGCGTTCTTTAGACAGAGACGAGCTGAGGGGGAGAAAAAGACGTGATGTAATAAATATTAAAAACATCAACAGGTTGGTTGTTACTACGGTGATTCGACGCACGTACCTCGGCATTTCATCTAAAGAACCGACTTTCAGTTCAAAATCCTCGCGTGAGGCCGACAGACGTCGAACGGGTGAATCCTCTCGAGGAGGAAAAGCTCCAGGAAACAGCGGCCGGTCTTTCTCTCTGGAGGTCGTCGGAGGCGTCAGACTCCTCCTCGACTTTTCTTTCTTCTCCTTCTTCTTGGATTTCTCCTCTTTCTTCGAGCTGTGTTTGCGGCTTCGGTACAAATCCTCCTCCATGTGATCTATGGATTCGGCCTCTTCCGCTTCTCTGCGACTCTTCTCTTTAACCGTTGTCGGGTACGATGTCGAATAACTCGGCTCGTCGCCCCATTTACCAAAAATGTCCTGAGCCATCAGCGGCGGTTTACGATCGCCGTCCTCCCCCAGGTCTCGGTCTTTCAGCCCGTGAGACTTGAGGAACTCCTCTTCTCCGACGTCGAAGAACGGGTGCGACTTGTCTTCTTTAGAGTCGCTGAAAGACGCGGAAGAAATGTTGAAAACGTCTCCGGACTTGGATCCTTTCTCTAGATCTCTGTCTGACGTGTTCAACTCATTCTCCTTTTCAGACGACTGCCTTTTGTTTTTATTCTCGGCCAAGAACCTGAAACAGAAAAATCAGACTCAGATTTAGTTGCTGCAACACAAATAACAAACATTGTTAATGTGTTAAGAGATTAAAAAAAAACTGACAATCTGAAAGTGAAAAGATGTTATAGACACCAGGAATATGAACGATACAAACCGACTTGCATCTAATCTTTTGAGGTAAACTGGGAAATAAGATGAACTGGTTCATTATTCTTTATATTACCTTGTACAAGCTCCATGTTAGTCAGTGCTTTTAACATAACGGCTACACTACTAATTTAGTGTTGGGTGACTTGACCACGGAGGACACAGTGGTTGGTTGTGATTGTACAGTTTAAAGTGATGTCCAGAGTAACATGAACCCAGAGTCTATTTCACCATGAAGACAAGTCAAACTCCCCCTCAATAGATCTGTTACGTTGGTTGAAGTAATATCCAGTTTAACCGTCTTTTGTTTTCACAACCAAATAGTTAACAATGAAAGTAAATGGGGCAGTCAGACAAACGTATCTAAAATGTCATTTTTTAACCACTAATAAAGCTCAAAATATCACTTCACTTCAGATCAGCAGATTCATCATTTTCCTCGCACTTCACAGACACATTGTGTCAGAGATTTAATGATGAATCTGCTGATGTGAAACATCCTTCATCATCAGTTGTTATAAAACAAGACGTTGGTTAAGTCTTGTAAAACAGTGTTTTTAATAAACTCTCAGTTCACTTACTAAGTTATCAGTACTTCAGTTTATGTGTAGGGACCCTATTCATGCTACTGCTGAAGTGAAGTGATATTTTGAGCTTTATTAGTGGTTAAAAAATGATGATTTAGATACGTTTGGCTGACTGCCCCATTTACTTTCATTGTTAAGTATCTCTTGAGTGGGTGTTTAGGTTCAAATTACTGTGGACCATCATTTTAAGAACAGAGACCAGCAGCATCGTGTTGTTTAAAACCAGAAACAAACTATCTAAGAACTGAAAACATTAGTTTCTCTGTCGTCATATTTGAAGTGCCCATATCTTGTCACTACGTTAAGTGTTGAAACGGTCCTGAGCTGAACAGGATTTTCATAATAAAGCTCCAACATTGAGTATAAGGAATGATTATGAACCAGTTAATCTCATTTTTAAGTATTAATTCATTCATTAGCAACAATTGTTATATTCATTTAAATTCTTTTCTCTCCCGTGCTTCGTAAAACAGCCTCAAAGACAAATACATCAACAACAATCCCTAAAGGAAACAGTGAAGACCAGGACTCACATTGGCTTCATACTCACGTCAAAACCTTCGTCCTAATTAAAGTTGGATTTCATACAAATATCCGTCTACATTCTCAATGTGACTTAAAATCAGCAGTTTCTTTCCATTTTAATCTGTTTTCTTCTTTGAAAAAGTCTAAACATGTTTGAAAGAAGAATAATGTTTATGATTTGTTAGAGAAAATCAAAAAAAAATAAAACATTGGAATGAGATTTAAATGAATGAAGAAACAGAAACAGAAGTGGTCGTACTTTTTGAAGGCTGCAGAAATCGCAGCTTTATCCCCGGCTTTGACATCGTCCTTTGAGAAGAAACCGAATCCGCCGAAGGAGCTGATTTGTCCCGTCTTCGTTGGACTCTTGGCGGGAGGCGACGCGCTGCCGATGCTCTTCCAGAGCGGACCGCCGCCGCCGGGTCCTTTGCTCTCAGCTGAGGAGGCGGCGTCTTCTTTCTTGGGGCTGTTCTGTTTGGGACTCGTGTCGTAGTCGATCCATTTCCCTCCGGACGCCTTCTCGATGGCGCTGCCGTCGGCCGCCTGACCTGGTTTCACCTCTTGGTTTTCTGTCGTCTTGTCTTTGGCGTCCTTGGCGCCGTGCTTGCTCTTGCTGCTGCGGCGGCGCGGAGACGAGGACCGGGATCTGGACGAGTAGCTCGAGTGTTTGGAGCGACGAGATCTTCCTGAAGATGAGCGGTCGGAGTAACGGGAACGACTCCGGCTGCCTGAACGTTTCCTGGGCGTACGAGAGCGTGAGCGCCCCCTTCTGGGACTGTGGGCGTCGTAGTGGCGATCGTGCCAACCGCCGCCGCCGCCGCCTCCTCCTCCGCCTCCTCCGCCGCCGCCGCCTCCACCCTGCCAATTCCCTTTATAATTGTAGCCGCCGCCTCCTCGGTTCTGATAATGCCCGCCTCGCTGGTAGTAGCCGCGGTTTCTGCCTCGGTAGTGGAACGGCCGGCGGTAGCCGCGGTTGTAGCCTCTGAAGCCTCCTCTGTTGTTCTGATAATCTCTGGTGGGATAGTTTCTGTACGACGGAGAGTGAGAGCGAGAGCGGGAACGAGATCTAGAGCTGAGACGGAAAGAGGAAGGAAATCACAGGAGAATAAAAATAACATTCAACAAGTCGACCACAAGTTTTCACACTAAAAACAGTAAGAACAGAAACAAGACGCCAAAGAAACCTGAGACTGAGACAAAAAAACAGCATCGATCAGGAGCCAGAGAAGGATAAAAAATAAACCTTATAATCCCAAATATAATCCTAAATATCCTAAAGTCATTAATGTGACTTGAAATTAATTGTTACAAAAGAGGGAAAGTATTTACAAATAGATACAGTTACCACAAAATGCATTATTTTATTTCTATTATCAATATATAAATACATATTTAAATTATTAATATGGCAATTATCCCTATTTTATATTGTTTAATTTATTATTATATATACATTATATTATTATTTCAAATAATAATATATTTGTGCAGTTTCTTAGCTTTCAAGTTCATTATATTAGATCTGAAACAAATAAATAAATATGAACTAAAATATTGATACTGAAATTAATTGTGAAAAATATGTTTATATATATATATATATATATATATATATATTTAAATCAGCAACAGAAATGATCATTTTTCATTAATTCATTCATCATTTTACACAAACGCGTTTAGGATTTAGACAAATCAAAATGTCAACAAGTGACTGAAAAATCCAAAATATAATCACAAGATAAACCGGTGATGAAACGTATCACATCACCCTCTATTCCATTTTATTTTATCTTATTATAAGACCGAGTGCTTGTTGTCTGACCAGCAGGTGGAGCCGGAGGCAGCTGCTGTTTTGTCCGTTGTGGACAAACTTATTTTGTTTTTAGGATTTAAATAACATCAGACAAACACAAGCTGCTCTTTATTTAACTGTGTTATTTTCTCCGGTGGGTTGTCGACCGCAGTCACAGTCTGGTCAGAAAACTGAGAAACCACGACTGTTAAATGTTTATCACATCGGTCCCGTTTCCAGTTTAATTTTATTGAATTAACAACAGGACATGTTGTGAAATAAAATGATGTTTTAACAAATAATATAAACACAGACACTTCCAGGACCTGTCACTTAAACAATCAATCATGTCTCTGAATGAAGGAAAATAAACAGTGGACTTTGATTAGAGTATAAATAAATCTATGTTTATACCGATGAGATCATTTGAAGTAATGAAATGTTTTTAGTTTTGAATATAAAACTAAAAGTAGATGGATTTTAAAACTCTTTCTCTCAAATAAAACAATAAAAAAACCCAACAACGTGTCGTTATAGGACATGAAATCGGACACCGTCTTCATTTAAAGCTGAGAAAACTGAAAAATAATATATAACAAAGGTCTAGTTGTGTAATATCTGTGAAGATATTACACAACACACCGCCTGATTTAAAAAGTGAATATATGTTGATGTGTAACCAGTCTCTGTCTCTGCTTACCCTCTGTGTCTTTTCATTTTAACGTCCTGATCCTGAACTTTGCTGCATTATAACAACCAAAAAACAAAGAAAAAAAACCCAAAAACCAAAAGATACTCCCGGCCTGTTGTTTTGCTTTAGTGTTTGTGGTTGACAGAGTAAAAAGTAAATGTGGTTCACGCTTCGCTCTGCTGCTCTGCAGAGGAAGGAGGTGACAGAGGGGGAGGGAGGTGAAGCAAAGCAACGTGGGGAGTCGCTGATCTGGTTTTTACCCTCGATAAAACAATGTCCACGTATAAATAAAAGAATAAATGCAGCAAAAATAACTGAAATATTATATTAATTGTACGATTTACAGTCTTAAAATGATAATATAAACGATGAGCGGACGGTAAAATCTCTTGAGGGTTTTTATCAGTCGTTTCTCTGCACCAGAAAACAGGAAAAACATTTATGCAAATTAAGAACGAACCTCGAGTGAGTCGCAAAACCATTAACCTAAAGGTCATGTAGCAGATAACGTCCCAACGCTGCCGGTTTAACACACGTTTCATAATACAAAGTTAAATTATAATCACTTGTTTCCACATTATAAAAAGATGAAATAATTAAGAGTTAATTAGAGAGAATTAAATTTAAGAGATCAGAGGTTAAACAGCCTCTAGTATTACTCCTCAAAATGGTTAAAAATAATAATTTGTTAAATACATTATAATGATAATTAAATACAAGTCAGACTCCTGTAATAATAATAATAATAATAATAATATAGTTGCATTTACCTGTAGCGTCGTTTTCTAGATCTGGAGCGGGACCGGCTCCTGGAGCGAGATCTTGAGTAAGATCTGGATCTAGACCTAGACTTTGATCTGGATCTGGACTGAGCGTGTGAATCTGGAGCCTTTGACATCTTTATCTTTGTACTCAGGCTGGTATCTATATTGTTTTCCTGAAAAAAAAGGACATAAAAACAACTGCATTTAGTACTTTATGTAGATTTATTGATGTTAATGTTTGACTTAAACACACAGTTTACTCACTGAAGAGAAACCAAAGGTTAAAAAGTTCAAAGTTGAGGTTGAAAACCAAACATCAAATACAAACAAAAAGCTTCACATCAATCAGGATCCAGGTCTCAGAGACCCGATGACAGACCAGAGCTGGACACTGTACGTGACACCTCGTCACCCGTCATCGAGCCGACACGCGACCTTCAACCGTCGCAGAAAAATAAATCAAAACCGACAAGATGCCGGTCAACAAATCGGCCCTAAAAACAGGTGCAGCTGCACGTCAGCGCGAGCAAACGATCCGACGGCGACGTGACGTCGGCGCTGCTGAAATGTGACGAAACGCTTTATGGCTGCAGCTTTTTCTAAGCTTTTCAAGGGAGTTAATAAAATTAAGAATATAAGGTCAAAACACAATCATCAATCAGTCAGTTAATGCCCAACATTTATTAGTTAACTGCTGCCAAAGGTAACAATAAAATAATTAGACAAAACGTCAGTGCTGCCGTCTAGTCTGGAGGAATTTGCAAACACTTCCTCATTGTTGTTGACTTACAAAGCAGCAGCAGCAGCAGCAGCTCTGGTGCAGGTTTTGTTGTTTTAGGACAAGGATTCAAACTAGGATGTTGAAACAGCAGCCTCGAAGTCTGAGACGTTTGCATTTTATTGAAGGAGCCATTCAAAAGGTTTGAAAGTAGAAGAATGGTTGATTTGTTTGGGTGTTTGAGGAGACAACAGTTGCTATGTGGGAGACAATGTTTGTCTAAATCTACTTAAAAAGAAACAAAAAAACTGTGTATTGCTCTTTAGCTGCAGCTGAAAACTAAAAAAACGAATTTTTGCACATTGAGATCGCCATGTTTCCGAGGTTATTTAAGCTGCAAAACTTGTTTTAAGAGTTTTTAGAGTTTTTCGGCATTGGAAAAAAAAAAAAAGACCCTGCAGACTTTTTTTTTAAAGCTCTGAGCAATGATTACAGTGGAAAGCATCAGCGACTTCACCACATTATCTCTTTCTCTGCTGCATAAAACCAAAATCTTCTTGACACAGAAACCAAAAAAAGGAAGTGAAACCAAGTATAAATGATTTTAACATTTTCCATTTCATCACCGCACATCGTGTCTAACAGCAAGTCTGAGATCAAAGACCGATCGATAACAGTCTGTGAGCTTCACATCTATTGAGATAAACACCCACATATTTGTTTCTAACGTCTCAGCCTCATGTTACACATCACATAACCCATGCTGCTCTGGTGTAATAATTTACTTCTGGTTTAACCCCAGAATTAGTCAGGCTAATTGCGTGGACACCCTTTTTCACAGAAAAAAGACGTTTGTACCGCACATGCAAAACCAAACACACAGGAAAATATTTGAATGTGAACCAGGAAAAGCAAAAAAAAAAAAAAAAAAAGAGAGAGAAACCACAGGAGAAGAGAACTTGGTTAAAGCTGCAGAAGAGTAACTACAGTATAACAACATAGCAGATAATAAACAAATAAAAAGGAAAATCATTAATCAGTTCAACCTGGTCAAATGTTAAACGGGTCATGTTGGGTTCAAATTCTGATGTTTGTTTGGTTAATTTTGTTAATCATGACCATTTGTAGGTAAGTAAAACGTGACAGTAAAAGGTGACGTGGCCTGAAGAGGCTATAAACAAGATAAGTATTGATAAGTATTGATTATCCTTATTTTTCATCTGATGTGGTTAATGAAAAGATTAAAAAAGCACCAAATATATAACATTTTCCATCATAGAAATGTTAAAAACTCACATGTGAAGAGGTTAATCAATTAAATCAATGATCAATTACTCGATTAATCGACTAATGATGCTACAAGCATGACAATAAATAAATAAATTTAAGTTTTATCATCAAAAGCCACGTTGGCCTCAATGTTTAATGTTATTTATTTAGGTTTTTTTGTTAATTTCATTGATGATTATCGTTTAAATGAGTGCACGCGATTAGGAGAGCAGGTGCTACATCGTTACGGCAAATTTAACCATTTAACAAACAGAAAATAGATTAAAATAAACACCGAGCAGCTGCAGGACTCGTTAAACCAGAATAAAGCTGATGTTAATGCTCCTCGAACCACCGACGTTAACGACCCTCCACGTTTAACCACCTGTAACTAACACAAGCTAAAGCTACAACAAACCGTCGCATTACCTTTCTCCCCAGCAGCAGACTGGACGAGTGTGTAGTATTTTTTTTTTTTTTGTATTTAATTAAATGAATAAATCTTTGCAGAAATTAAGCAACCTTTTAGAGGCCAGGCTGCCTTGACTGATCGTCTGGTCCCTCCTTCCTGGTTTCACCGCACGGAGACACCAACCGACGGACGTTAGCAACGTTAGCTTGTTAGCAGCGACGCTAACGGTTAGCGACGAGCTGAACAAACGCAACGAGCTGACTCTTCAGACGACGTCATACGTTACCGACTGATGTGTCACCCCGACTGAATAAGCCAGACAAAAGCTTTCCGGTGTTTGTAAATTGTGGTAAATATTACTATTTTTTCTCGTAGAGCGTCAGAGGTTTAACGTCAGCTAACGATCGATTAGCTCGCGATGCTACCTCCAGTCGATCGTTACGTTTAAATCTCGCGAGATTTTGTGTGATTTTGGTGAGAGCGGGTTTGTTTACACCGGCGATGAAATGTGGTAAGGCTCATTATGAAGAGCTGAGTTAGTTATTTATGAACCACCTGCCCCACATTCATAAGCTTATTCACATATTTAAGACACTTCGTAAGTATTTAATACTTTTTTAAGTGAAAACAAGTTCAAACGAGTGATTTTTCAAATGTTAATGCACTATTATTGTTATTTAATTAACTTTAAAAGCATTAAAAACATTTACTCTGTTATTTTTGGTTTGCACATGTCATTTTTTTTTTTTTTCCGTGTGAAAATGTTCATTTATTATTTATTATTACAGCTGTAGGACTGTAAGGCTGCTATTTTTATGTAATGAGTATAATTTGTGCATTTTCTCTTGGTTTTCCTTCTTATTCTGGTGTTTGTCGTAGGATGTTCTGTTCACAGACGAACAAAAGAAACTTTCTCCATCATCAGCGCCTGCGAAATGCAAATTTTGTTGTTTTAATCAATTGTGGGAGGTGTTAGAGCTCCACCCAAATACACAACTGTCTTGTGGCACGGCCTTAAAAGTTGGTGTCAGTGATTGGTGTCTTCACTGTTTGTATCACCGTGAACTATTTTTATCAGTCTGAGCCACATAATGACTCCTATCACAGGCATAGATTCCAGTCAGGGACCAAAACACAAATACACACAGAGTTAGTTACTAAAGTTATATCCAGTCTCATCTCTGTGATGTGTTTTCTGACCCACGTTTTTTTACCCTGGAGTATATTAGTCATTTCTTTTCTATAGGATGAGATCTGATATCTACTCAAAACCTTTCAAGGGACATGATCTCAGAGAACAAATTGAACCATTGACTTTCGTCCTTGTTAAATTTAGTCCTCTTGTCGGGTCACGTACCACCTGTTGACCTTAGGGAACTTGTAATCCTGCAGAGAGTGAGTGAGAGCGATCATCAACAACTCAACTGGAGTTTCTTTCGCTCTCAGTCCAACACACAACATTTACTTTTCTTATTCTTTATTAATGGAAAAACCAACAATATATATTTAAACATGCAGATCAATGCAGTAAAGTAATTTATATTCACCACGTGAGGGTAATACCAACAAATTATGTCATGCTGTTTATACCACAGTTATAAAGAAGTACTAGTTCTGCTTATTTGTGGCTGTTGTATTCAGTGTGTGACAAAATACTGCAGAATTACAGTAGAAGAAGACATTTATTCATCTATTTAACATGTGACTCCTTGTTTTTCTCTATGAACACCCTTGCCCTGTGTTAGTCTTATTTTTTCATTTTTACAGCCCTTTTAGGTTAATTTTTCCTATATATTGTCTTTGAGAAGTGATTGTACGGTTGTAGCTTAAACATCTGCAAATGGCAAAAAGAAGTAATTTAGAGAAGATTTTTTTTAACAGATCTTCCACCTGGTGCATCACAGCGTGGAAGCTACTGTTTTTCTGCTGTGATCTCAGTGTCTCAGGCTGAGAGGAAGCACAGCTGAACCTTAAACCCAAACATCTGTCACTGTAACATGTCACTCAGGTCACAGGCTGCACAAAAGACCTTGTTTGAATTTTCACAACTCTGCACGGTACGCCGTGATGGAGTCACCCCTCGTTGACCTTCGCTGAAGGTATGCAAGCAGTCCCCGACTCACTGTCATTTTCCTCTGCAGCACAGGTGTCGGTCATACGGACGTGCCAAAGTTAAAATTAACCCTGATAAATCTCTGCTTTGGCCACATCGTGTCGTGGGACCACCAACACTGCTGTGAGCTGTTTAAGGTTGGATTCAAAGGCTTTGAGCAGTGAGATCAGGAGATTAAAGTGAAATAAATGTCAGTAAGACTAAAGGGATTGTAGCAGGTTTACTCACTGCAACACGAAACTTGTGGAACATATTGGTCATCAATGAAAATAGAGCAGATGAACAACAAACACAAAGAAAAACAGCAAAATGCGCAACTTTGAATTAGAAAAAATTAAAGCATCTATTTCTTTTTAGTCTTTCCCAACATTTCATTCATAAAGAACATAAAGTACAGAGTAAGCGATGTTAAAGTGACTCACCTTAAGTGCGAGACGTCTTTCTTCGTCACATTCAGACGTGTGAGGGAGAAACCTCAGTGAAAGGTGTTAAGGACGTGCTCAGCCTCCTGCAAACCAACTGTCTGACGACCACTTGGTGAAATCACATCTGACTTATAAATAGTTCACTCTCTGTAAATGTTTTCAATCACGTTGTTTGAAGAAAGACGTTCGAAAGAATTAGTTTCCGTAAATGTGGATCACACATTGATAAATATATTGATGTCATGTCATTGTTGTAATTTTTAACATAATTTCAATTTGACAGTTGATCATTTTATGTTTCAGGTGAAGGATGAGTGAGCAGGTTAAATCACTCAGCTACCTGACATATGAAATCTGTTCCCTGTTGTTTTTGGTTGAAGTCCAAACCTCACGCTCAGACTCTGTCCACTCAAAGAGACGTTGAAGTTTCAGTCTTTATTGAACATTAATGGAACGAGTCATTGTGGGTGGAAATGACCTCACACTGGAGTCTGTATTCAAACCTGGACAAACCGTGATACTTTTCATATCACAATATGTAATTTAGTGGTTATGCAAAAATCTTAACTGTCCAGGAACATGGTTCGTGAAACACAAGGGCAGATCCTGACGGGATTCTGGTCATAACCGAAAGCATTTAATTGTTACATTGTTAAATATATTTATGTATATATATATATATTTAAACATCGGTATATATATATATATATATATATATATATATATATATATATATATATATATATATATATATTACAGTTCTACAGGTCATTTGTAGATAACTTTAGGGCAATTCATCCAATAGTCATTTAGACATTTTAGTCTGGACACAAAGATGAGTCTTTTTTTTACTAAAACAAAGACTTGTCCATTTTTTATGCTTTTGGCAGAAGTCCAGTGTAAATTTAAGCATCTAGGAACAAACTTCATGCACATTCAAAGAGACTAAAGTTCAGTCTTAAAGTGATGTCCAGAGTAATTTTAACTTAGAGTCTATTTCACCACGAATACGAGTCAAACTCCCCCTCGAGAGATATTTTACGTTGGTTAAAGTAATATCCAGTTTGACCGTCTTTTGTTTTCACAACCAAATAGTTAACAATGAAAGTAAATGGGGCAGTCAGCCAAATGTATCTAAAATGTCATTTTTTAACCACTAATAAAGCTCAAAATATCACTTCACTTCAGCAGTAGCATGAATAGGGTCCCTACACATAAACTGAAGTACTAACTTAACTAATAAGTGAACTGAGAGTTTATTAAAAACACTGTTTTACAAGACTTACCCAACGTCTTGTTTTTATAACAACTGGTGATGAAGGATGTTCCACATCAGCAGATTCAGTCAAAGTTATTCATGGTGAAATAGATCCTGGGTTCAAATTACTCCAGACCATCACTGTAATTCTCATATTGATTGGACATTTAATCAACGGGTCGATGTTGGACAAGCAGCCTGAAAAGATAATAAATGATAAATAACCCCACAAAGGAGTGTGATACTGAAACTATGTCATTAAATGTAATTGTGAGACATTTTAGCCTCGACACAAACATTGCTCTTCTATATTTCAACCCATGTTTAGATCTTTATAGTTCTGTATAATAATAAACTGATACTGAATGACATAAGATGAAATGTTTTGTTTTAATTTTCAAGAAACAATGACAACATTTTCCTGTCGTATAATCCTGCAGTTTTTTCTAAAATGCTGGTTAAATTTGATACCCCATGAGTAAATACTAAGACAATTACAAATACTGTCAGAAACTGAAACTGAGTCCACTGATGTGTAAGAACAATTAATCATCTATAACTGAAGTGTTCTCATTATTCATAATGATGTGGACTTTCTCTGAGAGAGAGAGAGACTCTTTGTGTGCAGCGCTGCATTGTCCAGTGAGTAAGTTTTCTAATTATAAAATCACCATCCAAACCAAAGCAAATAGATACAAACAACATGTTTAGAATCACATCTCTGTGCCAAATGGCAGTGTGGTCGCGGTGAAACAAGGTCCAGTGTATTTTGCCAGACATTTGATCTGCTCACGACTCTGTGACAGATGCACTGTGGCTCAAACCGATTGGCCGCTGCAGCAATGGGAGTTTTGTTTGAGGACAAAGTTACCTAGAGCCGGAGGGAAAAACAAGAGAGACCACAAGGTTTCTAATATTTGTTTGTGAAGGTGCATTATAGCAAGTGGACAGAAAATCTCATGCAAACACCTTTGATCTTTTGGCTGAACTACACGTCAGAGCCGTCTGAGATCAGTTCACTTCTGTGTGCAACTCAAAGCCACAGACAGGGAAACACAGAGGGAACCTGTTATATTTTAGATCCTGTCAGTCATTTATGTCATTTTACACAGAAGACACAGTTTCTCAGACTCATTCGCACAAATGTGTAGCTTGTCTGCTGTCAAAATAAATTAACCTAAAATGTAGTTACTTCAAATTTAGAGGTTCTTTCAATCACTTGTGTCCATTTAACAAATAAAACAAACCTAGAAAACACACAGATCTTAGATTCACCCATTTACAGACTGCATTTAGATGAAAAATCAATTTTTAACTTAAATACACATTGTTATAGTGATTTACTTTAGTTGTTAGATAGTTTATCAATGGAGTTCAGCAGTTTGGAGCTTCATGTGTTTTAAAGCAATGCTGCCACCTACTGGGAGTCAAATGTAGTGTAACAGTTTGCTTTAATTATAATATAATTTATTATTTAGAGCGGCAGAGAAAACGCCACATTTCATTTCATCTGATTTTTGTAACGATACTGAACATTGAAAATGTATCAGACTAAAAGTATGTAATTAAATTTAATAAAAGAAAAGAAAAGAAAGTTGAATGATAAAAAAGTACATATACTTATATACAGTAGTATTATATATTATTATTATATATTGTATTATTATTTTATTATTATATATTATGAAGTATTATAACTGGTTTTCTATACAACTATTATAATATATATAGTTTAAATATATAGTATAGTGCTCTACTATACATTACTGTAACTATACAACGCTGGACTAAACCATTTAACACTGGACTAAACCATTTGACTTGATGATTAATTAATATCTTTAAATATTAACTCATACTATTTTATTCACTATCATATAAAGTATGGTACAAATGTTGTTTTTGTATGTTGATATATAAATAGTTTTTCTAATCCGTTCACATTATGAATTTACTTTATTTCCGTCAAACTTGGCAACCCGCGTGTCTGCTCGTAAACATAGCAACGAGCTTCACCGTTGGAAACAAAAAATAAAAATAAATATATCACTCGAAAATGTTCAGATATTATTTTCTGCAAATCGCTCGTTAAATTAAAGAATGTTTGAAAAAACAACAACAAACAAACAAAACAATTTTACTAAAGCCGTTGTCAACATGTTGTCATGGTAACAGCTCCGTCGTCGAGTCGCGTTGCGTGTTGACGTACACAAACAAGCAGCTGCTGCCGGTTTGGTTTAATTAATTCATCTTTGCCGCGATTTGTCACATAACTGCGCATTAATCATTTATCGCCGCATTCATGGCGCATTACAGGGCAAGTATCTGTCTGTCTTTCACTCTCTCTCTCTCTTTGCGGCTGTTTATTAATTTAATTTTACTTACGAGTTTTAAATGACTTTAGCTTATGCTAACAGGGTTAGCATCGAAGAGCTAGGCCGTGAACGCACCACGGAATTAATTATCTCCACTTTATTTAGTTTTTTTTCGGTGTAGTATTTTGTTTGTTATAGTTATTACTGTAAATATTTTTAAATTGAGGAGTAAAATATAGTAAATAACCAAGCTTCTCACGTTGGTGTTTTAAAAGTTAAATATGTGTCAAATATTTATTTCAGGCCTCAGAGTCGAAGCGAGAACAGTTTAGAAGATATCTGGAAAAGTCCGGAGTCCTGGACACGATAACAAGTGGTGGGTTAAATTAAAACACACGTGGAGGTTTGGATTTTAAAGCTGTATCAACTGTCTGCTGTGTTGTTTTTCACTTCTGCTTCTGTTTTGCAGTGTTAGTGGCACTTTACGAAGAAGCCGAAAAACCTAACAATGCACTGGAGTATCCTTGTTCTTCAGTGGATATAAATAAAAGGCCAAACGAAAAGAGATGCTTGAATTATTTATAAAGGAGAAAAAAAAACTGTTGTGTATTTATAAGATACACTGAAAGATAAAGTATGTATTTGATTGATAATTGGAGGCAAAATATACAGTGTTACACATACAAATAATATGAATATGTCTGAAAAATAGCAACAAAAAGTGGGCGAGGTGACGTCGAGTACAAAGCTGATTTTATTAATCAGCGTGTCAAGTTTCTTCTCGTCTGTCCAGTTGAGCAGGTGATTGTGACACATAAGACGCCACCCATGTTGATCTGCAGGTGGTTCTGCAGCAAGTTCTGCTAAAACTTATCAAACATTTCACTTTTCAACACGTTCATATCTGTGTTGACCGTGTCACATAAGAGCAAGTGACTATAGTGAGATTTCCAGGAAGAAAAATAATTGACAAATTAAATTTTCCAGCACTCAGTCGGTCGTGTCCTCTGATGTTACACTGACTTAGAGACGTCTGCTCACTGACAGGAAGGATCTCACTTTAAAGACATTAACAGTTTAGCTGACGGCATTAAACAAACAAAAACATACAAAATTTTATATTCTCTAAGAAAGTTTTTAATGTCATGATTCTTTTCTGCACTTGACATGACTCAGATGATCATTTATGTTCAGTTTAGTGACTGAGAGATGTGTTTAATTGAGGTTCAGTGATAAATTAGTTGTTAAAACTAAAGATTTTGTTTTAAACTACGACATAAAAATCTTCTTAACAACCTGTGCAGCTTCATAAAGCTTCACCTCGGTGCTGCTGGTCCGGAGCCGGCGGACACCGAGGCTCTTCGCATGGAGCTGGCCGACCTTCAGCAGAAGTGCAACCTGCTCATGGAGGAAAACAAAGAGCTGAGAAACAAGGTGAGATACAGCAGCTCAAACATCTGGATTTATACACTTTACACTTCCTTCCTGCTGTGACCTTTAACCTCTGCTTTCTATCTGTTCTCCAGCTGATGCAGTACGAGCCGTCGCCTGAGGAGGGCGCTGCAGAATAATCAAAAAAAGCTCAACAATAACGTTTTTGTAAAGTACATATATGTTTATTACTTATTCATGCGTGTGCAGTGAAACAGTCACTGTTATTTTTTGTTACGCAAACTTTTGATTTATCAGAATAAAAACGTTTTTCAGCATTTTTTTCTAACTCATTTGAAATGAAACATTTCAACTGATATCACCAGTATGATTGAATATCAAGTAGAAAATAAAAAACAAACAAAACAAATAATTTAACATTAAAACAACAGTTCAGTGGCTTGATGGGAATTTGCGTTCTGACAGATGACGGCACATTAAAGATGTTAATTTTATTCATGTTATATCACCATGGAGATATTTTCCATTGTGACAGAGCAGCAGCAGAGACGAGTATTTTTAAGTTCATGCTCTCAAATGTGTTGGAACAAGAGTGTCTGGTTGCATAACGGCCTCAAACAACATTATGTGTTTACAGCTCAGTTTTCCATTTGCCTCCAGTCTCTCGTACAGAGCTGTCACATATGAACGTTTTATTGACGGCTGACGTGTAAATGAGAAAAAAAAAACAATCATCTACAGTGGTTTGACCACTTTTTAAAATGCTGATTGTGTCTAAATGTGATTGGAAAGAGACTGTTCTTTTATTTTAAAGGATTTTAAAGCAGCTTGTGTCACAGGTTTCAGTTTGTTCATATCTGTAGATCAGTTGGAGCTCGTCTGCTGCTGCTGCTCGCCGCTGAAACTCTGCGGTTAGGAGAGGAGATGCCGGGGCTGTTGGTCTCTCTGCTGTGTCGAGACGCAGAGCTCAGCCCCCCGGCCGAGTCCGAGCTCTGGGACCCGCTCGGTCTCTTGTTTTCTGACTTGGAGAGCACTCTGGCTCTGGGGCCGAGGCAGCTGCTCCGTAGCTTCATGCAGCTGTTGTTGCTGCTCCCGTGGTAGGAGTCACCGCCGCTGTCCGAGCCGTTCCCCTCCACCACCGTGGAGCATTTCCATGGCGAGCTGACCCTCCGAGACTTCCTCGTGATCCCTGACAGAGTGATGCAGGAGGTGTTGGAGGCGACGACGGCGTCCGCCACGGGGAGGGTGGGATACTCAGACCTGAGTCGCTCCAGGTCAACATGTTGCTGCTTTGGTTCGTCGTGTTTATCGACAGGAGGTGAACGCGTCTCGCTGTTCGTGTTGTTGGAGTTGCTGTTCTGCTCCGTGGGGCTTGGCAGTCCCTCCTTGATTTCCTTGCGGTTTCTGTCATCAGGTTTCTGACCTGGGTTTCCTTGAATGGGCATGAAGGCCGAGGAGGCGTTGAGCAGAGGGTAGTTGGGTCCGTTTCCCTGCTTCTCTAACAGCAGCGTGTAGCCGCTGGGCGCCGTGGGGATCGTCGTTTTACGTCCCACTGAGGTTCCCGTACAAACCTGATGCACAACCGAGTTCTTTTTTGACTTGTTGCTGTAATAATCATCAAAATCGTCCTTCAGATGTGGGTAGTAGTCCAGGATGCCCTTCTTCACCCTCTTAAACCCCAGGTGTATGATCTCCAGGAGGCTGAGGAACAGAGAGATGCAGGCGATCGCTTGCATGAACATCATGAAAATGCTTTTCTCCGTCGGTCTGGAGACGAAGCAGTCGACCACGTTGGGACATGGTTCCCGTTCACACTTGTACAGAGCGCTGAGGTTGTGTCCGTAGAGGATGAACTGACCCATCATGAAGCTGACCTCCACCACCGACCGAGTGACGATGTGAGCGACGTATGTGCAGAGCAGCGAGCCTCTGAGCGGCGCCTTGTTCAGCTTCCCCTGCTCCAGCTGCTTCATCTCCTTCTCGATCCTCCTCCTCACCTCCGTCAGCTCCACATCCACCGCCTCCAGCTCGCGACGCAGCGCCGCCTTCTTGCAGTGGCGCTCTTTCTCCAGAGCTCGCAGCTGGTAGATGGCGTGACCCATGTAGACCAGAGAGGGCGAGGACACGAAGATGACCTGCAGCACCCAGTACCTGATGAGGGAGATGGGGAACGCCTGGTCGTAGCAGACGTTACGACAACCGGGTTGATCCGTGTTACAGATGAAGTCTGACTGCTCGTCGTTCCACACGTCTTCAGCAGCGACGCCGAGCACCAACATCCGGAAGATGAAGAGGATGGTCAACCAGATCTTACCGACTATGGTGGAGTGGATGTGAACCTCCTCCAAGATCCCACCCAGGAAGTTCCAGTCTCCCATCGTTTACTTTAACAGAGCTGCAACAAGTGACGAGTCGATACTGATCAATATTTGAAGTCTCAGTTCAAAGTGACTAATTTTTAACATATAAACATAAACAAACTACCTGAAACCTGTTGAAAACATCAGTTAAACTAGAACCAATTGATTTTTTTTAATTATAAAAAGCACAATAAAAGTTTATTTAACATCCTCACGGTGCATCATACTGAAATAACATCTCGAAAGTCGAATCATTTAAATTTAAAACATTAAATAAAGACAAAGCAGCATTTAAAAAGATGGATTTGTTAACTTTAACACTTAAAAAATAGCTTTGTTTTATAACAAACAATAAGACTCCACTTAAACATCCTGTCCTGCTTCATATTTCAGATACTTTTCAGATTTAAAAGTTACTTTTCTGCCTCATTAAATGTTTTGCAAATATATTTATTATAAAACCTGCAGTTTTTAAATTAGAAGTAGTTAAATTGAGCTTGACCTGGACCAACTATGAGCAGCTATAAAGCTAAGAACAAATTAAACACGAGGAAGGTTTCTCCACTAAACAACAAGTTAAATTGTTAAATAAAAATGTTAAAACTGGAGAAACATGATCAATAAACATCACCAATAACATTAAATAGTGAAATATAAAATCAATAATTGGAATCTATGATGTTATCAACAGTAAAGAGAAGAGAAGCAGATTTAAAACTCACCGTTCATGTCGGATATGAAATGTAACCGAGGCCTTTTAGAGAAGCTGATGATGCTGACGAGTTCAGTCTGATCTCATCTTTATCTTCCTGTAAAAACCCAACTCTTCACACTGAGATGTTTTTATTAATATTATTATTATTTTTTAAAGTCTCAGCCGTCGGTGAAAACTGCAGAAAAACAAGTCATCTGTAGCGACTGTGGTCGTTCACAACTTATAGGCTGTGAAAGACAGAAAGGATCGATAGTGTTGCGGCGCTCTGTTGCCATTTCCCTCGCAGCAACGTGGATGGACTCGACTGCGCCAGGTCCGACCCGTCACTGGGGGTGAAATGAGCTGCAGCTTGTTCAATGGTTGAACCCAGAAAACCCTGGACTGGTTTGATCCTTTAGGTTGAAACTGGACGTGACTGGTGGCATGAAGAGGTGGATTTTATCAATGATGTAGCGACCAGGATGTATAGAAGCACAGTAGTGACACTTCACTACTGTGCTTCTATATGTTTTGGGAGTATCTGTACTTTACTTTCATTTTTACTTCACCACATTTCTTGTCTTAATTACATCATTTTACTCTGATACATTTTCACTGTTCAGTGATGAAAGTAAATGTGTTTTCACTCTAAGTCGACCTGTGACTGTTCAGACCATCAACACCATGTTTGAGGGTTGATGGAGGCTCCATCTTAAAGGGTGGATGATGGAGAAACTTCAAAAATATCAACATCAAACAGAAATTTACATTTAGTGACAAAAGAACAACTTTAGTTCAGACTCAAGACTTTGTCTATGAAGATTGTTGTAGCTCCATGTTTTAAAGTGCTGGATAAACTTCATAATATTCTTCTGTTTTATTAACATGTACTTGTACTTTTACTTTCATAACTTAACTACATTTAATTATAGATTAGTTGTCATAGTTCAGTACAGTAAATACTAGATACTTTAAGACTTTTGAGGATCATTCTAGTCGCTGACTTGAACTTCTACCAGTTATTTTTTGGTCGAGTGTCTGAACTTCTACTCTAGTTTAGAGACTTTCAGCTACTTTATACAACAGCTCAGACGTTTGTTCAGTCTCATGTTTTTAATCTCAGTCTTGTTGTTTGTGATTTTACTCAAACTCGCTGTTCTTTATAAATTAACTTCACTCTGACATTGTGTCCACTGGATCAATGTAACTTTTTCAACACGTTGATCGATGGGACACGTCCGATTTCATACATGGTTGCGTCGTCACCGTGAATCTAATTTCAGTTTTTCCTCGCAGCTACTGTTCCATTAAAAGGAAATCAATGATCGAGGCTGAACCGTCAGGCGGTGACGGTCTGGTTTTAGTTACAGACGACAGCGTCAAACCAAAAAAAAAAAAAAAAAACAGGCCAAACACCGTTTCCTCTTACTGAAGGTTATTCATTTATTACTCAAAATAACAAGTTTCTTCCTACTAATGACAGAAGATTAGGAGGATAAAACATGCAGTGACAAGGTTCATTCAGAGAGAAAACAAAACAAAAACGATGAGCAGTTGTGTAAACAAACACCAACGAGGAAACGTCTGCTCCTCCGCTCTGAGCTGATTGTTGGAGAAATGTTCCAATATGAAAACACCTTTGGAGGAAGGTCTACGTTTACAGAGAGCACCACAAAAATAAAAACAAAGTAATTCATGTACAGTTCAAACAACTCGTGGTTAAAGTCACCGGTCAACAAACGTTTTAACACTTTTAAAAAGGAACAAACCCGCCATCGACTGTCAACACAGACCAGAGTCTCTACGTCTTCAGGTTTGTTTCGTTTAGTTTTCTTCCTCCGGGCAGCCACAGGCTTTTATTATAGTGTAATATATATTAAAAAAACGTTCAACTTGAGGTGCCTTGAAGTTTTAATTCATCACAGTGAGTGTCACGTCTGTTGTCGTCCATGTTATGTTTATGCTCTTTAACCTGATGTTTATCCATCGACGCCTGTGGCTGCCGCGAAAGAAACCTACAGCTCAGCGGTGACGTACAAACTTTTATATGTTACAATGTGATAAAACAGAAACGTTGTCTGAAATACTGAATGTTCTTTTTTTTTTTTTGTCGTCGTCGTCGTTGCAAAAAACGGGTGCATAGGATTTAGAAAACGAAATAATCAGTAACCGTATATAAAAAAAGACAACAGATCATCTCCTGGTCAACTACCACAGAACATACAAACTGCTGACTGTGTCACGTTCCTATCAGGAAGTTGGTTTTTTTTGTTTTTGTTTTTTTTTTTTTTTTTAACCAAAAATTATGTTTTTCTTTTTATTTTATAAAAACAAGCAAAAGGACCAGCATTGTTCTTAAAATGGAGCCGCAAAAAACAAGCTTTCTACAAATGCTTCAGTGGACGTTACATTCATGTCAAAACGAACAACTCTTTTCTCGACAAATGACCAAACTCTGGTCCATCCGACAGGAGGAGGGTTAACGACGGAGGAGGAGGGCGGCCGGCTCGGACGTTAACGGCCTCCTGACTTGCGTCCGGCCCAGGACCGGGACCGAGAGCGTGAACGAGAGCGTGATCTCGAAACAGACCGGGATCTGGAGTGAGACGGGGAGTGTGCCCCTCCCACCTCCTCCTCGGTGTAGTGGGAAGTCGACGGCGGGTTGTTGACGGTTTCGCCCGGCGTCGCTGATCTGGAGCGGGACCGAGATCTGCCTCTGGACTCTCTACGAGGTCTCTGCTTGTACCTGAGGACACGCACAGATGTGGGTCACTGGGCTGAATAAATACTGGACTGACCCAGATGGAAATTAGGTTCACATGAGTGAGTCATCTTAATTTCAAGGAAAAAAAATCTTAAAACTGCCTTAACTGTTGATCTCAGTATAAAACTATTTATACATTTATGGCGTCAATAAAAAATAAACACTGTTGCATGAGTTTATAGGGGTGTTCCTGATAAAGTGGCGTCGTACCTCTCGTCCTCGCGACTCCTGCTTCGTCCTCGTCTGTACATCCGACCGCGAGATCTGAGGAAACAGGAGTCAAAGTTACTTTTTCTTTTCTTTTCCAAGACTATGAACCGTGTCGCCGGGAGTCAAACTCACTCTCGTGGACTCTCGGATCGTCTGCGGCGGCGATCGTACGACGGGCTGCGCGACCTGTATCTGTCGTAGCTGCGGCTGCGCGAGCGTCTGCGGCGGCTGTCGCGGTCGTAGTCGTCGTATCGGGAGGATCGACCCGGAGAACGTCTCTCCTTCGACTTCATCTGATTCGGTGCTGGTGACGAGAAAGTGATTCATGATTCAGACGAGAAAAAAAAAAAAGCAGCAACCTCTTGTGTTTTAAACATCCAGAACCAGGAGTGTAACTAAAACCACGACGTGCAGCAACAGTGTCACACAACATGAAAAGTGAACGTGAACTGACACGTTGATACGATTCATCTTTGTGCCAGGTTGAAATAAAAAACGACATCAAGGCTTCAACTTCAGAGGAATGTTGCAGTTCAGGCCAAATGTCAATCAGTAGCTGAAATACTAACACGTGTTGTAGCAACCGCAACAATTCAAGGCAGATGCAGCGTTTTAGTGGGAAAGAAAAGATAAAGGTGAATACTTACTCTTTCTGTCGCCTTGTGCAAACTGAATTTCAATCTGCCGGCCGCAAACCCACTTCCTGTCCAGGCTGTGAAGAGCATCTTCTGCATCGCGTACGTCCTCAAATATGCTGCGTGGTTAAGGGTTTTCTGGCGCTCGTGTTTGGTTCGGCCACACAAACGTAAACAAATGTTTCTGTCGAGCAAATGTTACACAAACTTCCCCTCGCGTAAGACTTTAATCACCTCACTCTCCCTCATCGTTAGCTCAGTAATATTCAAACATTTCATTTACTTTGTGTGGCCTGGTTTATACAGTAAAATTACGACATCATACTTTAAGATAAGTGAGAAACAACAACAAACAAACAAACAAACACGCTTTGTTGATTTTTTTTTTTCTTTTGTAGAGATAAAAGATGAAGCAAACTGTTCAAACACATCAAATCACTGTCTGAGGGATCAGGACAAGAAAGATAGAAACAAATCAAACACATTAATAAAAGTTGTTTAAATAGTTTTGATCAAAAATGAAAAGTCATCGATATCACAGGGACAGCTGATTTTGGTGTCATGTCAAATTCTTGTTTTATGTCTTTGGGAGGATACAAAATAATTCGAACTTGTTACCTTTTGCCCATGCTTGACTTTGAACTTCATCTTGATCTTTACACTCTTTAATCGACTCGGGTTTCCTGCTTGACTTTTTAACCTCTTTTTCTTTTCCCCATTCTTTGCCGCCATTTCCATCTTTGTCTCCGTTCCCTTTTCCTCTTCATGCTTTACTTTCTCTTTTCAACCTTTTCCCTCCCTCTGATCCTGAAGGTCTTTGTGTGTGACTTGTCTTTACAGCTACTCTATACAGGTCTTTGTTACTCTTTGTGGCCGGTTTCCACAACTGGATGCTTTTACATTTTCTGAAGCAATAACAAGAGAAATAGGTGTGTTAGATAATTCAATCAAATTTTGTAGAAGATAAAAAAAAAAAAACAACAGCATGTCTTCTCCTCTGCTGAAAGAATTGGTTAGCAAGAGCAGAAAAATAAAAAACACAGTTCAAACTCGTTGGGAAAGGATATTGAATGTATGCAAATCCTCTTGGTTGACGTGTATAGAAGTCAAGTGGGATGTAGACATCTACTATCGGCCCATAGCGGCCAAACTCACGCCGCAAATCCTCAGGCCTGAACACCGTAAATACAAGTATGACTCAACTGACCATCACCGTCAACTCTACCTACATCATCAACCAGTGACAGCAGCTGAGAGAACAGCTGATGTGGGAGAGAAAAGGACGTTTCACCCAAAAAAGAAAAAAAATGTCGTCTTACCTGCAGAGTGATCCACCTTGTTTGCACCGGTTATTTACTTAAGAGCTACTGACTGTTTCCAACCAGAGCTGGATATGAAAACAAATACGTGTTTTTTGTTTTTTTCTTAAAAAGCGAAAGAGGAAAAAAAAAAAAGGACCACACACTGATCTGGACGTTGAATAAACAATGTGTGAATTCTGCTTTATTCAATTTAGTCGATGATGATCCTGGAAACAGTGTTTCTGCCTCGTTAAACGAGTTTCTTGGATCAATTCTGAGCCGCGGTTTATGTAACACTGGGATTGATTTTGTTAAACTGAATAAAAACGAGAGATCGGATGTGACTTTTATCCAGCTGTGGTCACAGATAATTGGAGCAGTTTTATTCTGCATCGCTTTTATTGTGCGTTGTGTTTTTCTTTTTTCGGTGAAACATCCTTTAACAGAGACAAACACTTTTTTTTTTTTTTTTTTTTTTGGTTAACATGCAATTAGATGTAAAAACTCATTCACAAATCCCAAAAATGACATCAGCACAAACAGAACTGTTGCTCTAATAAATGTACATTAATATCAAACAGAAAACAGAGTAAAACTACAAATGAAAGGTTCAGTGTTTAGGGTTTAGTAACATCCAGTTGTGAAGCTTAAAACAAACGACTCACTCTTGACGTCGATATAAACGTTAATTAAAATAATAACAAGGATATTCTTAGTTTCGGTTGATTATTTAATAATTAATAATAAAACCATCATAAATCCTAAACACTGGACCTTTAAAATTAGCACTAACATGTTTTTCATCCATATTACAATAAGTTAAAACAACTGTAGGAAGTAGTGATAAAAAAAAAAAAATATTAGTCAACTTCATCTCGTTTAAAACTTAATAAAACAGTGTTAATGTTCCTAAATCTGACTAAAATGCAACAAATGTTGGTATATGTTAATCTTAACTTAATACAACTGGACTAAAGCTGTTTTTCTTGCTAATTTAACTAGATCATATATTATATTTTGATATATTTTCACCAGTTTTATTGTGTTGCCACAGTTTTATTTTAACTTGATCAATAGTGGTGATTTTTTGGAGGATTAATGTGACTCTTAAACAAACTTTAGAGGTTTTACTTTGCGGATTCAGACCAGAAATACTAATATTAAAATCAAAAAAGAAACTATATCTATATGAGTTAAGGCAACACACGTGTTTTTACAACATTTTTTAAACGCTACGTGGAAATTTACCCACAAAACAACATTAAAACTGAATAAAACGTGTAATTATCATAACGGTGTTTAATCCAACATTGTTTGTGTTTGTTAGTGATGAAATACAACTATTTACGTCCCGTTTTTTTTTTAAGTTTTTAACTTGAAACTCACCAAAAAACATCCACTTCAAACACATTATTGAGATGCTAACGTGTTAGCTTAATTATCGATGAACAAGAAAATGCAACACGATCCCAATTCAAACAAAGAGACGTTACCGACACAAATAAAAGTTATAACAAATGAATATTAATGTGATTATAGTTCATTTAGTTTGAGTAAATATGAGATAAATGTGAGATAAATACGCTGCACTGCGTTTTAACTTCAGGCTAACGGTAGCCGCTAAGCTAACTCAGCTAAGCTCCGCAGCCGTTAACAGAGGAGTTAGTTAATGTTAGTTTATTCATGACCCGAGGCTCTAAAAGCGTCTGTGTGCGGACTCACCTGGACTCATCGGCGATGTTTCTCACAAACAAAGACGTGTTTGGAGGCCTCATGTATCTGGCCATACAGTTTTACACACTCCGCACGAGAAAAAAAACGTTGGCAACACAAGACCAACGACGAGACAATGCACAGCGCATGCGCACTTAGAAGGCGCGTTTTATTTCTTCTTCGCCGAATAAAATGGTGGTACTTAAAAAATACAACAGCGCCCCCTGTCGGTTTTACCCTCGATCTGCATCACCACCACAGACAAAATACAAACTAAAAACTATAAATAAAAGCAAAACAAATATTATTCACAAAAAATAGAAACAAAACAACTATAGAAGTAATAAATGAATAAATAAATGAATGAAAATAATAACAAAGAGCAACAAAATGACTTAAAACAGAAATAAATGCAAAAACTACACATCTTTGTCCAGCAGATATTATCAGTGAATAAAAGAAGACACATGTTGGTTTATTTAAAACAATTCAAATTTACTCATAAACATATTTAACTTTATTTATTATTCATTTCCAAACAGCCCTTTATGAAGCTTGAAGCTGAGCAGATTTTACATCAGACTCGTTTACTTTTGCTGATGAAAGTTACAGAGCCAGCAGTGACGGTCTGGAAGAGACAAAAAATATTCAAAACGTCACAATCGGTGTTTTATTCTTGTACTGAATCCTTCGTCTTTATAAAATTTATTTTTTAACAAAAAAAGGAAAAGAAACTGACCTCGATCAATTCGTCGCCTTGGATCTCTCGGACTGAGGTGAACTTGTCGTTCTGTGTGATCAGTTTCCCGTTCTCCTCTCTGACGGTGCACTGGATGAAACAGAACATAACACATGCTAATAAAGAGCGTTTAAACTATATTTATTATACACAAACCCTGAATAAACAAAACTTTGTAACAAAACGTTACAAAGTTACAATGTTACAATGTTTCAACACTCAAAAAAATTGAAAATACTATAAAGAATTACGTTTTTATTGTATAAAATCACCTGAAACTTTCCTTTTGTTATTGTACATATTTATATATTTGTACACAGAGAGCAGTTTGTCTTCCACATTTTCCGCCATCTTGTTTCTACAGTAGCCCAGAGAGGACAACCCAAACACTGGCTCTAGAGAGAATTTTTTTACATTTTGTTTTGTCACCTGAAAGTCTCAGTAGATTTTCTAACATGTTGAGAGAACGACCTCTAGATGCCACTAAATCCACAAAACACAACCATCCTTTAAAACAGTTTCAAACTAGTTTCAGATTTGCTGCAGTGACACTTTTTAGGCTTAAAAAAAAGGACAGTTTCTGTCTTGACTTACCTTAAACTTCCTGCCGTCCACTGTCATCACCTCCGACTCTTTTCCGATGGTGAACGAGTGAACTTTGGTGCAGGCGGGAGTCTTCAACGTGTAGGTGAAGTCTTTGTCCTTCTGCTCGATCACTATCACCGGTTTGACCTCCTTGCGCATCTTGATCACCATCTCTGGTGCTCCTTAATTGTAAAAATGAAATAAATTCATTTGAAAAAGGTGCATAAACGATGAAATCATTTAAATATGAAAACGTCCTTACCGACTTCTTTCAGGAACTCGTCCAGATTCTCCTCAGAATAAACTTTCCAGGTGCCATTAAAGTCCATGCCTTGTGCTTGTGCTGCTTGCCTGAGGATGTTTGTTGTTCTTGTTGTCATTGTCCCATCACACGTTGCTGGTTGGCATGTTGGGGACTTCAAACTCCCTGTTATTTAGACTGAAATTTCCAATGAGACCCACAAGAGGTGGAACTTTCTATTGTTTCTCATCCACAGACCGTGGTGTAACATCTTTGAAGAGAAGTTCACCTGAACAGATCATTAATTGTTGCCTAAAGACAGTTATACGTGTGATTTACATTCCTTTTTTTTTTCTTTCTACCAAGCTGAATTTAAAGTGATGGTCCTCAGTAACATGAACCCAGAGTCTATTTCACCATCAACACGAGTCAAACTCCCCCTCAAGAGATATTTTACGTTGGTTGAAGTAATATTGACTTTGACCGTCTTTTGTTTTCACAACCAAATAGTTAACAATGAAAGTAAATGGGGCAGTCAGCCAAACGTATCTAAACTGTCATTTTTTAACCACTAATAAAGATCAAAATATCACTTCACTTCAGCAGTAGCATGAATAGGGTCCCTACACATAAACTGAAGGTCTGATAACTTAGTAAGTGAACTGAGAGTTTATTAAAAACACTGTTTTACAAGACTTACCCAACGTCTTGTTTCATAACAACTGGTTATGAAGGATGTTCCACATCAGCAGATTCATCATTTTCATGAACAACCGATGTGTCCGTGAAGAGCAGAAAAATATGGATCTGCTGATTTGAACCACCCTCTTCACTAGTTGTTATGAAAAGTGGTTAAAAATGACCATTTAGATATGTTTGGCTGACTGCCCCATTTACTTTCATTGTTAACTATTTGGTTGTGAAAACAAAAGACGGTCAAACTGGATATTTACTCATCCAACGTAAAATATCTCTTGAGGGGGAGTTTGTATTCATGGTGAAATAGACTCTGGGTTCAAATTACTCTGGACCGTCACTTTAACTCATGTTAACACTTTACAGTTGTATGTCTCCACTGACAGATTGAAGCAATTTGTGTTTTAATTCATGATTAATCACCAAAAACGTGTCACAGAGACATTTGACCAGTTTATTTTTGAGTCTGTGTGATAGTTTCTGCAAAATGTGCAGTTTTGAGACACAGTGAGATTGACCTTCGACCTTTAGCCACTAAATTTATATGACTTTAAATGAGTCCAAATGAGCGATTGTTCAAGCCATCTTTGAGATATCACACATCATAAACATATAACAACTCATTCACATTATGACAAACTTTTATTTATTTATTTATTTTTTTTGAATGGAATTAAAGCTTTTTTTTGACACATATTGACTTCAACACATTTCTTTTTCAAAATATAAAAACACTTCAACTGGCAAACACACACATACATACACACAAAAAGACAAACAAAAAGAAAACAAACATCTTAAGGCAAACATGTGCAGGTAGCGGCTGAAGCTTCAGTGCAGCAGTGAAAGTTGATTCAGTCTCTTTAACCTTCAAATAAAACGTCTGGAAGCGCAGGAACAAGAGCATGAAACATTAAAACATTAACACCCTGTTTGTCCACAAACTTCATCACCGGGGGAATGTTACTGAAGCTTTGGCAGTAAAAACAAAAACGTTTTAGCTCATGAATGTTACAACATACAACATTACGAACAGATCACAGTGGAGCACGTGTTGTTGAACAGAGACGCTTGGTTTCTTTTCCTCTAACGCTGCAGGTCCCTGAGAAAAAACACTGAGCGGCAGCAACAGTTTGTGAAAAAAAAAAAACAGAAAACACCAAGAGGTTAAATCCCTCGTTTAGTATCTTACACGTCATAACAGAACCAGGCAAGTGACAGTTTTGATATCGGAGCGTTTGGAAAATTAAAGTGATATATTGAACATAAACACAGAGACAGTCAGTAGATACAGCAACGCTGCTTTGAGCTAAATGCTAATATCAGGGTGTTAGCGTGCTAACGCTAGTCATTATGTCATTATCTTAGATTAGCATGTTAGCGCGCTAACACAAGCTAATTAGCACGAAAGCCGAAGCTGACAGGATATGTGACTAATTTTTTCAGGTATATGATTATAAATGAATCAAATTGAAACAGAAAATATTAAGTCAAATATTGTTGTTGTTTTTTTTTTTGTTTTTTTTTGACATTTCACAAAAAAAAAAAAGCCTCAAATGGATTCATGCAGGATTCAACCTCTGGGGACCAGGGACCAGGACCAGGACCAGGACCAGGACCAGGACCAGGACCAGGACCAGGACCAGGACCAGGACTCTAAATAACCAGGCAAGTGACAATTTAAATATCTTAGAGTTTGGAAAATGAAATATTGATCTATTGAACATAAACACGTTAAAACATTTGACCAAGATAGTCGTGTGTAGATACAGCGACGCTTTGATGAATGAATGAATGAGCGCGCTAACATTAGCTAATTAGCACGACGGGATATGTGATTAATTTTTGCAGGTATTTGAACATAAAATGGTCAAACTGAAACAGAAATAATAAGTTAAATGTTGTTTTTGTGACATTTAAACATCAGAGGATGAAAAACAAACTGTAGGATTCATCATCTGGGGACCAGGACCAGGACCAGGACCAGGACTAGGACCAGGACCAGGACTCTAAATAAATCAAAAATAAAAACGTTATGAATTCTTGTTGCTTTTCATTTGTGATTTTGCTTTTCAGATTGTGCTTTGAGAGTTAAACTCCACTCGTCTGGTGTTTAACAGTTTGTTAAAACAAGCGCTCTGTATATATTTATTTATTATTATTATTTTTTAAATCGGCCATTCAGTCATGTGCTTTGGTAACAAGTATGATGGTATGAAAAAATCATACCAGGTGAATAAAATAAAGTACAAATAACAAACAGACAAAAATAATCACGACACGACATAAAAAATAATTCTGAATTATAAATATCAAGCTTCTCTACGACTTCGATTCCATCTGGGATCTTCGCGTGTTCAAGTACTGTGAGTTCGAGCTTCATTAAGGCAGGAAGAAGGAGCTGCCGCCGTCCTCGTCTTTGTTTGGACCCGGGTCACTAAGGCAGCGCAACAGTTTCTGTTGCTCCTCCTGGTCCTCGTCCGACGGTTTCGCCCTCGACTCGCCGGCGTCTCTAGCCGCCGCCGAGCTGCTGTGATTGGTCCTCTGGGGCGACTCCTTCAACACACTGATGGCGTCAGGAGGACTCGGATGAGGCGTTCGGCCTCTGGGGCTCTCGCTGTCGTCGTAAGTGAAAACCTGGTGCTCTGGAAAATAAACACGTTAGATGAGAACGAGATCTGTGAGTCACGATGTCATTATTGTGTTTATCATCAACAGTCGTGGAAAAATATTCACATCATTTTGCAATTAATTCCTACTGAAGAAAAGATGTGTCTCAGAGTTCCTATTTTTCAGAAAATTATTATTATATTATATTAGATTATTAGTACTGATGTATTATTTGATTTGGAAGTTTAAATGATTTTAAAATGAAGTCTTTTATTCCCAAAAGTTTAGAACAAAGACAAAAGTAGTTCTGTTAAATACATTTTATATCTGTTATATATCATATATAATCATATTTATATAAATCTACATCTAGATTTCATCATCTGGCCTCAATCAGTTTTTAATTTTTATTTTATTTTTCTATTAAAGCTATATGACAAGTTTAGAGGGAAAATTTGAGAATGTTTTATTTTAAAAGCTGCTCATAAAGTGCGTTTTTATATATTTTTCATGTTTTTAACTGAAGAGAAATCAGTGGCAGCATCTGTCTGATAAATGTAGTAAAAACACTGTAGATTAGAAGTTTAAAATTCTACATAAAAATCACCTTTTACAGTGATAATAATCACTTATATTTACTACATTTACTGATTAATGAATGATAATAATGTGTCTTACGTTCAAGTTTTGTCAAATATGATAAATCTGAAGCATCTTTATTTTTTTTTTAGTGATCAATCAGTTGAAGCTGATAAAAAATTAGCATCTCAGCGCCACCTAGTGGCCAAACTATGTAGCAGCAGCAGTGTTTAGTTATTTAACACAAATACAAATTGATTTACAGATGAATGAATCATTGCAAAACCAAAACATTGACCGACCTGGTTCAAAACAGACTTTTCTCACCGTCGGCGTCTCCTGACTTTTTGCAGGAACCGTGAGGTAGTGACTCATCTGATGAAGAGATAAAACAACATGTTCGTATATATATATATATATATATATATATATATATATATATATATATATATATATATATATATATATATATATATATATTTTATTTCATCTTTGATTGAATTCAACAAACAAACTGTTGACTGATGTTAAAACTCACCCTCCTCTCCATCTCCACTCGCTGCTTCCTAAAGCGAATCTCACTCACGTTGTCCTCGAACGGGTCGATCATCAGGTCGTGTCTGCTGTAGGAGCGAAGCTGAGGAGAAGAACAAAAAAAATGATGAGAGCATCAGAAAATGTTGACGTCTGGTCTGGACGCAGCCGATATAAACTCGTGTTTACCCTCTGTCTGGTCTTCTGCAGGTTTGCTCTCAGGATCTTTCTGATCTCCTCCTCACGGCTCTTGGAGATGCTGGGAATCGCCCGTCGTTTGGACGGACCCTTCGGCTGAATGTTCCTGCAGGGAAACGCTCAGTGGGTCAGAAATAGGAAGATTATTTGTAAATTTATCAATAAAAACAAGCGGTGCTTACTGCATGGAGACGGAGGACACGAGGGCGGGCAGCTTGGCTGAGCTGCCGCTCTCCACCAGCATCATCGCCTGTTTCATCTCCATCTTGTTGTAGAAGGAGATGAGCTGAGGTTCGGTGGAGCGGTCGCCAGCGATCAACCACCTCTTCACGTACGCTTTGTTGAAGCGGTTTAACCTGGACACAGCAGAGGAATCAGTGATTAGAGAAAAAAAAAAAAAATCAACCCAACATCAAAACAACAGTGACATGTTTAGAGCATCGTACTTGTCTTTCCAGTGGTGGTGTCCATAATGACCACAGATGTCTTCAATTCCTGTGAGGAGATGATCCAAGAACTGGAAAATAATGATTTTGACAAATTATTAAAATAAGTTTTTACTAAAACAACCTTTAAACTATAAGATTTCCTTAAAGGGTTTGAAAATCTTCATAAAATAGAGGAATGTCTATCAGATAACAGGGAAAATTAACAAACATTCATTGGTAAAAAAAAGGAGAATTACTGTTAAAATGATTTTCTGTAATTCACCAACTACAAGAAACTTATTTCCAACCAGTTCAGTTAATGAGATAATGAATTCTTAAAGTGATGATACGGTGTATTTTGAACCCAAATAGCTAACAATGAAAGTAAGTGGGACAGTCAACCAAACATATCTCTACTGGTGATGAAGGGTGTTCCAGATCAGCAGATTCATCATTTTCTCGCTCTGCACGAACAAATGTGCTGGTCATGAAAATGATGAATCTGCTGATGTGGAACATCCTTCATCACCAGTTGTTATAAAACCAGACGTTGGGTAAGTCTTGTAAAACAGTGTTTTTAATAAACTCTCAGTTCACTTACTAAGTTATCAGTACTTCAGTTTATGTGTAGGGACCCTATTCATGCTACTGCTGAAGTGAAGTGATATTTTGAGCTTTATTAGTGGTTAAAAAATGACAATTTAGATACGTTTGGCTGACTGCCCCATTTACTTTCATTGTTAACTATTTGGTTGTGAAAACAAAAGACGGTCAAACTGGATATTACTTTAACCAATGTAAAAAATATCTCTTGAGGGGGAGTTTGACTCGTATTCGTGGTGAAATAGACTCTAAGTTAAAATTAATTATTTAAAAAAATAAATCACAGTGACCTTTGATCTTTGCACAAGATCCTAAAAAGATCCAGTTGCTGCTTTAAAACACTTTGTAGTCGACAACAATCATGTGACGTGAAATAAGACAAAAATTAAACCATTAAAACCAGATTATTAAAAGTTTTCTAACAGTTGTGCTTCAGGTTCAGGGTCAGATTTCTCTTTGTGACACCAATGATGTAAAATTAAAAACCTTGTCCACTAATAATTGCTGTGAAACTTTAAAAAGCTGTAAATGTTTCTCCGTTAACTTGTGGCGGCAGCGGATCATCGACTCTCACCTGAGTGTGAATCTCCTCGTTTATTGATCCTTTACTCTCCTTCTTCTTCTTCACGGCAAGAAGCTCCACCAGAGGTCTGATCGTCATCCCCTGAAGACACAGACGCAAAAAACCTCATCACAAGATCAGAGCGTAATATTTAATTCATAATAAAGCCACTAGAGGGCAGCAGACACCATGGACTACTTTATATGGACGACAAAACGTGACGAAGAATATTTTGACTCGTTTCTACATGAATCACTTATTTAACTTACTTTTATTGATTAATCTATTAATATATTTAATGTTTTTTATGTTTGACTTATTATGCATAATTGCATCAAAGTAAGAATTTTATTCTTCAAAATAAAAGCATGTGTCCAAAAAAAAATACCCAGATGTTTAATGACTCGAAGTCTTTCTCTCACCTGTACGAACACGGTGAAGAAGATGACGGTGATGATGGCGGTGAGGAACAATTCCTTCTTCTTAATGGTCAACAAGGCGCCCAACGAGAAGGCGATGGCGCCTCGCAGGCCACCGTAGGCCACGATGAACTGGTCCTTCTTGGTCAACTTCACGATACGGAATTTATTGATGATGGACGTGAGGCCGATGACGCCTGAGACACAATGAAATCATCAAATCATTGGTTAAGTTTATATTTGATTAAAAAAAAAAAAAGAATAAAATTGTTTCGTTTGTGTCGATTTATTCGTTCTGACCGAGGACTCGTGACACCAAACACAGGACGACGGTGAAAACGACGAAGGTCCAGTTCCAGGCGTGAGGCCCCGCCACCGTGGAAACGCCGAGGAAGATGAAGATGAGCGTCTCGCTCACGCTGCTCCACATCTTCAGGAAGTATTTGATGGTGGTGTAGGACTTGTGGGAAATGTTGGCTTCAACGTACGGACGCATGATCACGCCGCACGCTATCAACCTGTTCGACATGAGAACAAAATATTAAGTACAGTGTTGCTTCCTGAAACGTTCGAGTTTGAACGAACAACAAACGCGATGACGAACAAACTTACGACATGATCCCCGACAGGTGGAAGACCTCGGCGGAGAGATACGCCATGTAGCTGTAGAGGAAAACAAACAGCGGCTCGATGACTCGGGTGTGAGAGGTGAACCGGGAGGTGAAGGCGCCCAAGATGCCGTACAAGGCGCCGACCAAGATCCCGCCGAGAGAAACGACGAGGAAACAGACGACGCCGAGGAAAGCGTTGACCACGGTCACGGTGCCTTCGTGAGAGAACTCTTCAAACAGATGATAGAGAACCTGAGGAGACAGAAATAGTTGAGATTTTCTCTCTCATCCTGATGAAGGTTGATCTTTCTGCTCTCGTGTCTCTAATGGACTTTGTAAATTGTTCGTAAAAAGAGCTCCATCAATAAATGATGGCGCTGCGGTCGGAGCGGTGAGTGCTTTTTAGATTATTGATTTGTTCTGGTGGAAAATATGAAACTGAACCTCAGACTCTTTCTCACAGAGATGAACCACAGAAACCAGCTACTGTTGTTTTGAGAAACTGATGAAGCAAAGTTAGAAAGAAGAGATTGAATGTAAATCTTCTAAAAATAACTTATGGACGTCACTTTATAGTCAATTCATATAACGCAAAAAAAATTAAAAAATATATATAAATATATATGTACAGAAAACATTAAATAGAAGCATCACAATAAAATAGAAATAAATCAAAAAATAAAGTAAAATAAAACAAAAATAAAACAAAGTTAAATAAATATTTAACTTTAACTTCTAACAACAATCATTGAATTGTGTTTTTCTTTGAGTTTATGATCTGAAACTGAAGGAGGAGAAATGAAACTAATGAATCATAACAGTTCAACATCAGGACCAACATTTCCTGGACAATATAATGTAATTGATGTAGTAAATTATCTTATTTTATGTGAAGAAACTGTTCAGTCTCATTGATTTCTAAGAGGAAAACCCTCATAGAAATACAGATGTTGGACAGATGCAGATGTTACACGTCTCATCCAGCTTGGGAATAGTTATATAAATACTAGAGCTGTCAAATGATTAAAATCTTTAATCTGATAAATCAAACGGTAGGCTGTGGATTAATTATGATTAATCCATCCATCTTCTTCTTTATCCTGCACTTCCTGCTTTATCCTGCACTCAGGTTCACTTAGAGTTAGGGGGGTGGGGGGTGGGGGGGGTGTTCATCCTGGACAAATCGCCAGCTTGTCGACATATGGAGACAAACAACCCTTCACACTCGTATTAAGACGTTGGTTTAAACTGCTCTGACGAACAGTTTTATCAGCTTCACGTTTCTGTTTCCCTTCAGATGAAAGTTATCAGGTGCATCTCTTTGGGATCATATGCAAATAAAATAAAAGATATTAATACATATATAATATAAATAGCACACATGCAAAATGTGTTGTTTCTGAGAAATGCACGACATCTAACACACACACACACACACACACACACACACACACACTCTCTGTCAGTCTCTGCAGAGACCGAGCAGATGTGAATTAATAGAAAACTGATTCATTACTGTTCATTTAGATGTTGAGACAAATGTTCAGACAATAAAATTATTCTGACAGTGAAACTGAAAACTCATGATTTATGTTTGTCAACGTGTCAGTGGACGAACATGATGTGGATTAAATGTTCACATCATCAGTTTCGTTTCACATTGTTTATTTTCCAGATAATAAACTCGAATAAAACGCATCAATTCAACAAACACACGTGTGTCAAAGTAAAAGCAGCAAGTTTCATTAAAAGTAAAAAAAAACGTCGACTTCAGACGATTAGTTGAGAAACTAAACCTTCATTTTATTTATTTGAATAATAGTTTGATGTCATTTCTATGTTTCAGCATCTTAGTTTTTCTTCTCCAACTAACTTTTAACGTTTAGCGTCTTTAAATCTAAATCTGCTTGGTTGCACAAAATAAGGAAAATAGTTTTTTAGATCAACTGATTCACTAATGATTTTTGTTAAATATAATTTTTAAATTTAGTCACAATTTTTTTCATTATAACAGTTCAAGTTCAAGTTTAAACTGAAGTTTTGTGAGATAATTAATGTGATTTTTAATTTTTTTTGTTTTATTGGTGAATTTTGTCAAACTCAAACAAACTCACAGACGTCTGAAACATGGAAAAATGTTGAAAACTGTTGCTTCTCTCTTTAACATGTTGTATTTGTCTGGTTTGTGATCTTATATTGTGTAAAATCTTCCTCCAGTTGTCAGATAAATAAAAAAGAAGCGTCGTATCTCCAGTGTTTCGTGTCACTCACCACGGTGACGGCGTCGTTGAGCAGCGACTCCCCGAACACGAGGATGTGCAGCAGCTCGTTGATGTGGATTTCCTCGAACACGGCCAGGACGGCGACCGGGTCCACGGCCGAGACGATGGTTCCGAACAGGAGGCAGGACAGCAGGTCCACGTCTCCGAGCTGAGCCGCGTCGATCTGACACACGCCGTACATCATCCCGCCGATGAAGAAGGCGTTCCACAGCGTCCCCACCACCGCGAACACCAGGATGGTTCCCATGTTCTCGGTGAACGGCCGGATGGGCAGGAAGTAGCCGGCGTCGAGGATGATGGGAGGCAGCAGGTAGAGGAAGAAGAGTTTGGAGTCGAGGACGGGAGCGTCTTCTCCGATCGCTTTGATGAGGCCGCCGACGAGCAGACCGACGACGATGAGCAGGCAGCTCTCTGGGACGACGTGGGAAACTCTGGGAATGATGTGAAAACCTGCAGAGACACAGATTTTATTCATATTTACTGTTTAAAAACACGTTTCACATATTTAACTTCTGAATCTGATCAATTAACCTGCACATTATTTAAAAAATAGCAAAATATATCCAAGGTAACGTTCATTAATGTTTGGTTTTTTGATCACAATTAAATGGATACAGCAAACAAATGTTATTGTTGCTTTTAAAATTAAATTAAATTAAAAAAAAATATATTCACCATATTAAAAAATAATGTTGTTTAATAAATAAAATAAATGTAAATCAAACAAGAAATAATGAAATAATGTTTCATTCAATAACAATAAAATAGCAAAAAATAATGTTTTTAAAAATGTAAATTATTTTATAAATATAATTAATATTAATTGATTAAAATGATTGTTATTATGTAAATATAGTATATAAAATAATAACATAAATAAACTATTAATTGGTTCATTGACTTTGACACTGAAAGAAAAAAAAAGAAAAAAATTCTTCACTTTTTATAAAAAAATAAGAATAAAACCTGCTCATGAGGTTGTTTTTCTACTTAAACTGAACGATATATAAATGAATTACATGATTATTTCAGAATAGAGATTTTTTTTTAGCCGTTTTCTTGTTTTAAAGTTACATGAATCATCATCATCTGCATCATTTATGTCTCAGGTTCTAGGTTTGTTTTTTTGTCCATGATGATGTAATTTATATATGTAAAGATATGATATTTTCTGACAAGTTTGTACATTTATTGGTCATTTATGATGCATGTAAACTCCTGAGTTAGTTATTTTAAGTATTATACCATAGAATTCTCATAAAAACTTAATTACACGTCATTTCAAATGTGCTGATTTCCTTCTCCACATCTCACATATATGTTTCTGATTTTATCATCATTTTTTTTTTTTTTTCCGTAGAAGACGTTCTAGATATAATCACAGGAAAAGATCAGCTCTGTGGTAAATGACTAAACAGCTTCCTCCTCTTCAGCTTCCCAGAAATCATGTTGAGGCTGATTGTTAAACGCCGTCTCTCTGCAGAGCTGCAGCCTCTCGATCATGTGACTGAACGAGGTCCAGGCTGCTCTGCTGCAAAACAAAACGTTCTCCACGACGTTTCATGCAGTCACGCTCAGTCTCAGTGGTCTTGTGTGTACCCCCCACCCCTCCCTCCACCTCCTCTCTCCACTCTTGACTCTGCACACTGAGACCTTTTGTTATCAAACGGTGCATTTGGACAGAAAGTCGGACCGGCCCCTCGGACACAACAGCTGAACGAACAGATAAGATGTCAGAGAGCTTCACTCTGCTTAGTCAGCCAACGACAAACAGCACGAGAGACTCCTGCACCGTTTTTTTTCTGATCATATCACCAACTTTAACCAAAGAGTTAAAATCATTCATATCGTCTCTGAAGCTGCTTCTAAAAGCCAGAAGCTCGTAAGCAACAGATGAATTATTATAAATATCCTTCTTGATCCTTTGACATTTGTCTGGACGATGAACAGCTGCAGCAACAGATGATCCTCGTCTTTAACGACGGAACGGCTCATTATCTCATCATTGTTTCTACTTTAACCATCGGTCTGTGTCTGTGAGTCAGTGTCACAGAGTTTCAAACAACAAACTGGGACATTTCTGTCAAAATG
Organism: Polydactylus sextarius; assembly: GCA_016801845.1. Lineage (NCBI taxonomy): Eukaryota > Metazoa > Chordata > Actinopteri > Polynemidae > Polydactylus > Polydactylus sextarius. The sequence goes on from CM028927.1 coordinate 17,574,733, forward strand.
AATTCATAACAACAGTCTTATATGTCACTGAATGCAGCCTCACGGGGCCACGACCTTCTGTCTTTTTTGAGCCGGTCCCAAGTGCGGATACACGCAGGGGATCGCATCAGTAAGAGCATCCAATGTAAAACTATACCAGATAAATAAAATGCAAATCAATCCTGTGAATGATTCACTGAAGGAAACATCTGTACGGAACAGAAGAATATCTTATATGTTATTGATTATACACCATGTTGTGTACCTAATAAACTGACCTCTGGTGTGTATAACATCATATCACGTTACCTGTAAGTTTTCAAACATCTGCTGAGATTTTACTGACAGGAAACCAGATCTAAACTCTTATATTAATGCATATATAATAATAATAAAAAGTTTTTATAATTTAAAATCAACAAATAAAACTTTTGTGGCTCCAGGGGGCGCTGTGTAACTGCCTCAAGTGATGTCACCTGAGTCGGTGTTGACCTGAGTCTGAAAACTCCTGAGCACCTGAGCTGTTGCCGTTCCAGCTGAATTGTGGGTGATGTAGGATGATAATACTTATTTTGATCTATTTTAACATCATTATAAATGTGACAATGTTGATGATTAATCTGATCTGATTAATCTGCTGAAGGAAACAAACTAATTTTGCTGCAATTAATGATTATTTTCATGATAAATTGATCATTTATGATTCTATATTTGGTGTCAAATACGTTTTTTTCTGACAATTTGCCCAAAATAATTCACATATTCTCACATTTGACAGAAATAATGATGATTATACGAAAATCCATTGACTTTTCCTGAACATTTATTCATTGTATTTATACAAATATAAATACTATTAAATATAAATAATGGTTTATGATGATGATGTGGCCTCTGGTTGAAGCTGATGTGATTTGAGTTCGTGTCACTCACCAAGTTTCATGAGCAGAGCGAGGAGGATCCACAGGGAGATCTCAAACGGTTTCCTGACGTGGTCGTAGTTGAAGGAGAGGACGGGGAAAGCCTTCTTCTCATGACCGGTGGAGTTAGTTTTAATGTGGGTCGGGTTCCCCTGTTTCCCCGAAACCACATCGTCATGACTCGCGGAGGCGACGGAGACGAGAACGAGCAAGAAAACGCACAAAAACCGCGTGAGAAGCGACGCGGAGCCGGGACCCCGGGCGGGACGAAGACGCAGCACAGCCATGTTTTTATCAGATGATTTCACGACTCAGCTGATCCTAATCCTGATCCTCGGTCCAGATCCTGATCCGGATCCAGATCGTGCTGAGCACTAAATCCGATGAAGATGAAGATGATGAGGATAAGACGAGCAGAGAGTGTGGTGCGCCGCGGAGGAGCGCGCACTTTTACGCGCAAAATCTCCAGGCATCTCAAAATTACGCACAGTTTTTAAAAGAACCGGCAGCGGTTTTTGATGCTGAAAAAAGCTCGTGACATCAGTGGATAATGATTTAAAAATAAATAAGTCTTCTTCTCTGTCTCTTTTCCTCCTGGTGTCTGTTTTTCTCCCGGTGTTGCTGCCGCTGCCGCTGCGGTTGTTGTTGTTGTTGTTGTTGTTGTCTGGTTCATCCAGATCCGTTTTCTTTTCTAACGTGACAGAAAACTCACGTCAAGTCTGAACCTCTGATGAAAAAATCTCTCCCACTTTCACTGCGCCTTTTCCTCTTTTCACTCCAGCAACAGGCGGCTCAACCTGAGATACAGCGACACCTGCTGGAGGGAGGACTCAGTACAGCTGGTTAGATTCACGTCGAGTGTTTTTCACAGAAATATTTCTTCATCGTTAATACTCAAGTTATATACAAGTATCTTAAAAAACAGGTTGTAACAGATTAAACAAAGCATCTGTGATAAATGATGGTAATAATAATTATTATAACAATAAAAATTTATTTTTTTATTCTCTCACACTCAAATCTGAGCCTCAAACATATCAACGTGTTACCAAACAACATCATGTTTAAGCAAAAAATAATAAAATACACATTTTCTTGTTTCTGTTTCTTAAATGTCTTTATCCTAAATTGCAATGAACTAAACGTTTCTGATGTTTGAACATTTTAAGACGTCACCTCAGGCTCATTTATGATTGATTAATTAAAAAAGATCCAATTAATCAACAATGTCAGCTGTCCTGTATCGTCTATATGACATATGTTTTGTATAAAATCAATGTGAGAGGTTGTTTTTTTTAATCATTTCAGTAATTTCCTAAGCAGAAATATATAAAATAAATCCCCAAAATGTTCAGATATATTCTATAATATTCTGTTTTTCTGCATTTTAAGTCGTAACATCAGGATGTTTTGACATTTTCTCACTATTTGTTTTTAACATTTCATGTTTTTTTTCAGTTTAATTCAATTCAGTTTTATTTATGCAGCGCCAGATCATAAAAACATTTATCTTAAAGTACTTTACATACTGGGGTGAGATAAAGACAGAGAAAAGAGAAAGAGAACAGACGAGAAAGGGAGGAGAGGAGGACGGGGGAGAGAGAAAAGGAGGGAGACCAGGAAGAAACAGTAGAGTCTATATGTTTACAAGTAGTTTTTAAAGCAAATGTATCATTACAATTAACATTACAGGGACAGAGAGAAGAGGTGCAGCGTATCAGATTTCCTGCTGTAGTTTATTTAAATCTACAAACTGACACAGAAGAGAAACGAAAGACAGAGTCAGTTTCTCCACAGACGACACATTAACGTCATTAATTTCCAACGGGCATCATTTCCTTTATTACATTTCATTTTAATTGTCTGAATCCAGAGACAGTTTCTGTCTCCGGACTGAAACTCTTCGTCTTGTCGTCTGTGAAACTAACGACATTTAAAATCACTTTTCCTCGACTCGTTGAGCAGACGACCTCCGCTCTCACTGCGATGACCTGATACGACTCCATTCACGGCCTCATTCACACCGAGCGAAATATTATTTCTGAAATAGCTTCTGGTGTTTGACTTCAGTATAAACAAAGCGTCTGTCTCCTGTCGACGTCCAGCAGAGAAGAATTAGTAAAAACAACAACTGTGGTCGTTTCTCACAGAGTAAAAGCTTCTCGTGTTGCTTCTGTTTCATCAAAATTGGCTGATAAAACATAAATATAGATGTTTGTTTTTGTTCTAATGTGTATTTATTCCTTTAAAGTGGCATTTAAAATAATTCTAGCACTCAAACAGTTTATTTTCACACCGATCAACTACACAAGATCATCATTATTTTTCTTTTAGCTTCATTTTTGGAAGGATATTTGACTTTACAACAACTAAATAATCCGCTACATGGGATTTAAATCTGACAGGAGCAACAAGATGTAACCGAAGTGGTAAAGCTTTAAGCTGTAAAACCAAAAAACAAGCTTAAAGTCACCAAAATGTAATAAAGATATTTTGTTATGCGTCACATTAAATTGTCATTTTTCAGATAGATAAATTAGAACAAGACAGTCAGACAAAGTGTTGAACTGTATCTCAGTCTCTGCAGCTCAGAGTAGAAACCACTTCCTCTCATTGAGTTTTATTCACATGAATCGTTCTGTACAGTTTGTGCAGCGACCCGACAACTTCTGTTTCCCACAGACTGAAGCCTGAGAATCAGCGACTTGTTTTAAAGCTTTTTAAAGATGAATTTTACATCTAAAACTTGAAGTGATGCTCCACAATTAATTAAAAGAGTCTATTTCACCACGAGTCAAACTCCCCTCAACAGATATTTTACGTTGGTTGAAGTAATATCCAGTTTAACCGTCTTTTGTTTTCAAAACCAAATAATTAACAATGAAAGTAAATGGGGCAGTCAGCCAAACGTATCTAAATTGTCATTTTTTAACCACTAATAAAGCTCAAAATATCACTTCACTTCAGCAGTAGCATGAATAGGGTCCCTACACATAAACTGAAGTACTGATAACTTAGTAAGTGAACTGAGAGTTTATTAAAAACACTGTTTTACAAGACTTACCCAACGTCTTGTTTTCATAACAACTGGTGATGAAGGATGTTCCAGATCAGCAGATTCATCATTTTCCTTGCTCTTCACAGACACATCGGCCGGTTGTTCAGGAAAATGGTGAATCTATACTTCAGTAATCGGTGAATTTAAGTGATATTTTGAGCTTTATTAGTGGTTAAAAAATGACAGTTTAGATACGTTTGGCTGACTGCCCCATTTACTTTCATTGTTAACTATTTGGTTGTGAAAACAAAAGACGGTCAAACTGAATATTACTTCAACCAACGTAAAATATCTCTTAAATCTCAAACTACAGACGATCACTTTAAGCTTAAAATTAAAATTCAAGAGCTGTCCAAGAGGAAGCATCAAAGGTAAATGACAACAATATTGTTAAACATTGTAGTGTAATTCTTGTCACTGCCAGAAGAGGGAGACAAAATCTCCACAGTGCAGGTTAAATGTTAGAAAGGTGACTGTAAAAATCTGTTCACACATGATAAAAACGTGTTTTTGAACATAATTTATTCAAGAAAAAGGGTTCACCTGCATATTTGTCAGTGCTGTTTACATTTACAGACATTTACTTTATTAAAATTGGTGCAAACATTAAACAAAAGTCATAATTTAGTCAACTGAAAACACAATACGTTAGAACATCCTGCATCATTATCTTATCAGGTTTTCTGTGGTTAGTTTCTATTAAACGTGTATATGTGTAAACTGTTCAAACCTTCCTGCCGATCAGTGACTCACACTTTCCCAAACGTTTCAAAACACTTTCAAAAACCTCAAACACATAAATCATCTCGACCTCATCCGTCACAAACCTTCTGAATCTCCCACAAACAAACAATCAAGCATCTTATTATTCTCTCAGGTGTGTGTGTTTCATCTGGACTCTGTCCAACATCTGCCTGGCGCTGTACAGAGACACTCCCGTCCCCACGGCGGCCATCACCACGGCGATGGGATCGATGAAGCTGCCGCCCTGCGGCTGCATCTGGACTTCACCTGACATCTGCCGCTGTAGACGTTAACGTAAACATCAAATAAAGATTGTTTTTATTATTCTCAAAATCGATATTTGTAGAGTTTTTATTGAACTATTTGAAAGTTTTTAGTTTAGATAAAACTAGTTAGCACATCAGTGTCATATTACAGACAATGACTAGATGGCACTAAGATTAGAAATGTTCTCCAACCTTTACCAACCTTTTTGTTTCCGTTATTCTTGTAAACCAGTCTTTCTAACAAACTGTCATTATACTTACTAACTGAAGTCAGCCAAACTTAACTAAATTGTCATTTTTTAACCACTAATAAAGCTCAAAACTCAGATCAACAGGTTCATCATTTTCTCTCGCTCTTCACGGACAAATCGGACAGTTGTTCAAGAAAATAATGAATCTGCTGATGTGGAACATCCTTCATCACCAGTTATTATAAAAACAAGACGTTGGGAAAGTCTTGTAAAACAGTGTTTTTAATAAACTCTCAGTTCACTTACTAAGTTATCAGTACTTCAGTTTATGTGTAGGGACCCTATTCATGCTACTGCTGAAGTGAAGTGATATTTTGAGCTTTATTAGTGGTTAAAAAATGACATTTTAGATACGTTTGGCTGACTGCCCCATTTACTTTCATTGTTAAACAAAAGACGGTCAAACTCAATATTACTTCAACCTACATAAAATATCTCCTGAGGCGGTGTTTGACTCGTATTCATAGTGAAATAGACTCTGGGTTCAAATTACACTGAACCGTCACTTTAAAGAGCCAGAAAACTACAACAATGACATTTTACAGAGTTAAAAATAATAAATTTGACAGAATATTTCTTAAACTACCGTATAATATAATACGGTTTTAACATTCTTATAAAGAGCAATATTTTTATTTTAGTTTACTTTAGAAAGGTTTAATGAGTTAGACTGAGGTTTAATTCATTAGTTCATGTAATAAAAAGTGCAGCAAACGTAGCATTTTCTGCAGCTAATAAATAAATGACGCAATTTTAAAGTGTCACATCTTTAAATTAAGATTAACAGACTATATTCTTCACATCTCTGCTTCATTCATTCAGATTCTCGCTGCAGAAACAACGCGAGCTGTGAGTTGACGTCTGAACATGTTATACAACATAACCTCCAGAGACGAGCTCCATCAGCTCTTTATAAAATATTGATTTCCACGTTTTCTGTTGCTGTTCTCTTTTATATAATAACATACAGCTGAGAACTGATCGTTTGTTCCCATTTTCACCTTAAATATTAAAATGAAACATCCTTTCAGATTTACAGAAACAGAAGAAAGAAGATTGTTTTTTTTTTTTTGTTGTTGTTGTGATGAAGAAACCGACCTGGAGGAGACGGAAATATCCTGGAGTCAATCGTCCAAGTCTGATGATCATCTCTGCTGCTGGAGCTTCGTCCTGCACAACAAAACCATCATCACTCTACAAAAGATATTGTATATTAACGATATATTAAAGATATTGTAATCTAACAAGGTGATGTACACATTAGATCTCAATCTTTTTATTACATTTTGACCCTTTAAAACAAAGAATATAAACATTACAGTCACAAGCTGTGATGATTACAGACAAAGATGAACTTTAACAAAGTGAAACCAAACAGAATTGAGTAAATTAACATATTAGATACAAATGTTTTCCTTTATTTTCCATCTGATTAATAACATTATAAATATAACTGCAGAGATTTTTATCTTCTGACATCTTGGGAAGTTTTAAAGACTGAGCTTGTGTCAGAAGATAAAAACCTTTTCACTCTTGTTCACTTGATTACAGAGAACTGCATCTTCGGAAAAAAAAGTTATTAAACTTTGACATATTAGACTTTTATATTTAAATTTAAATGTATTGAAAAAGTGAAAATAACCAAGTAGAAGCAAGCTTTATTAAACTTTACTTTAAGTTTTAATATTTAGTATTTAAGAGCAGTTTACAACAATATTAATGTAAAGTATTAGTCTCAGTTTTCTTTAGTTAAAACACAGTCTCACAGTTTTGAAGTTAACGTGTCGTCGTGTTGATCAGGATCCGGCAGCAGCAGCAGCAGCGTCGTCGTCGTTCACCTTCAGCTTCATCGGCTGAGCAGACGTGAAGCAGCCTGAACAAACTGTACTGAAGAGGCTCCCGTGTGTCCCTGATCTTTTGTGAAGTGTCAGTCTAATGAACTCAACACACACACACACACACACACACACACAAAGCTGCATAAAAAGCCTCGGGCCTGTCAGAGCTGATCTGGTCACCCGGCCGGTGGCTCCGTGCAGCATGTTGCACGCCTGAACGAACATGTGTGTTAATGTGCTGCAGTTTCTTATGTAACCCCCCAAAAAAAGAGAGTTGTCAACTTTTTATGAATAAATCTATAAATGAAACCTTCTGAGGGTAAAATCAAAACACAAACAACCATCTACTGGATATTAATCAAACCACAAACTGTTTAAACACTTTAACTAATTTACTCTGTTATTTTGATTTTGTTACATAAGATGTTGTGTTTGTTCAGCGTCTCTGGTTGTATGAACACGAAGCGTTCTGGATGATAAATGATCATTTTGGATTCAGTCTATTTTATTCAGATGATACATATGAATGTTAACACTGTAATAAAACTATTTTACCGCAGCTGTTTGTGTCTGTTGAGTTGTGACCTCATGTCTACAAACGATTCATTCAATATCTACAGACATGTGCAGGGTAGAAACTATAAATATAAACAATCCTTCATTAGAAATGTGCTAATATATTTTTCTTTTTGCCTTGTTAACAACAATAAAAGAGTTAAATCAGTCTGTAACGGACACGGTGCTGAAGTACTCCGGGTCCTGTGATGTTATTTCTGTTTTAACGTCTTTTAACGGAGCTCTGGACAGAGTCACTTCCACTCCTGCAGGTCCCTGAGCTCCTGTGTTCTCCACAGCGATGACCTGCGTGATGAAACCCTGAAAACACAAGAAAACACACACGTGATCATCAGTGAGCGTGTGCGTGTGTGATAACATGTTAACATCACTCCATAGATACTTCAACACTGAATTCATCAAATTTATGAGCCATTTAAATCGTATACTCCCTCATTTTTAAAAAAAAGAGACTTTATATGAGAAATCTGAGCAGTGGAAATTATTACAGTTCCAAACATCTACCAGCAGAGGTCAGTCTCAAGTAAAATCTGTGAAATTATGTACCAGTAAATGTGTGTGTGTGTGTGTGTGTGTGTGTGTGTGTGTGTGTGTGTGTGTGTGTGTGTGTGTGTGTGTGTGTGTGTGTGTGTCAGACCTCAGATGAATGAACTGTGGCGTCTTCCTGCTTTGTTCTGGTTCTGGATGATTCGATGTATTGTTTCCTTTGTGCTTTTACTTCCTGTACAAAGTAAAAGCAAGAAAAAAAAAGTCACAGCTGTTACTAACAAAATAAAAGCATAATTATTTTAATTAAATTTGAGATTATATAGCAGGTGTAAATAATAAATAAATAAATAAAAACCTTCAGGATTTCGTAGTTTGAGGTTCTGGCGACGTAATTGTCCCACGCTTCTCGTTGCTGCGCGTGAGACTTTATCTGTGACAAAAGAGTTTATTACATGAAATCTACTTAAACTCAATCAGAAACTGTTAATGAGACTAATGAATAAAAGTCTCAGCACCTCTGTGTACATCAGCTCCTGTGAGAGGACGTTTTCCTTCTCTTGTTCCTGCTCCATGATGCAGGTTTGTTCTTCCATGATGGTCTTCGCCTTGTCCTCTGTGATCTTACAGATGGCGCTGAGAGTTTCCTCATCGGGGCTGATCGGCCTCACACCTTCCAGACTCAGCTCCCTGCTGATCTCGTCCCAAACCTCGCCCACCTGACAACACCACAGTGCTAGTAAAGATCTGGGCTCTGGCAGTTTTCAGTTTCCTGCATCGAACATGTTTCTACCTTAAAGTCCAGATATCTCCTGACGATGCTCAGAGTCACATAATCTCTTGTTGATAATCCAGGAAGATCCTGGAAACCTGAAGGTGGAAAAGTAACAAATAACAACAAGTTAGTGTTAATGTGTTGGAGAAATTAAGGTTTTAAAACCTAAAACACTTCCTTAAAACACTATAATATGTGTGTGAATCTATTAAAACGAAACCAAATAAAAAGACTAAGACTAGTTTGTTCATGGTTTAACATTAAAATCGACAGATAGAAACAGCTTCATTTACATATTTACAGAAGCAAAGTTATGTTTAAATAATCAAAACTATATTTATTGATTATTTAAATGATGTTCTACCAAGTTTGCAGAAGATGACATAAATCTTTGCCCGCAGGTTCTCAGATATCTCCAACACTGCTGTGCTCGGCGCGTCCGCAGGAAATAACAGCTGAGTGTCGTCCTGCTGGAGACGACTGAGGATCGGCCTCTTGGGATCTTAAAGCCAAAACAAAAGAGAAACGTGAGACACATCCTGTTTGTTGTGAAAAATAAAAATGAGAGGCAGTGACCTGGAAGACTGTGACAATCAAAAACAGTAAATCTATATGTTGTTATTGTTTCATTGTCGCAGACCTGTGATCGCTCCGTGTTGGTTTCGACTGACTCCCAGTGTGACCTCGTCCTGCCTCCACAGCTGCAGCAGGAGCCCGGGAGCCGTTTGACCACCATCTCCTCTCCAGCTCTGGATGTGAGACAAGGTGTTGGGGTTGTCACATAACTCCAGCAGGGTGGCGAGGACGATGCCATGAACGCATCTGGGACTCGACTGTGGGAGAGAAAGAGACACTAAAACAATTGAATGTTTTCTGTAAATGTTCATACCTAAACTTGGACTGTGCATCTGCTGAAAACAAGCTACTTACGACAAGTAGTTCGAGCAGAAGAAACACTCCTTCTTTAGCCAAAAAGTAGTCTTCTGTAGTGTAGCAGCCCACGATGCAGGACCTGAAGGGACACAAACACAGCAACAGTCACTTCACTTTTGCAAAAGCTGCAGGAATTTATAAACTAAACCGAGTGAGTCCCAGAGTTGATTCATCAACATGAGCTGAGGTTTGTGTTGAAACTGACCGAACACAGTCGACTGTGGAGAGGACGAGCTTGTTGTGTCCCAAACCGCTGTAGAACCTGTCGGCGCCTTTCTTCAGGAAATGAACGACCATCTCGACTCCCTCTGATCCAAACAGCTCCTGTAGCAGCAACATCACAGGACGGTCAACAACTAAATGCAGACATATTGTATGAAATAACATCCTGAAGTGTTTTAATCAGTTTTACCATCCTGTGCATGTCGGTCTCACACAACGATGAGAGAATTATCTGAATATCCGACTTTATCTCCAGTGTGACCTCGTCATCCTCATCAGGATTTGCCTCCATCTGCATCAAAATCCCTGAGAAAACACAAACAGCTCATTAATTGTATCAAATATTGTGTTTCTCCTGATATTAGATGCTTTGTAAGTCTGATTTTAATTTACCCAGAAGGTGATTGATGGCTCCTTGATCACAGAGATCCTGGCTGACGGACTCCTCACCTACAGACGTCACAGACCTCAGGACTCTGATGCAGTGTCGCATCTGAGCTTTCTTGCTGCCTCGACCTCCAGCGCTGTGGAAACTGTGACCCTGACCAAAGTATGCATCTGAAATACACCAGAAAAGACTGGCACTGAAGAATCTGGCAGCTTTTGGGATGAATAACTAACTTACTGTGTGACTTTTGACCTTTCTAAAACAGGACCCCATAGTCAGTGGTTTCCTCAGGTTTTCCTCACCTTGCCCGACGCACCAGTCCAACAGGAGCAGCAGTCGTGCGTTTCCCTGACAGCTCATGTAGTCGTCTATCATGAGCAGAGCGACGGTGGTCAGGGTGGCGAGCGCTTGCAGCTGCAGATCCTCCCGCTGGGCCGACGACCAGTGACGCAAACCTGAACCTGACCGGCGCTCAGACGAGGAAGAAGGCGGCTTCACGAGCTCCAACAGAGCCAACATCACCTGTTCTTCTTTATAGATCTAAGACAGGGACGCATGTTGAGAACCAGACTCAGAATCATCCCACTGATTCTTCAGATAGTCATAAAACAAGTGAGTCTGTGACTGACCTGTAGAGCAGCTAAATCCTTTGACATTAAAACCAACAGATTCAATAGCAGCTTCTTCATTTTCAAATCATCTTTATCATAGTTGAACTTGAGGCTGCGGACTAGAGAGTTGTCTGTTTTCACTGTAACATAAATGTAGAAAAGTCAGTATCATGAAAGCTGCTGCTGCTGTTGTGTCTTTTAATAAAAAAAACAAACTGAGAGAAAAGTCGTCTTACATTCTGGGAATGTGGCTAAAACCACAAGCTGTTTGGCAAATAAACTCTCCTGAAAAATGAGAAAACATCACGTCAGTGTCACGGGAATGAGCTGAATTATCTCCCTGTGTAACATTTTATTTAACTACCTGTCTCATACTCACAATGAGCAGAGAGTTGGGATTCTCAGCAATGAGAGTTGTGAACACAAGCAGAACATTTCTGAGGTGGAAGTCAGACTGCTGAGAGTTCGTCAGTTGATGGAGAAAAGCTTCTTTCAGAGATCTGAGATATAAATGATATAAAAATACATAACTAGATAAATATTTCATACTTATTATACGTGGAACATTTGACCTCTGTAAGTGATAAAACATAATCAGGAGATTCCTACACGACACACTCCATGCTGCTGAGCTGAGCCATGACCTGGTCCTTGCTGCCTCTCTCCAGCAGGTTCCAGAGGATTTCAGTGGATCGGACCTGGACCAGACCGGTCGGATCTGGTTCGTTCATGTGAAGACAGATCGTCTCCGCTCCGCGTGTGTTCAGCATTAAAGCACAGTTCACGTCTGTGGTTGTAAAGTGAAATGCGATTAAAGAAGAGATGTGATTAACCTGCTGACATGAGGACACTCACAATCACAATCACTGTTTTGATTGTTTGTCTTGATTGTTATTTTGGTAATGAGATGATTTATGCTCTTGAGGGCAGACTACTTTATCTAATGAAGGAGGGGGACGTGTGGTGAATTGACATGTCTGACAGCTTCCCCTCCTCCACCTGCCTCCACTGTGGATACATTATAAAATCAGTCACTGACCAGAGGTGCATGAGAGGATCTGAAGGGTCTGCAGGAGCTGCAGCTTGATGGATGGTTGGTTCTCCAGAGCAGCCATGGAGAGGAGCAGCGTCTGAGTCATGGCACTGTGCTCCAGCAGCTGCAGCCTGTAGCCTGGAGACGTTGGCTGGACCCCTGCAGGAAGATTATCTTCATTTATTATAAGATGTTAACAGTGAGAGCGCCTCTTCACAGGTTATTTAAAGAACAACTGAGAACACCAATGACTAAAAAACACAACGTTAATGGACACTGTACTAGTGATTTTACGAGCAAATAAAATAGAAACCTGTCACCTTAACCTGTTTAATATTTTACACCACATGAAACTAAACTGCTTAAGTTGCAATAACTAATGCAATGAAAGTAAATGGGGCAGTCAGCCAAACGTATCTAAACTGTCATTTTTTAACCACTAATAAAGCTCAAAACATCACTTCACTTCAGCAGTAGCATGAATAGGGTCCCTACACATAAACTGAAGTACTGATAACTTAGTAAGTGAACTGAGAGTTTATTAAAAACACTGTTTTACAAGACTTACCCAACGTCTTGTTTTATAACAACTGATGAAGGGTGTTTCACATCAGCAGATTCATCATTTTCCTCGCTCTTCACAGACATTTTTGAGCTTTATTAGTTTCAAACAGTGTAAAAACTTACTTCGGTAGTAAAGTCAATATGCATCAATAAGTATTTTCAGAGAGTGATGAAGATATTTAGAGGTGATAGATTGTTTAACAAAGAACATATAAAACAAAAAGAGGGAACAAATACACAAGCATGCCACCACAGAAACCATGAGAGAGCCTCACTTAGTGAAAGTCTAGAAAATCTGTTAAAGTAGAAAGTCCGAGGCTTTGTCTTGGTGGCGCGGTCCGTACCGTCGAGAGGCTGTTCGGGAGCATCGAAGCTGTAGAAAGATTTCACAGATTCGATGATCTGCTGCCTCACTTCAGCAGCTGGGACCCACATCAGACATCCTACACAACAGAAACGTGGCTGTCAAAGTCACAAAGTCACAAAATTATGAAACGGATCCTTTAATAATGGAGCAGTGAGCAGTTGTACCCATGTGTGAGAGGAAGTTTATGACATCCTGAGCGTAGGTCAGCTCATCAGATGCTTTCTGCTTCAGGAAGGGAAGGCTGAGATGAAACAAGGAAACACCGTCATGTTTATATATAAACATAAAAACTAATTTTTTTGATGTAGGTTTGAATTTATCTGTGTTTCTTACCTACAAATTTTAAGTGCCTCGCACAGAATTGGCACATACTCAGGATGATCCTTCACTTTCGCGGCGCAGATGTTGAGTATTTTGGCTACGTCTTTCAGCTCCTTCAGCAGCTTGAAATAGATTTTTAAGAAGTTTTAACAATTTGGCTCAAGAGTTTGATCAATTCAAACGAAGGAAGGAGAGAGAGAGAGGGAGGGAGAACTCATTATGATAACAGAGGTTATTTCTAAACAGGGAATCGCTGACAGACAGAGATGCAGAGATAAATTAGAGCCTTGGGAACAATGTTTGGCTTCGTGCTCAGGTTGCTTAAGAGCAAATCTATTTCCATCACCGCGCCAGGGAACACTACTAATGAGGAAAATCTGCTGCGGCGTGTATCACCTGAGAGATATTTTTCAGCACAAGACGGAGACTTCTAGTAAAGAAAAGTCGATATTATCAGACGATGTCAAGGATACAAAGCCGACTCGGTTGTTTTTCAGTAGTTTCTTCAGGACAAAGAGGTGCCTCTCCTTCAAGTTAGCCTTTCAGAAAAAAACAGAAATGACACTGTGACTACATATAAAATAACTTAAAACAGAGAAAAGACTGATTAAATCAAGTTTAACGGTTCAACCTACCGTCAACGGGTCTTCAAGAAGACGGATCACCTTGTTCAGTTCAAGACTTTTAGGGCTGACCTGTGAAAAAAATACAGTTTAGATTTAACTCAAAGTATTAATGTTATTATAAAGACTTTTCTGTCACGAGTTGAGTTGAAATCAATCAAATTTTTGCATTTTCTGGGATCATTGCAGCCTCCATTTAACATTTGCTCCATTTGAGATTTAGGGTAATTAAAACAATAAAAAGATCATCATGTGTTAATTATAGCCCCTAAAACCAACCTGTGGTTGGAAAAAGATCTGCTGTGAGCTAATTACTGTAGGAAAATTAATCAATTTATATTTCTTGAGGGAATACACACTTCATTAGGAGAATTAAATAATAAAATTCTTAAAATTTATGAGCAAAGACGTCAATATAAAAGTGCAATTGAGTGACTTAGTTTTTCTAACTCGTCATAAAATTAATTTCCATGTTCACTACACTTTATTAGCTTAAATTTGGAGCTATTAAATAATATGTTTAACTACACTATATATTTTTTATTTGAATTTTTAGGCTCTCATATGATTTTAATCTATTTATTCTATTTTACTTTACATTAATCCTTTAAAATCAAGTTTTTATTGATGATTATTGCTGATTTTATTTCTTATATAAAACACTTTGAACTGCCTTGTTGTTTACAGCTGCTGCACAAATAAAACTGTATAATTTAATGATTTATTTTGATTGTGAAAAAAATATGTTGTGCACGTCTTAACTTTTAAAATTAATTAATTAAAATTTTATTGAAATGATTTTTAGTTATTTAATTGACTGTACTGTATTATTTTTTATTATTCTATATTTTATATTATTTTATTTTTATATTAAGTAATGGTATATATATATGATTTAAAGTAGTGATATATAAGGAAATAACAAATAATGTCCAGTTAAAGTCACATGTTTGATTTAAAAACCAAAGTTACAATATAATGAGGATATAAAAGTGTTTGTTTACCTCTCGTATGTGTTGGTTCCTGTCTGAAGATTGTCTCGGTCTTATTACAGGAATGACAGGTTTTCTTTTATGATGATTTTTTACTGAATCCATTAGTTAAAAAATAAATAAATAAATAAAAAAATGAACTTTCTTTTAACTTTAGCAACAAAATAACAAAAAATATTGTTGATAAGTCGTTCGAAAATCACCTTAAAACTCGTAGAAATTGTTCCATTTCGCTTCTATTCGCTGCTAATAACAACGAGCGGACAGTAGCGGTAATATTACACGAACTAAAGTTGGTTTTTTTTTTTTTTTTTTTGGACCAAAAAGTTGACATAAGATGAAAAATTAAAAAAGAAAAGTAAAAGCGTCAACCGTCGAACATCTCAACTGCTGGTTCCGAACGTTCCACAGTGTAACTGCTGCGGCGTGTATTCGTTGCTATGGCGACAGTGTAGTAGCTACGGAAAGCGGCGCGGTTAAAAAATCATCATGAACGAAACGCCCATTTCCCTTTTTTTTTTTTTTTTTTTTTTCAAACGGGAAGTGGTTTTCATGTAACAGCGCGTTGACTCCCCCCCCCCTTCACCACCTCCCTCCCACAACAATAAAACACTCACGGACAGAAACAGCTTTTAAAAATCATTTCAGCAACTCAAATACAAACGGCAACAAAAACCTCCGCACCGCAGGGTTGTTGTGACACCGCGGGCAGCCATGCTGTCGGACGCAGGTTAGTGTTTCTAGCTTTCTGTTTGCTACATGCTACGTGACACAAGCTCACACTGTTTGTTTGGTTTTTAAAAAGCTCAGTAATGTGCACGAGTGTTACCATCTCTTTCTTTTATACATTAATTAATCTGGCTATTATTTTAGCGTTAGGTGGCGTCTAATCAGTGGCGTTAATTGCATTTAATTTAACCTGATAGTTGTCTATAAAAGGCCTGGTGTGAGCTGAGCTACGTTGTGTTGTTGTGATTAAAACATCACAGATACGTTGTTGTTATTTATTTGTTTTGTTTAGACTATTCCGGGAATGCCTCTGGTGCTCGGAGAGCTAAGAAGAGGAGCTCCGGGGACTCACCGGGGGACGGGCAGGCCCTGCGATCCTCCGGGAGGCAGATCAACGTCCGGGTGAAGAGAACCAACAACCCTCCACCTGGACAGGTAGACCCGCACCCAACTGGTCCAGGACCACAGTCCTCCTGGTCTGACTGTTGGGAACTGTCATGACTCATTTTGTGGGAATTTCTCTCGACACTGGACATTTTCTATATCCTCTATAATTCTCTACATTATTTATTTATTGCATCCTTCTCTCTTTACCCCTTTAAATAGTTTTGGTTTGTGTTTTGCAACGTCCTCTATGATGTTGCAGAAGTGCAAACGAAGGAGTTTGGTTTCGTAATATGGTGTCGAACGAAAGTAGAGTCTGATAAATAATAATATTATTAGAAATACAATATATCTGTTGCATCAGTTCTGTGTACAGTACAAAATATATTTCTGATACCACAGTATTTAAAAACATCTGTAGTCTCAATTTCAAATATATATATATATATATATATATATATGCTTAATTTTGTCTAGATTTAACAGTCAAGAGATTTATTATCATGCACAGTGAAAAATCAGCAGTTCAGGCAGTACTTTACACACAACAATAACCCACTGCAAAATGCACAGAGCGATAATAAATATAAGATAACGTGTTGTGATTGTCTTCGCCTCATCAGACAACATGTACACTGATGCATTTTTACGATGGAATAAGAAAAACAGAACCATGTTCATGCGTGTTGGTGATGGTACCTACTTTATTGTGTGTCATGTCAGTCCTATCTTAATTTTAATTACTGCATAAATGACAGTTAGTTGAGTTTAGTTCAGTAACAACTCTCATTTTCTTCTAGAGCAAAAGAAAAGCCACAGACACGGAGGAAGAAGATGATCAGTCCGAGAAGAAGTACAGGAAGTGTGAGAAGGCTGGATGCTCCGCCACGTACCCTGTTTGCTTTGCAAGTGCATCTGAAAGGTAGCAGAAACAGAAACAAGAGCTCGACTGACATGCATCCTTGTAGATACTGACTGACAGATGCTAATTCTTGTGTCTCTTCTCAGATGTGCTAAAAATGGATACACGTCTCGCTGGTATCATCTGTCATGTGGGGAACATTTCTGCAACGAATGTTTTGATAATTACTACAGAAGGTAACGCTGACAAAGACACAAAACATTAACACAAGGGAAATAATAACCTCCATGCTGATATTTATTAAAGTCTATCTTTGTTTTTTTTCTCTTCTCATATCAGTCACAAAGATGGTTATGAGATCTTTGCAGCGTGGAAGAAAGTGTGGACGAGTAATGGGAAAAGTGAACCGAGTCTTAAAGCTTTCATGGCAGATCAGCAGCTGCCGTTCTGGGTAAGTGTCAACAACTCTCGTAATTCCTGTGAATCAACTTCATGTGGTTGTTGTGGTTGTTAAGTTCTTCAGGTTGTGTGACATTTGTTTTGTAAATGTTTTTTCCAGGTTCAATGCACCAAACCAGACTGTAGGAAGTGGCGTCAGCTGACCAAGGAGATCCAACTCACTGCTTCTCTCGCAGCAACATATCGCTGTGGGATGAAGTTCAACAACATTAAAGTAAACATGAAGCCTTGTGTGAAGTGATTTTTTTTTAGTTTTCATTTCATTTTGTGATGATAATGTTGTTTGTTTGTCTGCAGAGTGAAGGACCAGACCAGTGCTCCCAACCAGAGGACTTGGTGAGCTGCTGTTATCATCATATGTGATTAAAAGACACCAGTCATTTACATCCTCTTTAACCTCGATCCATTTCATCCCCACAGAGAGTAGCTGAGGTGACTGACAGCTGGTGGCACTCGATGTTGATCTTGCCGCCGTTGTTTAAAGAAAGTCCGGCCAGTCCTTTTCTTGCTGCGTACTACCCCGACTGTGTGGGGATGAGTCCGTCCGGTTCACCCAGCAACATTTCTCTGAATGAGCTGAGAGGAGATCACTGCAGAGCCGTGCAGCCACAAAGTAAGTCTGTGATCAGAAATGCTACAATTCACCACAGTTATTTACTGTAATCCAACATCTCACTGCACTAATGAACCAGGAAGTTGCTTCGTCAGTGCACCACCATTAAGAGATAAAAGTCCAAACCACATTCATGTGTTTTATTAATCAGTAATTGTATCCCTCAGTTCCAGGTCTGTGTCCATATTTCCAGCCGTTCTATCAGCCTAATGAGTGTGGCAAGGCTCTGTGTGTTCGGCCGGATATGATGGAGCTGGATGAGCTTTATGAGTTTCCAGAGTTTTCTCGTGACCCCACCATGTATTTGGCTTTACGTAACCTCATTCTGGCCTCCTGGCACAAAAACTGCAAGGTACATTACATCCATGATTTAAATATCTAGTTTTACATTTAAAAAGTGTTTGCATTATATAAATTTACATGTGTTTCTGTCTGAAGGAGATGCTGACCTCTCAGAAATGTGCTCAGCACATCATTGTGCGAGGGTTGGTGCGTGTTCGCTGCGTTCAGGAAATGGACCGAGTGCTGAACTTCATGACCAGGAAAGGTCTGATCAACACGGGGCTGCTGGCAGTCAAACAGCCTCTTCTCCCTGAAAGATTTCACTCTGTGAGTCAGCACATTTTCTGTATATTCTCCTTTTTTCATTTATTTGTTCTTAGCTTCATGACCTCAACATTTTATCATTTTTACAGAAGAACGTTATCATCATTGGTGCCGGGGCTTCAGGGCTGGCTGCTGCACGGCAGCTTCAAAACTTTGGTTCTCAGGTTAAAATACTACACTTACAATTCTGTGAAGATCCCATTGCACTTGTATTTTTCTTGTCACTAAGCTGCTGTGTTATTTTCTTCTTTCCCACTGATTTACAGGTGATGGTGCTTGAGGCCAGAGACAGAATCGGAGGTCGAGTGTGGGATGATACGTCTCTGGGCGTCACTGTGGGTCGAGGAGCTCAGATTGTCAATGGCTGCGTAAACAACCCCATCGCACTGATGTGTGAACAGGTAAGGGGACTCTACTATATCTTGAATTGAACTGAGTTTTTGAATAGTTTATGGTAATTCATCTTTTTCACTCTTCTGTTGCAGATGGGCGTCAAGATGCACAAGCTGGGTGAACGTTGTGACCTTTTCCAGGAGGGAGGACAAGTCACCGACCCGGCCATCGACAAACGCATGGACTTCCACTTCAACGCCATCCTGGATGTAGTGTCTGAGTGGAGGAAGGACAAGTCACAGAACCAGGACACACCACTGGGAGGTGCTGAACTGTTTTTATGAAACACTAAAACATTGTCATAATCTAAAGTGAGTCATAAAAACTGAATTTGTTATTTTATATCCATAGAAAAAGTCCAGGAGCTGAAGAAGAACTTCCTGCAGGAGTCTGGGATCCAGTTCAGCGAGTTGGAGGAGAAAGTGCTTCAGTTTCATCTCAGTAACCTGGAGTACGCCTGCGGCAGCACGTTAGACCAGGTCTGATACATGACGACAACATTTCTACCGTCTGTGTTTGAAACTCAATGAGTCTGTGGATTTTGACGTATTTACGGTCTGAAAATGTTTGTAGGTATCAGCGAGATCCTGGGACCACAATGAGTTTTTTGCCCAATTCTCAGGAGATCACACTTTACTCACCAAGGGCTACGCTGTTCTACTCCACAAACTGGCCGAAGGCCTCGACATCCGCACAAAGTGTCCAGTTAGTTATTGTTTTATTTTATCACATTAAGTTGTTTACCTCATGGATAAATCTCACACACAAAAAAATAACTGTACATGTTGTTATTTATTTCTTATTCTAGGTTCAGGCCATTGACTACTCAGGTGATGTTGTCAAAGTTACCTCCTCCAATGGGTCCCAGTGGACCGCACAGAAGGTAAAAACAAACTAATACATGTTAATTACCTGAAAACGAGTTGAGAAATAAACTCCTCAGGTTGATACTATATGATTTCTATCATGCATGTGGACTTTATGTGAGAAAGTTACATCCTTTCCTCTTCTAGGTTCTTGTCACGATCCCATTGACTTTACTTCAGAAGAACTTGATTCAGTTCAATCCTCCTCTTCCTGAAAGGAAACTGAAAGCGATCCACAGTCTGGGAGCTGGTATCATAGAAAAGGTAACGGCTCTTTGATGTGTCAGACTCTTTCCTCTGACACGTTTTGTGGTTAAAACCATCTTTCATATCTGTGCGCAGATCGCTCTTCAGTTCCCGTACAGATTCTGGGACAATAAAATCCAAGGGGCAGATTACTTCGGTCACATCCCACCGAGTCCTGACAAGAGAGGCATGTTTGGTGTCTTTTATGATCTGGATCCACAGGTTTGTTGTTTCTGCCATTTTTAGAAGCTTCTTAGCCAGAAAAATCTTGATTGACGTCATGTTTAATGCTAAAATTGTGTACGTGTACTTGTAGGGAAAGCAGGCCGTCCTCATGTCAGTCATCTCCGGCGACGCTGTGTCTGCTGTTTGTGACATGGACGACAAGGAGGTGGTGAACGAGTGCATGAAGGTTTTGCGTGAACTTTTCAAGGAACAGGTAAAACTGCCACATATCTCATAACCACTGAATCATATTACAACAACAACAAAGTGGTTTTTCTGTAAGTGAGGAGACGATAACGTAGCTGCTCTTTGTAATTTGTTGCTTCGTGACTTTGACTTGATACTGAAAGGAAACCGCACCCATGCACCTCCTGGGTCGTCACAAATAACAAGAAATTAATCTTGATCAAGTTTCCTCTGTTGAGATTGTTGAGATTGAGTCAAAGCAAATAGTTTCCTCATTTCCTGAAAAAGTTTTAATGTATGAAAGAATAAAAGAATACCCAATTTCTCTTGCTCTGAACCCCAAATTTATAGATTTACATACAATTCTTTTGTCATTATTTACTTTTTGTCGTCCTGAACAGGAGGTCCCAGAACCACAGCAGTTCTTTGTCACACATTGGAGCAAAGACATGTGGTCCCAGATGTCCTACAGCTTTGTGAAGACCGGCGGTAGTGGAGAGGCCTATGACATCCTCGCTGAAGACATACAGGGAAAAGTGTTCTTTGCTGGCGAGGTATCACTACTTTTTATATAACAAATTTATGTTTGTTTAAGTTACTATTAAAAGATTTAACTTGTTTAATTGCATATTGCAATATTTTTTTGTATCTATGTTACATACATTTTCACTGATTTTGTGTCGTTACCAGGCCACCAATAGACACTTCCCTCAGACTGTGACAGGAGCCTACCTCAGCGGGGTCAGAGAGGCCAGCAAGATCGCTGCTATGTAAAACTGCCAGTCCCAGAGCGTTCAGAAACACCAGCATGGACACACGGGTTGCACCGAGCAACAGACCGTCCGTCAACTCGGACTGCTTTACCTTAACTGCTCCACTTTCAGTTTCACTTTCCGACACCGGGGTCAAGGTCTAGACGGACTCTCCAGGGTCTGGATCTGTGTATATATTTAACACAAGAGGTTAAAGTGCTTTTTATTTATATCATGAATCCAGTTTGTTTTTGTTGGCAACAAGATGCAAAAACAAATGAAATAGTGAGAATGAAAGAAATGGGTGATGCCCTGTTCCGCTGTGCTGGAAAGCAGGATGAGGTTATGTTGAATCTGTTGAGTTGATTGATCAGTGTATTTAGCACTTCTGTGGTGAAACGGTTGAAATGTTTCATTTTGAATGATCAGGCTGCATGAAATGTTGGTAAACTCTCAGTCATGCAATTGTGAATTACACATTTAACAGTTTAACCTCCAGGGATCAAGTTTTAAGAGAAGATCAGTCACGTTACAAAATATCTTTGAGTTTCCAACCAGTGGTTTATACAACTATACTGAATTTACATTGTATTACATGTGGTTAATGTCTTGGTAAAGATGGTGTAGAGAAACTGATGAAAGGTTAGATATTTACCATTAGTCCTTCTGCGATAGCACTTTTGATTTAGACTATTTGAGTTAAAATAGTAAAAAATAAAAAACAAAATAATGAAAGGAGTAGTTCATGTATGTGAGTAGCTGAATTCAGACACCAGATTGTCCCCTTACTTTCTCAGGGATTTGATCAGGATTATCCCACCCTGCATAAAATAAAACAACATTATCAGACAATTTTGAGAATTGTTATAAAAACAGAAACATCAACTGGAGGAGGAAAAAAAAAAAAAGGTTAATTAAACGGTTAAGTTCCTGAAGTTTGGGGTCGGAGAACAGCACAACGTCCTCACGTCCTTTGATTAATGTTGACTAATGATGCTTTACATGTAGAGTCACATCGGTGTGAATCAGTGTATTTAGATGATCATGTCCTGTTTGTCTGACGTTACAGTGCTCGAGTATTTATCTTGTGTGTGTGTAATAAACTGAGCTACCAACTGCCACCATCAGATGATTGGTTTCCTCGTAGATAAACAGTTGATTGATAATGTTTATTGATGACATTTTTATGTTTCTCATTATGTTTGACAGTGAATAATTCATCCCTGTGATGATTTTTTTCCTGTTTAAAGCAGGATTGGAGTAATCAGACTTGTGCCCTAATTTTATGAACTTGTGACTTGATTTAGATTCAGATTTGCTTTTTATGACTTGAACTTTAACTCGAACTTGTGTATTAACTGTGTTTGGATTTTTGTAATGTGCAATAATAATTTGGTATTCATATCTAGGCTACATTTCTGTGCATGTGCACTAATTTTTTACTATTATACAATTTACTATTATACCACTATACGATTTAATTATTTAGTTTAGTTGATTTTTACATCATCATCCATCAGTTTGTTTTAGATAGTGTGAATGTGTGATAGTTGTGTCGTTTGAGGTGAGACTTGAGACTGGAGTTTAGTGGCTCGACCCTGAGCCCGACCCGGGAGTCAAACCCAGGACCTTCTTGCTGTGAGGCAACAGCGCTAACCCCCGTGTCGCCCTCAAAAGCAAAGTTACAAAACTGAAACAATCATGTGAAAACAGTTCAAACTTTTATCATCTGTCTCCATCACCTCCTTCTCACTGAACCATCAACACAAAACTGAAAATCATGTTTGTACAGGTGTACAACAGCACCTCCAACAGGACTCCACTGACATTACACACATTGTTTGTATGAAGTTAATGTAAAATTAAGTGAAATATAAAGTTACACTATCAAATGACCAACACCCAATTAAAGTACAGATGCATTACATGAATAATTAGACACTCGACTGTAGGGGAACAAAAGAAAAGTAAACTTATGAAATGAATTTCATTTAAGGTTTATTTGATTTATCCTCATTGTTTTAAACAAACTAACACTTGTTTTAAATGAATCTGCTTATTTCCAAAGTAAGAATGAACTTAAAATCGTCAGTTGAGGCAAAATGGGAAAGTTATCAACTGACTGTTGTACGTATTCGACAAATAACATTGGAATAATTAAATACACTAACATTACTGTACAAATCTATGGTTTATGCTGCACAGAGGTGAGTCTGTTTACCCTCACTTTATATAAAATCATATATAAATAAACATAATCAAAAGTATTTTTCTTTAAAGAATTTTAAAATAATTAAAATTAGTTTAACTATTTCACGTTAACTTGAACTAAAATCAGGTTTAGTTAAAGTTCAGGTTTAAGTTTAGTTTCCATCAGTTTTATTGATAGTTGAAATCCGCCATGTTGGAATTCCACCGACCAATCACGTCGCGACACGTCATCAACAGTCGCCTCAAGCGCCTTCCTCCAAAAAAAGAAACGGAAGAAAACAATCGAACTGGGAGCGAATCACACATCTAACAGGATAGACTGGTTTAAAAAAACAAAACAAAAACAAAAACAAAAAAACACAAACATCTTGTTTATTTATCCTTTGTTACCAATTGATTACAAACGTAGGGTGACGCACGAGCGGTTCCGACAAAAATAATATAAACAGAAAACGTGAACGTTTACTGTAAACGGTAGAAGAAGAAGCTAACAGCTGCAGAACAACTTGGCGCGTTTTGTATGAAGAGAATAATTAGCTTGGATCGACCAACAGGATGGATGTGAGAACAGCAGACCCACCGTCTCCTGTCGTACGCGACTCTCCAGGTAGTTACATTATTCATGTTGTTTTTTGATTTCAGCTAAAGAGACAGACGTTGGAATGAGCAGCGTTGTAGCTAAAGCTAAATTGATAAAGCATCGATACACAACGATCACATTCAGTTACGTTTCATATTGATACGAGTATCACAGTGTTAGTGCTGCAGCTAATTAGATTATAAATATCATCTATAATAACAGTGTTGGTGACTAGACGCTGTACGTGTATCACCAATGTCAGTTACTTGATAGTTTTACTCCATTACTTTTCATTGAGTAAGATTAAAGAGGATAAATGAACAATATTTATAAGAAATTAATAAACAATCAGCATTAAGTAACAGGAGAGCACGTGAAGATGCTACATCAGTGGTCACTGTAGTAAAATACACCAAAACCTTAATCTAAAGCTACTAAATGGTGTCCCCTTTGTGGTTTACATGTATATTTATCTATGTATAATCAGTTATTATATACACTTATAATTAAGTCTTGATTCAGCAGAGTTAATCAGATAGGAAACTTGTCTAGCTTTCCATTCTAATAATCTTTACACCACCACGTTTCCTCTCAGTCTGATGATGTCAAAGATTATACTAAAGAACAACGTTCAAAACAACAATCAACCTTCTTAAACGGGGTTTGGTCTTTAATCACAAGGTTTGAATAATCATTAACCATCTGGAGAGTAACGACAGCACCGTGTAAACAACTTACATAATTTGAAATTAAACACTGATAAGACCGATACTGTTTTTGTGGATATGTTATTACCGACATATAATATGCTAGTTTAATATCAGACAGCTGCTAAATTGGCTCCAATTATTGAAAAATGTTTAGAATAAAATGAAACTAGGATATTTATATATTCAGGTATATTTGTTTCAGACATGAGAAGTTGTATTTACGTATTTGTCTCTTTGTGTCACTGATCAGGGAAGGAAAGCTCCAGCTCTGATGACTTTGTGCCTCTGTCAACGCTCCTAAAAAGGCCACACGGTGAGAAGAAACAGTCATTAAGAGGTAATATATTTTCATCTTGGCATATTATGGCATTTAAAAAAAAAAAAAGGAAAAAAGTGTGAAAAGTGGTTTATATCTTTTCCTGTTGTAGCTTCCGATCGCTCATCAGATGATGAGCCGCTGATAAAGATGAAAACAAAACTACCACCCGCAAAGAAACCGGAGGAAAAAGGAAGATCATCTAGATCCAACGGCAAAAATAACACCACAGGTGATCGCATCACCACATGGTAACTATAGACCTTATCTGTTGAACTGATCATTTAAATAATTATTTCATGCATCTTTTTCAGAGTTGAACACAGATGAAAGCTCTGACAATGAGCCTCTGCTTAACATCGCCAAAGCAAAGAAGACTTCCTCGGTGCCTCCAAAAAAATCTGCAGACGCAAAGAAAAAGGGTGAGAATATAGTCCTCAACCGGCAACGCAAAGTGAAGTTAAATAAAATAAATACGATCACAACAACAACAGGAAACGATTCATATGTTTACGTCACCTCCTGTTGCAGATTCTGAACACTCAGACGATGAGCCGCTGATAAAGACGAAAACAAAGTTGGCACCTGCGAAGAAACGAGGGGAAAAAGAAAAAACGTCCAAATCTGACGGCAAAAGTAACAAAAATGCAGGTGGTTACATCAACACATATCAATCATGTTTCAGCTGCTTTGTGTCTAGAATGAATGACTTTAAATATAATTTGCTCTGTAATCATTTCAGACTTGAAGAAAGACGATAGCTCCGATAATGAGCCTCTGATGAAGATCGCAAAGGTTTCTTCTAAAGCTGCAAAGAAGCCTCTCTCCGCGCAAAAAAAATCTGTTGGTGAGATCATTTTCTTTCCTTGAACCTGCAGCAGACAAAGCTGCTGCTTTCTGTATCAGACACTTACACACGATGTTGTGTTGTTACACAGAGTCACCAGTAGACGATGACAGTTTGGACGATGAGCCTCTGTGTGAAATTGCAGAGAAACTGAAGTCCAGACGTCAGAGGAAGAAAACTGTGCCGTTCAACATAACCCCGGTTAAGAAATCTAAAAGGAGCGCCGCAAGAAAAGAGGGTGGGTGTGAAATGTGGAAATCTGATTACATCTAAAGTTCTTTTTTCCCAAAGCAACTGTATCCAAACAAGTCTTTGTTTGTTCTAGTTAAATATGCAGAGTCATCCAGCGAAAGCTCAGATGACGATGATGATAATGAACCACTGGCAACAATAAAGAGGAAGAGCACAAAGGCTTCTAAACAACAGAAAAATGCAGCAAACAAGAAAAGAAAAACAAAATCTACAAACAGATCACTTAAAGGTGGGCATCACTTTTATCAAACTGGCCACAAGGAATTAATTGTAATTAGTCTAATTAGAAGTAAAGTACTTAAGTTTGATTTTTCTTTATCCTCAGACAGCAGCAGCTCAGACGATGATGAGCCTCTGGTGAATCTCGTCTCTAAGAGGAAGCAGCCGACGAGAAACACAAAGACGACAACTTCACAGAGAGGTGGTGCATCGAAAAAGAGAGCAGGTAGTTTGACCATTATGACATGAGCTATCGTTGTAATATATTACTTCTTTTTCTGTTTTTACATTAATTGAGTCTTTGCTGCTGCGTTTGTGTTTTAGCAGAAGCATCTGATGGAAGTTCAGAGGATGAACCGTTGATTAATCTCACGAAAAAGACCAGTACAAAGGCTTCCTCTCCGAGAAAAAGAAACACTACTCCCAAAAAGTCAAGAGAGATGGTTGTATCAGGTAAAGACACTTTACACTGACAGTTAATAGTTTTACAGAAAACAGTTTATAAGTGACGTACCTGAGGATTGTTGATTGTACGAGTGGGAAGGTAAAAAATATTGAGACCGGCTTCAACAGGAGGTAAAGAAACAAACACAAAACTTTAACTCTAATCCACGATCCTGGTGAATTAAAATCAACCAGTTTGCCATTTTCCGAAACCTTTTGTATCTCGTCGCCTGCTGTCTGTAGCCAATCAGGAAGGAGCTCTGGGATTAGTGTTAATTTGACTCAGGTGGCGTCGATCTCTCCTCATTTGGAGACGTCTGGTGCTCAGTTTGACAACAATGTTAAAGTCTGTGAGCAGGAACATTTCTCAAGTTCACGACACATAGAAATGTTGGTCAAATTGCATGTTTGTTTCTTGAATGTTTCTCCAGGTTCGTCAAGCAACAGTTCAGACGACGAAGCCTTAATCAAAGCAGCTAAACATCCACAACTGACCAAAATAGTGAGAATAATACTGGAGAGGTGTGACGATAAAGGTACTGGACCAACAGGAAACAAGAAGAACATCAGAAAAGGTACTGGTTTCATCCTCAAGTTGGTCCTGATGCTGTGGTTAAAAATCTCAAAATTAAATATAATGTTATTGTTGTTTTCTGCAGAAAAGACAGAAGTTTCTAAAGAGTCCGTGAAAGAGGAAGCGAAGGATTCAGAGGAATCATCGTCAGATGAATAAGAATAAACAGAAGTCATGAAGCTGAAGAAATGACTCTGAACCAGGAAGTTCAAGTTTGAGGATCTTCCTTATCCGTGTCTTTTCTATACATAGCACATGTTTATTTACGGTGAAAGCATTTTTACTCCAGTTTTTAGGTTTTGGGACCCAGTTTTACAGGTTCCTAAAAGATTTTATGCACAGTCTTTTATGTTATTTTACTATTTGTGGCTGTAGTTTGCATTGACTTTTCACTGGTTTTAGGATTTAAAAAAAAACAACAAAAAACTACTTAACTGTCATCAATTTAACTAATACTTCTGCTTCCACATTTAGCATGCGGCAATGAAAATCTGTTGCTTTTTATTTAGGAATTTTTGATTGATTTCATTTTCTATGTGTGTATACCAGAATATATAATGTATATACATGATGATATGATATTTGTGGTGTAATGAAATACATCTGATGTGCCAAGCACCTGTAATGTTTCTCCATCTGTGTCTGTGATGTTTGTTTCTGTACGATTGTACATGAGAGAAGTGTGAGAGTGTCATGTAAATATATTGTATGGTAATACGACGACATTTATTTTAAAAAAAAAAACAAAACAAAATAAAAAAAAGTCACTTGTAACACAAAGATTTTTGGTAGTAAAAAGTTTCCAAATTGTGTTTTTTTTTTTGGCCATAAATCGTGAATTTATTCACTAACCACCTACAACTACTGTGCAATTTTCCCATTTAATTTTCATTTCTTCTAATTTAATTCATTTAATAACTTGGTAAAACTAGGGCATCAACTTGCAGTTAGAATTGTATTAATTAATTTGATGTTTTTTTGTCTTAAAATGTAGTTGTATCAGGAGTTGTACATCATTTATTTAATCTAAACCACCATTATTGATCTAGATTATTGGTCAGTTATTATAAATTACTGCTTCGCCCCAAATATATTAGTGTTATTATTCCTTTTACAATATCACTGATCAATTTCTCTATTTTTTATCTAATTAATTAAAGATTTTAATTATTTTAGTCTTCTCTTTTATATTCAATATTTTAATGTATTAATTGTATTTATTTTGATATTATGTTTTTATATATATATATATATATATATATATATATATATATATATATATATATATATATATATATATATATATATATATAATGAATAATAGTATATATATAAAAATGTAAAATAAAGTAGTTGTATTAAATGTTACAGTTGTATCAGATGTGGACCAAACTTTTATTTTGAAATTCTCCATTGATCCAGTTTGCTCAGTTGTATATTTTGGTATAAAATGCAAAGAAGATGTGAAGATAAATGATTTTAGGGAATTAAATCTAAAATATAATCAAAATACTAGTGTTATATTAGTGTAATAACCATAATTATTTTTGATTTAGTATTTTTTTTTAAGTCGAAGTTTGGACTCGTTCTTCTTCTTCGCTGTTTCTTCTACTTCCGCATTGTCCCTGTCACAGCAGCAGCAGCAGCGGTGCTGAGTTTAGTCCTCCAGCGCTGTCAGCATTACTTTTTAACAACATCTTTATTAATGTTAGTTAATAATTTAACCCAGGTGAAGTTTATTTAGACCAGAAGAGCCTGTGTCCTGTCCTGTCATCTGTCTGGCGCGAAGGAAAAAGCTGATTTGGGATCTGCGGTTAGCTAACTGCTCGTTAGCTAGCATGCTGCGGTCTCAACACATCACACAACTCCTCTCGGATTAATTTAACCTCGTCATGACTGAGTTAAGATGCCGGAAAACAGAGAGTTTGGAAGGAGATGAAGATGCAGATGAGCGCCAAAATGATCCCGAGCCTCAAAATGAGCGTAAGTTGAGCTAAATTAGCAGTTTGCTAACTGAAGTGAACACACAGCAGGTAGCTTCTTGTTGCAGAAACATCCAATGAGTTCAGATAAGTTTTCTAGAGAAATGTGAAGTCTGATCTTCAGTAGATGTGTGTGTGACAGTGAGACTGAGTGTTGTAACATCTGGACAGATGTGAAGGAGCCGGTGAGTGAGTCCAGCGGTGGAGCTGATGATGATTTACACCAGAAAGATGAAGGTGAAGTTAAAGAAGATGGAGGAGACCAGAAACAAGAGGAGTCAAACACACCCACAACCACTGACAAAAGACCCAAGACTTCTGCTGCTTGTAAGTTAATTTACTATCTTTATAGTAAATGTATTAAAGTAAACAGTTATCACTACTAAAACAGTGTCAATCAACAGTTACTGTAACTTTTAATGCTTGTTTAATTGTCTTTATTTACAGATGTATCATTTCAAAAAGAAACCACAGAATTAAACATGATTACGTACACATCTGTGCAACATTTAGACACTTTAGATGTAAACTGCGTGAAGTCACATTCATAATATATATACATAACGGGCAACTGTAAACATACAGTCAATGAGACCATGCAACAGATGATCTGATCTAAATTCAGTTTGAGATTAAATGAAAATGCAGACGACTGGAGAACTGGAACAACTTCTCCAGCTTGTTTGTAACAATCCACCTGCCAAAGACCTTGAAAAGCTTCGTAACGTCCACCGGAGTCAATGGTTTTTTTTTTTTTAAATAACTGATGAATAAAAATAGTGTGTTTTCTTCTGATGGCTAAAACTTTTCCTCTCTACTGTACATATGTTGCACCACATCTGTCATATGTTCACATCAAAACTCTTAAAAGACATGTTTCTTTGTTTCTGTGTCGCAAGTTAAACGCAAACGTGTTTGTCCTCAGTTCAGAGATAACATTGACGGAAAAGCTACAAAGTTAAACAACATGACAGCAGGTTGATAATGTAATGTTAGTTGAGTGTCTGTCCTCCATACTGGTCCCAACACTGTTTACTCTGTGACTTAAAGAGAAATACTGCTATAATTTTGTTAATTGTAGTTTCATGTACAGTTGTGATATGTGCTGTTAATTGTGATATTTCTGCTCCTCAGCAGGTTTTCTGCAGCGCCTGGTGAGGGTGTTCTTCGGCTGTTTGGCGGCGGTTGCCTGCGGCATGCTTTATGCCATTTATCTCTCCACGTATCATGACAGGAAGTTCTGGTTTTCCACCAGACAGGTGGGTGACTACGTTCTTAATGAAAGTAGCTCATCACTGTCGCATCATATCAATTATTTAAAAATTACTTTTACCGGTTTTCAGGAGCTGGAACGTGAAATCACCTTCCAAGCAGGCAGTGGGCTTTATTACTACTATTACAAACACATGCTGGCAGCACCTTCCTTTGAGAGAGGTACATGTATCTTCTCTGATTGTTTCTGAAGAAAGTAAATGTAACAAAGAAAATATGTCAAAACAAAACAGACAATAACTTGAGTCAAAGTCAGTCTCCATCAGTTTCCTCTGCTCTAATCAACCCTGTTCTATTCTGCTCTGTGTCCTCCAGGGTTTTATGAGCTCATGATGGATAACAGGACTCTTTCAGGTCAGACCATCAATGCAGTGGAGCGACTCTCTCTGTATCCAGAGCTCATCACAAGCTTCATATACAGAGTCACAGGAAGTCAGGTCAGTTACTGTTCGATCAACTTATGAATCATATGAAATAAAGATGTTATCAGCTGTTATTATCAGTGAGATTAGCTTTTTTAAATTTTGCATATGTATCTAGTGAGCATCAAATAATTGATGAATTGGTTTAGCTTGTGAAAGACCTGCAGGTCATGAGAGGAAGCGTCATTTTTCCAGGTAAGAGTCTGTGCTTCAAGAGGGCAGCTTAGTATCACATCACCTGGCAGTGGATCAGAACAACAGTAAATAATAAACATGTCCACAACAACACAGACCAATCAGTTATTATATCAATTATGTAAAGGTTTCTGTTTGTCCCTGTGTCCTCAGGATTTCGTGGAGCCAATCTACTTCTACATCGGAGCGGTCTTCGGCCTCCAGGCGGTTTATGTCACCGCCCTGTTTGTGTGCAGCTGGGCGATGAGTGGCACGTGGGTGGCCGGTATGTTGGCCGTGGCCTGGTACGTGATCAACAGGTGAGGTGGTTTTAAATTTGCACCTTTTCTTTTGAGCCTCATCTTGTTTCTTCTTTCTTAATCTCGTCTTTTGTTTCTCTCACAGACCAGACACGACCACAGTGGACCACGCTCTTCCTCTGCGAGACAACTGGGCTCTGCCTTATTTCTCTTGTCAGGTCGCAGCTTTGACTGGATTCCTGAGCAACAGCATCAGCTCTGCCACTGAGGTGAGCCTCTCAGGAAGGTTTTATTTTGAAAAAATACACTAATCAGGGTCAAATGAAACTCACTCATTGATAAACTGTATTTCTCCGTAGATGTTTTGCTATCTTACTATGAGTGCCACCACCTTCACCTTCCTCCTGGTGTGGGAGTACAGCCACTATGTCCTGTTCATCCAAGGCCTCTGTCTCTTCCTGCTCGACTCTTTTGACCTGGTGCCGTCACGTAAGGTAACTCAGTCCTGGAGAAATAAAAAGGACCCCAACCCAGCGTTTTTAATCTTAATGCAAAGCTAATCTAACTGTTTCTCTTTATCTGTGGTTTGTACAGATGGCTGACATCCACAAAGTGTACCTCAGCTCCTTGTTCCTGGCCTACGTGTTTCAGTTTCAGAACCCGACTCTGCTCAGCTCGCCGCTGCTCAGCCTCCTAATCGGCTCAGTGCTCGCGAGGTACTTCCAGGTAGAGTTAGCTGCTCCTTCACCACAGAGCCCAGTCCGATAACACACAACAAGTATTTATTTATTGGTTGCAGCCGATTAATTAAAAAAATCTGTTTCCTGTTTTTCCTTAACCAGCAAAAGATGAAGATGGGTCCTCTGGTGGCCAGAGTCATGAAGCTTTTCCTACATTTCCATCTCGTCTTCACCACAGGAATCACCTTCAGTTATGTGGTGAAGGTAAAATCTTACTGGTTGTCATTTCTATTAATGGTCACTTTTAAGTTGTTTGATAATAACCAGTGTTTTCCATTTACAGAAACTCATACCTGTAAATGATGGCGACTTCATATTGAAGTTCCTTGAATTGAAGTTTGGGCTCAACACAACAACGTGAGTTTCAGCTCCAGTTCTCATCCAAACAAACTGTGATGTTGCGTTTTATCTTTGATTATAATCGAATAACGAGCTTTTTTTTATTCTTCTGCATCAGCGACTTTGTCACCAACTTCCTTCTGTGCCAAGAGAGTTTCCAGAGACCAGGACAGGACTTGTTTCTGCGTCTGACACAAGCCTCAGTTCTTCCCTTTTACTTTCTGGTTCTCACCATCTGCTTCTTGTCCACCCTGCAGACCATTTACAGACGACTCAGGTCAGACGATTGAGCCACACAGTGTAACAGTATTATGCTACTATCTTCTGGCTTCATGTAGTGACGGTTGGATGCTTTTCACTTCCTCCAGTGGTGAGCCAATGAAAACAAACGTCCGGCTTGAAGAGGGACGAATAGGAGAGCAGCCCGAGGTCATCTATCATGTTTTTCACACGATTTTTTTCGGAGGCCTCACTCTGCTGTTCGACGGGTTTGTTATTCAGTTTAGAGTTTGGATTTTTACAATCAGTTGTCACAGCGTGTCTTGAAATGAACTGCTCTTTCTTCTCGTAGGATGAAGTATTTATGGACGCCGTACGTCTGCATGTTCACAGCGTTCGGTGTTTGTTCTCCAGACCTGTGGATGACTGTGTTTAAGTGGCTCAAGCTGAAGTCCATTCATCCTGTTGTGTTGGTGAGTGGATTCTGACACTTTGTTCGTTAAACTTTTCACTAAAGTTGCAGAAAAATCTAATCATCAACTTGTTTTTTTGTAATCTGCAGTCTCTGATCTTGAGCACAGCGGTTCCTACCATCATTGGTTTCAGTTTATGGAGAGAGGTGAGATTCTTTTAGCTTAAACTTTTTAACACTCAGTCGAATCACAAACAAGTTAAATGACGTCTCCTGTGTGCTCCTCTCTCCTGTTTTACAGTACTGCCCTCGTGTTTTAGCGGAGTTGTCAGACCTGCAGGAGTTTTACGACCCAGACACAGTGGAGCTGATCAGCTGGATCGGGTCAGACTTTCTGTTGAATCTACCTTCCTCATCTGTGTGTGTGTGTTTGTGGCATCAGACTTATTTTCTCCTCTCTCCGTCCAGGTCGCAGGCTCCGGTGGCGGCCGTGTTTGCAGGAAGTCCTCAGCTGCTGGGAGCGGTGAAGCTGTGTTCAGGTTCAGCTGTGACCAGTTTACCACTTTACTCCGACATCGAGCTGCTGAGGAGAAGTGAAGATGTGAGTCACAGAGAGTTTAATGAGATTGAAATTCAGATTTCTTTTCTTTTCTGTGGATGAATTTATGAGCAAATATTGCTCTTTTTTCTCATGTTGTTGTAGACTTACCAGGTTTATGCAATGAGATCAGCAGAAGACATCTACAAGATCCTGACGTCTCAAAAGGCGAATTACGTCATCGTCGAGGAGTCGATTTGCTCCGAGCTCAGTCTTCATAAAGGCTGCAGGATCAAAGACCTGCTCGACATCGCCAACGGACACGTGAGTTTCTTTATTCTTGCACCACAGCCTGAAAACATGAAGAAAAAATGTTTATGTTTCTAGCTGTTAGATTGTAAAACCTTCTAATAACAGTCTGTGTTTGTCCCATTCAGGTTGTTTATGACAAAGGAGAGATTTACTCTTTCTCCAAACATGGAAGATTTTGCCATGAGATAAAGATGAACTACTCTCCCTACACAAACTACTTCACCAGAGTTTTCTGGAACCGCTCGTATCACGTCTACAAAGTGAACAGTGTCATCTCTTTCCAGTACTGACAGCCGCTCCTGTCTCCTCCCTGCTGAGACTTCACTGAGCCTGAGCTCTGCCCTTTCTTCCACAGTTTCACGTGTGACCCGGAGGACTGCGGCGTGTTTCACGTTGACGGTGAAACTGCACATTTAAACCAACAGTTAAATGAAACAGAGCACATTGTTGGGCCACAAGTTTGTTTGTTTAACATGAAGGGAACCTGTTGATGTTGGGATGTGCCATATTAATCACTGTACTGTAGTTTTATAAGCCATGTGTTATTGTTGTTGATTGATTTAATGAAGAGGGGGCGTTGACGTGAGAGTTGTGGGCTCACTTTGTACAGAAGCTGAGAGCAGCTGTGGTTACTGAGATGTTTTAAAGGTCTTTGATAATAATTTGATCATACTGTTTTATTAAAACAGGATTTATAGATAATCATGGTCTGTCTTGAAGAGAAAAAAAAAAGGTTTCTGAGACGTGAACACACATATTATTACAGATAATCACCACCGATATTTATTCTTAAATGCTGTGGTCATTATGTTGCATAAGAGATTTTAGTCTGATGTCAAATCACAATCAATCATTTATATCAAGAACATGTGACTGTTCAGATCACGGTATTTTTTATTTATGTAAAACTAACGCTAGAATTAAGACCTAAACAAAATCACCGGCAATCACAGCTGCTTTTCATCACTTTCTGCCTTTGTTTCCCCAGAAAAGATTTTAAAAAAAGATAATGTACTCATGCAGTGCATGTGTATATGCTGTGTCCTTACAAGACTGCTGCTTCTTATGTGTTTAGCTTTGATGGGGAAAGTGTGTGTTTGACTGCTGCCTTCAGGGTGTAACGTGTTTTGCAAAAGGGAAGTTGTCAAAGAGGACACACACCAGAGAGCAGAGGTCCTGACTAAATATTGTTCCTGGGGTCAGAACAAACTTGTGATATCAGCTCCACGCTTCAAACGTCACAACATTAATATCACGTGGTGCCTGACGTGACGGGAGAGTTTTCATTTCGAAACATTGACTGATTTAACCGTCGACAGAAACTGTACGTGAGGCTGGTTCTGACGCCGCTCGTGTTTGTTGCTTTATTGATCGTTCCCTTCATCCTGGGACGCCTTATACTCAGAGGTGGAGGACTGGTTCGTTGATCACTTCCCACCTTCATCCTCATCCTCATCCTTAGTTGTTTTTTTTTTTTTTTTTTTTTGTGATGTATTCCTCCTGGTGCTATCATTTAAATCTCACCAATAACTGTCTCCAAAAAACGCTATGTAATGATTAATAGGTTTTATTGAATTACTGATGGAAGTGTTTATGACTTGATAAATGACAAAATTGACAAGATGAGGTCGTCTGCATTTTATTTAAATATTCTTTTTATTCTTTAAGTGACATTTCTTTTAAATTAACAGTGTTTGGTTTAAGGTCATATTGAAGAGTAAAATGGAGAAAAGAAAAAAAAAACAGTTAATTTTAATTTAAATGTGTTGTGATTTCCCTTTCTAATCCATATTTAAATTAATTGCATTTAAGCATTTAATTTGAAAATATTAAGTTATATTTTTGTGGTACGTAGTTTCAACAGGTTTATTATATAATTTTTTAAAAATTTAATTTAATATTATTTACAGTGAATTAATAGCTGTAAATGGTCAAATTTTGTCTTTAAATTGAGTTTTTTTTTTTTAATTCTTTGAGCTACATTTTTTTTGATTTATGGTGTTTGGTTCAAGAGTAAAACATTTTTTTATTAACAGTTAATTTTAACTTTGTGATTTCCTGTTCTAAGACTCATTTAAATTAATTAAATAAATTAAATTGTAAGCATTTAATTTGAAAATATAAAGTTATATTTTGCGATATGTATTTATCAATAAGTAATTGTATTTTATACATTTTTAATTTAATTTATTATGAATTATATTTAATTAATAGGCATAAATTGTCAAATTTTGTCTTAAAATTGTATTTAAATGAAGTTTTTTCAATTTAAATATTTTTTTTAAATGTAACTTATGGGTTAGTAAACTTCAGTAAAAAATTTGTCATAAGGTATTTTAATTACATTTTTCTGATTTTTTTAAATATCTAAAATTATCCTCAATTAAGCCTTTAATTAAACGCAGGGTATAAATATGCGTAAACATGGCGCAGTGTGCGTGTTCGTGACGTCGCAGAGGAACCGGAAGTGCTGCGGAGAGATGTCGAAGCGGAGAATGAATTATGTGAGAACTAAACAGACCGCGTAGCTGTCCCAGCACTTTTTTTTTTTTAAAAGATATTTTTAAAGCGTAGATTAACTCATATCATCTGTTTGTTAATCTCGGCCTGTTCAGGTAAGATAATCCGTCCCTGTGTGAGCGGGTCAGGATGTGGAGTTAAATCAGTTCAGCTAAAATAAAATAAAAAACGTTAGCGCAACTGTGTTAGCATCGACAACAGAACGGGAGGAAGGGTGCGCTCGATTTAAACACAACGGCAATGTGAAACACACTGACGCCGTTATATGTAATGTAAAGCTCTAACCTCCGCCCACCGGGTGTACACATGATGAAAAAATCAAACCGACCCTAACCATACCACAACATAAAGCAGCATTAAAGCTAACGTCTATTTCAATTAAAAATGGGTTGTTTTGTCAATAAAATGAGAAAGAAAAGCCTCTAAAATGTAAAATTTTAACTGATATGATTAAGAAATATTAAAATTCACACATTGAAGAAGCTAAAAGCAGCAAATATTTGCGTTTTAATGACTGAACACTTAACAAATCAGTCGTAATTTAGTAATTAAGCTGCATTTCTGTTGCTTTTACTTATAAATTTAACAGTTTAATTGCATGTTTACTACTGATTTATAACTGATCTGAAAAAATATTTAACATATTAATTACAGATAGAAAATACTTAATTTCCTCCATCTTTTAATTGAATATCTGGATAAATATGTATCAACTGCTGCACAATCAGTTTGTATTAAAACCATAATAATGATATAGATGCATCAATTATTTTAAATATAACAGTCATTTTGTTGCTATTCAATAAATAAATAGTTGTAAATAATAAAAATGTCACTAGCCTGATGTGAGCATCATAAAATTGTAAAAAAATCGTCACATAAGCTACTTTTAAATCACTTATTTCAATTTATTAAGGTGTAAATTTATATATTTTTGTCAATTTCAAGGTAATTGTCATTATCAGTAGAAACAACAATGGAAACAACATTAATACAACAACAGAAACAACATTTCAGATCATATTACCCCAAGTTTTTCCTTTTTTATTCTTATTAAATAATGTCACCAGATAAATTGACGAGTAAATCAACAGTTAAATGTAAAGGTTTTTAAGTGAAGCCCCTGACAGAGCTTTAATTTGGTCTGAGTCCATCTGGAATCACCTCACTACCGTTGTGATATTTCAAACAGTGAAACTAATTTTCATAACTTTGTGTCTCACCATTGACCAGGGGAGGATGAGTGCTGAGGCAGCAGACCGGGTGGCTGCTGTGGCCAGCGGTCGGCCCAGCACGCCTCTTCAGACGTCGTGGTTTGAGTTCCTCTTAGACGGCAGCTTGTTGGAGAAACACCTGCAGAAATCCAACCCAGGTCAAGTCACACTCATGACCAATGACTCACTACTTTGATTATCAAAATAAATTTAAGTAAATAAATAAGTAAATCTATTCGTACAGACCCGTTACCCGTGCAGCTGATCATCCAGTTCCTGGAGCAGGCGTCTAAACCGTCGGTGAACGAACAGAACCAGGTTCAACCTCCGGTCGACAACCGAAGGAACCGAACCCTGAAGCTGCTGGCGCTGAAAGTGGCTGCTCACATGAAGTGGGATCTGGAAGTACTTGAAAAAGGGTGAGTGAGTTGCAGTTTTTTTCTTAAGTAAATCTTATGATTTATGCCATCACATCACATTATGCAATGACATCCTCCTTTCTTTCCACCAGTTTGACCATTCCAGTGTTGAATATGTTACTGAACGAGCTCCTGTGTGTGAGTAAAGTCCCACCAGGTGTGAAACACGTGGACCTGGACTTGTCCACGCTGCCTCCCACCACCGCTATGGCAGTTATCATCTACAACCGCTGGTGAGTAAGAACAAACACGAACCAGAGACACTATCTGAGCTAATGAAACAGTCTGAATCATCCACTGTGACTTGAATTCAAATGATTTTTACCTCCAATTTCCCATCAGGGCCATCAGAACTATAGTGTTGAGCAGTTTTCCAGAGAAACAGACCAAACCTGGACCTCATCAGATGAACATGTAAGTTCTGCTACTTACATTTTTAATAGGTTTAACTACGATGCACAAACTGTCAAAGTTTCATTAAACATGTCTGGTTTTGTCTTAGGTTGAGTATCGTGCAACAGGAGAAAGAAATGACAGAAAACATCCTCACTGTGGTGAGTTAACATGTTTGATTTGACACCGTTTTCATTTAGAAATGACGTTGAAGGTTAAATCAGTTGTATTTTGTTCTTTTTTTTTCAGTTGAAAGAACAAGCGGCCGACTCCATCAGCGTCCTAGAAGGAGCTCTGCAGCTGAAGAAAGATTTCTACGTCCACACCCTGAGGACGTTGGACCTTCTGGCCTCCGACGCCGCCGCCAACGGAGAGACCGAGTCGTCGACCGCCGGGCTTCGTATCAGCGCAGACGAGCTGCACTGTCAGGTTGGAAACTGGCAACTTAAAGTACAACTTTCACTTTATTCCACAGCTGCTGAGCTGAACTTTACTGTGATTTACCTTGTGTTTTTGTTTCAGGTGCATTATGACTTGGGAGGTATTTTCTTCCAACAAGGCTACACAGACCAACCAGTGTTTGAGAAAGCCAGAGATCACTTCAGACAAACGAAGGATCTGTTGAAGAAGGTAGATTTAATACAGTCAGGACTTCACCTTGCCCTGATTGGATTTACTGAATTAATTTGTATTATTTTTTTCAGCTGGACTCGACCGTTCACGTTCACCTGGATGAGAAGCGTTTAGCTGGATACTGGAACGCCTGTAAACCTCTGACAGGCGACTGTGACCCATCAGACTCCCAGACGACACCGTACGACCAGATCAACAGCCTGATCAGGGCTCACAACTACCAGGTCAGAGACAGTAACACCGCTGACGCTTCACAATGTAAACACATAAAGTCTTTGTTATAAAACTGAAGATTTATCTTGTTCCACTTCCACTCATTCAGGCCGTCATCGAAGCTTTCATCAAAGACAACGTGAACCGTAGTTTACCAAACCACTTCAGACGATCGGTCCTCAGGGAGTTCCTGTACAAAGTCCAACAAGGGTACAACAAGATATTTTGGCATGATTATGAACATCCCCTCTTATATTCTAATCTGCTAATAAAACCACCTGTGCTGCTCTTCAGGGAGAGCAGCCTGGATGAGATTTGCCACAAACTGTGCGTCTGCAACGCTGTCCGAGACGCTCTGGAGGGAGAAATCCTCAGTGTGCGTTTCCAGCAGCTGCTTCTCAAGCCCAGTAAACGAATGGTTGACTTCATTTTAGAGGTGATGAGGCTTAAAAAATCCTTTGAAGAAATAAGTTGTGAGCGTTATGGTGTTAAAACTAAAAGCTGCTTCAACATTTTAATCCAGGTTTGCACACGCTCGCTGGAAAAGGATCGTCCCTCGGAGACGTCCAGGAGAAACATGGCCAACTTCATGAAGTGAGTGACGCACAGCGGATGATGTTTTGATTTTTTTTTGCCCTCGGCTTGTTTTCTAAACTAATGTGGGTGTACAGGACTCTGTGTGAAAGCCTGGAGGACTTGTCTCTGGTGTTCGTGGTGTCGTCTCATAAACTCTTCATGGAGCTGCTGAGGGAGGAGGAGAGGAAGGTGCTGGTGGAGCAGATGAGGAAGAGGTCGGCCACCATCAACCTCAGCGCCAAACCTCTGCCGTCCTTCTACGACATTCCTGGTGAATCTTTTTGGTTGTTGTTGTTGTTATCCAGTTAAATCCAACATGTCTCTGTCGAAACGCTGTCAGTGATGACATAACTGGTTGTTTCTCCTTCCACAGCTTCGGCGAGTGTGAACATCGGGCAGCTGGAGCAGCAGCTCATTTTGTCTCTGGAGCCGCGAAGGATCAGACAGATTCTTATTGAACTTCATGGGATGGCTGAACGACCCTTCTGGAGGGTCAACAGCAAGGTCAGAGGTCAAAAAGACACGATGGAAGAACAACAAAGCTCTGTAATTTAACATACTAAGTGTAACGTCTTGTACTCGTGCACAGTGGGAAGTTCCTCCAGATTACATCAATGTCATCCTTGGGATTAAAGACAATCTGACCAAAGACCTTGTCTACATCCTAATGGCTAAAGGTCTCCACTGCATATCGATAAAGGTCTGTTTAAATTATCACTGCTCACTGTAACCAAATAAAAACTAATCTTATGTTTAAATGAAGTTTTCAAAGCTGTAAATGATCCAAACGTGTCGTCTCAGGACTTCGTCCACGCGCGGCAGCTTTTCTCCGCCTGCCTGGAGCTCGTCACTGAGTTTTCCCCGAAGCTGAGACAAGTGATGCTGAACGAGATGCTGCTGCTGGAGGTCCGAGCTCACGAGACGATGGCGGCCGAAGGCAGCAAGGAGAGACCGCCCCCCGACCTGGTGAGCAGGGTCAGAGGTTACCTGGAGATGAGGATTCACGGTGAGTCGATGATCTGTGTCTGTATGTGATTTGTTTTTTTTTTTTTTTAATGGACTGTTTGTGATTCTCAGATGCTCTAACATTAACGTTTTCGTCTCCAGATCTGCCTTTGCGTCAGGTGGTGGGGGAGGAGTGTGTCGCCTTCATGTTGAACTGGAGAGAGAACGACTACCTGACTCTACAGGTGCCACCGTCTCTGGTCATGAACAACCCGTACATCAAGGTAACACGTTATTTCCGTCAGTGAAACTAGTTTGTTTCATTTTTTGTCACCTGACATCAACTCAAAGAACAGTAGAATATAGGATCAAATGTGCTGGAGTTTCCCTTTAAATCACTAACTGCTGCTGTGGTTGATTTTTACCTGTTAACTGCGTCTCCTGTTTCCCTCCTCCAGCTCGGTCAGCTCCTGGCGTCTACGTGTAAAGAGCTCCCGGGTCCTAAAGAGAGTCGACGCACGGCCAAGGAGCTGTGGGACGTGGTGGTTCAGATCTGCAGCGTTTCCGTCCAACACAAGAGAAACAGCGACGGCAGAGTTGGTTTGATTCAACAGAGGGAGTCGTCTATGGGCATCCTGCACAGGTAAACACACGGTTACACACCAACTAAAACAACCACAGGTTTAATGTTTCTCCATATGTCACTTAATTAATTCTCCTTTATTATTTAACCCATTCAGGAGCAAATTCATCACTTTCATCAAGAAACTTCGAGTAAGTTTAACATAAACTCAGCTTAATTGGTAAAATGTTGCAGAATTAACAAGTTTTATCATTTTTCTTACAGGAGCCGTTGGTGCTGACGACTCTTATTTCACTGTTTGTGAGACTCCACAGCATCGTGAGGGTACGATTAGTTTATAAACTGGAAAAAAAGAAGAAAGAACAATCAATCTGCTTTAAAATTTCTCTAAAATAGTTTTCTTCTCTTTTAGGACGATATTGTAAATGAAGTGACGGCAGAACATCTCTCCATCTGGCCGTCCACTCTACCAAAGTAAGAATTAGTTTTGTGGATTTTCTACAGATAAATTCTAATCAATTTAAATTATAATTAGAGACACATCGATCATAATTCTGGGCCAACATGGCAATAATTTAATTACAATAATAAAATAAAATAATAATATATATGTATTTATTTTGTTTTTATTTATTCCACAGAGAAATAATATTCTAGAAAAAATTAATTATCCATTATTATTATTTTGTTGTAGATTCATAAAATAATCTTTATCCTTTAATAGCACCTGTATCGTATTTGTTTTTTAAAACCTTTATCTTAAGATCAGCATGTATCAAATAAAATAATCTAATCTCATTAATTTAATGAATAATAATGTATTATTAAATTAAATAATATTTTAATATTAAATTCAAAAAATTATATAAAATAATAAAGTAAAATAAATAAAAACATATTTTATAATTTGTCAGAAGATTTAATAAACATTGCAGATTCAAAAAAATTGAATCTTCTGGCTTTTATTTGTTGTCAGACATTAAAGGGTTAATAATTCGATTTGTCCGTGAGGCTCCAACATGGCCGACATTTTCACAGCATCTTCAACCTTCTTTCATCGTCCTACAACCACAACCACGCGCAGCCACTTTTTTTTTTTTTTTCATTTACTAAACATCGTCCGGTATCAATATTTGATTGATCTGTTGGTGCAAACATGATTGAAATGATCTGCTGACGTGTGTGTGGCAGCATCCAGGCGGTGGATGTGGAGGCCGTGGCTGTGACAGTCAAAGAGCTGGTGTCTTACGCTCTCACCCTGAACCCCAACAACCAGTCGTGGCTCATCACACAGGCCGACATCTACTTTGGTGAGAACAGACTCTTAACAATCGGTTAAATTAAACTTCCTCTTCCACGGTTTTATCAGCGGTGGAGCCAAGTGTGCATTGATATGCAAATATGTCAGGAAACACGGTTAAAGAGTAATCAAATGGTTTGTGTTTGAGTAACACTTTCTCTCTTCTCTCTCGCTCTGCAGTGACCAATCAGTACTCAGCTGCTCTGAACCTTTACCTCCAGGCCGGAGCCGTGTCCTCGGACTTCTTCACCAAAGCGGTTCCTCCTGATGTTTACACCGACCAGGTTCATCACTCAACTCACAGTCACTTCACTTAATAAACTGTAAACCTTTCCTCTACTTCTCTAATCAAGTTATTGTTCCGACAGGTTCTGAAGAGGATGATTAAATGTTGTTCGATGATGAACTGCCACACACAGGTAACAAGAACCAGTCACGTCAACATCGTTCGCTGCGGTTTCATATTAACACGTCGTCTGTCGTTATCAGGTCGCGGTTCTCTGTCAGTTCCTCAGAGAAGTCGACTACATGACGGCGTTTAAAGCTCTTCAGGAACAGAACAGGTAGGAAACACCAACAACCGCCTCACAACATCAACAACAAGCAGAGCAGCCCCTCACGTCTGTAACGTCTCCCACAGTCACGACGCCATGGACTCGTTCTACGACTACATCTGGGACG
Organism: Polydactylus sextarius; assembly: GCA_016801845.1. Lineage (NCBI taxonomy): Eukaryota > Metazoa > Chordata > Actinopteri > Polynemidae > Polydactylus > Polydactylus sextarius. The sequence goes on from CM028927.1 coordinate 17,618,301, forward strand.
TCACCATCCTGGAATATCTCACTCGTATCCTTTGTTATCGATTCACAAAAGAAAAAACAACTTAAACATCTTTTATCAATGATTCTCCTTAATGTTTGTTCAGATATTCACCACAAACGAGGCGAAACAGAGAAGAGACAGATAGCAGTGAGTCACCATGATGAAATAAACGACTGTACATTTAATCAATGAAAATGTTTTTATGAATAACACTTTTAAAGTGTTGTCCATTCATACATTTCTGTCCGTACGCGACGTCGGTGTCGTGTTCAACAACGTACATGTGGTTGTTAAAACACAGAGATGTTATCAAATGTAGTTCACATAATAAAAAGTTAAATATTACTCTATATAATATTACTTACTTACTTTTACTATGATCATATTTCAACACAAGAACCTGCTGCAAGTTAAAGTTAAACTCCAGTTACAGTCGCTCTGGGTTTATTTACAGGTGATGATGAGTTGATATTTTCTGTTGGTAGAAAAAAAAGTTTGTTTTGTAATTTGAACCTAAAGATCCATTACAACAGTGTGAAGGACACAGAGTTGAATGGAGACAAATCTCTATTTTTTTTTTCAAAAATCACTTTAAGACTCAATAACATCTGACACCAAAGTGTCGTTGACTTTGTAAATGTTCAGACAGATTCTATAGATTGTTTATAAAGTCAGTTAATTAACACAAGTTGTTTACTCGTTGACGACATCTTAAAAGTCCAAACACAAAGTGTGAACTCATTATCATCTGGAAAACGTCCTAAAACAACCGTGACTCCAGATTTTTCCTTTAAATCAAAAGTTCATCTTGTTCGTTTGATTCATCCTCAAGACAGAAACGTTTCTGGTCGTCGTCATAAATGACGTCTCAGTTTTATTTCTGTTGAGGACCAAACAACGACCAGTCCTTTTGGGACATTTTTTTTTTATTTATTTTTTTAAAAAGCAGCCTTTTTAATTTCCAAACCCTTTCGTCGTCTCCTCAGATCAAAGCGATCGGACAGACGGAGCTGAACACCAGTAACCCGGAGGAGGTGCTGCAACTCGCCGCTCAGAAGAGGAAGAAACGATTCCTGCAGGCGATGGCTAAACTCTACTTCTGATACACACAATCACTGTCAGACTTCAGAGAGAGGGGGGTTGGGGATGTATATTTTTTTTTATTTTGTGGTAGAAAATAAACTTCTAAATAAATACAGTTCATTTGTACACTTGTAATCATTTGTAATTTAAACAAAACAAAAGTTTACTGACGATCTAATGCCCTGAGTTACATATAACAACACGTCTGTTTTACCACAAAACTGAGGAACTAATGAGTTTTACACTTTATTCGTCTGATGTTTTATAAAACAGGTCGTGTTTGAATAAAGTGAAAACGTCAGCGTTTCCTCGTTAATGTTTTACATTTAGTTTTAGAGCTTGACAAGTTTTTAACAGTATACAAACTTAATATTAAAAAAAAACTCACCCTGAAGTTGTATTTCTTCTTCTTTTTTAAACAAATTTTACCTTTTGGCTATAAACATATTTAATATGCTACAAAAAGTAAAACAATTGCACATTCTGTATTAAAACGTCATTTTCTAAAAATGACTTTTACAGCAAACAACACTTTTTAAAAAAAAAAAAATCTTTTTTTTTTTTTTTTTTAACCTGAATCAAAGCTTCAATTCAGTTGCTAAAATCTTAAAAAAAATTAAAAACACACAAAACAGCTTTGGCCGAGATTCTTTTGAATACAGGCACATTTTCCTAGATAAAGCAATTCAGTGACAGATTTCAGCAGCGGGTGTGAAATCAGCTCCCACCCAGACTCTGTATTCAGGAGCCGTCTCCAGTAAACCAGACTCTCTTTGTTTTTTGTTAGCGGGACATTAAACCCCGTGTCCTCTTTGTTCACACTCACTTCGGAGTCGTCGTCGTGTCGTTCAGCGCGCGCTGTGTGTTTTCTCTGTGCTGCTGGGAGGAGTCGGGAACTGAACGTTCACTTCTTTTTTACTGGCTTCGTCCTGAAATGTAACAGATTTAACGTCAGGAAATAATCAGACAGCGTTAGTGAAGATAAGACGAGGCACATCTTTATTGTCGCTGTCACTTTTTTACAAAAGAGCAATGAAATTGAAGGTGCAAATAAAATAAATAAATTAAAACTGAATAAACACAGCTCTGTAATTCAAGACTGTTGTTAACTATGGGTTCTTCCTATTTCTTCTGGTCATGTGGGACTGTGATGTTATCATTTACAAAAAGTGCAGTTTTGCCGTCTACACGTCAACACCAGGAGCAGCGGTTTGAGATTTTTACGAAAAAGATTGTTTCAGGACACGATGAAAGGCTGAAACAATAAAAAATTAACCTAAAAACGTAGCCTCAGTGTGAGACATGAGGTTAATAAATAAGAAAATAATCAAATAATAATCAATAGACAAAGACACAAAAAGATATAAATGATAAATCTGTCAGTTTGTCAAGAATGGAAGAAAAAACAAAACAAAAACAACAACTCACCAACATTGTCATGTAGTCTGCGTGTGTCTGGATATTGTGTCGGTCGTCTTTTATTTTTGCGAAATCTCTGAGCGTCGCTCGACCGAACCGACTCACAGATTCAGCGAACGGAGCCATCCAGTTGACGCAAGGCTGGAGGACGTCTTTAGACAGACCTGGATGCGAATCATACGTATGTTCAACACGAGGAACAGTCAGAGACATCGACACAAATATTTACTGTCACAGAGTTTTTACCTGAAACTTTTTCAACCACTTCCATTTGGAGGAAATGGCACAAAACCGAAGCGGCCAACACTCGATACTCATAGTCCAGTGAGTTTATATTGAGGATACAAAGATCTAAAAGCTGGAAGATACAGGGAAAAAAGTATTTGGCATCAATTATGAGATAGAAGCAAAATACGACGCAATAATATTAATTTCAAGTAGTATCACTGAATGGTAAAAGTGAATGAGAGTAAAGTCAAAAAACATCAATTGTGAAGATAAAGGCTCAGTTTTTGTTGCAGCAGATAAATGTTGACAAAGGTCTAAATAAATAATTAAAATCTGAAAACCCACTCGTGTCATTTGAATGTACGTTTCCTGTGGAAACTGCGGCTCCAGCAGGTCGGAGTTGACGCTCATCGACGACATCTGGAAGTAAAGTTTCAACCATGACACGGCTGTTTCAGGACAAAGGTTCCAACGCAGTTCCTGGAAAACGTGTAGAAAAACACAATTACATAAAAAAACTATACTCTCTTATTCATCACTAATGAGAAAACACTTAACCTTCGAAATTACCTTCAAAACAATTAACTCCATGTGAAGAATCTCCTCCTCGTAGTACGTCCCTGCAGTCACATACGCCATCTGATTGAGCTTAGGAGGACACGCTTCCTGTAAGGAAATAAAATATTTAACTCTGCATCAAACATGGTGTCACAAAAAAAAACCTCCTCCATCTTTCATTTACATCCACTTCTTTGTCTCTCTGATGCCACAGTCAGTGTTAACGTTACTTGCCTCCATCTTCGATGCTATAAACAGACACGTGATGCCGATGAGTTGCAGCAGACTCTTTTCAACGTTGCTCTGAGTCAACATGAAGCGGTCGAAGTAATCCTGCGCCAGGTAGAAGGTCTGTCGGTGCAGAGTGTACGCCTCACTCACCTGGAGAAACGGTCACGACATTGTTGGTGTGTGTGTGTGATGTCATAAACGGTTGACGTTTGAGTTCACACGCTCTTAACTTGCCTCAATTAACCAGTCAAGAAGAATCGACCTCATTCTGGGTTGAATCCGAGGATGTTTGAGTATGAAACTTTTACTGTGTCTGTAATTCTGCTCCTTTCCAACCATCCTCACCCACACTTCCTCAGGAGAGCCCCATCTGTGTCACAAAGGAAACAAACATTTGTTAATCTTTCTGATAACAAAGACAACTTTATCCAAATGTGTGTGTGTCTGTGTCATGATAATTACCCCAGATGAGGCAGAGGCGTCGACCAAACTGCTGAAGAGTCTCTGGAGGGGAGGACCTGACAGCCGGGCTCCATCAGGACTCCCTTCTCAGGATCCTCCATGATAATACACGGCTCGGCGACGCCTTCAAGCACCATCTGCTGGTTCTGGAGCAGAAAAGTGAATGTAAATGTCTCAAAAACGGACACAGCTTCATTCTTAGACCGTCTCAGGGCACTGAGATTTATTAACGTATCTGTTTTGTGCTGTGGGTCTTTAATTGGCTTTGTCTATTGCATAAATATTGCAAAATAAAAGAGGAAGGGGAAATACCTTCTCACACTGCAGCTTTGACAAGGGCTGAACCTTTTTCCTGTTGCTTTGCTGCAAAAAAAAAAAAAAAAAAAAAAAAAGTACATGTCAGAGCAACTCGTAGTCAAATTAAAACCACATCTGCAGTTAAATCGTGTCCGATACGGACACTTACTTTAGCAGCTTTCCCTTTCTGTTTCTCTGGAGGATTTTCAGATCTTTTTTGTTGACGACCGCTGCAAGAACAAAACAAAAGCTTCAATAATAAATTCATGCAGCAACAAAAAGAAAAAAAAAAAAAAAGAAAACGAGGTCATTACCTTTGTCTAGTCATGGTTTTGGCAGCTTGTATCTGAGAAAAAAAAGAAAAAGAAAGAAACAGAAAGCAACAAAAGCAGGAAGTTAGGCCTCAGCTGCAGCTGCTTTCTTAGATTGCACAAACCCAGTCAATCATTTCAGGAATATTAATCATGCAGCTGCTGTGGACGCGCCAATATTTTTTTTTTTAATAATAATAAGCGCGTAAACTGACCACGCTCTGCAGCTTGCATCACATAAAACACACAATGTTACAACTAAACATTGAATATAACAACTATATGATGTTTATGGAGGTTTGTAGCTTTAGGATTTTGTTAATTAATTGAAGTAGAAATAAATTGGAGCAGCACAAAGAGTCTGCATGCAGCAGCAGCAGCAACACAAAGGCCCGGGGAGGACATTTTGTCCTCAGCTGCACTCATATTATCTTTTAAATGAATCCAAACACACATTATGTGGTTTAAACCAACAATTAACCAACTCGTTTCTTATCACTTTCTTATCATTTCCGTGCACAAGCTGCTAATTTAACCAATATTTAACCAACCCGCTTTGATCCAAACAAGCTGCAGAAAAAAAAAAAACCACACAATTTATTTACTATTTTAAGCTGCAAAAATGCAAACTTCCTCTTCACAGATGTAAGTTTATAAACAACAACTCGCTGTCAGTTAAAAACAACTTTAATCTCGTTGATGTTAAATAACTTTACACAACAACCAGTCGAAACTACGAACTCGACAGAAAAAAAAACAGTTTTACTGACTTTTAATTAAAATTAACGACAAGTTAGCAGCGATTTAACACCGCAAAGCTGCTCACACTTCGTTTAATAAGAGTTACCAAGCGTTAGAGATGAAGTGTTGAACATAAAAAGGTTAAATATGACTAATATTAGCGTTTTACCTTGTTCGGTTCAGAGCCCAAATCAAACTCGTCTCCAGTTGCCGCTGGCGCCAACAAGTGTGAGTCTGACTCACACTGCGCATGCGTGTGAAACCTCCCATCCGTCAACTATTTTCATCATAAAACACCGTAAAATTTAAATATAATCACCTCTTATTATTAATTTCATAGTTTGTTTTTTTTATTCTTTAATTTATTCAATTAGTTTTATTTTCAACCGCTTCATGATCAAAATGAGCGTCAAAAACTAAAAACTCGACACAAATAAACCGTCGACTCACGACGATAAATTCATTCTGTTTCAATTAAATGTTTTTATTTATTATTAATACAAATTTATCGCTGTTTTAAAAGTATTTTAATAACATAAATGTCACATTAACCGCATCGTTTTTTCGGGGGCTTTTATTTTGGTGGGTTTTAACTGCCGGTAGTGGGAGGAGCTACGGAACTACGGCAGCCAATGGGAGAGCGAGTTGAGTTGAGCGCGTGCTTCGGCAGCTGGATGTAAACAAAGCAGGGAGCTGTCAGAGCGAATACGGAAGTAGATAGATAGATAGATAGATAGATAGATAGATAGATAGATAGATAGATAGATAGATAGATAGATAGATAGATAGATAGATAGATAGATAGATAGATAGATAGATAGATAGATAGATAGATAGATAGATAGATAGATAGATAGATAGATAGATAGATAGATAGATAGATAGATTCAGCTGCAAACAAAACAAACTTAAACGTAGTTTAACTTGATGTAGACGTGAGGTGATGACGCCCTCAAGTGGTTAAAGGTAGAATTACATAATCTCTCTCAGGCCATTTTTTTTTTCTTGAATATTGTTCACAAATCTGTCTGAGTCTGTGTTAGTGAGCACTTCTCCTTTGCCGAGATAATCCATTCACCTCCCAGGTGTGGCACATCAACATGCTGATTAGACAGCATGAACATTACACAGGTGCTTCTTTTGCTACAATAAAAGGCCAAAATATGGCTAAAATATGCAGTTTTACTGTCAGAAAACCACTCAGTTCCACGTGTCCATAGAAAACGTTTTAGACCTTTAACGTCTAGTTCAGCTCATGAAAAATGTGAACAAAAACAAAAGTGTTGCGTATATATTTTTGTTCACTATATATATATATATATATATATATGTGTGTGTGTGTGTGTGTGTGTGTGCGCTTACAGTTTCTTTTTTTTTTTAAATAACCAAATTATGTTCACAAGATCAAATCTTGTAATGTATAATTATCTTACTATAACAATTGTTAAAGGTCGGTTGCTCTTTTATGCAACTCAGCATATCTTGTCCCTGTGCGGTGAGGAAGTTTTTAGACAGTCTGTTACATCCTGTTTGTTTCTTAAAATACAAAGGTGTGAAATACAAAATGTTAAAATTACTAAGGCAGCGATAATATACAACTGAATTAAAAGATCAGAATAATTGGACTGAGTTCACGATGGGGAATTTAACAGGGAAACTATGTGTTTCACTTCCTGTCATGTCACTATGGTGATAAATGGGAAGATGTTTCAATTGTATATAAACGGGAGAAAAGAGGAAGCTGATCTCACAGTTCAGACGGACTCAGTCAGAGTTAGAGCAGAAACAACAGGAGCTGTGAACAACATGACGCCCGTCAAGTTCATTTTGATTCTTCAACTCAGCTCTTTTTGTCAAGGTAATGATGGAAGTTTTATACTTTTACCAACATTTTTGATTTAAAGTAATTTAATTTAAAGTAATTTCACAACAAGTACTGAAACAATTATATTAATAATTTCAACATCTATATTTATTACAAACCCTCTTTAATGTTTTAACTGTCTTCATAATTATCTTTTATTTTATTAATAATCATATTTATTTCGGTTTTTCTGTTTATAACAAATTTAAATTAAACTGTGAGTTCTCGTTTTTACTGTTTAAGATTTTGTACATTGATTTTTTTATTATATTTTTTAGAGTTTAAACAACTTAGAGACACAATAGAGTTCATGCGCATTTGTTGACATTTGACCCTTTTTTAACATAGTATAATATAATAGATTTTAATTGAGTCTCCTAGTGACACTTTAGTTCAGTCACAGGGTGTGAAAAACTAAGTTAATTTTAAAGTTAAAGAGAGTAAATCTGTGTATCTTTGCATAGAAAGTAACAGTTAATTCTAAAATAAGATGTGAAGTTACACTTTAGTTTGATTCACCTCCACATGTTCACACACATTAACGTAAAACCTGACCAAGTTGTTACCTCATCAAAAGTCCTGTGGTGAATGTGTGTGTTGTGTTTTTCATGTGGTGCATCGTCCTGCGTTGGTCCGGACGTGTCCTGTGGACTTTATCAATCACCGTACGACATCGTTTCTCTCTGTGAAAATAACTGATCCTGTTCTTTTTTGTTTGTTTTTTGTTTCCAGTTTTTGCTCAAAACTCCACGCAAACAACCGATGTTCAGGTTGATGAAAATAACACGACACAAAAGGAATTCAAAGGTAAGTCAAACACAAATTCACAGCTTTTTTTAAACACCTAATGCAGAGACTGTTTAAGTTTTATGTTCTTACTGTCACAGGATGTGGCCTGACTTGCTTGTGAGCTGCATCGTGCAGGTGCAAAATTAAAACTGTGACACCGAGAAACTGCTCTCCCACGCAGACACGCACAGCGTTTTTATGTTGCTGCAGTTGTGATACCCTTTAAGTGCATCTTCACTAACATATGACCCAGAAACACCTCGACCTGAATGTAACAAAGGTTGTAGAAGAAGAAGTTTAACAAAATAAAACAATAAAAAAAGATGCATGAAGAAAACTTCAGTAATGACAGTAAAGTGTTGCTACACTAGATGTTACAACACAAACAAGGTTTTTACATTTTAAAAGTGTAAGTTTTAACCTTTTATTGCTAAATTTATCACATTTTATACACGAGTTTCTGATGTATTCTGATGTATGTATTGTAAAATGTATTTATTAATTATTAAACAACAATTTAAAATTTATTTAAAAAAATAAACAAAAATGTAAAAACTATGTGAAAATAATAAATAATAAAATATAAAATATAATATTATAATATAATAAATTAAATGAATTAAAAATCCCAGATTCTGGTTTTTATTTGATGTGTCAGACATTAAAAGGTTAAACTAGATGTGAAGGTTACATGTTAAATTAAAGATCACGACAAATACATAAACCTGATCCACCTGAACCACTTGACCTGATAGATCTGGTCTAGTGATTCTTCTTCAGCAGTGTGAGATGACACATGATCACCACATGTGGTTAATGTCATTTCCCTCCTCTACAGAAAAATGTGGTTCTGTAAAACCACCATCAAATTCACTGTTGTTTTCTGTTTAAAGAAAGTTTTCAAACGAGGAACTGGCCTCTAAACAAACAGGAGCGTAGGAGAAACTTTCTATGATAAAGACTCATACGTTTTGTGTTTGTGTGTCTTTGTGCCGTCAGTTGAGCCGTACGTTCACCACCAGGCTGGTAGATGCAACTGGACTCTTAAACTCTCTGGAAACAGCAGCGGAGACGCGGTGCCGGTTTCATCAGACTCAGTGGACGAGTTGGTGGATCAGATCTGTCAGGATCTGGACTGCGGCCGCGTCCGCTACTGGAATAAAACCATCGCACCGTCCAACTCCACCTGCTTTCATGACTGTTTACACATAGATGGTCGTTTGCAGAACTGTTCGCAGAGTGTGGGAAGTAACTGTACCATGATTACTGGAGTGATTTGTGGTAGGATCTCTTCTCTAATACGTGCCATAAGTATGCAAATGATTGTGCAGAAATAATAAGATATTTATCACTAGACAGACATTAGATCAGCAAATCACATTAACCAAGATGTCAGGTTAAAGGCCTTTTATTATTTAAACAAAACAAAAGGAATAAAATAATCCTCAGGTAAATTCATAAGATGCTTTAGTGGAAGTTAAACTTGCCAAATTAACACAATCTAAGTGACAAACAAACAGGAAACCTGAAACTGAGAAACCGTTGGTCCATCGGGCAGTTCCTTGTTCCTTGTTTCAACTGTGTCTTAGTCAGCAGAAAGAGAAAGTAAAGTTTCAAAACATTCCCAAAAAATCCCTGTATTAGTTTCACATAGTATAGAGAAGGTTGCTAATGTCATATTTTATTTCTAATTATCCATTTAAATATAATAAGTTGATATACAGACCTTTTTCTTTTTTGTCCATTGCATTTTAATTTGTTTAATTATAGAAAATATTCAACTGGAAACAAATAGGAATTAAAATAAAGTTTATTTAGTTTCTAGTTGCTTTTTTTGTTTATTAAGGAAGGATACCAACTAATGTGTTTATGTCTGTATATAAATAATATGTTAATATCTGACCTTTGTAAATCAAATGTTGACAGTGTGATATCTCGTCTTCAGGCCACCAGGTTGTTCAGCTGGTTGGAGGTCCGGACCGCTGCGCCGGGAGGGTGGAGGTGTGGAGAGACGGCAGATGGGGCACGGTGTGCGACGACCAGTGGGACCTGAGAGACGCCAACGTGGTTTGCGCTCAGCTCGGCTGCGGTTACGCCCTCAACGTGACGGGACAAGGCGGCCTCTATCCACCGGGCAGAGGACCGGTCCACCTGGATGAACTGAACTGCACCGGTGGAGAAGAAAACCTGTGGGCGTGTCCGGCTGCACAGGAGGAGCCGGACTGTGGACACAAAGAGGACGCTGGGGTCATCTGCTCAGGTCACTGTCTAGTTAGAATAAAAACACTGATACAGACAGAAAAAAACCCTCAGAAAAAGATTTAAATTAAAGGTTTTTAATCACTGAATTTTAAGATTTAGAGATAAAAACTTGTGACTGTGAGAAAGTTGAGTGTTCGTGTTTTCTCTTAATGTTGGAAGTTTTCACAGCTCCAGAAAAGTTGAGTTAAAACCTTTATTATTTATCTAAAATAAAAGTCTACAGTCACTAGCTAAATGCTGTCTTCTACGTGCTAACATGTGACAATGTTAATATGCAGTTTGCAGCAAAATGCAAAGTAGATAACAAAGTAGAACAAATTTCATATTTGAAATATGTACAATATATACCATGAAACAGTTTGGGTTCAAATGAGTAAAGTAAAGGTGAAAAGTCAGTAGGTTTCTTCCTCTGGGGACCATGAACGTCTGTACAAAGATGTATAAATATAAAGGCATCAGTGTCACTTGTAATAGTTTGACAATTTGTGTTTTGTCTGTGCAGAGATGAGAGACCTGAGGTTGACTGGAGGTCTGGACCGATGTGCTGGTAAACTGGAGGTTCATCGTAACGGCAGCTGGGGGACGGTGTGCGACACCTGCTGGAATCAAAATGTGGCCTCCATGGTTTGCTCCATGTTGCAGTGCGGCACCGAACTGCAGAACTACACCCAGTTCAATCCTCCGCTCGTCCACAACAACGGGACGAAGTATTACTACAGCTGCTCACAGAAACACAAGAGCCTGTGGCAGTGCAGAGAGGTCATCAAATCACACGTCTGCAAAGACTCGAAAGCGTCTGGTGTCATCTGCAAAGGTGAGAGAAAGTTTACGTGACTGTTAAACAAATCAGTCAAACCTGGTATATATGTAACATTTGTGACTTCAATTTAATAAAATATACAGAAACAAAAATCATCTTAATATCTATGAAATAATCAAATATATCTTTCTGAATATTATTATTTTCTAATACATTTAAATATTTTAGATTTATTTGGTGCTTCTTTAATGTTTTAGACTGAAATCAGATAATTCAAATGTTAGATTTTTAATGTATATTTAAAAAAAGACATTAAACTTTTTAATAAATATACTTTATTGATCCACCAGGGAAATTACTGAATTTATTATCTATTCATATTTATTTTCTTGTATTTTACAGACTCATGAAAATGCTGTGGTAGAAATATAAATTTAATATCGACTTTGAAACTATGATTCTTTATTTTTTTTTAATCCTGCAGGTTCCCTCGGGTTTCGTCCAGACCCCACACCTGCTCCCGTGACGCCCATTTCGACACAGAGTGAATATTTAAACTTTCATCTGATAAAAACCAACGTTCCTGCGAGGTTTGTTTTTTGTTCTCTGACCCGTTTGTGTCTCTGCAGGTCCAGTCACCGCGTCGACTGGTTCTTTGTTCCCATTGACTGTCGGGTTCCTCGGCTCCATCACCGTGTCTCTAGTGCTCCTCGTGTTTCTGGTCATGAACACTGTTCTCTGCTGCCATTACAGGAAAAGACACGGTTGGTGCAGGATCTTAGCAGCGTCAGACGCGTTAAATAAATCAAAGAATTAACAAAGAGAACAAACACACTTTCAGTTTTTTTGTACTTTTCAGTCTCAGCTGTGAAAAACATCAGTTTAAAGTTAAATGTAAATGTTTGTCTTCATGTAACTTCAGTTTGACTCTTGTCTTTTCAGTTTTAGATAAATTGTTCTGTATTAAGACAAAACTTGCATTATATTTTTTAGGACTGATAATAACTTTAAATTAATTGTTAAAATAATTTAACATTTGTTTTTTTATTTATTATAATTGTTGTATTATCATTTGAAATAAAAAAAAAATGTCCATATTACTTATTATTATTACATTTTAAACACTTTTCCTTAGTCACAGTTAAATATTCAAGACAAAGTCAAAAAACGTGTCATGAACACACACACACACACACACACACACACACTAACCTGCACTAGAAAGTCTACATGACCTAATTTAAGATGCAGATCATCTAATATAAATAAATACATTTGATTTGCCAACTTTTGCCAATTTGATTTGTTTCAGTTCTGCATCGTTAAAAGTCACATCAAATTTGTCACATTCGTCTCTTAAAGCGTTAACTTCACTTTATATTCATGCAACACTTTGTCTTATTTGTTTGTTTTTCCTCAGCGTTCTTACTGCAGCAGACACGTACCAGCCCACGACCGAGCTCTGGACATCGTCACAACAACTACGAAGGGACGGTTGATCTGGTTAAAATCACCACCAACCCGCAGACGGACGGTCAGCCTTTCAACTCAATCTCAAGTTTTTAAAAACATTTTCTGCCTTTTTTTTCTCCTTTTCTTCATACTCACATTTACATCGTACATGTAAGAAAGTTACAGAGAAGAGAAACATCTCGATTCGTTTCATTTTTATTTGTTTTTTTTTTTTTTTATGTGTTTGTCTCAAAAAGTTGCCCCCAACCCCCGGACTCTGTGGAACCAGCTTAGTAGTGCTGACAGCACGTCAGTAGATACAGACTATGAGCAGTTTGACCCAAGCACTGACCCGTCTGTCTCTTTATCAACTTTCCACAGTGAGATACTTTCTTACATTCATCCTCGTGTTTCTCAGTCTTTGCCTCTCGACTTGGTCTTTCTCTCTGCTGCTGTGTTTTCGTTGCAGTTTGCGGTTGCAGCTGCTTTGCTTTGAGAGTGAGTGTTTGTGTGTGAGCGAGTGCAAGCGAGTGCAGTTATGTTTGCGCTGAAAGTTTGCAGGAGGTTTTTTTTTTTTTTTGATTAAAATATTGTATTTTTTTTCCTTCTAATGTAGATTCTCAGCGGTACAAAGGCGACGCACATCCTTTCATCAGGCCTCCAGGCCTCCACAGCCTCTTTGAGGAAGGTGAGTCACTGTTAATCTGCAAAAACGTCTCAAGTCTGCAAACGTTGAGGCAACGTTGGAAAGTACAACAGTTCTCACAGTCGTCAGGAGGGTTTATGAAGGGAGAAGACACCGACACTGATATGATCAAACACAGATACTGATATTAGATAAAAAAAAACCCCACCCCCCAAAAAAACTACAACTAGAAGAATATTTGACTGGATATAATGTTTTACTAGATATGAACGGAGCCAGAATATTTTACCGTTTAAATTCAAGCTCAGATTGTTTTAATTTATTACAGTTGTGGACGTTATATTGAAGTAAAAACATGTGATAAATATTAGTCATGATAGAAATAAATTAGAGGAATAACAAGTTAAACGTAACATACCATCAGTACAAAACTGCAGTAAACATCTAGTTATTTTATATACACACATATACATCAACATGTCTAATAATCAACAGATATTATAAATATTATATCAGCCAATTAACAGGTCAGCTTCTAGTTTATAAAACTTGACATGAAAATTTAATTAAAGTTTGACTCAATGTCTCAATATATGACACTTTTACACAAATCTTTCTTTCTTTCTTTTTTTTTAAACCACTTACACCACTTCTTTATATGTTTATTCTGTAGTAAACTGCATGTTGTCATGTTCAAAATATAAATATAGAAAAATACACAAACAGAATCACTTTAACAAAGATCGAACTGCAGGACGACATAAGTTTGACCAAATTAGTGTTTGTGGTGATTTAGTCACAGATACAGAAGAACAGGTTGAAACAACAAAGTGAAATAATGTTTGATGAGAAAATAACAAACTTACAGTCAGAGTGAAGAACAAAGCACCGGACGAATCAAAAGATCTGGAAAAGAAACAAACTGGAACAAGATCCTGGACGAGAAGAAACAACATTTACAAAGAGAGAGATCACAGATTAAATCGGGTGAAACTAATCAGCTGATCAAACAGGAAGGAAACACACCAGGACAGGAAGTAAAATAAAGACTTTCAAAATAAAACAGTAAAAACACAAAGTGTTGTGTGACTTTATGAGCTGTAGTCGGTTCTCAGAGTCATAAATAATCTGGTTCCTGAATATTTAGACATTAATACTCAACTGTTATTTAAAATGTGTCATTATTTTATTGTCTTATGATTAAAAATGTGTTTAAAGTGCATTTTTTACTCTTCCAGTCTGTATTTCATCATATTACTAGAGTTGCATCTTATTTGTATAAAATGCATCATATATTTTCCATTGTTGTTGTTTTTTGTTCCAGCTCCTGAACCGACTATTGAAGCCACAAACACTTTTACAAACTACAACGGCGGCCCACAGGAGGTTCAGTACTCCAGAGTGTCAAAGATCTCGGTGGATTCGTTCGAAAGCTCCAGCACCTCGTCTGGAGAGTGTTACGAAAACATTAACACCAACTACATCAATGTCAACCCAGGTCAGTTCATCTCAGAGTAGAAGTAGAGACACTCGACTAAAAAATTACTTTGGTAAAAGTTCGAGTCAGCAACTAGAAGTAAAAGTCTAGTATCTAGTATTTAAATTAAATGTAGTTAAGTGTAGAAAGTAAATTTACAAGTACATGTTAATAAAAACAGAAGAATATTATGAAGTTTATCCAGCACTTTAAAACATGGAGCTGCAACAATCTTCATAGACAAAGTCTTGAGTCTGAACTAAAGTATAACATTTCTGTTTGACATTATTATATTTTTTGAAGTTTCTCCATCATCCACCTTTAAGATGGAGCCTCCATCAACCCTCAGACATGGTGTTGATGGTCTAAACAGTCACCGGTCGACTACTACTTACTTTCATCACAGAACAGTGAAAATGTATCAGAGTAATAGAACAGAATAGTTTTTATTGTCATTTTATTGTGGAGGTACAAAGAAATTTGAGGGCGCTCCCACAGAGCCACCGTACACCACAAAGAGATGTTTTCAATGACGAGATAGAAATTAACAAAATGGACAACACATGGCGCTGTAGCAGGAATGTATAAAGAAAAAACTAAAAATACATAAAAAACACATAAAGGTACAAAGTAGCACGGAGCCTCAGGCGGCGCCGTCCTGAAGCATCTAGAAAAGAAAAAGTATGACAGAGGTAAAAAGGTGAAGTATCATTACAACACTGGTTCACATGAAGCTTCAGCTGTAACACACTGAGTTTTTTGCTGCGCTAAGTGAATAGATGTGAGAGTGAGAGAAAGACTGATCCCACCTCTTCACATGATTCAAATGATTTGTGGACAGTCCCTGAACTGAACCTGTGGGAATCTGTGGGTGTTTGTGGCTCAAAAGCACAACTGTAAGTTTCCTGTTTTCTGATAAATGACAGATGAAGTCCCGCTCCAGCTGCCTCCTTTCAGCGGCGCTTATGATCCGTCCGGATGCTTCGACACCAGCAACAACAACCAGCTTCACCACGAACCAACAGAAAACATGAGCTCATGTAAATATCATTCAGCACATGTGATGTTACAGAGCAACATGATTAGAAACACGTCTGTTGATGTGTGTTGTTCTTCGATCATCAGGTGGATCAGACGACAGTCACCTTTACTCCCCGGTGGGTCCAGACTGAAGCTCTTCATCTGAGGAGGACGACCCCGGTGACCTTTAAGGTCACGGTCAGACAGCGGAGGGCGCCAGACTGAGACCATCACGCTTGAAGACGCCAGTTGTGGCGTCTTCAGCTGCACTGTGCTGGAAAAAAAAATCAAACTATTTAGACTAAAACAACTCAATTAAAAATCAGATTAATTCTTACTAAGAGCAGCAACGTTTCAGGTTTCAGAGACTAGAAACTTGACTGACACATTAAAACGCCTTTCAGTGACGAGAAGGGATTTTTTTTTTTTTTTAATTATTTTCTCAGAAGTGATTTTGATCAATAGTTACAATCAAAATCAAACTGAAGAGACAAATCATAAGCGATATGGAAAAACTGAGGGTGGCATCAAGAAAAGATGGAAAAAAAAAAGAAAAATACGGGTTTGAACCCACTGTGATGTGACACCTGCAGCTGCATTTCCAAGAAAGGAAGGATTACTCATCTGAAGCAAGTTTCAACATTTTACTTTAGAGACAAACCTGAGATAAAATAACAGAAAATTATCTGTTATCTGTGAATGTAATAGAGTAACTACGTGTGTGTTTAATTTTCTTAGAGTTTAATCACTAGTGTATATATCCAAATAACGTGATCATGTTTTTTTTTTTTTTCAGTTGAGTTTCAACATAAGCGTGAACACGTGAGGCCAAAATTTTGTGGACGCCTGCATATTAAAAACAACAACGATGTGCATTAATCTGCTGATTCACATTTAGACAAATATGATCTTTTTTTTGAAGCTACTTTAAAGCTTGAAATGATCTAAAATATCATTTAATGTCATGTTGCAGCCGTGGGACAATAGCACAATAATAAACAGTCCCACGACAACATATGTAGGAGAGAAAAACACCTTAAAATATCCACATTTATTTGCAAATAGAGTCAAATGTTCCTTTAATTTCCTTTGAATAAAAGATCCAGATTAAAAGAAACTGTTTGTCCACATATTTTTGGCCGTGTTTTGTTCTTCCTGTAAATGTTTGTAAAGTTGAGTTCACCACAAGGTGGCACTACAAACTTGTAAGTAGCTAAACCTTCATGTATCTGAAGCTGAGTCGAACCTTTCAAAGTGAACTACAGAAGAAGAAGAAGAGGAAGAAGAAGAGAAAAAAAAACTGTAAAACCATTAAAATGTTTGTTACGAAGCAGAAATGTTTTGTCATAAATTATAAAAATAACATGTTTGTGCCTCAGGAGCGAGGAGAGTGAAGTCAGTGAAAGTGTTGGAGCAGAGGAACTCAGGGTCCTGATCCGGGGCCAACATAAACCACCGGTTGCGGGTTGAAACCAGACCTGGCACGACTCTGCTGGGTCCATTACATCTGCAGCAGCTGTAGAGCATCAACACTTCCTCCTGATCCAAACTAATGCCTCCAATCAAAGTGATGTCTTGTTTTGTAGAAGTAAATATGACAAACTGCTTCAAAGCGCCTATAAAACTTGTAGCGGGGGGTAAATGGTGGTGAATGCACGGATAAACACGGATTAGCTTCAGCTTCAGTTAGCATGAGAGGTGGGAGTGATGATGCATTAGACTGATAAGCAGCAGGAGAGGCTTTTTTTTTTTTGTCTGAATGGAAAGTATTTGGCAAAGAAGAGGATGAGAGTGTATGTTGGATCAAAAAAAAAAAAGAAAGAAGAAGAAGGTGGTGGTGGTGGTGAAGAAGTCGGCGAAGATAAAACGTGTCTGAGAGAATCATATATTACACTCAAATTTAGTCCAGAGCTCCGCATCGAGATAAACAGGCGAATTAACGACCAGATCTCCTTATGAAACTCAATCTCTTTCACATGCCAGAGAATTCGGTGCGCGCGCTCGCACACCAACCCACACACCACTTAACAGAGATTCCATCTAAAACTATGCAGCATGATATATCACAGATCCTCCTCCAAACAGTTTGCTTTTGTTTTATTCTGCCCCGAAGGATTGATAAGTCAGAATCTTTAAAATCTACGGATTTACAATCCTGATTAACATCAAGGGGAAAAAAAGAAACGTAGTACATCAGTAGTATTTCAAGAAGCTTGTAGTATTTGAGGGATTAGAAGATCAACCCTCTGTTTTTACTTTGTTCATTAAATCAGTTACACACAAAGGATTACGGCTCCATAAGTCCGTAAGTTGCTTAAAGTGTCCCGACAACAGATCCCGCCTGAGTTTAAACTTTTGAACTCTGTTCGGTTCAGAAAGGTCTGGAGACGACTGTACCTGCCTGCGAAAGATGCAGAGAACGACAAGTTTAAACTGCAGCAGCAGCAGGAGAAGAGTCGGTCGGTCGTTTTTACTTTTAACGAGAAGAAAAATAAGTTACTTTTTTATTCTGAGGGAAGAAATTCTCACAGTTCTCATGTCTCCGGTCAGTGTCTTGATCATCTGTCAGTTCGTCATGACCTGTGATACATGTTTGAAACACTTTTTAGCCTTGTTTAGCTCCTTGTTTTGGTTCGTTGTTGTTATTGTTATAAAGTACGTTAGGGTCCTTCAAGAGTAACAGTACAGATTCATTAAAACATGGAGCTACAACAATCTTCATAGACAAAGTCTTAAGTCTGAACTAAAGAACTAAAGTTGTTCTTTTGTCACTAAATGTAAATTTCTGTTTGATGTTGATATTGTTGAAGTTTCTCCATCATCCACCTTTAAGATGGAGCCTCCATCAACCCTCAGACATGGTGTTGATGGTCTAAACAGTCACAGGTCGACTTAGAGTGAAAACACTACATTTACTTTCATCACTGAACAGTGAAAATGTATCAGAGTAAAAGTTTATCATTACGTTTGGAAATGTAGTGAAGTACAGTAGTGAAGTTTTACTACAAACAAAAAACCTTTAATGTTTGCTTCAGTCTTGGTTTTTATTTTCTGATAAGTCGTTTTTTTCATTTCGAGCGTTTGCTTCTATACATCATCTATGCGATAGACCGCTGACCTCAACTTCAACTCAACTGTGACACTTAAAGTATAAACTAATGGATGGATGGAGTTGGATTTGGTGAAGAAGAAGAAACATCTCAAAAGGGAGTAAATATTGGACTGAAACATCTTTATATAAATACTGTTACATCTGCTGAAAATGTAAATAAACGACAGTTTGCAAAAGTAGCAAAATAAACAAAACAACTCTCTTCGATTTAGTGGCGTCTCCAAAAAAAGACACAAATAAATGTTTGATTTGTGTTGATCACGAGTCGTTCGGCTCCAGACGACCGTGTTCCAGTTTGTCTTGGATTTCTCTTCGCTCCGTCTGATCCCTCCAGCTTTTCTTAGAGTATTAAATGATACTTTCTGGCTCCCAGTTTCAGAATAAAACCAGACTTTTCTTCTTTTTTTTTTTTTTTTTTTTTACCTTCATAAACTTTTCAAATTAAAAGTATCTGTGTATTTGGTGCCGGTCCAAGCTCCGTTTTGCAGTGTCACAACCTTTTCGAGAGTCGGATTCAAAACGCTTTGAACCCGAGAGGTTTCATGTTCCATTACAACAATAAGACGTTAAGAAAACGCACACGCTCTCACATGTCTAATTAGTGTCTTACTTCACCGCGTGACCTTGAAGGTTTCGGCCTTTGTGTTGGCGCTGCTCTCTGATTGCCGGGGACATGTTGCAGGATGGACCACGTCCAGTCAAACGCAGTGAGGTCATCAGTTTAGGTAGAGCCCCAGATGGTTACAGGCTTGGGCGAAAAAATCCACTTCAGCTCATTAATCAAAACCTTTTTTTTTCTTTCTTTGGGTCGGGCGATGGCAGAGACTTTCTACTTAAAGCCGTTAAATTCACCAGTATCCCCCAGCACTGATTAGTCGCCCTGGCAGTGAATCAGCCTGCAGTTTTTGGGCCGTAAACGACGTTACAGGCTGCTGGGCCGAAGCTCGGCCGCGCCGGCGAAGCCAGGTAATAGTGTTGATTACTCGTCACTCATTAGGTTGCTTTCACTGCCGCCGCTAAGCCCTCATCAGGAGGGTTTTTTTGGCTGAACGGCCGAGAAGGGGCCCTGATCCAATTCACCTTTAAAGTTCAGTGGACCTGTCTGGGTTTCCACGGGTCAGTGCATCGCTCTCCATGCTGTGCACTCCCAGAGAGAGGCCCTCATTACCTCATTTCCTGTTACTACTGTACCAGACGGGAGTTTGAATCTCACGGTTTTGGTTGTGTAAAGTTTGCACTTGTTGATTTTGCTCATGGAGAAGAATAAAACTATGGAAGCTCTGATGAGAAAAACACCACGAAAACACAGAAAATGAAACGTTTCACAAACTGAAACGTGACTGAAATGATGCTGATTTCTTTCATGTGGCGTCTTTGAAAAATCTGTGAAGATTTTTGTAACATTTCTTTTCTTTTTTTTTTGTATAAAACTAAAGTCTACGGTGGCTCTGAGAGGCCAATACGAACCAAATAAAAACCAGACACAGACACGATGACGTTACTGAAGATTTATTCATGTCTTTATTTTATTTGAACATATATTTGTCTGAAAATTTTTTTCTCTCTTCCACTACTTTTTTTTTTAACAGCACCACATTTAAAATGACAGAGTTACTTTGATTTTACACACAAAAAAACTTATGATCTGCTCATAAAATATGATGCATTGTTATGGTTTTTAAAGGAACGTGCACATCCACATCCAGGTGTTTGCAGTTACAAGCGACAGAGTAAAACCTCCTCTGCTCTGCTGGGATTTTTAACTCGAGGCCGCAAGAAACTACACGTACTCATAAAAATTGACTCGGTTGTAACTTGGACCTGCGACAAAATGAAGAGGAGAGTGAGATAGAGACGTTTGTAAATGGTCTCTTGGTCTCATGAGGTGAAATTAGAGGAAAAAAAATACCCCCGAGACGTTCAGGTTGAGTCAGGTCAGAGCCTCTCGAGTCTCATTTATTTAATAAATAAAAATAAAATGATTCTATTTGTTATTAACCATTTTATTACTGTATCATGTTTGATACGTGAGTTTCTGAGACGTTTATCTTATTAAAATAATTGACATGTATCAAAAAAATGAATTAATTAAATAAAAAAATTTAAAAAAATAAGATTTAAAATAATAAATAAAAAAAATTAATTACAGAAAAAAATAAAAATCATATAAAACAAATAAATAGAATAGAAAAATAATAGTTTTTTTTTTTACTTTGAAGATTTAATAAGAATCTTAGATAAAAAAAAAAATTCTGGTTATTATTTGATGCATCTAACTAACTAACTTAAATTTATTTATCTTTAATTTCTGATCCAGTTCGATGTGTTTTCTGTCAAGACACCGTCATGTTTTTTGTGCCTCTGGGCGACTTCAAGTTTCCTCATAAGACACATTTATTAGTCTGCATAAAGAAATGAATCCCAACTTGAAAGCTGGTCTGGCAGCGCAGCGTTTAGCTCATTAACCTTTCTTCTTCTTCTTCTTCTTCTTTTTCTTCTTCTTCTTCTTCTTCTTCTTAGCACCTCGCTGTAGTTAACAGTCTGTGGCCTCTTCCCCACCAAGACACATTCATGTAGCTGCCAATCAGGTCAACGCTGCAATTAAGCTGCTTTAAACTTGTTCAGTGGTGCTTGGAGGCCATAAAAATACTTCCGTTTGAGTGTCAATGGGAGCCTGTGGTGGTTAACGCCACATTCATGGGAGAATACATTGTGTCTAGTTAATGTAAGTAGTCTGGTCAGCGGGTCAAAAGGGCAATGTCGCTGAGGGATTCGAGGAGGTGCAGCAGTTTCAAGATATTTGAGTTAAACACCAGCGGTGTGAGGATCCACACACACACACACACACACACACACACACAGAGTAGAGAGACAACAGTGTGTTTTCTTCTATTTCTTCAGATTTCTCAAGCAAACTTAAGAATTTATGGACACGTTTCCCTGTTTGTCTGAGACCAGATGGACTGAGGTTTTTATGAGTGTGTGTGGTTCATGTTGGACGGCGGCGTTTTTTTCTCCTAGTACCAGTCAGTCAGGACAGGCGTCATCAATCTTGGTCTTGGGTGAATGGCAGATTGGCTGCCATAAACCCAGCCTGATTGCAGTGAGCTGTTCCCAGCGGAAGAAGTTTTCAGTCCAAGGGAGGCATGGAAACAAAAAGCCTGCAAGATACAAACAATGTGTGTGGGACAGTCATGTGTGAACTGTGGCACACTGTAAGATGTTATGTGTGTGTGTGTTGGCACAAAAATGATTCAGTTATTGATCATTCTTGTCATTCAAAGCGATCCCCTAAACGCATGTGACGCATTTACACCAGAAACGTTAAAGAAAGTGGAAAATAAAACCACAGAAACACAGTGAGTAGACTTGAAATGTGTTTTAACCAAGTTCACAGCTACGATTTAGGACACGAGGTCGTGTCCTCGTGGACATTTTATCGTTTAATTTAAACTTTTAGACTCATATTTGACTTATGTGCTTGTTTCTCACAGTTATTATTCATATCAGTGTAGAAAACTATGTTTAACAGAATAAACAGAGTATAAAGATGTTGTAAAAGTGGCAGTAAAAATTTACAGATGTTATTGTAGGTTTTAGGGATGTGGCTGGCTTTATTTCATTATATTTATATAACCCTAATCTCTCTCTCTCTCACACACACACACAAAGAAAAAAGGATCAGAAGCCAAAGTGTGAGTTAAGAAAGACATGAGTCTCAGTGATGGTTTGCAGGTTTAACCTCACAGTGATGCTGGTGTCTAATTAACAGAAAATGAAATAAAAATCAGTTTGATCCTTTTTGTTATTGAATAAAATCATCAAAAACTGAACCAGCTGCTCTGTGGTCGATGAAAGACCGACTGATGTTTAACTTTGGTTTAATTTTATTAATAAAACTGTGAGTGAGTTTTTTGTTTGTTTGTTGGAAACA
Source organism: Polydactylus sextarius (assembly GCA_016801845.1). Lineage (NCBI taxonomy): Eukaryota > Metazoa > Chordata > Actinopteri > Polynemidae > Polydactylus > Polydactylus sextarius. Next base: position 17,640,947 of record CM028927.1, read on the forward strand.
CAGAAAGAAAAGTCAAACATCAAAAATCATCTGATGTTGGTGATTGATTGATTGATTGATTGATTGATTAAACAACGGACAAGTGTAACAGATTCACGAGTAATTGGCAGAAAAATGTAAAAGTATAAATCAAATCAGGATCATCACCGTTTGATGACAAAAAAACTGAAGCAAAACTTTAACAATTTCATACAAATTCAATTCAAAAATTCACCAAAGAGGCAAATAAATGATAAAGATAAAGATGAAGAAAAGAGAAGATAAATAAAGAAGATAAAGTTTAATTCGTTCGATGCTGCGTAGAAGAAAATCCTCAACTTTAACTTTCTCTGAAAATCATCACCACCAATTAAGGACACGGTTGTTTTTCTTGTTTGATACAACTTATCTAGTTTATAGAGACTGAACAAAAAAAGTTTAAGGCTTGAATTAAAGTTTAAAGAGACAATGTGAAAAATATCTAAAATATTGATCTACTCCTCTATTGACCTCCACAAAATCTGTATTAAACCTACTGTTTGTTGATCACTGCATGTATATGTGTTGTGTGTATCTATCTATCTGATCATTAATCATTATATCTCACTGATCATTTTTATCATTATGTGTAAAAAACAAAATAATTTCCGTCTAAAATTCCACAACAGGAACCAAACAAAGCGACTACGACCACATGACTGCGTTCGTCAGTGAGACTTTCTGGTTCTGGAAAAAACTACATCTGGCGCAGACGTCACATCAGACCAGGTGAGGGTCTCGCTGTGGGTATGAGTCACCTCCGTTGCCGTGGTAACGCAGCATCGTCATTTGTTTGCGCGCCCCGGGCGAGTTAATTAATCACAGAGTCAATCTGGGACGAGGCACATCGAGGTGTAGTTAATGTGAGAGGACGACTGGATCTGACCTCATGTTGTTTCGCAGTCGACACGCGTGCTAATGGAATTAGCAACATTAGCACGCTAACATTAGCTAATTAGCACTTAAGATAGATTACAGCCGAAGCTGATGGAAGTATTACTAGTAGTTCTGCAGATATTTAATGATTCAAATTTGGTTAAAAGTTATTGATCAACAATTTACCTGCAGGAGAAACAATCTGACACAAATTTTATATAAAAATGTACCAAAAAAACATGTAGCTCACATGATGCTAGAAAAGAGAAGAATCACCACGATTCATCCTCACGGGACCATGAAAATAAAACAGTAACAAACTCTGTGGCATTTTTATTTAGTCGTATTTAGTCTAAAAAAAAGTCTCAGCTGCACAAAAATATAATAAATAAAATGAAATAAAATAGACATTTATATTTAATGTCTAAGAAAAGGTTGATTTTAGATTTAAATTGACCTATAGAGATGTTTCCTTCTTATTATCATTATTATTCAGTTAATATAATATAACTCAGATTAATCTGACAAAAATGCTGCTTTTATTGATTATTATTAATTAATCAGTGAATCAATTTATTTAAATCTGGTTTTCAGTTGTAAATAAAGTTTAGTTTTGATTATTTAAGCATCTTTTTGTCTCTGTTTTTCTGTTCATGTGTTTAATTTCTACGTTTCATTTTTCAGATTAAATGAGGTAACGATGGTAAGACTGACAGAGCAGCGTAGGCGGTGATGTTGATGGTGAGTGATCTCAGCCAGCTTCAAGTCCAGGGACCGTCTGTGTGTGTGTGTGTGTGTGTGTGTGTGTGTGTGTGTGTGTGTGTGTCAGCCGCTCAATGCCACCAGCTTAACCTCTGGATTCTCCACATTCCAGCTCAAAGTCAGGCACAAGTCTCGCCGCTGGTCTGTTTAAGGTGATTGACGCTATTTGCTACCATTAGGCACTACTATGTAATTGACCTTTGACCCCTCACAAGCGACCTGTTGAAACAGCTTTAAACCAGATCGTCTAATCTCCATGGGAAAAGCCCTCAATCTAGACTTAAGGCTCTAAAAGCAATCAACACCTAAAGGTGAAAGAGGGGAGCGGAGGTCAGAGCCGCATCGCTCTGATCCAGTCGGGGCGGCGACGATGATCATTTATAAACAAACTTTATGAGAAAAAATAAACAAAAACAAAACAAGAAGAAACACCCAGTTTCACTTCATTTATGATATAAAACATCTAAACGCTCTGAAATTGCTTTTTCATCATCTTTATATCACAAACATAAACGAAAAAAGTTCGATAATCAATCGATTTTCTAGTTTCATAATAAAAATAACTAAACATTAAGTAAATATGACTACATTAAACTACATTTACTGACCCCATGTTAATCTTTACAACAAAAAACTACAAAAAAAAAAAGTCAACAAGTCAAAGTTATTTATATTTCAGCGCTTGGCTCCAAATTCAAACTAGTTTCTGCCACTTTATTGTTTTTATATTTGAATCACACAACTAAACATCTGGTTTTCTATAAATGAAATAACTGGCAATATGTGAACTGAAAAACTGCAAAGAAAAGATTGTGTCAAACATGTGTTTCTAGTATCTGCAAAGATTCTTCTAAACATCTGGATGAAAAAAAAAAAATCTGTTTGCAACAGAACAATAAAGTTTAAAATAGAAAATAATAAAATAAAACAACGTGGCTTCAATTTAAATGATTTGAACTGATAATAAAAGTATTAAATTTAATTGAACACTGTACGTTTTTATTGGATCAGATCGGATCCGATTAGAAAGTGTTACACGTGTGAATGTGCCTCATAAATTCGCATTATAATCAACTATAAACAACTATAAACAACTATAAACAACTCCTGTTTGTACAAATATAAAGTGTTTTTTTTTTCTTTCATGTCACAGAGACTCAGTTTGTGTGTGTGACTCTAAAATCCTCGACTGTGGTCAAGTTTTCTTTTTGTTTTTTTTCTTCAGATTTGATCCAACGTGACAGTTTGTGAGGATTAAACGGAGGTTTGACAACAAGACATTGTTTCAAATGATATTGATCAAAGTTCACTTTAATCCCGTTAATTAAAGCAAAGAATAACACGGACGGAGCAAATCCACGACTTAAAAGACCAAAGACCAAGTCTGGATGAAAGATTTTGATCTTTGAAATTCTGGGTTAATACTTTAGTTGCTGCTGCTTCCAGGCAGACGTCCAGAAATGTGCAGCTGATTGACAACGTTATCAAGGCCCGAAGAGCGACGGACCTGGAATAAACCTGCTTTATTAGATGAATGTGAACATGGTGGGAGGTCCGTCTGACTGGGTGTTAATGCCCATAAACGCTGACCTCTCCCATGACATGTGCCTCTCAAATCCTGATATGAAAAGTGGCTTACGGATCAAAACATGTTTTCATCACATAAAGAGAGAAGACGAAGAGAGAAGAGGAATTATTTTACGGCCAAACATGACGACCAGTGAACAGAAGCTGGAAAACGAAGGAAATCAGCCTTAAAAGTTTCCGATAAAAAAGACGTGGAAATGTTCATCATGTAAACAGGAAAACTCACATCTGAGACAGTGACGTCAGATAAAGTTTGTGTTTCTTTATCTTTATCTTTATTAAAACTGTTGAAAAGTTTCTTCTTTCTTTTGTTTTTCATCAAACGTTCAACCAAGTGATTTTACTTTTAATATTTGAGGCATTTTTTTTTTTTTTTTGAGGATTTTAAGCATCTGGGTATTTTTCTGTGACTAACTGTGCAGAAGTTTTGGTTTTGATTGAGTGAATTTCTCATTAAAATGAACATAATTATTATTAAAACTCACAGAAATGAACAGCTGACGACACCGACCAGTGAACATTGAGCTGGAGCCTCGAACACACGGAGCAGATGAATGAAATCAACCTTAAAGTTTAGAAGAAATTACAATATTTAGATAGAAAAACGTAGAAATATTCATCATATAAATGGAAAAAAAACAGCAAAACTCACATGTGAGAAAGTGAGAGCAGATAAAGTTGGTGTTTATTTATCTTTTCTGATCTAAAGTTTCTTCTTTCTTTGATTCTTCAGCGAAATTTCCACCGAGTAATTTTACTTTTCATTCTTGAGACAATTTGTTTTTTGTTTTGTTTTTTTAAATAAAACTTGTATTTACAGGCTTTATTCTTTATTTTTTACCTTAATGTCTATCACTTTATGTCTTCGAGTCAGAGTATAATCGTCTCTGTTCTTATTTCTTTACGTTATGTTTGTATGTTCATTTATTACTTTTACACACCAACTACAGCACTTTTGTCAGTATGATTTGTGTTTAATTGTTCTTTAGAAATATAGTTTTACTTTCCTTTAGTGCTCATCTCTACTTTTCTGGAAGATTTTAAGGATCTGAGGATGTTTCTGTGACTAAATGTGCAGACGTTTTTGTTTTGATTGAGTGAATTTCTCATTAAAATGAATGTAAATGTTATTAAAACTCACAGAAATGAACAGCTGACGACACCGACCAGTGAACACACGGAGCAGATGAACCAGATGAACCAGATGAATCAGATCCTGGAGGCAGAAAGACGTGGAAATGTTCATTAAATAAAACACAAAAGAAGCAAAACTCACACTTTGAACAAGCGAGAGGAGGAAACAGTGTTTGTTGTTTTTATTAAAGACTTTAATAACTGATGATCAATAATTAGCTTGTGAACTGATGATAAATTAGTTTTGAATATTCAAACCTGAGCTGAACCTCGACAATAAAACCAAACATGGTCGATTTTAACAAAAAGACAAAACAGATGAACATTTACTCCACCGTCTCATCTCAGTGTCTGTTTTTATTTCTGCTTATTTACAAAAACAAAACACTAAATTTTGGCGTCTAATCTGAAGATCAGAGGTTCAACATGTTGAAGTGACTTTGAGCAACATACTGAACCACAAACTGTCCAAATACGTCCTCAAGTTTGTCTCTGAAGCTGCTTTGATTAAGTGTCAAATGACTAAATATAAACATTAAAAAAGATCCAAAAAATTTTGGGATCGTGTGTAAAAAAGACTTTATTATAAAACTGTTATTTTTCTATATTTTTCTGCAGAAAAACACATTATTTTCTACCAAAACTGAAGATTTCACAGTCATATTTAGTCTGTAACACGTGAGATTTCTCACTTTAATACAACAAATCAGTTTTTTAAAGTAACGTTTCATTTGAAGTTTTGTTTCTACGTCTTTATTGACAGTGTGACCTTTGACCTCGTTCACTCCTGCATCAGAAACGTAAAACTTTTAAAGTCTGTTTACGTGAATCTGCTGCTCTGTTTCTGTTTGTTTCGGTCTCTTCTCGTTTTCCACATCAACACATTCTCTCCACATTTACGACGTCTTTGTTTTCACGCCTGTATTCTTCAGATAAAACCCAGATCCAACAGTTTATTCAAAGCACAATGCTCCTCTATTACAACTATGACATGTAAAATATTTTCTCTTGAAGTTACCACACGTTTCCTCAAACTGCTTAAAAGCCATAATTGCAAACAGACAGACAGGATTTTCTTTTCTTTTGTGTGTGTGTGTGTGTTTAAGTCACAGTAGCCTGAAATATGTTTCAATCTTTGTTATTTTCTTTCAGTCGGCGGCGAATGACGGGCGAGACTTTAATCAAACTGCTCTGGAGGAAAAAAAAAAAAAAAAAAAACTCTGAGATTTGTTAAATGTTTGATCGGACGGATCCGTCTCTCGGACTTCAAACAAGTTTAAACAAAATGTTTGTGTGTGTGTTTCTGAGAGCATGCGGCATGGGAAAGTGCCCCCGCTGGCGGCTCGGAGAGAATGATCCGTGTGAATAAATGCATGAATTTATGAGTGTGTGTGTGTATGTGTGTGTGTGTGTGTGTGGCATAGCAGCGGGGCTTTTCCGTCTTGTCAATGGAAAACATTAGTGTCATGCCCCTGCAAACCCACCCACCTCCTCCTCCTCCTCCTCCTCCTTGTTTAATTCAGTCCATCAACACTTCCTCCTTCAGCCTGTTAGTGTCACACTACATTTCCTCTCCGGCCTCAACCAGACCAGCTCGCCACAATCGGCCCGGTTTTGGGTTTCCCTCAAACGGCAAAAGGGCTTCAAAGTCAATAACTGCTTTTTTGATTTTTATTGACCCAAAGACTCGGCTACCCTCCTCCTCTTCCTCCTCTTCCTCCTCTTCCTCCTCCTCTCCACCCAAATGACACTCATTCCTCCCACGTTTCTTTAAAGAAGGAATAAATTACAGTAAAGACGACGATAGTGAAGGCGTTGTTGTCTCGCTGATTGCACCTGCAACTCATTTAACAAGGTGTTTGGAAACGTCGAGGCCTGAACGTCGTTCTGATGTTCACAGAAGACGAAGGACGAACACTGACGGACCGGCGTTAAAGTTAAAGGTTCAGATTAAGAGTTTTACGTTCACACGAGAAGGGCTCATAAAATACTGGTTGTATAAAGTAAAAAAGAAAAAAAATACAGAAAAATCTTTTATCTCAGAAAGGTCAACGTCTGCAGGAAGTCTGTAAAAAAGCCTCGTTTTAGTTTGATGACAACGACTGTCGGACTTTATCGAAACCTGCGTGAAAACTCGTCTCCTCAGTCTTTTGTTCTTCAGCAGACGTACGTCTGATCTAATCTTAGCATTTTTCAGTGTCTAAATGTGCAGAAGTCTTGGTTTTAATTGTGTGAATTTCTCAGAAATGAGTGTAAAAATATGGACTGAACTTGATTATTGTTGTTTATCATCATAATTGTTGATTTTTCTTTACAAACAAGTAAAACAGGAAGGAGAAATCCAATTTGATCGACTTTTAGATATATTTTAAAGGTCATATATTGTTTTTTTAAGACATTTATGGTGACAAAATGGTGACATATTTACAGAAGTTTATGGTAGCTAATGTTTGCCAGATGCTGTTTAACTTGAATTATAGAGTAAATTCTTCTCTTTTGCTCCATTTTATTTAATAAAGCAGACTGCTGGTTTGCTAAATCTGCGGTAAGATGCTACAACATGCTAGCTGTTTCCCTTTGTTTCCATACTTTCTGCTAAGCTAAGCTAACTTCCTGTAGCTTCATATTTAATAGTCACGATCCTGTAGTTACATCTTGTGTCAACACTGACTCCACCCAGTCTGAAATGAAAGTAAAAAAAAAAAAAAAATGTTGCAGAAAGTGTGATTTGACGAAGCAGCAGATCAAATCACTGCGGCATTTAATGGTTCAACCTCTATGAAATTTTATTTTATCACAGGAGGTGATTTTTCACAATAAAAGCGTGTGTTTCGGTGCAACCTCTCCCCGCGGGTGGAAAGGTGAAGAAAGAACAGACAATCTGTACGTAATCAAGCGCCCAATGACCGCCTGTGATCTTTTTTGGGAAATCGACTCACTAATGGCTCGCCTTGTGTCCTGTGTCATTTCCTTTTGATGTGATCGGGCAGTGATGATCAGTGATCTGGCTGTGTGTAGTAAAGAGCTCTCAGCAGGCACTTTTAATTACCGGGGGGACTGATTTTGGCCGCGGAGCCCGCCTCGTCTGGTTTTTATTTCCAACTGCAGACTGACTGTAAAACAACACTACCAGCGCTGTCACCCAAAACCAAAGCTGCTCATGTACAAAAGCGGCCGGGGCCCTGATTATCATTCTGTGTCAGGCATGTGAGCGACAGTCGCTCTGTTTTTACTTACACCACCTCCCTCCTCCTCCTCCGTCCTCCTCTTCCCCTCTCTTTTCCTTTAAGTATCTTTCTGCACACATAAAAACTGATGTCAAGTGCACACGCTACATGCTCTATCTCAGACAAATCAGAGCCAGGTGTGTCCGGATGAGAGAGTTCATATTAGAGAGATATTGCTAACATCTGTGTGTTCTGCGTGTCCTCATCATTTAGATCCCTGTATGACAGTAAAAGGCTGCGGAGAAGAGAAGAGAAGAGGGGGAACACCAGCTAAAAAAGTAACTCTGCCGGTTTGTTCTGCTGCCAAAAGGTCTGACGGATGGGGCGCTGCAGCAGGAACAGGGAGCTGACACACATATGCTCCTACCCTCCATCAGTGGACCGTCGTCCTGCGCCCACAAAGTCCAGACTCATGTTTCTACTCTAGTTTTGAAAGACACAACTTTTGTATTTACTTAAACAAAAATAATAATCCTGCAGCGTTTGTCGGACGACGGTGGAATTGATTTTGACACTGAGAAGCAGACGAGTGAGTTTCAGTCCTCGTTTTGGGTGTTGCTGAAATACACTGAACTCATTGTCTCGTTGATGAAACGAGCGTGAGACGACTCAGATTTGTGTTGTAAGAGGACGGAAACTGATGCCATGAAGAGATGAACACGGTCGGCAACAATAATCAGGTGTTCAGACCATGACTGACTGAATCCATGGATCCAGATCCATTGGATCAGGTTGTGTTCTGGCTGACAGTACCAGATCCTGATGTAGTCTTCATCAGGTCCCACGTGGACCAGGCTGCTCCACTAAGTCTGGTCTTTCATCTCTGACCTTTAACTCTACTTCACACTATCCGACCTCACCAACAATCAGTGAGTCTCAGTCTCTGTCGTGATCGATGGCGACTTGTTGTTCCCATGATGTGGAGTCTCAACAACTGGTCTGAGACCTGTAGTGTTCAACTACAAGACTTGTCAGTGATTGACTCCCGATCACACCGTGACGTCACACAGACTAAACCGCTAAACCAGCGTGTAAACATCACCATGGCAACACGCTGGTTTTCATGGTGGAGCTGAAATCAGCAGCAGAACTCCCCGGTACCGGGTAACATCTGGATCAGACGCAGAGAGTTTGTAGAAAGTGACAATAAAACAAAAGCTGACTTTTAAATGTGGTTGTGAGTGAATCGGTGAGACGGCAGCAGCATTTATCTCACATCCCTCCTCTGATTGGCTGTCGCTCTTTGTCAGTCTCTTCTGACTCCTCCAGTTTTCTAACATGACAGATCCAGTCCCGGTCTCAGACCAGGTCCCGACGGCCTCTGATGGAGTCGTTAGGGCTGTTCACACATTATGATCATTAACTGATGATTCACCAACCATCAGAGGACCAAGTCCACCAGACACCACCACTGGAGGCCGATGGTCAAGTCGACTAGTGTGAACTAGACTTTATTTGCACAACTGCTCCTGATGTATCTACATGATGCTACGTGATTGAATTTTACCAATGTGCAAGTGTACAGGTGTTCCTAATAAAGTGCTCAGTGATTGTCTAACATGTTTCATCTACTGAAGGAGGAAGAACAACTTGTACAAGACAAACAGACTTAAAATAAAAAGTTGAAAGGTTATGATGTTATGAGACTTTTGTGTGTTGAGTTAAACTTAGTTTTAACTTCACCAGGTTTTCATCATTAATTTCATATTAAAATGAGATGATAAAGGTTAATATGTTTAAGTTTCAGTTTTATTTTGTCTCATTTTTATGGTTTTGGTTGATTTTTTTCAATTATCATTGAACAATGTTGCATAACAAAATTAAAACAAAAGAGTTGCTTTTAACAGCTTCAATCATTAAATACAAATTAAATATAAAATAAGACAAATAAACGTCACAGTTGTAACCAGGATTGGACTCAAACAGAAGCAGAAAGAGGCTGAAACCACAAACAAACTGGTTGGTCAGAAAATCAAAACTCACAAAGTTCAAACAAAAAATAACAAAAACAAAATCTGAAAGACACTGAGGTTAAAAACACAACGAACTCACCGAGGACGAAGACAGACAACGTGATGATTATTTTATATTTAAAACAATTTGAGGATGAAAACAAGACTCAGGTGAATCACATGAAGGCAGAGTCAGGTGATCAGACAGGAAGTAAAACAACAGATAAGAACACAAGGAAAAACTATTTCAAAATAAAACAAGAAATGACTTAAACTAAAAAATTAAATGAATTTTATAAAGTTAATAAATTACTCTTTATCAGATAGAACAAGAATTATTTCCTTTATTTCCTTTTTCATGACAACATCTTGTCTGAAGTCACAGTGATCAGTTTATGTTTGAGTTTGACCTTTGACCTTTGACCTTTTGACAATTTCTACTTCTTCTTCTTTTTAAAAAAATATTTTAATCCATTTTTCTATTTAATATTTTTCCAGTTTCTTTGCTCTGTTGTTTTAACCTTTAAGCTGCTGTAATGACGTCATTTCCCAACTATGAGACAAATAAAGTAATTTGAATTGGATTGAATTTGTATTTTACTAAACAAGATGATCTAATTTAAATGTTCCTGTGGTATTTAATGTGAAAACTGTGCACATCTGGACTCAGTCAGACACCAGACTCACAGACAGTGCAGGTGTCCGGTGAGTAACTGTAAAGTAAAGTGAACCTTTGGTAGTTTTGACACGTTTTTCTTTGGATAAATGTTGTAACTTTGCATCATGAGGTAACTCACACCGAAGCCTGATTTCTAAATGTGCTGTTGACGGATGTTGTTGTTCCAGAAACTCAACGTTTTGACAGAAATGAGGAAACTCCTCTGCTACAGCTGATGCAGATTACAACAAACTGTTTGACGGAGGTGCGACCGGCCGCCGAGACGTTTTCTTGGAGCAACAGCAACAAAATATTTAACATATTTCTGATTTTCCATCTGAACTTAACTAAACTACGTGTCAGCGTTAGAGGACGATGTTTAAACCTGAAGAAACTGAAACTCAGACGACTCACCTGCCTCCTCCATCACTTTACCCTCCCTCTCCTCCACCTCTGGATCCGTCACACACACACACACACACACACACACACACACACACACACACACACACACACACACAAAAGATCACTGAGGAATTTTACTCAAATAAACAGAAACACTAAGGCCCACATCGAATGTTTCCATTCTTTTACGCCTCTCATCGGGTTCTCGCGGAGAAAGTGAATAAGCATATTTTTCCCCTAAAAAAAAAAAAAAAAAAAAAAAAGTTGACCTATTTCTCTCTTTTCCTCCCTTCTGAATTCAACAAATGTCTTGTAAATATCTTAGTGGATCACTGTCAGCGAAGCTCGAAGGATTCAAGGTCACAAATACAATGATTGATCATTTATCGACGTGACGTTTATTGGCCTGGATTCCTGCAAAGAGACAGTGAAGTTAGTTAATAATCTGCTGTCATGTTTAATGCTTCACCGAGTGCCGAGAAAACTGGTTTTAACCTCGATATCAACACGTCGAATAATCATCAGTCACAGAGAGGAACGGGAGTCAAGTGGGAATCAAAAAAGAAAAGAAAATCTCCTCAGAGTTTGTTTAACTAATAGGAGGAGTGACAGGAGTGTGTGTCTGCTGCCATCCGACTCCACCGGGAGGGTTTCCACTTTAAAGCCCCTGAGGTTGTGTTTACCAGAACAAACACAGAGGTCAAGATGACGAGACATCACTTTTAACCCCTCACGACTAAATGCAAACAAGAGAGACACGTGTTTGACTTATATCGTGTCAATACTTGAGGGGGGAAAGTTGAGATTTTTCTCACATGGAAATCTCACTCTGGATCTTTCAGACTTGTCCTTGTAGTTGTTTCTTATCCGTCTCCCTCCTCCTCCTCCTCACTTCTTAGCTTTTTCTTTTTCCTCTTGAATGCACTTCGGACATGTGTGAAACATTTAACATCACAGAAAAACTCAGCAAGAAAACAAAAAAAAAAGAAGAAGAAGAAGAAGAAAAAAAAAAACACGAGCTCCCAGTCAGCCAACCCCCCTCTTCCAATCTGATAACAACAGCTGAATCCTGCACTCGATTTACACCCGTCTTTGTTTCCCCGGCAAATATTTTTTTCCTCCATCTCGCAGCAAATCTGCCACAGTGAAACACAGCGAAGAAACGCCTCCGTAGCGCCGCTATAGAGACGATACATTCCAGTCTTTTGTCCTGCGTCGGTGGCTCGGAGCAGCTGCTTTGAGACCGACGCCCCTTTTTTATATCTCACCTTGTTTGGGAAGTGACAGCGAAGCATTCCTGCCCCTCCGCCTCCTCCCTCCCTCTTCTTCTTCTTGATTGCTGCCCCTTTCTTTTTTTTTTTTTTTTTTCTCAAAGGGACGTTCACGTTGTTTAATGTCCACAGCCTCCGGAGACAATAGGCCACTTGACCTTTGACCCCACTGAGGAAAAGCCAGGCTTAATCTGATGTTGAGATCCACCACTGCCATTGTCCTAGAGCCAGGGGACCCAATGTGGCTGTAGACTGGAGGGGGGTCAGTCACTACATCTGCCCTGCAATTTGTTTGTCACATACTGAAAACCCCAACTAACACCCCCCACCTCCAAAACCTCCAACACACACACACACACACACACACACACACTGAGCCCACCCAGGGAAGATGGCGCTCTTTCCACTTGTCTGTGACCCTGTTTTCACCCTGCACAGTGTCACTCACCCTTTAACTCCACAGAGGAAAACTAATGAGCCTATGAACACTTGTTCATATTGATCAGTAGCTCAGCTTCACCACATTTGTATTAAAGAAAAAAAAAAAAAAACTACAAAAACCACAAGTGACTAACATCTACATTCTCTTAAAGCAGATGTTTCACATTATCACCGACATCTGCAGATTAAAGGTGCTACATGGGAGTTTATGCTATCGCTAACAGCAACGCTAGCTCTAGTGTTACGTCTACTTTAATGCTTCAGCTGAGGCTAAGAGGCTTCATGGATGTTTCAGTGACTCACTATCAGTATTACAAGACAGTTAGACAGTTACAACACAATAAAACAGATGCAACTCTGTGATTGTGATTATTTTTGAACGTTTCAACCTGAAATACTTTTTTGCACTTGCACTTTTTGCACACTGTATTTTCTTGTGAGTCTCTTAAGATGCTCATAGTTTTGTTTTTTGGCTGCATGAGACAGATTGTTCTCTGAAAAACTCTATAAATCCACTATTCATCACCTGATAAGACACATTCAACAACTAATAATGGCTAATAAACACAGACGGACAATCAGTAGCTAAAGAGCAAAATGTTTTCATCAGGAGTTGGTGGCGACCAAAAACAGAGCTAAAAGACACTATACTGGTGGATGAATGAATGAATGATGTTGGATATTTACATTAGCAGCTGTTTGAAAACAAGTGAAGCACATCAGCTTTAAATGTGATAACTGGAGCTGACAAATGACCAAAAACAGAAACAAAGTTTGAATATAAAATTTCCTGTGTGTCTCCGAAGTATCTGAATTGAAACACATCATTGGTCTGATGTGACTAGCAGCTAATGTTAGCATGTAGTTAGCATCTCTCTGTTGATGTTATGTCGCTCTTCATGATTTATGCTACTGCTTCACAACTTTTAGTATTTATAAATTATATCATAAACTATAAATTATCACTATAAAAAAACACAATAAGATATAAAACACATAAGAAGTTGCACGGTTGTCGTTTTGATCCTGTTAGCGTTAGCGTTTATGCTACAGATGCTATGTTTTGGTTCCAGGACAGTGGCTACATTTCACACTTTTCTAGCCGCTAATCAATGTATCTGATTGATGTTGATCTGCAAAACAAATATCCTGTAGCTACTAAAACAGGTTGGACGACGACGTAAAGAGTCGATGTTTTAAATTCTTATTATTTAAGAATAAATACAAGAAAAATATGCGTCGTTAATCAACAGTAAAATAAACTGCAGCTGCAACCAGAAAATAAAGCTCAAGACATTTTAATTTTCCAATTATTCTATATATTTTACAGTTCATACAGTTTATAAGAACATATTAATTTGGTTAAACAATTTTAAATGATTATTTCACTCTGTAAAAACAAAACAAAACAAAACAAAACAAAAAAACACTGACACTTTGAGGAGAAACAACGAGGTCGAATAAAATCTAAACATCTTGTGGCGTGACATCATTCATCCATTGTTGTTTTTTTTCTGTTACAATCAGTATAATATATTATTTTCAGATCAGATTCCAGTAAATAATATAAAACAGAAACAAAATTTAAAAAAATTAAAAATAAAAAAAAGGATAAAATGTTCTACTAATGTTTTAAACCTAAAAAAAAACAAAAAAAAAAAAAAAACAAAACAAAAACAAAGAGTTCACCAAACAGAAATTAAAGTTGTTGTTTTTTTCTGATGGTGATTGATTATTTCCTATTTACACACACACACACACACACACACACACACACACACACACACACACAACACACTCTGATATTAACGTGATATTTCACAGTGTGTGAGCAGAACGAAGCTGTCACGTTTCGTTACCAAAACATTACCCACATGTGTTTATTTGAACCTGAACAGCCCAGATGTGTGATTCATGCCATCTGGAAGTTGTATAACAGTAAAAGAAGAAGAAGAAGAAGAAGAAAAATAGATCAGACAATAAAAATGTAATAACTTATCAATAGAACATATATTATTATTATTATTACTATTATCATTATTATTTCCATATCAAATATTTACACATGGTATCTTTGAACATCAGTGCATTACAGACAAAATTATGGTATCTCCTCAAAAAAAAAAAAAAAAAAAAAAACACCTGTTGTTGTTGTTGTTGTTGTTGTTGTTTTGGTTTATTGGACGTTCCCTGAGTCACAGGACAAGTCAGGTGCTAAAAATCTGCTCAAGACGTCCATAATGTGAAGTTTCTTTTTTATTTTTTAAATGTTTAATATTAAAACAAACTGACTAATTTGTGATTATTAGATCTAGACTGTTCTGTGTTTTTTTTTTTTTTTTTTTTTTTGCACTGACAATCTTTCTGTAAGAGCAGATTCTTTTCTTTTCTCAAAATAAAAGTACTAACTACATGTGTCTCCTTTAAAGAAATGGTAAAAGTATTTTGGGGAATGCTTTTGCTTTTACAGTAAATACAACATTTGTCCGTTAGTTTGCAGAACTGCAGAGTTTTAAGGCGACCAGATGTGCTTCCTCTGGACAAAAGACAAAACAAAACAAAACTAAAAAAGTGAATGAGGTATCAAGCGTGACCGTGCTGGATGCACTGTCCTGAAACGTATCACAAGTCTCCGTCTTGTTTGATAAAGTGACGCTGACGTCACTACCTGCAGCCGCACGACTCCACCACCATGTCCTCGTACTGTTTGTAGACCACGTTGTTTCCTGAGTCGATGTAGAGGATGCTGATGGGGCTGAGCTTGGACGGGGCGCAGCAGCTCGGCGGCATGTTGCTCGGGTTCATTGAATTCATCAGAGTCTGGATGATGGCGTGGTTGGTTGGCTCCAGGTGGGAGCGCAGGGGGAAGTCGCACACGCCCTCGCAGTGATACGCCTCGTAATCCAGCGGGGCGATGATCCAGTCATCCCAGCCCAGGTCTCTGAAGTTGACATGCAGCGGCTTCTTGCTGCACCTGGACTTGGACTTTTTTCCGTGTCTCTTCCCGTGACGTGTTTTGGACGCCGCCGCCGTCCTCCTGCTCCTCCTGTTGGCTCTTTTTCTGATGACCTTCCTCTCCAGGCCCAGCAGCGCCCTTCCTCCTCTCCTCTCGCTGAAAAGCGTCTGTCTCTTCTTGGACCTGGTGAACACCACTAGGATGGCCTTCTTCTGCTGAGGCCGACCGTGGCGGTGCAGACCCAGGAGGTTCAGGTCCAGCTCCCTCTCAGGGTTGTCCGACACGGCCCTCAGCTCCAGACAGAAGGGCTTCCCTTGGCTCAGGAGCTGGTGCTCTTTGAAAATCTCCCACACGTCCAACACCTCCCACTTCGGCCGGTGGGAATCCTGCAGGTCCAGGGTTTTGGAGTCGAGCAGCTGCTGCTGCTCGTGGCAGGAGAGGAGCTGGACGTCGACCGGCTCCGTCTCAGATATCCTGAAATTCCCAGACACTTTGGTGTATATCCTGAGCTCGGCTCCCAGCACCTCTGCTTTTTCGGAAAGGGTTGAGACGTCGAACAGATACTGCTGTCTCCTCAGAGGGGAGAGTGGGAGGTCATCTGTGGAAAACATTAAAAAAAAAAGAGAAAAGAAACGACAGGGTCAGAATGAATTCTCACGGAGATGATGTGCATACCACAGAGATGTGGAATCTGACAGGAAAAAAAAAAATCCACTATTGTCTGCAATGAATTAATCTGGGAGACAAAGTGTGAGTCATGGGTGTTTTAGTCACACCTGTCTGCACGCTGCGCGCGCCCACGCACACACTCACTCACACACACACACACACACACACACACACACACACACACAGAAAAGCAGAGCTCCACATACCTTGTCCACTGTCCACAAAACTTGCAATAGTATTTGCAGCTTTTGAAGAACGAAAAAAACTGGCGTTGAGTCCCAGTTTCTCCGCTGTGGAGAAAGTCTTGTAAATAGACAACATGTAGTCATGAGGCTCCACTAAATCTTTGGACGTTGCTTTATTGTTTGTGTCGTAAAAGTCCTTGAAATATTTAACTGACGCTTCTTGTCCATCAAAGATCTTCGTCACTTTGCTGCTCGGAGAGAAAATAGCGAGAGTCTGGAAACTGGGGATGATCTGGATCAGAGCAGCGCAGAGGAAAGAGAAGTGACACAGATCCATCATGTGGTCTCTGTGGTCTGCGGGACCACGCAGGGGCGCAAAACCGGGACCTGAACTCTTGCATCCACCACAGTCCTGCAGCGAAGAGGCTGCTCCGCAAAGTGCGCACAAGTCAGGAGGACAGGCGGCGCAAAGAGGAGGAGGAGGAGGGTGGGAAGAAGAAGAAATAGAAGAGAGGGGGGTAAGAACACGCCCACATTGTACTGTTATCGTTCGGGATAAATGGAGGACGCAAATTAAGGTTGTAAAACTAATTGTCCCTCTGTCACTTCCCTCCTGGGAGCGCAGATGTGCGCTGAAAAGATGCGTCTCTTCTTCCTCTTGTGCGTCAAGTTGCTTGTGCAAAACTAAAATAAAATAAAATAATAAAAAACCGGGAAAAAATCAATCGTCTTTTAAAGTTGAGGCTTCAACTTCCCTTTCATAACTTTCTCTCTGACATACAACCAACAACCAAACCTCATGTTTCTTGTTGAGTAATTATCGGATCTGACGCGGTGTGTGGCGCCACCCAGCGGAACTTAAACAAGATGCAGAAAAGAAAAAAAGAAAAAAAAAAGTTTCATCTAATCAGCTTCGTTCAGCACCAAGGACAGAGGCAGCAACACAACGTTAAAAACTATAATTAACTTTAAATAATAAAACAAAAACAAATGTGTTTAACAAATTAAAATATACTTTATTGAAAAGAGAATATAAAACACAAACTTCATGTTTTTTTTTTTCCTTCAGCTTGTTAAAGAGATTCAAGTTATTGCACCTAGATCAGTTACACATGATAAAGACAAAACATTACGGCCCAAAAGGTGGAAATAAAGTGTCCAAAGGTCAGAAGACGCCTTCATTTGTTCACTGTGTGTGTGTGAAAAGTGAAACGTGTGTGTGAGAAACGTGTGTCACCATAAAACCCCAATAATTTTAAACTCAAAATATTTTTTACTAAAAACCTGCCACAGTAAAGAAACAGTCATGCGTGTGATTTATTTTGAAAACTTGTTCATGTTAAAGTGAATATATGTTGAGGTATCCTTCATAAAACATTAAAAACCTTCTAACATATGGGCGCTCCGTCCACGGAGCAGCACGCCACGGCGTAGATGACGCTGACCAGACACAAGGCGCCGGGCGCCAGCGTGGTGCCGGAGCCGAAGATGCTGCCGTCGGTGGTCGACGGGTCGCTCGTGGTCCAGCCGGTCGTCACGTTGCCGGTGGTCGTCGGGGCCTCGGTGGTCGGGGTGTTTCTGACGGAGAACGACTGGGACTCGGCGCCCCACTCGCTCAGAGTGAAGACCATCGTTAGGTTCTCACCTGCAGGAGGAAGAAGAAGAGAAAATGACAGATTAATTTCAGCTGCTTATCTTCATAAATTATCTACTTACAGTTGAGATTTTATAAAAATTTATAAAAAATATTTGACAAAAGCGACAAAAACATCTGATGAGGCTGCAACTAATCAGTTAATCTGTCAGTTATTTATTTGTTTGAGTTAATGTTTAGACTATAAAATATATCAACAAGTCAGATTTGATGTCAAAATACAAAGATATTAAATTCAGGAAAAAGAAAATCAGAAAATAATTATATTTGAGAAACTTGAACTGGACAATATTTTATGTTATTGCTGGTTATTTCTCTGCCAAACAAATAATCAATGATTCTACTATTTTTGATTAATTTTTGAAGCCTCTTTAAGTCTCTTTAACGATGTAACTTAAGTCAAATTAAATGAATGAATTTTCTTTAAACGTCAGGTTGAACTCACCGCTGTTGACGATGGACAGGTCGGTGAAATTGGCCCAGCAGTCGTTGAACCGGATGGTTGTGTTTCCTTCGAGTCCGTACGTGACGTTTCCATTCATGTCCTTCAGACTCGCGGTGACGGCGAGAGACGTGACGCCGACGGAGACGCACTGATCCTGAAGACGACACACACACACACACACACCGAGGTCAGAGGTTACACACACATAGCGGAGATAATCTACGATATCTGTCGCACGTCGGTGAATCAGTTTCTCACCATCTCATCCAGAGCCATGAGAACAGGCTGTTGGTACAGAGGACCCACGAACTCCCCGGCGATCGGTTCTTGAACGAGCCGCAGACTCGCCACGCTGGACACGTAACTGACTTTAGGCTCCTCCCTCGTCACTTCCTCTGTGGCCACCTGAGATTTGAAGCAGAAAACCAGCGATGAGCCTCTAATTCTTCAATAAAAACAGAGAGACATTCATGTCACTGTTGTTATGATTCAGCCTCCAGCTTCACCTCGTTCCAGGTGGGGTCAGATGACGGAGGAGGAGGCGCGATGACGCCCATGGACGACACGTTGAAGCCGATGGATGAACTGAGGTTTCCAGAAACCGCCGCCTGACCCAGCTCATCAGCGATGTTCTGCAGCAGAGTGAAGTCCTCCTCGTCTAAAAAAAACACAAGAAGTTTTTGTCAGATTATAAACTGAAACTGTCTGTAAATACAGAAACAGAAACACAGAAACTTCAACACTAACTGGAGGTGGAGTTGCTGGTTTGCTGGACTGGAGGTTTCTTGATTTCCACTTCCACCGTCAGACCCGTCGATCTCTTCCTGCGCCGGGCGCCTCCGTCTTCACGGACGATCTTGGTGATACGGATCATATTTGGAGGAACTTTGAGGAAGACGGCGAGGTTCTGGACCAGATTATCTCCGAAGAACTCCTCCTCGGTCATGGCGGGAAGCTCGAAGGAGATGAAGAGAACCGGAGCGGTTCGGATCTCCACCGGCGTGGAGCCTCTCACCAGGACCCTCAGCATCTTGTAGGTCTGGTCGAAGAAGTTGGTGCCAACGGTGGCGTTGATGTCAGGAACGTATTGACCTGAAGTGACCAGGAAACAGAAGATGCTTTTATAGTTTGAATTATTTTTATGTCGGCGATGAAGCAGCATCTTAAACTTTCAGTCAAGATTGAATCTTTGTTTCTTTAAAGGTGATACAAGGAACTTTTTTCTACGAATACACAACAAGTTAAGCAGCAAATTTAACTGATTTCTTAATTCATCTTTATTTCTAAAAGTAAAAACTTGCCAATAACATAAATAACATTTACTTTAATGCAACTAAATGCAATTAATGATCACAATTACTCACTCCAACGTTTCTTAACAGCTTCAATTAGTTATAAATGTTTGTAGGTGAAGAGATTTGTATGTTTTTGTTTCTAAAGTGCTCGTACCAGCGTAGGTGGGTTTCTTCAGGGTGTAGTCAGTTTCCTCAGCGTTCCACTTAGCGTTAGTCGGAGCCACGAGCTGGTTGTCGACATAAACATCCAACCGCTGAGGTTTGGAGTAGAAGACGGACACAACGACGCTCTGCACAAATGAAACAACAAGAATTTGTACATGTCGTGTTTTGGGACTTAGAGTTATTTGTTTTGTTAAAGGTGATAAAGGCTCTGACCTCTGATGGATTTGAGTTGAGCATCATGAGGCGAAGTTTCTGAGGACTGACGCTGGAGAAGTAGACGTCGAAGGAGTGACCTGTGGCCACGATGCTGTGGAACAGAGACAGTCTCTTCTGGCAGGTGTAACCGTTGCACCAGCCGTGATCCTGAGGGCCTGCGGATGATAAAAACACACACAGCTGCGTCACAGCCACGTACTTCCTGTTACTTCAGATTTCGCTGCAGGTTAACCTAAGTCCTACCGTTTATAAGATCCACGTAACCGTCTCCGAGCACGGCGACGGGGGACAGACGTCTGGTCTCTGTGTCGGCGTCGAGACTCTCGATCGCCAACATCCTGTAGTTCAGATCCAAACACTTGTAGCTCTGCCAGGACGACACGTACGTACAGTTGTTCCTGATCACACCTGAGGAGAATGAAGAAGACGTCACACGAGGCAGTAAAAAAAAACATACTTATCTACTTTACTGCTTGTCTGCAATTAATAATACTTCACAACTATACTTCAGTATGTTTGGGAATATCTGTATTTCACGTTTACACCACATTTCTTTTACTCTGATAGATGAAAGTAAATGTGGTGTTTTCACTCTAAGTCGACCTGTGACTGTTTAGACCATCAACACCATGTTTGAGGGTTGATGGAGGCTCCATCTTAAAGGTGGATGATGGAGAAACTTCAAAAAATATAATAATATCAAACAGAAATTTAAAATTAGTGAAAACAGAAAAACTTTAGTTCTTTAGTTCAGACTCAAGACTTTGTCTATGAAGATTGTTGTAGCTCCATGTTTTAAAGTGCTGGATAAACTTCATAATATTCTTCTGTTTTATTAACATGTACTTGTACTTTCACTTTCATAACTTAACTACATTTAATTATAGATTACTGTCATAGTTAAGTACAGTAAATACTAGATACTTTAAGACTTTTACTGTACTGTACTGTACTTCTACTCTAGTGGGACTGTCAGGTACTTTATAACAAGACTGTTTGATTGAGATGGTTTTATATTTTGGTCTCGTTACCTTTGTGTGGAGCGATCGACTCCACCCTGATGCGGCTGCCGTTGGGGTGAGTGAGCATGACTTTAGGGAGGCGGTAGTCGCCCAGTCCTCTTCTCGGATCACCTCCCCACTCGTACTCAGACTGAGGCACCACGGTTCCCACCGCGCCCAGGAACGATCCGTCCAGGTCCTTCATCATGGTCTTCTTCTTGCCGTCGCAGTCCATGTCCACACAGTCAGCTGGGTTCGCTTTTCTGAAACACAAACACACGTTAGTGCGACCATCGTCTGAGTCGATACATCTACAAACCTGATACCTGTTCACACACTTACCTCACATCAGGCCTGTGAATAAAGAGTTGTGAGTCCATCGTGCTGTCAAACGTCTGTATTCCTGACACGTGCACAGGATGGTGCAGGTCCTCGTTCATTGGGTTGGTCATGAACATGAAGTCCGTCTGTCCGGAGCAGACGTTTCCAAAGTTGACAAACGTTGTATCTGTAAGAAAGAAAACAGAGGAATCAGAAAATGCAAAAAACAAAGTTTGTGGTGGCAAAGACCACAGCCGAAAGTAAGTATGTATCAACTGACCTGTGACTTTCATCAGCCCTTTGATGGCGTTGTAGCTGGTGATTCCAGGATACGGCATTTCTGGAGCTCCGTTGTGACCGGATGTAAAAGTCGGCCAACAGATTCCAGATTTGCCTCCTTTACACAGAGTAAACAGTCAGTTAATTTATTTTTAAATATTATTTTATAACTTCTAACACTGAAAAATGATCACATCCATGATACTGCACCTGCAGGAGGTCGAGGGGCGCGATGATCTCCACTGTTGGCGATATTATAGTCAGTCGTCGACAAAGTGTCTGAGCAGTTGAAGCTCGGGCTGCTGCCAACAACCAGGGAATTCTGGGAAAAGAGGAACATGATTAATATATGTTTTTTTTAAATGTATCAGTTAAAATGAGGCACTCTGGACTCCACCTTTATATAGACATTGGAGGAGACGTCTTGTACTTTGTTCAAATAGACGAGATTCGATACCATAAATGGGTCAAGCAAAAAAATATTTTGATACTTGGCAGCTCATTTTGAAACTATAAACGCAGAGAAGATTAACTGCTAGAGTCTAATGTGTGAATTTATACATATTCGAGTGTGTTTGTGCTTTATTATTAATTATTATTATTATTATTATTTTATCATTTTTTTACTTTCTGGTTATTTTGTTCTGTTTCTGTAGTGTCGTGTAGGGAGGGTATTACAAAAATGGGAAAAATCTCTGTAAAATGAATGTGTGTCTGTTTTTTTTTAACATACTAATAAAAAGAAATGATGCACAAGTTCAGAACCGGCATCACAATAATGAAAGAATCAGTGAAAACAAAATAAAAAAAAGACTCCTCTCACCTCGATATGTACAGTTTTATCAGCGAATGCGTGAGAGAGCGACGGAGGAGCGAAGATTATCGGCATGACGCCCATCCCGTTGTCCACCAGCGTCACGTTGGAGATGATGATGTTCATGATGGTCTGTGAAGGAGAGAAGAAAGATTTATATCATCTGAATCCTAGAATCAGACGCCCTCAAGACGTCTTTAACGCTTTACTCCTCACTTTCCTCTTAATGCAGTGCAATTAATACTTTTTTTTCCCAAACCTGTAAGTAGATGCCGTAGTCGAAGCTTCTCCAGATGTGGAAGTCACGGATGAGGCTGCATCCGGGGAAACCGTCTTTGTCGAGGAAAACTCCAAACAGACCGCCGTGAGCCTCGTTCTGGATCCAGTTCTCATTTTCATTCACAAAACCTGCATCAGACGAAAAGAATCTGACTCTGTTTCTCACTGGAACATAAACCAGAAAACTGAGTTCTGGTTGTAAAAATCCGTGTGTTTTTACCTGGACACGGTTCGCCGTCGATACGATACGCCACTCGCTCAAAACCTGCAACGATGTTGTGCTGCAGCACAACGTTCGTGCCCTTGTTGACCTGATATTACAGAAAAAAACGGGACAGGGGATTAATTTAGGAATATATTATAAAGTATGAGTGATATTTTAAAATGTTTCTGAGATGACGGACCTCGATGGCAGCGTTCCAGAAGAGGTTGTATTGTTCCTCTCTGTCCTGGTACGATCCGGGCCACAGCGTCATCATCACCAGGTTCCTCCTCACTGTGATCTTGTTGCCCCAGATTCTGATACCTGCAAACACACACACACACACACATTGTGTTGTTAATAAGGTAAAAAGCTCCTGATAAACTCCTGTTTACATCTGAGGCCGAACGTTTACCTTCTCCGACTGTGTGGTGGACGACGTTATCGTCCACGTTCAGGCCTTCGGTCCCGAAGACGCCGATGGCCGGAGAGAAGCCGTCGTGGAAAGCGCAGCCCTGAAGGTATGAGTCTGTTTCTGTAACCTGAGTCAAATACATCAAAAGGTTACATTAATACCAGCGTTGTATAGTAACAAAGTACTAATACTTCACTACTGTACTTCAGTATGTTTTGAGACAATCTGTACTTCACTCTCACCCTTCACTACATTTCATAACTTACTTACATACTTTTACTGTGACACATTTTCAATGTTCAGTGTTGTTACAAATGGTGGATGATGGAGAAACTTAAAAAATATCAATATCAAACAGAACTTTTATACTTTAGTTCAGACTCAAGACTTTGTCTATGAAGATTGTTGTAGCTCCATGTTTTAAAGTGCTGGATAAACTTCATAATATTCTTCTGTTTTATTAACATGTACTTGTACTTTTACTTTCTACACTTGAGTACGTTTAATTATAGATTACTTGTCATAGTTAAGTACAGTAAATACTAGATACTTTAAGACTTTTACTCGAGTCAATCAAAAAGATCAAGTCATTTTTTGGTCGAGTATCTGTACTTACTACTACTCTACTCTAGTGTCTGTATTTCTACTCTACAGATGGACGTGTCATTTTCATTTAAACTGAGTTTTGATTAATGTGTGTGTTGTTGTACCGTTCCCAGGTCGATGAAGGTCACAGAGTAGCGAGCGTCGGGGTAGTCGGTCCATCCTTCCTGACCAGAGCGGTGAAACTCCACATTTCTGATCTGAGCTTTGCCTTCAGGAAAAACCAGCAATTAAAGGCCACGACACAACAAACACCTGATGATCTTATTTAGTATTCTACTCTGTAAGAATAAAACCAGGTACCTTTGTAGTCGATCCCAGCCCAGGAGTAGGTGCCGACCACCACCCTGGCTCCAAAAGACTGTGCCATCATCTCGGCGTACTCCTGACCGATGATCTTAATGTTTCTGGTCACGAGAGCGACGTCGGCGGCTACGGTGTAGGAGAGAGACGATCCTGTGGCAGAGTGAGTTTCACCTGAGAAGAGACACATGAACACAGGTCAATATTTTTTTATCAGATCAGCTTGTTTCATATTCTTATCCATCAGCAGCAGCTGGTGATGTTGAGCTCACCGGTGTGAGTGTAGGTCAGAGGCTGGTCTAAGGTCAGGACTCGTCCGTCCGATGAGACAGCGGTGATGTGGCGTTTCTCCGTCTCCCAGGCGCTGTAGCTGCTGGTGGAGATGACGACCTCGTCTCCAGCCTGTAGACCACGTCAACAAACACAGAGACACGCGTTTAAACAACATGTCGTCAACTTTAGAGTAACCAGTGTTGTATAGAAACAAAGCACTAATACTTCACTTTTAAAAATTCTGTCAACTTTGACTTTTACTTCACTACATTTCCTAATTTAATTTCATACTATTACTCTGATACATTTTCAGTGTTGGTGAAAGTAAATGTGGTGTTTTGAGTCGACCTGTGACTGTTTAGACCATCAACACCATGTCTGAGGGTTGATGGAGGCTCCATCTTAAAGGTGGATGATGGAGAAACTTGTCATATCAAACAGAAATGTTGTACTTTAGTTC
Organism: Polydactylus sextarius; assembly: GCA_016801845.1. Lineage (NCBI taxonomy): Eukaryota > Metazoa > Chordata > Actinopteri > Polynemidae > Polydactylus > Polydactylus sextarius. Next base: position 17,665,813 of record CM028927.1, read on the forward strand.
AGACTCAAGACTTTGTCTATGAAGATTGTTGTAGCTCCATGTTTTAAAGTGCTGGATAAACTTCATAATATTCTTCTGTTTTATTAACATGTACTTGTACTTTTACTTTCATAACTTAACTACATTTAATTATAGATTACTGTCATAGTTAAGTACAGTAAATACTAGAAACTTTAAGACTTTTATTTGAGAATCATTCTAGTCGCTGACTTGAACTTCTTCCAAAGTCAGTTTTTGGTCGAGTATCTCTACTTCTACTCTAGTGTCTGTATTTCTAGTTTGACTTTCAGATACTTTATAACAACACTGAGATGAACTGCAGCAGTGATATGTGTGTGACGTCGGACACAAACCTTCCAGTCCACAGACTTCACCAAGGTCAGCGTGTTGGAGCCGGCACCGGCGGTGGCTCTGAGTTTGGTGTGGTAAACATTGTGAGGTTTTCCATACAGCTCCAACGTACCGAACACACCTGTCATATGACAACACACACAGTCAGATCTGAAACATACATGCGTCATGATCTATTAGTGGATGTTGAAGCCGGTTCCTTACCCAGGACCTTGGATCCCTGGTTGGGTCCTTCGGGCAGAGGCCAGTCAGGAGTCTGGTGGTTTCCTCTCAGTTTGATGTGCAGCTCACCTCCGTACGGCTCCTCATCTGTTCCTGCAAACAGACGTCCACCCTGAAACGACAACAGACGTCATCTCACAGAACAGAACTAAACCGTTCATCACCTCACATTTCTCTTCAACACGATTATTTCATGATTGTTGATCTGACCTGGATGGAGATGTAGACGGCGTCGATCACCACGGTGCTGGACTGTAGCGAGCGGCTCTGTCTGCTGGATGTGATGTTGTCGTTGGGGATCTCCAGGACGCCGATGACGGTCAGTTTGTTGAGAGGAGGAGTGTCGGTGTCCAACACCACCCACTTCCCTGTGGTTATGATATAAAACCATCAGATCTGATCTGACACAAAATGACTTTTTAAATTTGCTTTGTGGTTTTTCCTGATTTGTTTTTTTTTTTACCTGATGGGATGACGACATCAGCACCTTCCGCTGGTGCAGTGAAGTTGTTTTCAGCTGAACTTTCCCAGTAAGAAGCATTGGACCACAGACTAAAGAGACAGACAGGACATTTTAGGACATAATAACTAGTGTCAAATTATGAAATAAAATAAATAACTTTCACTCAAGTTACAATGATCCATTGCAATAACATCTCAGTGCAATAAAACCTTCATTTATCTATTATTATGGTTCCGTTTGTATTTATTTTATCTGAAATCAGGAATTATTTTAGTGACTAATGGAAACACGTTAAACTCCTTAAATCCAAGAGACAGATCACAGAAGTACTGCCTTTAAAATTTTAGAAAGTTTTTAAAAAATTTAGAAACCTGTTGGAACGTACATGAAGTCGGCAGGACGTCCGGTGGGTAACGGGGGGAGCGTGGCCGGAGGCGCAGGCGTCGGTGGGATGCAGTCGGTGTAGAAGCAGCGATAAACTTGAGGGTTCACCTGGACGTCGATCTTAGAGCGGTCGACGCTGGAGCGACGCCTGCGCTGACTCGTCTTCCCAGACACTGAGGAGACAAAATGAATTGACGAGCACTGATCAATAATTCTGAATGGTTAAAGACTAATAACGATAAAATCCCAAAATACAAACTATGAATGTGTGTCTAACCGATGTAGTAGAGGTTGTTGCTGCTGTCGTCGAAGTACCAGTCTCCGTTGGTGTTTCCGCTGAACGTCAGCGGCGCGGACGACCGGTTCCTGTCATCGATGATACGGAACCTGTCTGGACTCTGGGTGAAGTTGTGGTTGATGATCAGGTATTGATCCGACTGTAGGAGAAGAAACATCATCAGCATTAACAGACGCAGACAGAGAGACAAACTGAAATGTTTTTTGTCGTTAGATTGTGTCGTTTTTACCTTGAAGCCGTAGAATTTAGCGTTGTACGTGATGTTGGTGATGTGATCCATGTCTTTGAAGTAGAAGTTGTACGTGTATCCAGACGGCAGCAGAACCATCCAACCCAACTTATGAGTCATTCTCTTTTCCATGAAGGGGACAAAACTGGAACCTGTAACACAAAAAAATAATTTATAAAACTATAACTATAACATTATCTGTTCATTTTACAGCCTTCAGGAGGAGTTACAGGTGGTTTTTTTTAATTTTAAACATAGTTAGGTTTAATTTACTGTTTATATGATGTGTATCTAGTACATCTGGATGGATCCATTATAGGTTGAATTTGTTTTGTCTGATCATACGTGTATTATTATGTGTGTAGGTTGTTTGAGAGGTTGTGAGAGAATAATGGTAAACAAAGGAGTTTGATATAGATAGAAAATCTACTGCAATTTTCACAAATCACCAGCAGAGGTCATTAAATGTTAAAGATCTTTGTCTTGAAGAGTGTGTGTGTGTGTGTGTGTGTGTGTGTGTGTGTGTGTGTGTTAAATACCGTGTGTGTTTGTGAACACGGCGTCTTTGCCCCTCAAAGAGCTGGGCTGAGGATTGTTGAACGACAAACGGTGGAAGTTGATGGTGTGGTCACAAACAGCAGCGGCAAAACCACGGCTCCACTCGGCGCTCTGGGAGCAGTGAGCAGGATCCAGCAAGCCGCTCATTGGCACGACTCTGTGGTTGATGTTTCCTAAAGAAACAAAACAAACATGAGCATCACACAGCTTAGTCAGAGGTGAAAAATATGTTTTTAGTTATTTAGAGGAAAGATAAAGTACCTGTGAGTGTGCCGTCAATGTCCAACAGGTGCACCTCGTGCTCCCACCTGAACTTGGCCTTGTTGGGGGTGTTGAAGTACTGGATGCCACCGCATCTGACTTCCCAGCCTCCACAGTTTTCAATACATGTCCCGTCGATCGTAGTCACCCCGATGGCCGAGCACGAGCTGCGGTCAAAGTTGAGGAACTTGGTGTTGAGGATGCTCATGCCGTCGTCGAACGGAGTGATGATACCGAGGTTTGTGCAGTAAGAGCTTCCCAGTCCAAGCTCGTCCACGTGGCCCACGATGGTGCTGTTGGACACCAGCGCCCCTCCGTCTTCTCCGAAGCCACTCACGGCCCACTGGAAGATCCGTTTGGCTTCGATGCCGGCTTTCTCGTTGTTGACCATCACAAAGTCATTGAACTGCACAGCGCCCACATTCACCCACTCGGCACCTTTCTCACAGTTCCAGGTGATGAGGGAGTGGAAGACGGCGGGTTCGGGGATGGTGGCACGGCAGCCTCCGTCCTTCACGGGGAAAAAGTCCTGGAAGATCCAGATACCAAACCAGCCCTGAGAGTGCACGGTGTTGTTTCTGAACTCACCCAGAGGAACTCGCTTCTGGCAGATCTTTGGGTCGTAGGATGGGCCGTCGGGATGCTCGTGCATTCGGTACCAGAAACCGAAGTGGGTGCCTCCTGCAGCGGCGTTGTGGCGAATGATGTTGTTGGGGTTGGTGATCCAGTAGGCGGCGGGAGTGACGTCGTCGTTCAGCAGACTGGTGCTCTGTTTGACAAACACAGCCAGGTTGTACTGCAGGATGTTCTCCGTCTCGATACCGTCCTCAATGAAGAAGGCTCCGCCCATGATGTTGTAGATGACGTTGTGCTCCACCAGCAACTTGTGGGTGTTGTGGATGGTCACGGCTCTGTTGAACGTCTGGTGGATGGCACAACCTCTCACGTATGATTTGTAGTTGATGTCTCCCATCAGATGCCAGTGGATGGGGTAACGTCCCAGCCTGAAGGCCTGACCTGCGTGGAACACCTGTGGCACAAAACAAAAGATAAAAACAAAAGATTTATAAAAATAAAAATATTCTAACCAACATAATCAACTGTTGACGTTTCTTCAGAAGAAGTTTGAAGGATTTTACCTCAACATACTCCAGTCTGCCAATGGCGAGATTCTCATTGGGTCTTGGTGCGTGGAACATGATGCAGCCTCCAAAACTGTCGCTGCCGGCCTCCTCTCCAAACCGTCCCTGGAAACAGGTTTGGGTGGTGAATTCGCCTACAGCATGAAGAGAAAGAGAGAAATACTAGTTAATACTACAACGTGATAATACAGAGATTTAGTTATGATCTTAAAAAGGGTTTATTCTTCACACTGTTGAATTGAAGCTCTTATTTTTCTTGATTTCTTCCCCCAGTTATTTGAATGTCATTATTTTCTTGGTAAATAAACTCTAGCTTTAACTTTTCAGTATCTAAATGCTGTCCAAACTAGTTAAAGTTAAAGTTTAAGTTAAATCTCAGCACAGCACCTGTATTAAATCCATCGGGGCACGCTTCGATCTTGTCGTCCCACTCTTGGTTTTGAGAACCTCTGACCACAATGTTCCTGGTGAGGAGACCGACCTCAGCTCGGCCTTCGAACACGGTGCCGTCCGGCAGCGTGACCGACACACCAAGGTGAGAGTATGTGAGTGGTTCGGTCACATTAATGGTCAAACCGTCCGACGACACGGAGGCGATCCTCCTAACCTCGTTCTCAATCTGACTGTGCCTGAAAAAGAAATGAACAACCCAGGATTGAAAAAATAAGGCTTGAAATTATGACTTTACGATGTGATTTATATCTTTTTTTAAACCTTAAAGGAGGCAAATGTGTGAAATACGTATTTTTTTCTCCTCTACATTGTTTCTTTTGAGGTATTATCATTTGCTTTGCTTTGTGGGATTCGGTTACTTCTTACTGCTTTAACACACACTGTTACAGAACCAGTATATATATATCACATATCACCCTTAAGGTGTGTGTGTGTGAGAGAGAGTGAGAGAGAAACAGTGAAGAAAACAAAAGACTCTTTATGTAAAACCTAAAAATATCCAATCCAATCCAATACTCTTTAATTAACTTTCAAGTTTCTCTTATTCTGATGTAGTTCTTATTCATGTGATGTTAATTAAATGATATTCATCAAATACAGGAGGATATCGCAGATAAAAGTGTACATGTGAGAGTGAGACGCCTGTAGGATAATTAATTTATCTGATGAAGGACAATGTCACAGAGTCAGATTTGTGAATTATGAGACTCAGTTCTACCTGCTGCCTGTTGAAGCGATGACGATCTCATCTCCGGCTTTCCAGGTCACTGCCTTCATTAGAGTCAAAGTTGAAGAACCACTGGCTGCTGTCTGAGCCAAATGTGTCCAGGGGACAGGAACAGGAATACCTGTAGAAACAGGTTGTCAACAATGACTTGTACCTGAGGAGGTCACCTGAAGTGTCACTAATAATAATAATATCCCTGCAGGACATAAAACTCAAATTACTACTTGTCAGCTCGTCATTATGTGACATAATGACATGTAACCCAGCATTGAGGAATATTCAGGTCACGTCTCACACAATGTCATGTGTAATGACAATTAAATGTTACCTACAGGAGACGACTGTAATTTAGTGGAAATAAAAGTGGCTTTAGTGGGGTGATTATCACTGATGCAGCATTGTTTATGTATTTCAGCCTCTTTTTAATTAAAATGTGTATCATTAAATGTTTGTATCTCGATAAACAATAAAACTCTGTACCATGGAGGTCCAGGATTCCCTCTCTGACACCGAGTGTCTTGGTTCCGTAAACAGGAAGTTCAGTGGAGCCCAGGTTTCCGTGAAGAGTGATGATGGCTTTGTGTTGAAACGGCGCCCCCTCCTCACCGATCTGGAGCCGCCCGCCGTCAGTGATCAGGATGTTTTCAGCCTGCAGCTCGATGTCCGCCTCATCAAACATCAGCGTACCTCCTGAGAAAAAAACAGCAAGTTAAAGAGGAAATACACAAAGAAACAATCAGACAGCAACAACCCAGCATTACTGATTTTTTTTTTTTTTTTTTTTTTTACCTTGAATAAGGAGCATTTTCAACACAGGGGTGTTGGTGTCCAGCAGGATGGTCTGGCCTTTAGTAATGACGGCAAACGAGCCCTTCTCAGGTGGAGGCAGACCGCCCCACGTGAACCTTGATGACCACACGTCGATGTAGAAGAAGTCAGCGTTGTCCTGATGAGACAAAGACAAACATAAAATCAACATGGTGATGCTGGATGTTGTGTGGATGAAACAGTCGCGATGCTGAGATCAGATCATCTCCTCTCACCATCTTAGCGATGCCCTGACTTCCGATGCTGACTCTGACTTTGGTTTCCTGTGACTGTGGCTGAGCGTTGGTCACACAGATGATGTGTGTGTTGTTGGTGGACTGGACGTCACACACCGACCCTGCAATGGTCACGTTGACGTCACTCATGCTGGTGCTGTGAAGATGAGAGAGTGAACAAACATGATGAGACTCAACGGGCGGAAAAGATCACAACACATGAACAGATAAATTAATTAATGGATCAATAAATCAGTGGATTAAAATATATTATTATTATTATTATTATTATTAGGCTACTATTATACTATAACTACTACTTACTATTATTTTACCTTAATTACTTTTATTTACTATACTTTGTAGTATATGTCTGTGGTTATAATATAATTTTCATGATTAAAATATTTATTAACAGTAATTTTTTAAAATATTATTTTCATTCATTCATTTTTTAAATTTAACTTTTATATATTTTGGTAATGTATATTTGTTTTATGCTTTTTTATTAGTTATATATTATATTATATTATATTATATTATATTATATTATATTATATTATATTATATTATATTATATTATATTATATTATATTATATTATATTATATTATTAATAGGACTGTCAATAGATTAAGCGTTAGCATTAGCATTACAGCTACCAAGTGCATATACGTGGAGGAAAACTATCACCGGCCGAATTTTTAAAACAAAGGCAGAGCAAACTGGACCATGACGGGGCGCTACAGTCCCCGGATAAGGTCTCTAGTCTGACCGCGGGTAACCTCGGATTTCCACTGGATGCGTGTCACTTGCGTTGCGTCTCCGATCGGTCTTTAGGGTCGTGCCGAATTGCTGCGCCGTCGTCCGGCTAGAAAACTTGCGGATCGGCTGCGTAGGACTCGGGAACCCGGATCAGGAACGCAACTGATCCGCAGCCGCTGGAAACACAAAAATTGACTACAACGAAAACGTATCAACGATGCGCTGAAGGATTGGAGACTTAAACTACACTAATCCAGTGGAAACTCGGGGTCAGTGACAGTTTCGTGCAGATTATCGCCGGTACACTGAGTAAACAAACTTGCCTTAACAACGCATTTTAAGAGTTAATCTAACTCTTATTAATCGCATAGATCACCAAATTAACGCTGACACCCCTAATATTTAATAATTAGTATAGTACACATACATACTATATATATATATATATATATATATATATATGTATGTGTGTGTGTATATATTTAAAACGTAATATACTGTGGCAAACTTCTAAAATAAAATGAAATAAAAATAATAAATAATTTATTCTAATGTGTTAATAGACTGTATTGGTGTTGACAACTGTACATTTAAGTTTTATATGTTGTTTGTTTTGTGCACAATACTCAATATAATTTACTAAATTAACTAAAATTTAAATGATTTAAGTTTCATATGTTGTGTCAGTTTGTGTCACTGGTAATTACATGACTTCATATTAAGCCAATAAAAGGTAAACGCCCCATGAAACCGGAGGGATTGTGTTGTGTAAGTTGAGCGTCTCATTCTTAAGCAGTGGTCCATAATCTGGGCGTGTATCTCTATTGTGTCACCGGTTTCCTTCACTGCACCTGAAACCGGAGCCGGAGATTGTGAGCCGGGTGCCTCCGGCGGTGCCTCCTCTCCGAGGAGAAACCTCAGTGATCACTGGAGTCAGCTGAGATTTGTAGGTGAAGCCATCTGATATGTTGACGGCGTTCAGCGGGTTGAAGACGGCGACCAGGCAACTCAGTGTTGACTGAGTATCTGAGAGAAGACAAGACACCAACACAAAGTCAGACAGACGCATGTAACAACAAAAGGATGTGAAGAATTAAGATTTGTGTACATAGATAACAGTTGTGTCATCATCCTTGACGAGCCTTTGTCTTTTCTGACATGCTATGTCATTTTGTGCTACGCTCAAAAGGCTGAGGACATTCCTGTGAAACAAAGTCTGCCTCCATTAGAGCATTTAAAGCTCAGTCATGATGAGTTTGAGACCAAAAATATCACAAACCAGTAGGAACACATTCTTCCTGAAGAAAAACCTGAAAATGTTTAGGATGTTTAAGAATGTTTTTACAGTCTTGTCTTGGATGTGCAAATTGCATGTATCTACTATAAAATATTTACTTGCAACAAAATGAAAGATTAAATTAATCAACATGTTCTTGTTGCTTAATTTTTTAAAATTCTTTACAATTTAAAACAAGCTTATGTTTTTAGATCATACAGCTGAAATAAAGTAAAGTGAAGCTACCGTTGTTGGATGGAGATGTGCAGTAGAGACGTGTCGATGTGGACATTTGTCTGTTGACTTGACACTCAGCGCCGCAGATCGTCACGGTGGCGTTGTGAGGATCAAACCCAGAGCCTTGGATGGACAGAAGTGCTCCGCCGCCAAAACTTCCTAAATAATAGATCAGAGAAAGTTACAGCAAAACTTACAAAACATTGCTACAAAAACTTTTTAAGACTGTACTAAAATGTTTTCTGCTTCATCTCTGCTCACCCTCATTGGGCTGCACAGCACTGAGCGTCAGCTCATACGTGAACGAGACGTCTGATTGGGCGTAACCTTTGACCTGGTGATGCACAACGACCGGGTAGGTGCCACCCGGGTTGTCTCCCACTGTGCACTGAACCTGTGTGTTGGAGACTGTGGACACGTTGCAGGGAACACCGTTCATTGTGACAGAGACGAGCTGAGGGTCGGTGCCGAATCCTGACCCGGTCAATGTGAGGACTGCGCCGCTCGGCCCTGTGGGAAATAAATGAAGAGAAAGAAAATGTAATGAGAGAAAAGACTAGAGGTGGATATTGAATCAGACATGATGTGCAATTTGAGAGGATGATAATTACCGGTGGTCGGGCTGATGGAGGAGACCACAGGGGTGTCTGCTGCAGAGTAGTTAAAGTTGAGAGCAGGATATGACACAGAGAAGACCATTATGTTGACAGTTGCCTGCCCCTCAGCGTGAGCAGGTGTCAGGCAGTGAACACGACCCGGTGTCATTTCCTGGATCTCACAGGCTGAGCCATCAACCGTCACGCTGGTGTTTCCTGGAGCAAAACCATTCCCTGTGATGGTGAGAGGGGTTCCTCCCGCCAGGCTGCCCACGCCGGGGCTCAGGGTCGCTTGTGACAGGCTGTTCAGGGTCAGCTGACCCGATGCGAGGCCTTTGCTTCTCACGATCACTTTGACTGGGTGGTTGCCTGCAGGCAGAGCAGTGACGCTCACAGAAATGTTGCCATCAGTCACATCAGTGACTTCCAGCTTGATGGTGCTGGCGAAAACCGCCACGTCATCTGCACGGCTGCCAAAGCCTGACCCGGAGATGGTTACAACGGTGCTGCCGCTGATGCTGCCGGGGGAGATGCTGGAAATCGTGGGGGTGACGGAGGTGGAGTATGTGAAGGAGCAGTTTGAGTGACAGGAGCTTTGGATCATTCCCTTCTGGAAGACGACGTCACCGGTGTGTGGCTGGGAAGGAGAGGTGTCGCAAATGACACAAGTGTAATTGACGGACACAAACACGCAGGACACGTCAGCCGCCATCACTTGTCCCTCTGAGAAACCGGAGCCATGAACATGCAGCCTTGTGTGACCGGTGGGGCTGCCGATGGGAGGCGACACCCAGTCGACCACGGGCAGGACAACAAAACGACGTTTGAGTTCCTCCATCACGGCAATGATGGCGTTGCCCAGATTGTTGACTTTGATGGCGACAGGGTGAGCGATGCCGATGGAGAGGCCGCTGTCGGGGCTGAGTCGACAGTAGATCTCAGAGTGAGAGCTGTTGATCACCTGACAGGGTGAATCTCCCACCGTCACCTACAGGGCACAGAAGAGATCAGTGTTGCTCATACAAGTTCTGTATGAACATTTTATTCTCATTATTACTCGTAACAGCCACTACTAACCTGGTTAGCACAAGAAATGTTGCTGAAGCCGTGACCCTGGATGTGGATGACCTGGTGGTACGTCCCCTGGTTGGGTGAGATAGAGTTGACCGTCGGGGTGGAGCAGGAGGAGGAGCTGAAGGAAAGACTGTCTGAAGTCTGATTAGTCTGTTCACACTGAGGGATGGCGACACACTCCTGGGTGGATCTGGCAACACGGCGTGAACCTGAAGACGGGACGTTTGATCATTTAAAAAAACTTAATACGCTCAGATTTTACTGGAAGATAAAGTGAGATCTTTGCATTCACCTCCTGCTGTGTGTCTGGCTTCAACTCCTGCAACTCTGACGGAGATCCTGCTGCTTTTATCCTCCCGTGGAACGACTTTCACGACTCCCTGCAGCAACCTGGTGTTGGCGGCATCGATGTATCCACTGCTGTAGTAATAAACGCCGGGAGTAGTGAAGCGGTAACCGAACCACCCTGAGGAGACCGAGAGAGACATTGTCAAAATCATGAGACAAACTCTCACACACGTTCAAAGGTGTGTTAGATACAGATATAGAAGAAACTGACAGAAAACAAACTCAAAATGAACCGTAAACATCAAAAGAGGAAAAAAAAGTTTTATTTTTTATTTTTATTCTTTTTGATTTTCTGTTATTCTAGGAAGACATTAGTTGGAAAATTTTTCTGTGCCAATTTATTTTATGTTGTGAGAAAATTAACTAAAACTAGCTCCACTTTAACAACCCTAAAACAATTCATATCTAATTCCTTAGTAGACAGTTTTCTTTCAGTAAAGATATTTGATGTCTGATGTCTCAAAGTGTGTTTTAGTGACTCTGTTTTCTACCTTTGCTGGTTCTGGGTTGCCTGCTCTGGAACGGTCCTCCTTCATATGTGGTGCCACTTGGGCTGGAAACACTGAAAACACCATATGTGACTTTCTGGAAAGCCGGTGCCTCCCAACGCCACATGACCGTGTCTCCAACAAACACGGTGAGAGAAGCAGGACTCCATGCGTATCCTTGTCCATAAACTGGGAATAAAACACAGAAAACAGATGTGAAGTTTAAGTGAAATGATACAAAAAGACACTGAGCTCAGGTATTTGTTATCTCAGGTTGAGCAACATGTAATTGAAGTTACATGTGAAGTGTAATTGTAAATGTGGCTAATTACGGAAGAGCACAAGTCAAACCGGTTTGGAAATTGTTCTTTTTGACACAGTCAAAGGTGACAGCTTTTTCCTGCTTGCAGCTGTTTTACGTAACTTAATATTTGCTCCTTTGTGCTCATCGTTATTCTGCTTGGATTCACTTTGACATCTGCACAAAAGGATCAAAATGCAAACGTACCGTGGTCAATTCCCTGATTGGTGACGACATGGGTCTTCTCCTCTGACTGCACAACACACTGCAGCTCCGTCTCAGTGGCCTCCTTCACCTCACACTCTGCTCCTCCTGTCAAACCATGAACAGACACAAAACATGTGTGAGATCAGTTCTGTTTACTCACACATAGTTAAATGACTAATAAAAAGTAACTAAAGTAACTCAACCAGTCCTCCTTTCATATGTTATTCTAAAATCCACTTCTATTGATACAATAATTGTTTGATTGTTGGTATAGATTATCGCTGTCGTGATTTTTAAATCGCGGGGTCTCGTGTTGCTTACCAACAGAGACCGTGTTGTCACTAGTGACGTTGCTGTTGAAACCGGAGCCAGAAACCGTGAGTCTGGTTCCTCCCAGTAAAGAACCAAACAGAGGAGAGATGCTGTGAACTTCAAGGACGTATTCGATGGTGGCGTTCACATTGTTGCTGTGAAACAAAAACACACAAAAACACAAAGAGTTTAGTCCTGAATCGACCATGTTTTAACAGATTAATGATTTTATTTGCTTTAAGTTTCATAAACTCAGTCTGTATTAAATACTTTATTATAAAATCTATTATTTAGAGAGATTTCCAACCTGAAAAGAATCACTTTAAATTTTAGAGATAGGAATCTATATTACAATCAGATACATTTATGTTATTTATATCTAAGAAATTGTTTAGATCCAGATCTAATTTGGTGAAGATCCAGATAATAATCCAGATCTGGCAGACGTGTGTGTTGATGTTTGGCCTCGAGTGATTAAAGGAATGAGGCTAAAGATGGTATCTCTTAGTAAAAAACAAAAACTATTGATACTAAATAATTAAACCGGATATTAACATATATGTTTATCATAAGGAAGTGGTGGAAAGTAACTAATTGCATTTAGGGAAACACTGTGTGTATGTACATGTCAAGTATTTTTCATTTTTATTTTACTTTACTACATTTATTCTGCAGCAACATTTACATTTATTTCGGTGACTTTTCAAACTAAAATAAGTCAGTCTAGTTGAGATTTTTGTCGATGCTAATAAGATCTTAGAAAGTTTTGATAAATTTCCAGCCTAAATATTTCAGACGCTTTCATTTAAAAAAACATTTCAAAAAACACAAATGTTAGAAGGAAGAAAAACTTTGAAACAGACTTGTATCAGAAATGTTTTTTCTGTTTCTCCATGAATCTCACAAAGTCTCAGATTTATGTTGTGACCTTTTCTCAGACTCAATCCCTCAATGTTTGGACTATAAAGGAGTAAAAAAGCTGCTGAGAATTAACTCAAACGAAGACCAAACATTCTTAAAAACATGTGATTACACAACTCTTACACAACATGTTACAAAAACTCATGAACTTTAACAGAGTCAGCAGTTGGAGATAAGATGTGACAAATGGTGTGGAAATGTCTTTCACTGTATTTGTACCTTGTGAGGGAGTAGCCATTATTTCCAACCTGCACTTCCACCTTATACAGGCCAGGCGGCAGCACGGGGAGGAGGCACATGATGTTCGTCGCCGTCCACTGCACCGTGACACACTCCCGACCGCCCACGAACACACCGCTGTCGTTGCTTTGACTTCCCAGGTTCAAACCCTGGATGGTGAGTGTACGTTCTCCTAAAAAGAAAAAAAAAAGAAACATCAAGAAGCTGATTCTTTCATTCAAAATAGAAATAATTGCCACTTGTCACAAAGTACATTCACTTCTTTATTTTCACAAAAGCACCGGTGACTGTCCTAAGAGATTAGCAGGTATTCTCTTTGTTTTGTTGAAAAGATGCTGCTGTATCTGTGCTGTAATTACACACCGTGGCACGTTATCACGTCAGTCTCGCGGTTTAGCAAGAGCAACGACAAACCTGCATGTCAGCATTACACAACACAATAAGACACAATAACAAAACTAGTGATGTGTGAGTGACAACAAATGCTTGTCAAATATCCTGACCGCCCGGTGACACGGGGGAATCATGTGGCAAATTTAAAGAGTGTGAATAAAAGATGAAGGACAGACATGAACAGCATGTCCAGCTCTTCTCTTCTCTCTTCTCACACTTATAATTAGATTTACAACGTTCCTCAACAATGACAAGAGCTTTTCAGATGTCACCTTATAACGTATTCACACACCCTTCACCTCCATTACTGCAATCTTTTTATTATCTCGTGGGACAAGAAAACCATTATGGGGAAGAGATGTTGTTTTGCCGGCTGGTAACCAGTCCTATGTGTGGTTTCATAACATGAGACGTGACAAATAAAACAACACAAACACACTATTTATTCTTTAACAATGCTGCTTTTTATAGAAACAATGTATTGATGATAGTTGTCCTCTGCCTATAGATAAGTAAATGGTTTGTTTTGTGAGAGATGTATAGAGTGGAGCATGTTCTTTTCATAATAAAAGCACAAGCAGATTGTATATTGTGTCTGTTTCATTCAGGATTTCTATTGATGTTAAAGGACAAAAACTAAACAGACCTTGTCATTTAATATTTTCTTTTCATTTCAATGAATGAAACATAATCCCAGCATCTTGACTTTACTCTCCTTTATATAGATGACGTATAAAACAGATGGTTCAACTCACCGAACACTGAGGTAGTTTGGGGACTGAGGCCTGAGATCTGAGTTGTGAGGTTGTTGTCGTAGGTGAAGGAGCTGCTCGCTGTTTCATTCATGTCTCCCTCGGTCACTGTAACTGCCTGTGACCCTGCAGCTCCCTGAGAGGAATAAAACAAACTTTTATTAACTATTAAAAACACTTTTAACTTTAATTTTATTCTCTTATTTATTCTAAGTGGACTGGCTCAATTTTTTTTACAACATATTTATGCATATTTTATACACTATTGGATATCTGTAATGTTGTTCGTCTTGTTTGTGTTTTTATTTTACGTCACTGCCAAAGGTACATTTCCATTTCATGTAAATTTAATGGACAATAAAGTGTCTGAGTGTGAGTCTGAAATAAGTCTAATAAGTGTTTGATCCTGTCTTGTTTAAAATAAGAGTGATAGTCAAAAGAAAAAGTAACATGAGCTTGTTATTACAAATAAAAAACTGAGCTCACATTCAATTAAACATCGTGTTGAAACAGTTAAACGTCTTTAAATGTCGAGGTATGAAATGTAATAAACGTCCTTTTTTTAAGGGAAAGTAACAGCGGTTTGTGATTTGGACACTTACTGCTGGTGTTTTACATCTCAGCTCGGTGTCAGTGACGTGAACAACTCTGCACTCCTCATCGCCGACAGTAACTGTGGTGTTCGGGCTGAAGCCGAAGCCTGTGACCGTCAGCAGCGTGCCTCCTAATAATAATAAAAGTCAACAGTTGTTATTTTTATTAATAGTTTTCTATATTTCCTGTGTGCAGTTCAGTGCAGCTGTCATACAGGTGACGTACCTGCCAGGCTTCCAGACAGCGGCGAGAAAGAAGAGACGATGAGCTGGTAGGTGAAGTGTGGGTCGACGCCGCCGGCGTAGCGCGTGTTACCCAGAGAGGGGAAGGTGACACGTACGGGGTAAGTACCGGCGCTGGCTCTGCCCAGTCTGCACACCTGAGTGGTCGCTGAAATATAAACCCTCATTAAAACTATTCCTCTTGATCATTTTAAGAACAAACAGCAGTGTTTGTTTGTTTGTTTTTACCTGTGGTCTGTTCAACGTGGCACCTGGACCGTCCCACCATGATGGAGGCGTTTTCACTGTTGAATCCAGTTCCAGTGATTGTCAGAAGAGTGTCCAGACCGTTAGACCCTGAGCAGACGTTTGTTTATATCACAGGAAATAATAATTTAGTGTTTAATCCCAAAGATCGTTTGTATCTGAGCATGTTATATTTTCATTTTGACACCTTGAGACGGACTGATCCCGGTCACGACCGGCGTCATCTCCTCAGACCATTCAAATCCACAGTCACCAGAGCATTTTGATGGGATGCCATTGATGAGAACCTCAACCTAAAAAAAACAAAGAAAAGAAAGAAAAACAGGCAGTAGCATCCAAAGTTAATGCTATTTCAGTCTGAGAACACAATGAGATTGGAACTGTTAATAGAAAGCTTTTATTTAGTAGCACACAAACATGTGATTTAACTCTCTGCCTGCAGGCGTCTAATACATGACAGGGTGATGCAAATACACAAAAATAGAACTGTGTTGTGCAGGATCTATAGAAAGCAAACACACAGAGTTGTTGTTTTTTTTAATGACAGCTGTACCTGTGGTTTCTTTTCAATGACACGGAAGAAATCTCCCATCATGCTTTGAATCAAGAGTCCTCCCTGTCTCCCCTCGATGGCTCTAACGTCCACATTTGGGCCGATAACAGATGAGCCGTTGACCTGCGATGAGAATAAATCACAATCAGGAGCTGCTAGAGATTTTAATGGTCAGAACAGATGATCACTATCTGGGGAGAATAGATGTGCGACTGCAGCTGGTGACGTCTGACCTGCATCAGGGGCTGGTCTCCAGGGTTTGTGAGCCACTCGACCCTCCACCTGGGTCCTCTGCAGCTTCCTTGATCTTGGACCTTGACTGTTCCCATCCCTGCGATTCCTTCCAGAGCATATTTCAAGTCCTCCTCACTGATGTTCACTGCCAAACCTGAGAGGAAGCAGATTGTGTTAGTCAAATGAACAAAGACACATAGATGAGATTTGCAGATAATGTTCAGTTTTACCAACATTTGCGTAGCAGTTTTATCTGATGGCTCAATGCATTCCATTTGCTTCTTGTTAATAAAGGATTTTATTACATACAGGTAGTTTTAAGTCACAGTCACAGGGAATCCTGATGTTATCTGTGTAACAGGCACAATGTACGCAGCTGAAAGTTGAAATGATGCAAATTTTACACTCGCTAACCTTCAGCTCGGCCTCCGAAAATCTCCACATCAAAGGTGCCGCGCAGCGGAGGGGTGGCTCTGTGAGCACGGGAGACGGTGATGGAGGCTGAACCTTGGCTGTAAACAACAGTGTCCTCACTGCTGTTGGATATCTGTGACATTAGAGCAAGAAAAGAATTACATTTTTTCTCATGTACAACCATGAAATGAATGATTTTCTTTCTGATTTGACTTTAATCAAAAAAAGAGGTGTTGTGTGCGCAATGAAATATTACATTTTACTGAAACAAATGCTACAGCAGATCAGTCCGTGACAATCTGTCACTGCTCTAATCTGTTAGATGCAAATGTTGAGACACATTGACGGTCTCTGTCACGTCTGTCTGTGATGTATTTTATCTCACATCACTGAGGGCGACTGAACGTTTCCTCTGTTTTTATGACAATATCAAATGTCTCTGTTTCTAAGAAACAGACTCTAAGACTCAGACTTAAAGACTCTAGTTGAATAAGAAAACTCCTCATGTACTAATAATAACTCTATGTTTCTAAAAACACATAATTTCATGTGAGTAACAAGTCTCCTATATCTATTTTCCTGCATTGTCCTGTAACTATAGGATGTAAGTGATGTTCATAGTCTTTAATGTGTTACTCACCTCCAGGAATTCAACTCCAAGCAGCGGGAACCCGGAGGCGCAGTCTACCGGCCGGCCTTTAATCTCGTATTTGATTTCTGAAGCGCTTGATGTGTCTCTGGTGACGGTGAACGACTGGAAGGATTTCCCAGAGCTTTCGAAAGGTGGAGGCCTCCTCTTGAGGATAATAACTGACAGAAACAAAGCAGATTCATGAATTGTTCAGGATCAAATCTAACACATAGGAACTTGCTTTGTGATCACCCCGTGTACCGTTTTCATTATTAGTAGTGGGCGTCTTTCCAATGTGAACTGCGTCCACGTAGAAGTCGGCACCAGTGGCGTCTTTGTAGAGATACAACTCCATTAGTTGGTAGTTGGTCCCAAAGTATTCTCCTTGCAGAGAAGTCAGCAGGTCGATGCATTTATAACTCCACCTGTAAAGAAATAATCATCCTCCTAGTGACCTGTCATTTTGTAGTTATTTGAAATTCTTTTTTTTTTTTTTACTGACTTGTCGCCGTTGTTGAGAGGAGCGCTGATCTTCGCGGTCTGTGTCGTGGTGGTGCCGGTGGAGCTGTCTTTGTAGGAAAATTTGACTCCGATTTCGCCCTTCAAAGTTCCCTTGTACGCGAAACAAAGCTGGAAAAAGAGAAAAAACACAGGATGATTTCTGAAAACTTCAGAGTAATATCAATTACTTCCTTGTATGGAATTAGTTACAGGATGAGTTTTGCAGAAAACATGAAATAAATGGGTTTTTTTTTACCGAGGAGTAAACATCCAGTGAAATTTGTCCATAGTTGCCACCAGATTCTTTGGTGTAGCTTTCTGTGAAAAGAACCTCAGCGTTTTTCAGCGACCACAGGCCACAGAAACCAGAGTTATTCATAGGAGTCCCCTCCACAGTCCTGTCAAACTAACGAGAAAACAAGAAGAATTCAAAATCAGATCAGTAAAGTACAGATCAATCAATCACATAGTTTTTTTTCTCTTCTTCTTTTCCACCAACCTGAGAGTTGTCATTTTCAAAATCTTTGAAGTAAACGACGGCGGAGCCTTCAGAGGTCAGGATCTCAGCAGGACAGTCGGCTTTCACAAGGTTCACCAGAGCCGAATGCAGCTGTTTGATCACACACGTTAGTTTTGTTTTTGTAGAAAATATACTGATGAGTTAAGGAACTTTTTTCTTTTTATATTACAGACCTCAGTTGCTGTTGCGTTGTAGGGGATGGGCTGTGTAGAGACTCCTCCCCAGACCAGAGTGAAGGTTTGCATTTTGCTTACGCCCTTTGTGATCTCAACAACACTGATGTTGGTGTCGGCGCCATAAATCTCATACTGAAGAGGTTGGAAATCACCTGCAGCCAATAAAGACAGATGATAAATTTAAGTTCAAGTCAAACATGTCCCGCTCCTAAACTTTCTGACTCGTTTCTCTGTCTCTTTTTTTATTTTACCTCTGAGGGAGCTGAATGTGACTGTGTAGTGTTTTGTTTCGCCGTTGTCTTCTCGTGTGACCTGAACTGTGTCGGGTTTGATGGTCCACAGGCTGTTTAAGGCCGATTCCACCGCGGTCGCTGTGGCGGTGACTGGGATTGGTCCTGAAAAAGATTAAAAAAAAGGGCTTAATGTAATTTTACTCGAGATGAGAAGAAATCTGAATCTTTAATCTCATTCAGTGATTTTAACGTTACCAGTCTTTGCTCCTCTGTAGCTCAGGCTGTAGGAGATGCTCCCACAAAGATGACTGGCGCAGCTGCTGCTGACCGACACCTTTTGAACCTCTTTAACCTCCGCAGTGTTTGAGGACCACGAGTTCAATGTCAGCGTCTGAGATACAGTGGAAATACGTTTAGATAATACACAGCAGCAAATAGGAATACAAGGTGTCATAACATGGTGGTATGATGCTAACATTGCAAAGGAGTTTTTACCAAACAAAAAGCTGCACAATTTGTTTGAAAAGTTTTTTAAAAGGTCTGTATTTCTGTGAATACAAATATTGGTATCTTTGTTTCTTTAAAAATCTAAATAGAAAAAAAATCAAATAAGAGTAGAAAACATTAGCATAAAGAAATGCTAAATGGCTATTAGCTGCTTTTTAGCAGCGCTAAATTTTGATTCACTTTCTTAGTAAACATGGAGAAGTGTAAAATTAGTCCTGGTTAATTTTTCTGTCACTTTTAAAAGTTAGATATGAATTTAAAAACCAGAAGACTGGAAAAACTGGAAACAAGGGTAAACAGCTAGCTTAACTACCAGCTAGCTTAACTACCAGCTAGCTTAACTACCAGCTAGCTTAACTACCAGCTAGCACTTTAAGTTTTCACACCAAGTTTTAGCTTTAGCTTGTGTATTTTTATTTTTAATAAATGAAAAATACAAATCGTGGCTACAAATATTTCTTAGCTGGAAAGTAGCTAGCTAGCTAACTAGCTAGATAGGCTAGCTAATCCCCACTGTTTCTGGTTTTGATGCTAGGCTAAGCTAAGCTAAATTAAGCTAATAATCTTCCAGCTAACAGTTTTATATTAACATTTTAACACAGACAGTTTTCTAAATTCTGACAATAATAATTTTAATAATAATAATAATAATAATAATATATATATATATGTCTTTTTTCCTAAAATGTCGAACAATTATTTTTTCAAAAAACCTTTTAAATAAAACAACATGTTAGCATCAGGTTAGCATCAGGTTAGCATCAGGTTAGCATCAGGTTAGCCACCACATACCAGTTCCTCATCGAACACGTCATAATCAGCCTGGATGAATTGAATCTCGTTGACGGCGTCGTACGTCTGGTCCTCTGTAAACGCACTTTCTTCTCTGAACAAACCCATGCGGATACTCGCCACATTCCCGTATTCTTGCATCAATAATTCAAGATAGTAGCTAAAGAAGAAATAATTAAAAAACACTTAGTTACTTATGTTAATTAATCAATGAATTAATGTATTATTCAAAAAAATTTTTTGAACCTTTCGTTATGAAAATATTAGTTGGTGTAAAACAAAGACAATTACAAAGAAATACAACTCTAAATATTTCATACGATATACCCAACAAACATGAATGTTTCCAGGTTTTTAGATGTAGATTTGAAGAATGACACAAAATTTTATACAAATAAAACTAAATCAACACAATGTTTCATGTTGTTTTCATGTTATTCTGAATCTCTTAAATTTGTGATGAACAAAAAAAAGTTATGTGAGAAGCTGAGATTTATTCAAAGACGTTTACTTTAAGAAGTCTATCAAAATATATCTTTATCTTCAATAAAGATTTTAAAGAGGAAAAAAAAAAAAAAAAAAAAGCTGAACACTTACGCTTTATCTTTCTCCAGATACAACACTTCAGACCTTTGTGAACCCAGTCTGTAATTAGGGACGTAATAAGGCTGGTAGGCGATTTTATTCTAAAGTGAAGGAATTTTTTAAAAATTAAATATGATATAGGGTAAACATTTTATTATTGTGTGTGTTATTTAAATTGAATTAAAGACTGTGATCATACTCTGTGTTCTGGGCGGGTGGAGTTGCTGAGGTAGAGCTCACAGCGGTCGTCACATTGGAGGTATATGACGTGTTTGCCGGTGACTGTTGGGACAAAGAAGCCCGTGGTTCGTGAGGAGAACCAGTCCAAAGGAAGAGGGAAGTAGTAAGGCAGGGAGTCGATCCACTCGGTCCAGTATCCCGTCATGTTCTGGTTGTAGCTCCTGATGTCGGTCAGGGCGCCGGGCCTCGTGTTGTTCCACACCTCCAACTTCAGGCCTCTGCTGCCTGGAAGCAGACGAGACGAGACAGGATCGAAATGAAAACCATGAGTCAACACCGGCAACATCAAATACCAAGGCTTTGTGATTTCCCCCAGGCTGTCTGAACTCTTTAACCTCAACCACACTCCGCTACTACGAAAAACTGAAGACAATATAGACACTGGAAAACTGTTGATACGCTAATAGGCTGAATAGCAACAGTTAAAATGAAAACTCTCCCACAGATTAACTACGTCCTTTCAAAGATCCCCACCAACCCAACAAACCATTGGTTCAAAACGCTGGATTCACTTAATAGTCACTTTTACTTGGGAAAAACAAACCATCAAGAATTGCATTTGCAACTTCACCGAACTCCAAACAACAAGTGGGATTAGCTCCAAATTTCACCAAATTTCAAAGTTGACAGAAAAATGGTTATTTCATAAAGCTGCGTTAAAACATGAAGTGTAAAAATTCGTGTTCATTCGACTCTGAGAGAACATTTTCACAGGACGCCTGATTGAAAACGTTTGTTTGTGTCTCAGTCGGACCAGAGATTATTTGGTCTCAGTACAAAGAACATCAAGGCGCTCTGAGACTTGATGGTCCGTGACATGATGGTATTGAGATCACCGTCAACCATCAACAGGTTTGTTGCCGACTGAAACAGATACTTGAAATTCTTCTTCTTGCAATCGAGTTGACAGCTGATGCAGCAGGAAGCAGCGCGGCAGATAATACTGTCTTACCTGGGTAGATCGTCATGTTGTCGTTCTGCTGCTCGGCCGTTCTGCATGTAATCATCTCATCAGACACACTCTGGATGTCACAAGGCAAACCTGAAGACGATCAGTGTCAGTGTGTGAAAGCTCATAGTTATTTTCCACTTAGATACTTAGAAAATCATCTAAACAGGCCTCAGTTATGGGATTACTGAAAAATCTTCTCTTGTTCATGCACCAGTTTAATTATAACAATAATTTACAAACATACCATGAACACATTTTATGTATGTGTGTGTGCGTGTGTGTGTATATATACAATACATATATATATATATATATTCTCTATAATGAGCTCTATAAATTAACAGTTTGTATTTTTGTTGTGTTTTTTATTATTATTATTAATAAAATCTACAGTTTTTTTTTTTTTTACTTTTTTTAAACTTATTTTTTTTAACTTATTTTAACTTAATCTTTTTTTTTTTTACCTATTTTTATTTTTTGTGGTCAATGACCTCAGACACTGTTGTGACCTCAGTGATCAGTAAAGATCATCTTTGTTCAAATATTCAGAAATATTCAGAAAAATCTGAGATTTTTTTTTTTTTTTTTGAGCTTCAATGGAAATGAATTGTTGAAATATTAAATATTCCTCTTACAGCACAGTTGTGGTTACACACACACGCTATAACAAATATGTGTCTTAAAATATTTATTAACCAAATTATTTGAGGTATTGTTGACTTTTGGATTTGTGTTGCCGTTTTTTGTATTTTTGATTGATCGCATGTCTCATGAAGTCTTTTGAAAGACAGTGTGCCGGATTGTTTGTCATGGTCTGCTGTGTCTCTAAGCTTCTTTCATGTTTTGTCGTACAACAACACCACACTTATCTTTTGTTGTGAAGTATGTGTACATTCTGTTGTGTTGAAAAGGATTATCACCATTGCATGACTCTTTTTTTTTTTTCGTGTCTTTGTTTTCATGGAGACGTACAACATTCGTGTATTCGTGTCGAACACTTCGTACAAAATGTTCTCACCTCCGACGAAAACACGAGCCGGGAAGTCGGTTTGGTCGAAGTAACGTCCGTGGACGGTGAGCAGGGTCCCGCCCATGACGCTGCCGGCGGATGGAGAGACGCCTGTCACCTCTGATCGAGCACAAAAACAAAAAATGTATTATCTTACAAAAAAAAAAAAAAAAGCAATAAATATAAATATAAATGAACAATAGAGGAATAAAACAGTACAGGTCTGAAATACCTGCATAAGTCTGGAACATGGAAAGTTTCCCCAAAGATGAAACTCTGAACAGCTTCTTTTCTGGTAAACTCCTATAGATTTTATATTTAAAAAAAGAAAAGAAAATGACTTTATTACTGTAGTTGATACAATGACGTTAGTGTTGAATGAAAAATCCTCATGTTTTACCTTCCAAAGTTGCTGTCAAGAATGTAACTCAAGTTGTGATGCCCTGATATGAAAAAAAAAACCCAAAACATTATTATTAAAGGATAGTTTCTTTATTTCTATATGTATCTTTTAAAATATATATGTGTATATATACATTAAGAGCCACGTACCGACGTATGATCCCGTCATTTTGCAGCTCATGTATCCGTACTGAGAAGTTTGTGAATCCAGACGAAGGTTGTATCTTTGGAAATATGTGAAATAATTTTAAATTCTTCAGCATGAAACATCAAATCATTTGTGTTTGTATCATTGTCTTATTATCTAATTTGATACAATGTGGTCACTCAAAAGATGATGATGATGCTGAATCCAGATGTAAACAACTTACAGTTCATCCGTGTTTGCTCGGAGCAGCTCGCAGGGCATCCCTCCCATGTACGCTCTGCAACACAAACCAGGTTTAAAGGTCTGAAATTTGACTCTTTGTTATGTAGCAAGCATGTTGTTTTCAGCGCAAATTAAATTATTCTGGTGTCAAATTATAGTTTTGTCTACTTTAAGATAAAACAGACAATCACCAGAAAGGCTCCTAATTAAACATTTGTCATTTTTTCTGTTTGTACCTCAGAAATCTGACATCGAGGCCGTTCGAGCTCACGGCCGTGTTGCTCCCGTACACGTCTGAGAAGATCCGTCCTCTCACTGTCACCAGCGTCCCTGCAGATAAATGTATTTAATTAAAAGTTCAAACATGCACACAGAAGAAGAAGAAGAAGAAGAAGACTGTACCTGGAGGACCAGTGACTGGACTCAGGGTCTGGATGGTTGGAGTACGAAACCAGACAGCCTGAGAAGAGTTGGAGAAGAAGTTAGGGACAAATCCAAACTAGATCACAGGGAGGATCTGATCAGTCTGTGTGGATTTAACTTTAACTGTGAACTTACCCAGAAGGTGCAGTGGGTGCAGATATTGTTCTCAGGGATGTCAACACCGTCCACACTGACACGGACCTTGTACCCGTCCCTTGGCATGGCTCTGTGATGGATGAAATGAATGAATCACTGTTAGATTAACACGTCTGTGAAGTGGCAGTAAATAAGTGGCTGTAAATTTTATATATATATATATATATATATATATATATATATATATATATATATATATATATATACCTGGTGTAACACAGGATCTGTGTGCTGTGGGTGGAGTCTCTTTCCACATCACAGATGAATGACAAAGTTGCTGACACCAGAGTCACACGGTTTCCGAATGTGTCATCTGCTGGATTCAGCTGGAACTGTCGCTCCTGAGCAAAACCTGAGGACGAGAGTGTAAATCAATCAAACGCTTGATCGCTTTTATAAAAAAACAATAAATGCAAAACTATTTACCAGAGAAATCATTCAACATCATGAAAATTAGTGAAAACTTTGCAGAAGCTCCACAACTTTTTAGGATTATTATTGTTTTTTGATCATTTTAAAACATAATAAAATTATTTATACATCAGCTGGACTAAAAACAATAAAATAAATAACATTCAGTTATTCTCTGTCATAACAACATTCAGACTCTGACCTTCTCCTAAGATCGTGAGTCGCGTGGCTCCATTCAAGCTTCCGTGATGTGGAGAAATATATGTGACACGTTGAGCACCTGGAATATAAAGAAGTAAGAATTAAGATAAAAAAGCTCTGTAGAAGCTTGATGTCATCGTGCATTTAAAAAAGAAGGAAACCACAACTGCTAGAAGCAACATGTTGATCTCATCACCATGTTACTTCTAACATCGTATTTTTTTTGTATATTTAATTTTTTACATTGTTAGAAGGTTTAATAAACTTTAATAATCTCAAATTCAAAAAAAAAATGATTTTGTGTCTTTAAAGGATTAAAAACCAATCATAGAGATATTAACCCAGATAGTAAAGATTGTGGCTGTAGTCTGGCACGTTTAGTATTTTTGGATTCATTTTAGTGTCGTTTTGTTTGTTTCTTTTGACCCCTAATTTGGGCCATATATAGGGGCCTTTCCCCTGAAACTTTACCATTACTGAGCCAAATTTGACTTTGCTCTCTGGGTATAAACTGATACAGTAGAAACAGTTACTTACTGCAGCAGGACCAAAGCGCGAGGAGGAGAGCGGCCCGTTTCAACGCGGACTCCATCCTGTGGAATCACCTGCAGTTGTTCAGGTTCAGTTACAGAGGTTCATTCAAGACCAAAAAAGGTGCAATGATGTGAAAGTAAAATGATGTTTCTGAAAAAAAGGTTAAACGTGAGACGCAAACATCCCACATGATCAAAAATTATAAAGACAAGTTGTGATTTTGTGCGTAAAAGTGCGTAAAAATGTGACCGTGATTTTTTAAAAAGCGAATAAAACTCACCAGTTATTTGACTGATGTTGTGTTGAGAGTTTCAGGTGTGAAGACACAGACGATGATTAACAGACAGACAGAGGAAGAGAGACTGTCTGGCCGCAGAAAGGTGCGTTTCTCTTTATAGCGCACGTTGTTCCGCCTCTCACCTGAAACTGGGAGGAGACTGAACTGACACGAGAAGATCTGAACGACCAAAAACCTTCACCACCAAAACCACGAGCAGCGCCTGGACGTGGTGTTGAAATCAAAGAAATCATCAAACAGCAAACAGGATAAGAGGCAAGATGAGTAACAAGTTGACGGGAAAGAAAGAGGAAGACCCGCGAACTGGTCAAGAGGCGTTTTTTTTTTTTTTTTTTTGATGAGTTTGAACAAATTAACAAACATTTAACATTTATTGACACATTTATTGACACGAAAAAAAATATTTATACTTTATTTATTTTATACTTTATTTTATATATTTATACTAACATGTACTTGCTTTAGATTCTGGTGCAATTGTGTCTCATTATTGATAAAAAAAAGAATAATAATCTATGAATATTGTAATTAATTCACTGCTTCACTTTACACGTCATTTATGAAACATAAAATCACACAGAAAACAAACAGAAAATAATATTTCTATATGTTGACAGTGTGTGTGAAAGTCTGCAATTTAATAATTTGACTGTTTTTATTTACTGAAATATTTTCATTCAATTTTTATTCTATTGATAAATTAGACAATTAAAAGTTTTAGCGTCAGAGGATTTTAATTTATTACAGAAAACACACAAATTAACATCTTCAGGAGCAATAATGAGAATAAACTCTGATAAAATAACACACGGGATGTGTGCAGATGATAAGAAATGTTGGTATTTTATTTTAATATTATATATAACACTGTCCACACCTGCATGTCCATACTCTTGTCGTTTACAGTCCTACAACATGCAGCCTTCAACACACGTTACAACATGTAGTGTAGGAATGTTTACAGTCATTTCTTCTTGCTAAGTTTTGCAACAACTCAAATAAAAAGACAGAAGTATGTTTGACTTCTCATGCCTCGGTGTATTATTAGTGCACGGTGACGACACTGAACAGACACAAATCTGACTGTTACTGTCACTTCAGTCATGTTTTTTTTTAATGACATCACTTCCTGTGTAATAACATATATATCAACATATTTTCTCTAACAAGTGTGAACCTCAGGCAGGAATATAGCTCATTAAATAGATCAGAGGAAATATAGAAACAGAAACATACGACAGGACAGATCCTCTCATCTTCTTCAAGATATTAAACTTCATCATTCTGGTTTTAATTTGTAATAAATAATCAACAACATCAATTTATACAGAAACCTACTGAATATCTTTAGATTTTCCACAGTTTTTACACTTCACTCTCTACTTTTAAGTAGAGAGAAAGTGTATATTTACACTGAGCATCTTCTGATTGTGCACATACTGATCACAAAATCAAAAATACAAGATACAAGACGCACAGTTATTCACAACAAGTAGTGAAACGTATCCACATCTACTGTGCATCCCCTCAAATTTAACTAATTTAAATAGTTTAGTTTTAAAATTAAAAGAGCTTAAAAAAAGTGAAGGTGCATTGGTTGTGTGAGGATGTGAAGAGTGAATCTTAAATTATCACATTAAAACTTAATGAAACTTCTGCTTTTTCTCTCAGAGGATGAGAGATAGTTGGTATTTGTTAAGGTTAGTTGTTTATGTATCATCCTAAAACTTTATTAATTTATTTTTTAACATTATTTTTGGGGCATTTTTGCCTTTAACGATAGAGACAGTGAAGAGAGAGACAGAGAACAGGGAGGAGAGTGGAGGAAAGTCTGAACCGGTCGGGATTTGAACTGCTCAATGATATATACACACAAACATGCTGCGCCATAAACATTTGGTTATCCAGGTGCCCCAATCTTAACACTGTAAAAGTACAAGGGTCATTATTTTTAACCTATTATTATTATCATTATTATTATTAGTAGTAGTAGTAGTATCACTATACTCTCACTACTTAGTGCAGCTTATTTTTATGAGTGTTTATGAATATATGTTGTTAAACCTGAATATATTGCTTGACATTCATTAAATTAATTTTATTATGTGGAAAATAACAAAGAAGTTTTTGTGTAAAGAGGATCAGTGATCTACCGCTGCCCTCTGAGTCCACAGATAAAAAAAGGCACAATGACCACAACACAAAGAAGTTACATCAACAGGCACCGACTAAACAAAATACCACAGACGCTTTTATGTCATGATATAAAAAAGACAAAACAAACAAGCTTCTAATAGTGATAATAACAACAACAAAGCTCTGTTCTCTTCAAGTGTCCCAGTAAGTGACAGTGACTGAACTTCAACCAGAAGGCGAGGAGACGTGTTGAAATCAGATTCAAACATTTTATTCATACCTGTGATACTTTTGTTAAAATGTGTTTATCAGTTGTCCTTTGACTTAGGACTTAGTTGTGTTGTTATACAAGTTCATTTTTAAAAAAAAAAAATCTAAGTGCAAAGTTGATCACATGAAGAAAAAGCTGCTGCTTCCGGTGCCGTTGGCTATGAAAAGTTAATTACACAAAGAAATGTTTCTTTCTTATATAAGAGTCAACGAGAATGACAGCGGACTTCAACGAGCCTTTATGTTAAGAAGATAATTATAATTCTGTCAGTCTTTACAGTTATTTTTAGTTTAGAGCATTTATCACGTTGTTTCACACGAAAACAGGAGGGAAAAAAACAACAGAGTTTTTTATCCTTCACCTTCAAAAAACACCTTAAATAAGGACAAATATATATCAAACTACAAACAGAGACTGTGTATGAAGTAAATCACTGAAGTGTCACTGAATCGGTTTGTCTCAACACAGATGAAGTAGAAATTGTGGCTCAGATTTAAAGCTGCAACCTTTATCATCACAAAGAGGGAGTTAGATGTCAAAGCGACATAAACATGGTCGGATTAGTTTCAAACAACACAGGATTCTCCTTTAAAAGTCTATTAAATCATTTTGTTGAATATTATTTTAATTATAGAATATTATGTTGGTTTTTTCAGGCCTTTTAGAAGATAAAGTGTCACGTTGTTCCACATCACTTGAAGGTGCTACAGTATATCACTACCCTCTTAAAATAATGACTTTAAAGTTTTGCATAAAACCAAAAAACTGACTATTTACATACAAATAATGCTGTCAGTCAAATATGTAGCATAAAAGGATTAGAAGACTGAAGCAAACTTACAAACATGCCTTTGAACCTGACCTGAGTCAAATGACTTCTGGAATTAGTGACTTGAGCAACACAGTCAATTAGTGTCAAAGAACCAACATGCTGCAGATCAATGTGTTTAATGAGCTGGTCAGACCAATAAATAAATAACTAAACGTCAGGTTGGACCAATCAGACCACATCAGACCATTGGGAAAATGCCTGGTGAGTTCAGACGATGAGAGGGAAGTTTACCTGTGAATGACTCTTCAGTAAAACAAACTCAAACATCACAACTGTAATGAAAACTTCAGCTAAACCAGACAGGACGGGAGGTAACGTTCTCATCTCTGGTAACGTGAAATGATTCTTCAACTCATTAAAGCATTAAAGCAACTAACAAACATAACTCATCTTCACAGGGTTTTTAGATATAGATCGATTTATCTATCTATCTATCTATCTATCTATCTATCTATCTATCTATCTATCTATCTATCTATCTATCTATCTATCTATCTATCTAGAGGAGTCGACTGAAGAGACTGGGATACAACGTCTCTAAAGAGGTTCCACGTTTTCTCATGGATCATCAGATTTGACGACCAGGAATTAAAGTTGGCAGCAATCTGCACTGTGTGGGACCAGCAGGTGGACCGGCCTCCTGGTCTTTACAACTCTGGACCCAATGTAACTGTGGATGAACAGCTTGTGAGGTTTAGAGGCAGTTGTCCTCAGATCCAGCGACATATGGCAGCAAACTCTGGGCCTGTGATGACGTTTCATCTTATACATAGAACATGCACATTTATACAGGGAATCAGAACGAACAGCTGCTGACGGAAACCAGGAGATCTGGTTTAAAAATAGTTATTATAAATAGTTGTAATAATAGATTGTCAATGAAAACATTGTCACACTTCATTGTTTTGAAGAAAAGCACGATTTATGACACACAAATCCAGTGGTGCTATGATGATTGATATTGTGTTCAAGTGAAAATTTTTCATGAAATAAAAACACAAAGTTAAAGAGAATCCTTTCTAAATATTTAGTTTTGTTTAGCTGTTATATTATATTTAGGACTAGAGATGTAAACATTTAGCTGGTTAACTGATTAGCCACAAAGAAAAAAAAAAAAAAAAAATGTTCTGTGATAGTTATTAACATTTATAGTCAAAATAAAAAAAAAATGACTTTGATAAAAAACTAATTGCAACAAAACAAACATTAAAGTTTTGAAGAAGTGACTTCACTTCTTGCTTCTTCAAAACTGTGTCCAAAACAAAAAACTTATTAAAATCATATCATCAATAACGATTCATTAAATGAGCAATAAAAATAAATACATATGTACAAAAAAATGCATTTAGTTCTCTTCTTTCTAATTATGTGGTTTAGATATAATTGGATAGATTAAATATTGGCAACAATCTGGTTGAGTCTGAAAATAAAGTCTCTCTGAGGCTCAATAACACGTTGTGTTCGCTCTCAAAAATGCAACAACACCAAATCAAGTGTTTACATAACTCTAACAGAAACAGATAATAATATAATTCCAGTTTTCAACTTTCTTATTGCTTCGGGCGCGAGTGGGAAGACGAGTGGTGATGATGATGATGATGATGAGCGGTGAAGGCAGCGTGGGTGAAAGCAACGAGGCTCTTGGGAAAAAAAAAAACTGTCATGATCGAGTTGCTTTTATTGGCAACGGCTGCCGTTTCTGTTCTTTTCTGTTGGCAAAAGCAGGCATGACAATTATCGTGCGTAACAACAATAAACACGCTCGACAAGAACAAGAACACGCACATTCGTTCCAAACTTGAATCTATAAAAGTATAAAAATTCCCGTCACTGTCACTGTCTGTATCGTTTCAAGACTAAATCTTTCCACTTAGTTGAAGTTGTTGTTGTTTTTTTTTTTAAAGAATAAAAATAGAAACGTTGCTCCACAGGTTCAGTGATGTAAGACGTGTGAGTATGAGGTCATCGGCTCAAATTCTTGTGAACTAAACACACTTGTGATAAAAAGCAAAATTCCTGAAAGGGAACTTTGTGTAACTGCTGCACGACGACGCGTCTGGGGAAATCGTTTTGTCTGAACAAGCAAATTTTATTTTCTACCAACGTGTGGTATATTAAGAACATTTAAATTGGTGGTAGTGATCATCCCTGAAAAAGAGCTTCACAGTCACATACGAGAAGAAGACGATGACATTTCTGTCTTTGGTTTTATTTTTAGCTCAAAATACTCACTGAGCTCATTCCTCAAAAAGAAGAAGAAGAAGAACAGGGCAGATCTTTGTGGTTTTAGTGTGAAACCTAGTTTAAATTTAAAAAAAAAAAAAAGAGAGAGAGACCACCCGATGACCAAAATAGGCATGACTTTATTCTTATTTTTTTTCTTCCAAAACTGCTGCATAACAAACTAAAATCAATATGAAAACACACACGATACAAAATAAAAATAACACTTCAGCAATGCTCACAATGACAACAAACACCAGTCTGGATTTGAACTGTGGATTTACAGCGAGTAAAAAAAATGTAGAGACATGAGTCGTCGTCGTCGTTGTTCACAAAGTCGCGTGTTGAGCTAGAAAAGCTCTGATTCTCTGAAGAAGTTCTTTCTTCACGCTGTCTGGTACGAGCGCTGAACAGAAGAGAAGAGAAAAGACAAGAGACGTCAGAGCAGTGACCAGAAAAAGTACAAACTGTTCTCAAATTAATCAATAACAGGTGACATTGCATTGTGAGCGTTTTCTATTATAGTCTGAAGAGTTATTTGATGCAGGCCAACAGCTCCAACTAATCACCCGTCAGTACAATACGTTCAAGTTCCAACTCCACAAATTACAGCCTGTGAACAGACGTTAGCGTCGGGTTACCGACAACTAAACTAAAGCAGCGTTCAACGGGAGCTGCTCACTGTCTTTAAACTAGAGGTCAGTGTAAAAATACACTGAGGTCATCAATATGTTTCTGTATGGAGTAAAGACCCCCCCCAAAAAAACAAAAAAAACAATAGAAGGGCGTAACGTTACGAAAATGTGGAAGTTTAAGACTTTCAGTTCTGCAAATCACTTGTACCAACTGCACTGTATCAACAGTGACTTAAGACATAGATTCTGTTTTTTCAAATGTAACTAAAATGTTACTACATTTAACATGTTTTCCCTGATTTATCTGCAAGATGACGCACGTCTGAGTCTTCGAGCAGCTGCCTGGAAAACACTGCAAAAACTTCTACAAGAAGAAAAGAAGGAACGCCGCCATGAAACTGTGTACACACACAAACACACACACAACACACACACATGTGCAATGACTGTTTACCACAGTCGCATCCACCTGAGAACTGAGTCAGTGCAACTATTAGAGTAACATCCACCTGTTTCACACCTGGTTTATATTGAAGAGTCAAACCCTTCAGATTGACCACAGTGTTTGTTGATGTAATAACGTGTTCTGTTGAAAAAGGAAGGTGTGGAAATCACATTTTCTTTCATAATAATAGTCTAGCTAGTGTATTATTTTGAAATAACAAGTACAAACAGATCTTTATGTCTATACTATACCTGCTGATATGAAATCTGTCTCAATACCTTGACGAATATATTCGATTCTTTCTTTTTTATTTATCAATACAGCGTTCACAACAACCGAGGTTCAACCAAAGGTCTCGGGTTTCCAGAGATAAATAATATGTCTGTGTTTCAATAAAGTTTATGAGTTTGTAGAGACCATTACATACATAATTAACGTATCATGATGAACACTCACTGACCACTTTATTAGGAACATCATACTGACACTGGGAAGGTCGTACCTTTTTCTCTCACAGCAGCCTGAGTCCTTCACATCACAGATTTCACGTTCAAGTTGTTGGGAGCATTTCTTTGAGTTTCTGCTCCAAGTCAATATGATTGCATCAAATCGTTTCCACAAATCAAACTCCTTTTGCACCAAGATCCAAAAAAACATATTGGACCGGTTTCAGATCAGGTGACTGATGAAGCCACTGAGCTCACAGCCATGTTGATGAGACCAGTTTGAGTCGACTAGGTGGTAAAATCCAACCATAAACGGATGTACTTGTTCTGTTTTCGATGATTGATTTGTTTAAAAGACTGTTAGACAACCAGCAGTCTGGACTGGTCCCACAGCGCAGGTTGGATTCATGCTGTTGACGCCACATTTGGCCTCTAACATCTGCTGCCTCGGCACAAATCCAGATTGATCAGACCAGGCTGCACAGTCTCAGTGAACCCGTCTGTACTGTAGCTTCAGATTTTCAGGCTTTCTCTGCTCACCATAAACGGTAATAATCTAAGTTAATGTGGCCTTTTTGTCAACTTAAACCAGTCTGTCTGTTTTCCTTTCACTTCTTTCTCCAGAGATGTGTCTTGTTTGTGAAAATACAAGAAAATCAGCAGTTTCACAAACACTTTTGTCATGATTAACGTCACTTAGATAATATTTTCCCCATTTTGTTGACTGATGTGGACATTGACACCTCCTAAGATGTACCTGCAAGATTTGTTTTACTGTTTAATTGCAAGAAAAAGCAGGTGTACAAGTGTTTCTAAGTGCTAAGACAGTATACACAGTCATCCAGTTTATCATTTATCATCTGAAATACTCTGTATGGGATAAACACAGCTGATCACATCTTTTGACCCGTGTCATCCTCTCAACCTATAGTCATTATTTCTCTGCTTCTTCCTCCCCCTGCTGTTGAGTTTGCATATAAACACCTTTAAACAATACCTCTGCCTTTTGGTGTGACTTCTGTGACCAGGTCCTCCACTGTCACGTGCTCCAGGCCCTTTTCTCTGATCACATCTGGACACAAGAGATTATTAATTTTAGAGGTTTAGAGATCTAGTTTCATAGGAGCAGACACTCAGATATATGTATATAATAAACAGGATTAATATACTTCACCTTTGCAGTGTGCTTTCAGCTGATCCTTCCACCCACACTCCACCAGCTTTGCCCTGAGCACCTCTTTCAACCTGTGACAACACATTTCATTGACATCGTGTAAATAAATGTAAATTAAACAGCTCGGTCTTTAAACAACACATCCACAACCAAACCGCTGCAGAGAAAACCCTCCGCTTACCGCTCCCGCTCCCCCATTTCTATCAGCTTCTGGTTTATTGCAGCCCTCATCTGGGAGTCTTTGCTCATGATCTGTCTGAGAATCAAACGCCAAAGTGTTAATCTGTCACTTTTAATGCAACAATGCGAGAAAAATAGAAAGAACGTGGGTTAATTTAGCTAGAAATCAAGTGGACGCTACCTTTTGTCGGGATGGATCAGCTGGGGAGCACACTGTCCCTTTACTTAACCGTACCGTGTGAAATTTCCATTGCGGAACTTTTTTAAAGGTTCCGCTTTTAGCGGCGGTTGATTCCCACAAACAAACCACGGGTTTTATAATAGTTCATAAAAACTCATGTTTGACTACGCAATTAATATTCAATAGTTTTAAGAGAGAGAGTATATTTGTTAACCTTTAGAGAGTTGACTCAATTTCCCATGAGTCTCCGCGCGGGTCGTGTCCGCTCTAAAATGACTCCGTGTTCGACAAAACAGGAAACGTGTGTCTGCTGAGTTGTTCACCATCACAGTCTGGTCTGTTCAGGCTGTCATCAACTTGTGAACAAGACGGTCACATTTTAATAAGTCATGGCTGCTTCTAACTATTCTCTGAAGGTCAACAGAGACCTGCTGGACCCCAGCTTTGAAAGTTACAGGTTATCTTTGGACGCTATACCAACGTACAACGTAGAACTGGACGCTGGTGAGAGAAACTTCAGTAAAATTAGCAAGAGTGCTAACGAAGAGCTGGTACCAGATATCACCTCTGGCTTTTAATATCAGCCCTATTTATTTTTTTGATAATAAATGAAAATGTCCTGTTGTGGAGCTAAGTGACGGTTAAACTACTGTAGCGTGTAACAAACTGGTTTAAAAGGTGATGTTTAATATCCTTCATTTAAATCTGTAGCAGTCACTAAAAAAATCTATTTTAATTATTATTTGGTTAAATGGTTGATCTGTACCTAGAAAAATTACCTGTGACTATTTCATCTATCACATAATATTTTAAAAATATTTTTTTTTAGTTAAAAATGCCACATTTCTTGATGGTTCCAGCCTTTTAAATGAAAAATATTTTCTTATTTTGTCACTATTTTCTGACATTTTACTAATAAACTGATTAGATGAGGGACGTTAAACTGAAAACTGACAGGTGAACGAAATAAAAAACTGTATCCAAGTCGACGGCCGAACATATATTGGGTAAAAAAATGATATATTATTTCTTCATATGTAAATATTAATTTAATTTTCAATAGAAATAATCTCTCTTAGGCCTGTTAGTTACTGTCTATAGACACAGAGATAAAATTTCAAAATAAAAGACAGTGGCATTAATTTCTGATGCCTTTCTCATTTGTAATTTCCAGTGTAAACGGCCAAAAACTAACGTCCTTCAATGAAAATCCAAACATTAAACTATTGACAGTCCATTGCATCGGACTGTTGCATTGTGGGACTTGCAGTATTAGTAAAAAAACACAGTGGACCACATTTGACACATGTCAATTAGATGGTTTGATATTACCCAGTGAAGAGCTTTATCATTTATCAGCAGTTTATCAATACACATTCAGCCGTTCATAATATTTATGATATTTGTGCAAAGGTTTAATTTGGTCTTATAAGATTTACGTTAAAAATAATCCAAATATATATCAATATATCTGCTGCTCTAAGCAGGAATGACTTACTGACTTGTGACTTTTTGTTGACGTCTTTCATTTGCCTACAGAGTAACTCACTGAAAAGCCACAAATACAAAGTCACATCTGATAAAACATAATTATAAAGGTAAAAGAAGAGGATGGATTTCATGTTTATTTTGGCTGCTACAGATGAACAAACACATCATTTTAATGGTGTAAAGCAGGTTTATTATGTCAGACATGCTCATGTCAACATAATAAAAAAGCAGCTTTAACCATAAACCAAGATAATTATTTTTCTGTCTATATAAACATGTCAAATGAGACAGTCGTGGTATTAGACTGATATCATGATGAAGTTGATATGGAGACAAAATCTGTTATGTCCATATTTCAAAATATCTTTGTTTTGTATAAAAACTGCAGTAATTTAAGGTTGAACTCCCGTTGACTGAAAACTGTGAATAAGATAAAGTACCAACCTTTGCTTTTTTCTTCTTTACCGCAGCTGTGGAGGAGGTGAAGCTGAAGGACACTCAGTATACTCTGGAGCACATGCGTGCTTTTGGCATGTACAACTACCTGCACTTAGACCAATGGTATGAAGACAGTGTTTTGTTTGTGGACTGCAAAGGACGTGTTCTCAGTCTCACCGTCACTCTGGTAAGAATTTAAATCCTCCCGGTTTCTCATGAAGTTTGTTTTACAGCAAAATGTTGGTTCATTCATTGTTTCATCCTTTCACCAGTGTCTATGAGGCAGATTGTTGTTACTTTATCATTCATATTAAATGGAAATGGTTGTGATTCTGACCAGTAGGTGGTGATCAAACACTTGCTTCAGCTCACAATGTATTTCTGGAAGGAGCCAAGTGAAAATCGTAGTAACGTTATCAAAGCTGCAGAATTAATGAGGCTCATTAGTTTTTCTCTTACTTGCTGTTAGAGGTGAGAGGCTTAGTTTAAAGAGAAAAAAACAACTTGTTTTTCCAGTTGTTTTTTTTTTTTTTGACTGCGTATGAATCAGCACAGTGGATAAAGTTTTGATGAACCCTTGTTTGTGTTCGGTTAATCACCAGTGTCATTTCTGAACTAACCCAAAGTTTTGATCCAGGTTTGTTACACGACACCAAGATGCTGAATCGAAGAGCGAAAACACCTCGGTGACCTTTTTCAGTTCACTCTTAGAAGACATCATTGACCATGATTAGAGATAATTGGTGCCGCATCCGTGTCTTTTATGTCTAAACTGGCCTGAATGATGGTCATCAGACTAAAATCCTGGAGGCAGAATATCTGGCTCTCAAAGGCATAATTAAATGACTCTTTATGGAAATGTGTTGCTCAAATTCTAATTACAATCATCACATAATAATTATCATCCCCTGGCAGGATCTTTTGTGTACGTTTGCATGGAGCAGTATCACTCAGCACATTGTACACGAGGCGGTTCACACTCTCCGTTTGGGACATTAAAGGCACGGATGGTGGAGAGCGTAATCTCAGAGGTGCATTATACACAAGTTAGCGATATAATACAGTGTCACGCTCCATGGAAACAAGAAGGCAGCTGCCGCACAGTCCTTTTGAAACACTGTTACTTCATGCAATGAGTAATTGACGCTCATGTGGTGGCGACGTATCTGTCTATTACTAACAAGGCCCTGAGAGTCGTGAATCACAGCTAAGTCACATGTGCGGCCACATGGCAGTTAGTAACTTAGCGATGATGAGTACATGTTGTTTCCTCTTGTTGGGTTTTATTTTGAACATACGAACATCAAAGAAACTGTGGTTTAATGTATGTTTTCAAAGAGGTTTCTTATAGGGTCAGAATGGGCTCTCTCATATAAAAGCAATGACCTTTTTCTTCCCCTGCAGTTCAAAGCCATCTCTTATTTAGTTGCTCTATTTGGGTCTGTATGAGTCACAATGCAACGTTTTTGTTTTTTTTTGTTTTTTTTTTTAAAGAAAAGGATTTTGATTGTGCGGCAAACAATTTTAAACATTTTCATTTAGTTTTATTGTATTTTACCACAACATAAGCAAAACCTCAGCCTGCATCCATTTTGTTAATTCCTTCATTTATTTAACTGTTATTTTCAGTCATATATGACAACAACATTGAATAACAAGCAATTTGAAAAGGTCATTCGGGATTTGAGAAGTGGTAATGGCCACAAATTCGTAGAGCAAACAAATAATTTATTTATAATTGTTAGTTTTATCCGTGTCCGCCTGAATCAGACATATTGAAGTTGTTGCTCCTCTGGATGCTGCACGTCTTGATGTGGTTGTCGTGTTGTGAATCCAGGACACTGCCCTTGGGAAGCCAAGAGAAGTCTACCGCATAACGTCTGACTCGAGTCAGTGTGAGGATCGTCTCTGCGCCTCCCTGAGCCTCACATCCGCCACCTGGGCCGCCCTCTCCGACGGCGCCGGGCGACTGTACCTCCTCCGCACCGGCAAGAGAGGAGACAGCTCACACGCCAAGTGGGAAGTAAGTAACAACATAAAAGTATTTTAGAGTAATCCAAAAGACTGTTGACTAATTCATGACCTTTTATCGACCCCTATTGGTGAGTAAGTGGAAGTGTAGCAACAAAATACTTAGTGTAGAAGTGTCTTAAACAGATCACATCCATCTT
Source organism: Polydactylus sextarius (assembly GCA_016801845.1). NCBI lineage: Eukaryota > Metazoa > Chordata > Actinopteri > Polynemidae > Polydactylus > Polydactylus sextarius. The sequence goes on from CM028927.1 coordinate 17,703,700, forward strand.
CTGGTCAAGTCAATTTTATTTATAGTGTCAAATCATAAAAATATTTTATTTCAAGCAACTTCCCAGCAGCTTAATCCTACAACAGCTTAACTAGAGGAAGGTCCAGGACCTGAACCATCCCTAACTATAGGGAGCCTAAGTCACGCCCCTCCCAGTTGACCCACTGTCCTTTGTCCTCGGTCCTTAGATTGAAAAAAAAAAAAAAAAAAAATTACAGTCAATGAAGAGATAAAAATTATTCTCTGATCCACTTTGATTTCTACCCTGGATCACACATATCCTGTATCTTAATTTAAATAAAGCTATCAGTGTGAGTCAAGACTATGTTTTTTGTGTAACTGTTGATTTATCTGCTACTAAAAATATGTAACTGGTTCGACTGCAAACCAGATAGTCGCGTAGGTGACGACACGTCACAATTTCTCCTCGTAGACTTTTCACTGAATTTCTTTCCCCCTCTCTTCCCGAGAGAGAACGAGGAGCAGGAGATAAAACTGACCAGGTCAGATATTTTCCTAGGTTAGCGTAGCTGCTGTTAAGCTAACGTTAGCCGTCAGAGTTTGACGGTGACGTAAATGTAGCGAGACGATACGTGGTCTCACACTTAACCTAAATTAATGTTTGCTGCCTGTTATAAAACAGCTCTCTCCATGTCTAACATTATCTTTAAAATTTACAAACATCATATGTTAAAACAACGACACATTTCAAACAGGACTAGAACATAATTTTATCTTCTCATAGACTCTCGTTCATAATTTTTTACAAGCATAAGACCCATGGTTGTGACTTAGTCTCCTTATAAGTCTTAACCTTAAATGTAGAAAGGGTGTCTGCCTCCAGGAACCAAACTGGGAGCTGGTTCCATCAGAGAGGAGCCTGAGAACTGAAGACTCTACCTCCCGTTCTGGTCTTAGAGACTCTAGGAAGCACAAGTAAACCAGCAGTTTGTGATCAAAGTCATCTATTAGGATAATAAGGAACTATGAGCTCCTTAATATATGATGGAGCCTGATCATTAAGGGTTTTATAAACAAGCAGGAGGGTTTTGGATTCTACTATGGATTATAGAGGAAGCCAGTGAAGAGCAGCCAGTGTAGGAGACATATGATCTCTGGTCCTGCTTCTCACGCTGCAGCATTTTGGATTAACTGAAGGTTTTTCTTCTTTGCTTCTTGTGTCTTTGAATCAGGTGTTTTTGATGTTGGGACACCTCAGTATCTGGTGGTTTAATTACTGAGTCACTAAACAACAACCTTAAAGCTCCACAGGACAGGACTTTGATTTGTTTCTCATATTCTAATGTTTTCTTATTGTCAATGAATCTCATGCAGCTCACTTAGTTTGTGCCAAAGAGCTTCATTGTTTCACAAAAAAAGTGTTGAAACAAACTTCAGGGCTTCTCTGAATAAAACGTCCCTTCATTAAAATGAACTTGAACTTGTGTATGAATCCACGGCTGAAAATAGTCTCTAACAATAAAGCAACTTTTTTTTTTTTAATGAAACTTTGTTAAAAATGTTTTTGTTCAACATGAATGAGTTTTCAGTGAGAGTCATGAACATGGCAGCGGAGTCAGAAATTATTGAAGGACTGATCCTTCAACCTGCCGTATAGAGTCCTGTTTAGAAATGCAAACGTCCAATTATTCTTCACAGAGACTTTTCAAAAGAAGCATTCAGCCAGTTTCTGTGTTTCAAAAAGCTCGGCCGGCCTCTCGGTAATTGGCTGGTAGAAGTGAGGCAGTGAAAGTCTTTTACAAGACGCACTGTGCATTTTATCCTGTTAACAGGTGGCAATTGGCGTGGGCCATAAATGAGAGTTCAATCTGTGAACAAGCACATTTGATGCAAGAGTTCAAGAGTGGAATTTATAACGAAGAATTAAACCCTCGAGTCAGTAATTTACAATGTGGTAATTTTAAGTCTCAGAGCTCAGTGATCCCAGTCGAGGCTGATTGCATCTTTGTTTTGTGACTCTGTGTGTGTGTGTGTGTGTGTGTGTGTGTGTGTGTTATAGTGATACCTCTAATAAAATGACTCATAAACCAGATGTGTGTTCCTCAGCGTCATATAACTTTCTGTAAGCAGGCGCTGGTGTAGAAATACAAGATGTAATTATCATTTTATCAATAAAACAAACACAAACGTCTGTTGAAGAAAGTGCAGAGTAAAGTCACGACGCCTTTCACAGCTACTTTAGTTTGTTTAGAGTCTTTAATCTTTATAACAATTGACATTTTATCATTTAAAAACATAAATCAACTTTGTTCACTAGCTCCTTATGGTCTGAAATCATCAGAACACACAACAGCTTTTTATCTAAACTCAAGTTTTAATCTTTACACCTACGTCTGGTCCTGTCAACAACAGTTTATAACAATTACCACTTCAATTTTTATGAGATAGTAAATAGTTGTGGGACATTTTTCTACGTGTAGCTGTCTGCTGTAATGTCATTGTAGATGGTTTTAAACAACAAACACGACTTTTTAATCCACAGATGCAGTTTATCAAGTTAAATATAAACATTAAAATTAAATGTAAACAGATGTTGAGTTTTATCAGACAGAAGGACAAATGTGTTGCACTAAATGTTTCATTAAGTGGAAAAAGATCTAAGATCTGGTCACGTCTGATTCCTTCACCACATTCGAAGCATCTCTGCTCTTTTTCCTGTCGATCAATGTTTTATTTTTTTATTTATGAACTAGTCTTTCGTTTGTCTGGTTGGTTTAAAGATTTATCACATTCTTAACGAGTGTATTTGTTTCTCTTGCGCCTGTAGCCTCTCTTCAGCGAGGACATGGGCGGCGAACCTTTCACCATCCTCCACAGCCTCTCACACGTTCAGGCCGGAGTTCACAACATGGAGGTTCTGCTGCTTCGCATCGAGAAAGAGCCGCAGGAAACCAAAGGAAGTGGATACTCTGTGTCTCTGGAGTGGATCACAGTAGCCAACGCTGCAGGACAGGGTGGGTGGTGGTTCCCCTTACCAGCATCATCTTAGTCACTGAGCACCAGGTCACGTAAAACAAGTGCATCATAAATAAATTTTAATAAAGGTCTTCACATCCAGTAGACGGCAGAAATCTTTATTAATTAACCTGGACTGTGAAGTTAATCACAGTCTGCTTTAATGGAGTTTAATTATTATTTCCCAGATGAGATTAGTTTAGAAAAAAAACACTGGTGAGATGGATTTTCATTAAAGTTGTTGGCAAGAGACGGCGACTGATGATTCAAAGATTGGATCAACAGAATAATCAGAAGGAGCCTTGTGAGAGTCTCGTCCTCGTGGAGTTGGATTTAAAGATGCAGCACTTTGATATTTGCTGGCTGCAGCTTAATCCTTTGTTGTTTGTTTAGCATTTAATTAATCAGCGACTGGTGTTTCTCTCTTTTTTTTTAATCTAGTTTTACATTTGTGTCAGTCAGCAGAGTTTGAATATCATTTTGAAACGAAGATCTGGGTCTTAAGAATCAATCTTGCTACACAGTATAATATGATACACGGTGAATTTGACTCAAAAAAATACAGTCTCTTACATATATATTTCACTTTACTGGAGTGTTTCAGAGAAAAACTGTTTCAGCTGGAATCTGTCTGAGGATGTAGAGAAGATATATATATTTTTTCTCTCAACATCCATTTTTTACATGATGACAAGAAATAGGAGCAACAGAAAGACTTGAAACTGATTTAACTTAAAAGTCTGACAGAGTAGAAGTTAATGATGAAAATGTGGCTTTTATAAAATAAATAGCTTGATAAGTGAATGTACAAAGAATGAATCGGTGGCAATCTTGATAAATTTAACCATTAAATTAAGTCATAGATACAAATAAAGAAGAAAATGTTTAAAATTGAAGACCTATATTGACCAAGACATAGATTAAAATAAATGTGCATTAATTCATATAAAATAGTTATTTATTACCAACAACAGATCATAACAGGATTTTAATTCAAACTTCTGCTGCAGCTGCATCTTATTGTAATAATAAAACGACAGGAAGGTTGAAAGTAGTTTTCACGACAGTTTGTCGACCAGTTACGTTTCATTCATGAAGTTAATAACTTCTGAATGAAAAGAACGAATGTGTCGACTGTACAGCAGGTAAACCTGATCTGTGTGTGTGAGGAAGCAGTGATGGGATGAATCCAGTGAAATAACTGCCGGTCAGAGTTTAATAGAAGGAGAGATTACTTCACGCATTTTTATCGGCGCATCCTTTCGGTCTCCGTGTGCAGGTCAAGAGAAGAAGTACGAGGTGAAGAAGAGGAGAGTCCTCAAGGGGAAGTCGGTGCCTCACTACGCGGCGGTGGAGCCTCAGGGGAAAGGACTGATGCTGGCCTCGGAGAAACCGTTCGTCTTCACGCACGTGGACGGTCGTCCTGTGGAGAAGCCTGAAGCGGAGCCGATGGAGGTGGAGAAGACAGGTGGGTTCAGAGGCATGAGAGCTGCACTGATAGACGCACATACAGGACACAGATTTACAAATTTTAAGTGTCCCGAGTAATTTGAGCTGAGCCTCCATTTCACCACGAATACGAGTCAAACACCACCTCAATAGATATTTAACGTTGGTTGAAGTAATATCGAGTTTGACCGTCTTTTTTTTTCACAACCAAATAGTTAACAATGAAAGTAAATGGGGCAGTCAGACAAACGTATCTAAATTGTCATTTTTTAACCACTAATAAAGCTCAAAATATCACTTCACTTCAGCAGTAGCATGAATAGGATCCCTACACATAAACTGAAGGTCTGATAACTTAGTAAGTGAACTGAGAGTTTATTAAAAACACTGTTTTACAAGACTTACCCAACGTCTTGTTTTATAACAAGTGGTGATGAAGGATGTTCCAGATCAACAGATTCATCATTTTCCTGAACCACAGGAAGTGAAGTGATATTTTCACGGTCAAACTCAGCTGCCAAATTCTGCAAATATTTTGCATCAATGTTTTATTATGAAAAATAACAATTAACAGAACATTTACAAACTAAAAACACTGTTAGGGTGGGGTATTTAAAAAAAAAAAAAAACAAGTTTTGTTTTTCTTTTGGCCGTGGCCTCAGTGCCACCGTTATTTTTCCAGAACTTGACTGTCAGAAGAGTTACTGCAGATTTATTTTAGAAAAAGTCAAACTTCAGGCTTGTGACAAAACACTTAAGAGGTTTAGTTTTGCCTTGATCATATTTATAGTCAAAGAGTCTGAAACTGTTCAGAGAGCAAGAAGGAACCTGTCAGCGAAAGTGTTGAAATGCAAACATCATCTGCGCTCAGAGCTATGAACCCGGCTGCTTCCAGAGATGTGATAACATCGCAGCGTCGCTTTAGTTCTTGGCATTTTTGTGATGAGTTAAGATTCATTATGCAGCTGCAGCTGCTCATTTCCAGTTGACTTTACTTTGGAATTTACTTTATTTGTCTTGTTGTGTGAAAAAAGCAGAGAGTCACAAACAATCAACTAGTTGGTTTCTTGTCACAGAAACACCTGAGTGGGCTGCAGCGTCTCCTCACTCTGTGTTTACACAGATACAAGTTTCTGTGTCATTTACATCCCGAACTCGGGGACAAACTGTCTGTTTTGTCGGCGAAAGAATGAGGATGTGGGTAATTACATGATTGAGTTAAAAATGAGAAATGCCTCAAGTAATGTGTTGTTGTGAAACAACAGCAAAAAAGTGTGAAAAGTAGCACATTCTCACATTTTTTAAAAGTGAAGTAAAAAAAAAAAAATGTTCAACTCAGTTGTTAAATGACTGTTAAACAAATCATCTCTGGAACTGACATTGATTTATTTCTAATCAAGTAAAGAAAAAGTTCACTTTACGCTTATGACAAGTTTGTTGCTTAGCTTATCTTATCTTAGCTCAGCATAAACGCTGGAAACAGCTACCCTGCCTCTGTCCGAATGTACTGACAGGTGGATTTTGCTATGTTAAGTTAATGCTAAGCTAAGCTAACTGTACTGTTGTAAGACGCTGTAACAGTGGTATTGATTTCCTCATTTAAAGTGATGATCCAGAGTAATTTGAACATTTTTTTTAATCTTGTAAAACAGTTTTTTAATAAACTTTGTGACACTTACTAAGTTATCAGTAAGTTCTTAGACTCTTTAGTCTTAGAGTTTGCAGTTGTGTCGAACAGCTCTGAGAGACTGATGCTAATGTTGTGAACACACTCATGATGGTGCTAAAGTCATAGTCTGCATGAATTTCAACCCAAGGTCTATTTCAGGAACTATCCCTCGAGCTATTTTACATTGGTCGAAGGATTTTCGAGTTTGACCGCCTTTAGTTTTCACAGGTAAATGTGTATATATAATGAAAGTAAATGGGGCAGTCAGCCAAACTTATCTAAATTGTCATTTTTAACCACTAATAAAGCTCAAAATATCACTTTACTTTGTTTTTTTCTCGCTCTTCATGGACACATCGCCTGTTGTTCAGGAAAATGTTGAATCTGCTGATGTGGAACACCTTTCACCACCAGTTGTTATGAAAAAAAGTTGGGTAAGTCTTGTAAAACAGTGTTTTTAATAAACTCTCTGTTCACTTACTAAGTTATCAGTACTTCAGTTTATGTGTAGGGACCCTATTCATGCTACTGCTGAAGTGAAGTGATATTTTGAGCTTTATTAGTGGTTAAAAAATGACAGTTTAGATACGTTTGTCTGACTGCCCCATTTACTTTCATTGTTAACTATTTGGTTGTGAAAACAAAAGACGGTTAAACTCGATATTACTTCAACCAACGTAAAATATCTCTTGAGGGGAGTTTGACTCGTGGTGAAATAGACTCTGGGTTCAAATTATTCCAGATCATCACTTTAACTCTTTTACTAATCAAATAAGTAAATTTTCCCAAAAAAAAAAAAAAAACATGTTTCTGTAGTAATTATTTCACAGTTAAGTTCTTGACCTGTTTTCTCTCTCACTCGATAATCAGATCACCGCGGGGGTTTTTCACACCATCAAAACTTTTTACCTCATGAAACACAAAAGAGAATGAGCTGAACTTTTACATCTGCCTGTTTTTTATTATTATTATTATTATTATTTATTCTTTTTTACACTCAGTTATACTCACAACCTCCATACAGGCAGACAAACAGCTGCTCTCTTGTTCAAAATATATATTTATATATATAAAAACCAACCTTGTGTGACCCAGACAGGGTCAAGGTGTGTGTTGGTGTAGGTGTATGTGTGTGTGTGCTCAATAATGGCCGCTTTTTAGCCAATCCTTTCATCGGCTCTCTGCCCGTCTCGATCTTTTTGGAAAGAAAAAAAAAAGTGGATTAGATGTCAAGAGAGGAGACGAGTAAGTGATGAAACAGGAAATGTGAAGAAGAGAAGAGGAGATGGAGCTGAATGAAGAGGAAGAGGAGATGTTGTATCAACAGAGGAAGGTCTGAATGATAGTTAGGAAGTTTGTATTATTACAGGAAACTAGAGTTTTTAAACAGTCGTTTTAGATGTTGTATGTGTTCAGAGCTGATGACTGACGAGTTGAGATGAGAGAAGAGCGAAGGAGATGAAGATTGTAGCAGGAAGGAGAAATGAAAGATCTGGCAGCTCGAATCTCTCATTAGTTTCTTTGTTGATTCAGTCAACAACAAGAGGTGATAATGAACGTGTCTCTGCCAGTTATGGAGCAGGTCAGTTGGTTTGGAAATTCATAATTGGACCAATTTCATCGCTCAGGTTTTGCCAGTAATAGCAGATTGTTGTATATGTCAGATCTGGCACAGATCTCTCTCTCTGTCTATAGGAGTCTTGTATATGAGAAAGTTGGCACCGACATTTCTGTTCAGGTTGATCTTTTCCCTTCTGTCTTATTTTGATATATTTCATAGTTATTTTTAACACTAGACTGAATCAAAACATCTCTAATTTGTTTGATGTCAAGTTCTGTTTCAAATAAAGAAACATGTTCATGATATTTGATTAAATAATTTAACTAAACGTCTGGTAGTATTATAGGTATAAGACTGTTATAGTCGATGTTCAGTATAGTTTGGTCCAAGTGAAACCTCAGGGTCATAAATGAATCTGAGGTAGTAGAGAAATACGTTTTTTTTTTTTTTTTTTTTCTTTTTTTTTCTCTAATATGTGCTTTTATTTTTACTTTTAAATTGTAAATGTCTTTTCTAGGCACATTCACACATTAATAAACCGCCTCCACATTGATAAATCACATTAAATATTTTATATTTACAGTCGTGTAGTTTGGTCTCAGGGCCACTAATAAATCTGAGCGGTGGAGAGATGATTAATGTTGCAGGAAAGGAAAAAAGAAAACAGTTTTATATCTTTTTATTTACCTTTCTGTTATGTGTGCTTATATTCTTTGGTTTTGAGTAGTAAATGTAGTTATATATAGTTGGTTATCACTGAAACATGGCTAATTGATAATAACAGCCCTGGAGTTATTTTATTATTATCTGTGTTACGTTTCATCCAAAAGCTCCGAGGTTTCCTCTTGATTCTTATTAAGAGATTATGAATGTTAATAACATCAGTGAACTTGCAGAACAATACTATGGCACATTCATGCAGTGATGGAGCAGCAGATGCTTCAGGCAACAAACCACTGACCTTGTTATTAGAGCATGACCTCATCCACGTCCTGACCCACTAACCTCAACTATCTGAGCCTTAAAACAGATGCTGAAATGAAACTGTTTTAGTCGTTGAGCTGAAGAATCGGTTTTCATTTGAAGTGACAACATTTTATTTTATATATTTTTATATATTTTTTTGTCTAAACGGATCCGCGTGCTGTTTCTGATTGAGACAAGTTTTGATAATGATTCAGTTTCACAGCTGTTGAGATGAGGTGGACCTGCTGACTGATGGGGTCACTGTAATTTATTCCCTTGTTAATTTCATGGCGGCTGCATTAAAGCGAGCGGAAAACCTCCGACTTGAGACGAGAAGAAATAGGGAAAAAAAAAAAGTGTTGTAGCTGTTAAGAAAATAATGGATGAATCCTGCTTCAGATCAGGAACAGATGAAAAGGACTTTGTTGATGAAAGAAAATTCAAGGAGACTTGAAGCTGAGAAACATTTTATCAGTCAACAACCTCTGACTCTCGCTCTTGAAAATGTGATTTCCAGTCAGATTTGAGTTTGGATTGTTTGTTTGAGTTTATGATTATATAACTGGCAGCTGAAGAGATTTTTTTATCAAGCATCTGTGTGCTGTTAGAAGTAAAAGAATCACACACACACACACGACCTGCTGTTGGTCCATCTTAACAAACGTGGCCGTATACATCTGTTCCCACGACCGTCAGAGATATTTAGAAACCGACGACGTCAATTTTGTTGCCACGCAGTAAAGGTGTCGTCATTGGATGGAAAAAATAAAACGGATATTTGACGGAGGATCACTAAATGCCATCAGGCCGACTGAGGTGCTGAGTCAGAGTCGGTCTCTAAAATGTGGGCAACGGTGTGAACAGATTTGTTCGCAGCGGAAATGCAGCAGCCGTCATCTTCATGAAGAGGTTGTATAAAAGAAGCCTAACGCTCATAACTTATTATGGCTTATTATTACTCTGCAGCTCTGCTTTGGATTTCAAAGGAGGAGCCAGATTTTTTTTTTTAAATCAGTTAAAAGCTGCAGCCTCATGAGAAATTGCTCTGTTTAGCATAATGATAATAAAAATAATGAGTTGTCCTTCAACTAAATCATGAGTCAGCAACTGGCCCGAGTCCACATTGTTCCTTGGCTAATGGCCTCTCGTTGCACTAAATGTGATTAAAATCTGTTCTCTTGTTTTTGAGTTATCACTCTCACCAGCAAGTTAACATCTAACACACAAGCTCTTCTTTACAGGATCGGTCATTTAAAAAAAAAAAAGAAAAGAAAAGAAAAAGTCCATTTGTGGATAAAAGATGAAGAAATCCATCTATCTATTTTCAGTCAACTCAGTTTTCCTGCTCTGACTGAGTCGTCGTACGTTAGATAAGATATATAATCTCTCCTCTGTGTCGACCCTCAGGTTTCCTCCCAGTCGGATGTTTCTGGAAAATCTCCATCAGAAGACGCTTGTTCTTTAGTTTTACCTCCATGTTCAGCATTTTAGACACATTTTAGTCTCTGTTTTTGTAAAAATGAACAGCCTCTTTCTCAGGAATCTTTTCAGATTTGACACGTTGATGACGTCGGAGGTCAAGGTCACCGTGTCGCCTCTGGAGTCTCTATTTTGAGACGGTCTCTGGAGAATCACTATAGATTTGGCAGAAATGTTCATTCAGACCAAGAGCTGAACTGATTAATTTTTCGTGGTCAAAGGTCATTGACTGTGATACACAACATGATTTTGACACAAATTTATTATTTCTTGTGTGTCTCCTTCTCGTTTCTTGTCTCTTTTATGTTACTCTATTATTTATTTAATGCTTTATATGATTTTTTTTATTTGAAATTTTGATTTTATTTTTTATTTGATAAAACCTGATCGTTTTAATAAGACGGACGTCTCGGAAACTCATGTATCAACGATGATACAGTTGGAAATAAAGGGTTAAACTCAGCGTATCTCACAAAAGTGAGTAAATCCTTCACATTTCAGCAGCCATTTTATCTTATATCTTATAATAAATTAGAGTAGTCTGTGGTCTGTGTACAGCTTGTAAGTTATATCTAAATTTCATTTCTATAGTATCGTCCTTTGAGAAGACGTGTATAGGAAGAGAAAAGGAAGAGAAGAGGAGCAAACAACATAAACAGATAAGAACAGTTGGAGACAGTTGAATCAAAGACATAAGATGATAGATATTACTAGAAACTAGAAAAGCCTGTGAATACAGATGAACTCTGAACCTAGATTTAAAATTACATATCGAAACATACATCTCCTTTTTTCCTGAGACCAGGTCAGATCATTTACAGCTTTAAAAAAAAAATCATCAACAGTATTTTAGAAACTGGTCTGGTTGTTATTTTGTGAATGAATTCTTTGCATTTAATCATTTGTAACTCATCTAAATTGAGTTATCATGTTTTTTACATAGCCTAAGTTCATTTTACACCAAAGTTCTCCTTTAAACATAAACTCTGACAACATTTAATAGCTTTATCCACCATCAGGGAACACGCTCGTTTCTGTTCACAGTGTAAAAATGACAGAAGACAAAAGTTGGTCCATCTGAGAGGCCGACAGCTGCAGCCTGCGTAGTCTCCTCTTGTTGCTGTGTGATAATCAATTGATTTTAATAGACTTCCATCTGCAGGTTCACTGAATATTTAACAGTAATAATGGCTGCGTGGGTCAGATGTTTTATGAATATTTCAGTCACAGCTGCAGCAGAACATGTCACCAACTTTAACATCAAACGTTTCTCTTCCTCCGTTTCTCTCTCAGATCCCATTTACTTCTGGCAGCAGACGGCCGAGGACATCACGGTGTGCGTCCGAATGCCCGAGGGCATCACCAAAGAAGACGTGCAGTTCAGACTGACGCCGGACAACGTCAGCGTCGGAGTTCAGGGCTTCGCTCCGTTACTGCAGGGTCAGCTGTACGCGTCCGTGGACCCTGAGGCCAGCGCCTGGATCATAAAGAATGACAAGAGGTTTGTCTCAACCACTGTTACCGTTGTTGGCTTGAACTTGGTACAGATGTTTAATTTCGGTGTCAGGAAGTAGTTTTTCCACTTTCTTTGACCCATTTTTCTTGTAATTTCACATATTTTGTCTCCATCTATAGAAATACAACCAAATTACCCAGTTTATGACTTATAATCTTTATAATTAATGTTTAAAATGTAAAATGTTTTGACTTGGAGCACATCACCCATGTGCTGCCTCTCAGGGTGAATTTTTCATGATTTATTTGAATAACAAAGTGTCTAAATGGGATTTTTTATACTCATCATCAGCAGATCAACCCGTCTCTCTCTGTTTAATTTGTTCTGTTTCCTCGTGACCTGGGTCACGGTGTTGTCAGGGACAGCTGGTCCTCTGAGTGTCTCTTTAAAGGAAATTAAGAGATTCAAGCCTTAAACGTTAAATCAACACAGACGGGGATAAGACATGACCTCGTCCAGAACAGGAAGACTGAGACGAACTTGGGCTGTTTACATTAAAGAGAACTGACTTTAAGAAACGAATAAATCTGACCGACGAGTCAGAGGAGATGTAGACAAAATCAGTCGGAGCAGGAAAAAGTGAGAGCTGAAGTCGTATAGAAACTTTTCAGGATGACACATCAGAAACCTAAAATACTTCTTCTTTACAACCAGTCAAACCTCAGTCAAACCTCAGTCAAACATGCCCGAGTTTTCACAGGATTTGGTTTTTGAAGACTTTTTTTGTCAAAATTTTGTCCCGGTTTTCGTTGATCTACTCAGTTTTCATATAGTTGAAAATGGTTCGTACCAAACTTCTCCGTGTGACTCAGCTGCTCATTTCCCACATCAAGCGACCACACATCCGGGTCGGGCGCTGGGTCTTTGTGTTGCATGTTCTTCCCGTGTTTGTTGGAGATCGGGTTTTCTCCCACAGCCAAAAACATGCATGCATTGGGGTGTATTGATCATTCTATACTGCCAGTAGGTGTGGATGTGAGTGTGAATGGTTGTTTGTCTGTATATGTGGCCCTGTGACGAGCTGGTGACCATCCAGGGTTTATTTTACCTTTTTGTGCTTGTTTGTTGAGTGCGACTGCTGAATAAGATATAAATAAGCTTCTTAACAATCACCTCTCCTCCTCCCTCTCCCCTACTCGCCGTCCTCCATATGCCAACAAGTAAAAGTGATGTTAAATGTTCATTTATTCATTTCATTAGTCACTTGTTTATTTCTCATTGTTATCTGTATGTAAAACTGTGGTTATTCTCTATATAATGTATTTTTTGATTAATATTTTTGAGTGTCTACAACAGGTTATTTTATTTGTTATGGGAAATATTGCTTCAGTTTTCATACATTCAGTTGTTTAATCATGAAAACCGAGGTTCAACTGTAGTTGCAACTGCAGCCGCAGGAAGGATGAGGTTCGTCCCTGAAATGGTGAAGTGGTCGGATTCTGTCGGTGACGACTTTAGACTGAAGATAAAGATGAAGAACAGACCGATCGTTGAACAACAGATTCAGGTGTAATTGTTGTTTGTTTTCAGTGAAAAAACAAAACAAAAAAAAAACTCTAAATGATTAAAAGATTATGAAACCTATAGAGGGAGTTGAAAGGTTTTCATAAGCACTGAATCTTTCAGCCAATCGTGAATGTGAGTTGAGTCATAAGACCTTTCATCTTTGTATCCATCAGCTCCATCAGTCTCTGCTTCCTGCTCTTTTAATACGAGTCCTCCAATGCTCCATTCAGTATAAAAACATGTTACATAGCCTGTTTGTGTGTTTCCTAATAATCCTTGATCAGTGTTAAGGCTCTTCTGTGGATCTGAGAGAGAAACAGAGATAATACCTCTGTCTTGTTTTGCATTCAGAGAGAAATCCAAAAAAAAAAAAAAAAATAACATTGAGGTGTTTATCCTGTAAGATGTATTTATGTTTTCATTTTATTCCCTCTTATCATAATCTCCAGACCGTTTTCTCCTCATCTACATGTCGCCTGTTTGCTTCTGACGCCTTTTTTTTAAGCTGCGAATATCTGAAAGAAACGTTTTGGTTTTCTGTATTGACCCTTTGTGGTTTTTCCACGGATACGAAAGAGACATTACACACCAACGACGTTATAGCCAAACAAAATGCAAACTAGATGGTTGTGATGGAAATGAAATGAAGCGATGTGGACGGGCTTTTACAATGTAAATATCTAGAAGAAGAAAACACTCTACTGTCATGTTGAATGTGACAGCTGAGCATCATCCGTCTCCCCTTTGTTTGGTGGCGTATTAAAGAGGCAGACATTTGTGTCTCTTTCATATCTTATCATGGTTGTTCAGATATAGATGCATTGTATTGAAAACCATCGGTACAATAGAGAATGAATGATTGTGGCTCCTGAAGGGTGAAGTGGAGGCCGACTGTTTATAAGCATAGAAAAAAAAGAAAATGCAAATCAAAAGGAATTAATGTTTTTTTTTATTATTATTATTCATTATAATTTAGGAGCCGTTCAAGTCGTACATTACTCCTACATCCTGTGTTGTTTCCATTTGGCAAAACGACCATTTTAATTCTGATGCCAACAACAAAGAGCAACTTAGGAAAAAAAAACATTAAGGAGACAGGCTGCTCATTTTTAGAAGTCACATCGACAAACATCACAGTTTAATCAGTTGTAGCTAATTTAATGTTTTTGCTTTAATTTCCAGCATCGAGTTTAAACCGAGAAGAGACAAAGAGGAACGATATAAATAACTGATCACATCACGTCGCAGTTTAAACTGTAGCTCAAACCATCGACTTTGATGGTTCAGAATGAGAATAAAATGTTAAAGTCAAGCAGCAACACGTCTTTACAGTCGACAAATATAGAAAAATGTGTGTGTGTATATATATACATATATATGTGTGTATATATGTATATATACATGTATATATTGTAAATATTATAAAGTTATAATATTGTATAAATAGTTTGAATTGAACTGAAGTTATTAAATGTTTAGAGATAATATTATTAAACCATAAACTGTGTCCTGATGCAGTTTTGTACATTAGTGTTGTAATATTTTATACACATCTGCTGATAAACGTTTATGAAATGTATACAATATCTGCTGAGGATAACAATCGTTCAGTTATTAAAACCTGAATGAATCTCATGAATATAAACCACACGGTTTGTCAGATTAAATAACAAACGTATTTTTGTCAAAAGCAACAGAAAAATTAAGATAAATGTCAAATCATCAAAAAATGTTTTTTCGTCGTCGTGTGAAAACAGTCAGTTCTCTACAGGAAGATAAAGAAGATAAAATAGAAAACCACAAATAAAAAGTTAGTTTGAATTATTTCAAGATCATCATTAGACTATAAATGAATCAGTAAACTCATAAAGAAAAAAACACACCAATAATTAATTTCCTCCTTTCTGTCCCATACGTTGAACGAACGTGTTGCTGCATATTGTTCAACAGTTAAATCTTTATATTCTGTCTTTTCACTATTCAGGAGAACGAACTGTATTAGAGACGATGTGATGAGTTCTGGACCAGGAAACATGATGAAGCAGCTTTGTACTTCATTATCCTCCTCTCGTTTAATAGAAACCTGCAAAAGCTGTGATGTGGTTGTGAATGTACATTCTCAGCTCAGATGTTCACACAAAAAAAAAAATCAATGTATGCAAACATATGTATGAGGAGGAAGATAATGTCATTTTAATTATATTTTAATTTATTCTTCATTTTCTTTGTCTTTATAAAGACAGATGCTCATTACACATCGTTCAGTGAAACGGGCTCATTTCTTTAAATATTTGAATTCATGACATGTTTCACTGCGACATGAGCGGATGTATAGATCTTATCTCACAAACTACAACTCTCAGTTACTTCCTAATCAATTAATTCTAGAGAATAGAAGAGAAAAGAACATTGATCCAAAGCATCTGGATCAATCAAACCTCTTTTACAGTCACGAGAACATTTTGCTGCTTAAAGTGACGGTCCAGAGTAATTTGAACCAAATAGTTAACAATGAAAGTAAATGGGGCAGTCAGCCAAACGTATCTAAATTGTCATTTTTTAACCACTAATAAAGCTCAAAATATCACTTCACTTCAGCAGTAGCATGAATAGGGTCCCTACACATAAACTGAAGTACTGATAACTTAGTAAGTGAACTGAGAGTTTATTAAAAACACTGTTTTACAAGACTTACCCAACAATTCATCATTTTCCTGAATAACCTGAACCTACACTTACTAAGTTATCGGTTTTAGTCTTCGAGTTTGCAGTTCTGAGAGACTGATGCTAATGTCATGTTGTGACATGTTGTTGTAGAGTTGACTGCCTTTAGCCTTCACAGATAAATAGCTAATAATGAAAGTGGGGCAGTCAAATATATCTAAATTGTCATTTTTTTTAACCACTAATAAAGTTCCAAATAGCACTTTGCTTAGTAATTTTTCTCGCTCTTCACGGACACATCGGCCTGTTGTTTAGTCTTGTAAAACAGTGTTTTTAATAAACTCTCAGTTCACTTACTAAGTTATCAGTACTTCAGTTTATGTGTAGGGACCCTATTCATGCTACTGCTGAAGTGAAGTGATATTTTGAGCTTTATTAGTGGTTAAAAAATGATGATTTAGATACGTTTGGCTGACTGCCCCATTTACTTTCATTGTTAACTATTTGGTTGTGAAAACAAAAGACGGTCAAACTCGATATTACTTCAACCAACGTAAAATATCTCTTGAGAGGGAGTTTGACTCGTATTCATGTTGAAATAGACTCGGGGTTCATGTTACTCTGGACCATCACTTTAAGATACTTAATGTCAATATAATAAATATATTGTATAGAGGCCAGATGGATCAGGAACATTTTAAGGCGTGATTATTTTGTTATTGTCAGTTTCTTGATTTATGCTGCTTCTCACCTTCAAACATCTCATGTAAGATTCATTTGTGTCAGTCTCCTCATCATCTACATTGCTGCTGATTGGACGTTGAGTATACTGGTTGATTGCATCATTGTCGGGCTTACCGCCTGGTTTGCTCTGTAATCTGAGAAATAAATCAGACTCTCAGGCAACTTCTGAAGTGTTGAAATCAGAAGTTTTGGTTTTGGCAGCTTGAAGTCTTTTTGCCAAATGTAACATTTGAGATAAAGTAAGTGAGCCCTCTGATGTGAAAGCTGTTTTATCTTTTACATGTATATTTATGATTAAGAGAGAGCGTGTGTTTTATGTGTGTGTTTTCAGCCTGGAGGTGACCCTGCAGAAACGTAGCGAGGGACCGATGTGGCCGGAGCTGGTGATGGGTGACGGGAGAGGAGAATATGTCATGACAGACGAACAGGCTGCTCTCATTCACGAAAGACTGACTCACCTCACGTCTGAAGACCTGGTGAGACGCTTCACAGTGCGCACACACACACACACACACACACACAGAGACTGAATGGTTTGTTGGTTTGTTGAGCTGATATTTTGTCCTGAACATTGAGTTAAATAAATACTTGTTCATCCCTGTGGGGAGCAATAATTAACAGCAGTTTTTGCAAAAAGACAGAAAGAAAATAATCAACTGACATGAAATCATGTCCTTCACAATAAAACAACAATATAAAACTAATGTTATCATAAAACGGTTCTTCACATGTCCTAAAATGTCCAAATCTGCATAGAAATATGTAAGTAATCAGCACATTGTTACAATCAACATGACGAGTTGAATCATTGCAGCGTTAAATCAGTCGTCAGTGTGTCTTTGAAAGTATGACTCCACTATAAAACTGTCATGAAGCACAGCTTTGATTTGACTTTTGTTTTCTCAGGAGGTTTTCTCATGACCTTCCACCCCTCTAGCTTTTAGCCTCCTCCCCCTCCTCCTCCTCTTCCTCCTCTGTGGTCCCTCGTCTCCATCACTTTCCTCTTCAGCTGCTCTGAGTCCTCTTCTTCTTCCTGACATCTTGTCCACATCAACCCTCCCCACCCTCCTTCATCCACTCTGGTCTCCAGAGTCGCCGTCAAGTCTCCAGTTTGATGGCATTTTTTTTAGCCACTTCCTTTCTCTTTCCCTCGTCCTTCATTAGTATCTGAACCCACTTGTTTCCAATCAAAGGCTTTTTTTTAATGTTGAGAAATGCAAAACAAGTGTAACTGTAGCCTTTGTCTTTTTTGTACAGAACGGAAACCCGGACAGGGACAAGCCTCCTTGTAACTCTCAGGAGCTGGAGGACTGTGATGGTTTCCCAGAAGACAGCTTCAGCCTCACACACTTTGATGGAGAACAGCTCAAGCCCACTCAGGTGGTGAGTAACACCTCTCTCATTCACTTGTTGAAGCCCTTTGATTTTCCAACTCTTCAGGCCCAATCTTCTGCTTTCACAGTTTCAATCATTTCCATCACGTCTCTTTTATTCCCCTCAAGTACGCTGTTGGCTACCTGATGCTCACTGGCTTTATAAGAGCATGTTTTGATTCAGGTCTCAGCCCTCGGGTAACTGAGCCAGAACCAGGGCCGGCCTCGTCCTTTAACAGGCCACTTGACAGGAACACCCACTTCATTTCCATCACCTTTCCTTGTGACTCGAATAGTAAGAAGGTGCATCATTGTCTTAGACATCTGTATGTATCGGTGCTCATCCTGGGGATATATTTGTCAGGGTTCATCGAGTCACAGTGCAGCGTCAGAGAGGCTGTTCAGGTCAGACTCAACCACTCATCCAAACTTGTTTCTGACAAGTTGCTTTTTGAATTCAAATTTTAGTTTTGGTCTCTCAATTTTTTATGTTGTTCAGGTCACAGTTGAGTCTCAGAGAAACGTTTGATCTTTCCATTTAATCCATTACTGACATTTATAATAGTGTTTACAGAACATACTGCAACAAATAATAATTATAATGTCTAGTTTATGTTTTAGTCTTAGAGTTTGCAGTTGTGTGAACAGACTGATGCAAATGTTTTGTTGTGAACATGCTCATAATAGTGCTAAAGTCATGGTCTGCATAATTTCACCCAGGGTCTATTTCAGGAACTCCCCCTCCAGCTATTTTACATTGGTCAAAGGATTTTCAAGTTTGACCGTCTTTAGTTTTCACAGGTAAATGTGTGTATATATATATATATATATATATATATATATATATATATAATGAAAGTAAGTGGGGCAGTCAAATGTATCTAAATTGTCATTTTTTTAACCACTAATAATGTTCAAAATATCACTTCACTTATTAATTTTCCTCACTCTTCACGGATACATTGGTCTGTTGTTCAGAAAAATGATGAATCTGCTGATGTGGAATACACTTTATCACCAGTTATAAAAACAAGACGTTGGGTAAGTCTTGTAAAACAGTGTTTTTAATAAACTCTCAGTTCACTTACTAAGTTATCAGTACTTCAGTTTATGTGTAGGGACCCTATTCATGCTACTGCTGAAGTGAAGTGATATTTTGAGCTTTATTAGTGGTTAAAAAATGATGACTTAGATACGTTTGGCTGACTGCCCCATTTACTTTCATTGTTAACTATTTGGTTGTGAAAACAAAAGACGGTTAAACTCAATATTACTTCAACCAACGTAAAATATCTCTTGAGGGGGAGTTTGACTCGTATTCATGTTAAAATAGACTCTGGGTTTATGTTACTCCAGATTATGACTTCAAAATGTTGTTTATTATATCACCATTTTATTTAGCATATTAGCATGCTAACAGCTGCTAATTAGCACCACACACAAGGCGCAGCTGAGGCAGACATTTCCAGCGCTACCATGTCTCAGAGAATGTTTTTTGTTGTTGTTTTTGTGATTAATAGGATTGAAAAAACCGACACTTTGTTATAAAACGAGTCGGTAAGTGAGCTGCCGTTCGTTCTTCTGTCGTCGATGGGTTGAGTAAATGTGACATGAGTTTTTACAGCAGCATTATGTTACGACATGTTTGTACTTTTACCTTCTAACCTGAACATCTCTGAGGCATTTCAAGGTTTTTTTTTTTTTTTTGATCAAAAACAGAAGTGGCTGCAGCAGATGAAGCTTTTCTTTTTTTCTACATTCAGAATATTTGAAGGAAAAACTGCTGTAAGTGTCCTTCTCTTACTATTATTTGCTCCAAGGTGAAAAACTTACGTCACATGTTCCAGACTTCCTTAAGGATAATGGTGGTGTATTTTAACAGGAAAAGGTAGTTGATAAATGATACTAGCCCAGGTCTGTAGATGGACATGAGGAAATTACATTATCACTTTTAAAATTAGCTTAAAAAAGCCAAATGAAAATACTTTGTGACGCATGTATTTTGTAGCAGCCATTGTAAAAAATAAATAAATAAATCAAACTTCATGTCTTTATTTTGAAAATACTGAATAATGAACAAAAGTGAATGTTTTTTTATTTCTTTTTGCCCGCTCAGTTGTGTTGTAGTTTTCAAAAGCTTTATTCATTTGTGGACATTAGTTCTTTCACTTTCTGTGTTTTACCGGCACAAAATAATTTCTGTGTTTATGATGAAGAATTCCTTGTCACAAAAAAAAAAAAAAAAAACGCTGGCAGCAGTCAGAAACGAGCTCTTTCATTATAGAGTGAAAGCCTAATAATGAGTATTGAATGTAAGGTACAGTGTTCCTGCCCGGGCTGTGATGAAGGACTTGATGTGTATAAAAGCTCTTTATGTTTCTCTCTCCATTTACTCTGCAAATAGAACAGCGAGCCAAGCTGCTGCCCTTAAATAATGTGGACTATATACCTGCACCATCCACCGCTCGAAGGACAGTCAGCATCTGTTTGTTCTGCATGTGTGTGAGCATGTGAGTGTGTATACAGGTGTGTGTGTGTGTGTGTGTGTGTGATGATCTGTCCCTCAGCCAGAAAGCCGTACCTTTCTTTTCTTCACTTCCCACCCTCATTGTATCGGCCTTAATGTTGCGGCTGCTCGCCTGCCCACCGGGATATATACTGACCTTTATTTAAAAAACAAAACAACCTTTCAGCTTCAAATTGCAGCACCTCGCATTAATTTGGCGTCTTTGTTATTCTGCTTCTCTTTGGTTCTAGTCCCAGTGGAAAAGGCGAAGTGGGTTTTTTTTTTTTTTTTTTTATGTCTGTTCCCTGGAGGGAGGCAGTGACTCATCCACTGACCACATCTCTAATAGCTTTTTTTTTTTTCAATGGAGTGTATCTGTATATGTGGAAAATGTTCGGCCATGGAGGAGATTATTTATAAAGAAGATTTAAAAGACTTGAAGGAGAGTGAGCGACACAAAAATCAGTATCTCCTTCGTTAACCAAAGCTAAGTTCACACTACTCGACGTTAACAACGATTTACAGTCAGAGAGTTTTGAATCGTTGGTGAATCGTCAGTTAATTGATTCAGTGATTTCAGCTCCACCATGAAAACCTGATGGTTTAGCGGTTTAGTCTGTGTCGGAGGCAGCGTCTTCACCGGTGCTCGTCAACAATAAACGGCTGTAAATCACGGTGAGAAGCAGCGGCTACATCCTGTCTAGTTCACGTGACCAGACGTAGAGTTTGGTGACGTCGCGGTGTGATCGGGAGTCAGTCAGTGTTGGTGAAGTCGACTAATGTGAACTAGTGTGGATTAGGCTTAAAACGTTTGTCTCTGTAGGAATCATTTTCTGAATCAAAAAGACTCTTCATCCTCTCAGTTTTTAGGAGGTAAAAATTTGAAGATGTTCTGGTTGAAATCATCAGATATTTTCTGAGTTGTTTCAACATCGTACACCGACACATTCAGAGCTGATCAGACTCTGGATCGTGTCCCAGATCCTCTTGACCTACAGACCTCTCTGCCTCCTCTATAGTGGACTTGATGGCTCTACACTCTGCTGCTCTGCGATGCCAATTCATTAACCTCCTCTATGTGACGGTGTCAGCTCCAGGAGAAGCACCTGCTTTGATTTGGCAGAAACTAACATCGCATCTGGTCTTAATGCAGATGTAATGACATGAACCAGGAATTTTAACCATCTCCCCAAATGTATTCATAGCTAGTCCCAGTCTGGTGCAGCTACACTCACAAATGCCATTTTTAGTGCACAAGTGCATTGACACCATCAAGATCAGTGAAGTGAGCAAAACTGATTCATGCGATACATGAAGTTGGTGCAACTAATAGTAGTATATACTTCACATTAGTCCGTGATAATGATTTCTTTATAAATGAGGGTTAAAGAAGTCAACTACTGACTTGTCTTTGTTTGGTTTGAATCCCAGTGGAACTGAAGCAACAAACAACTGGATTATTTTATTCTGTTAATACAGAAACAAGACACAAAAGTAGTTATTGTTGAGGTTTGTTAAGTGTTTGAATCAGCCTGAGTGATGTGTGACACTGTTGATGTCTGTGTGAACTTGTCTATTCTCTGTTGTCGTCAACAGGCAAATAGCCAAACAACATCTTACGATAACGGAGAAGGAGGTTTTGTGTTAAATGCTCAAAGATAGTTGCTTTGTAAAGAATCTGGGCTAATGCTAAATGTCAAAACGATGAGATTTTATTCATGTCAGATTGAATCATATCAAAAGGTCATCAAGTCTGACTGTTATTTGTTAAAACTGATTTCTTCGCGGTCAGATAAAACCCGTTGGGTGTTTTCTAAGAGATAAGTTCAGAGTCTCGAACAGGAAAGAGTCTAAATAAACAACGATTTGTCCTTTTGCTGTAAAGGTGAGCGAGCTGCAGCCTGGCAGCAGCTCTGATGATGATGATGATGATGACAGAGAGTTGGCATTTCGCTTGTTATTACAGACACATGGCCTCTGTGTACAGGTGCATTTGCTTTTGATTTCGTAATACCAGCGTCTCATTTCCTGTCCTCCACCTCTAAAGCCTGTAAACCCTTTGATAAAAAAAAAAAGAAGAGTATTCACTAAAAAGGCTCTTTCAGGTTGAGTCAGACAGTTACAGTCTGTGTATTCACAGTACTTCCGTCTGCTCTGTCTAATTACCTCACATTGTGTGCGTCAACTATGCAAACCAAGACTGCGTATCGTGTCTCATACGAACGAGTCTCTGTTGAACACGGTTGCGGCAACGAGATGCAGCTGAACACTGAAGGACCTTGAGGTTTGAAGGCTTTGTCTCCGTCACTGTGCTTCAGAGGTCCAGTGCTGCACAAGGTCAAGTTTCTCTACAGACTGTTGGATGTTTTCTTCCACAATTATAGTGTTGTCTCATTTCTTAAAGACAACATTTATTGTAATAATGAAAAATTACCAGAAACGATGCATTTCTCCAATCATGATTAACTCTGGGTGAGGTGTTCTTGTCCTTGTGTCCAAACATTGACCAAAACCACTGTTTTACTGGAGTAATGGAGTCATTGTTGGTCGGTGTCTATGCAGCCTTGTTGATACAAGGATTTGTCAAATTATTCAGGATTGTCTTCATCTTGATCCTCAGATTCTTTGCTCTTTTTTATCGTTCTTGCCAGTTCAGGAATCATTTCACTGCAAAAAGCCGGCTTTCAAAAACAAGAAAAAAAAGAGTACAAAATAGGTGTAATATTACTAAAAATAAGTAAAATAATCTGCCAACAGAACAAGAACATTTGGCTTGTCAGGACTTTCTAAAAACAAGTAAAAATATCTAACCTCAATGAACACAAAAATACCTCAAAATTAGTATTTTTCACCAATAACAACTGCATTTTTCTTGATTTGAATAAAATATGAGCTTATTTCTCTTTTTTTTTTAAATATTCTTAAATTAAGAAAATGCCAGTGCCATGATCTTGTAATAATGCCACTACTGCTACTTGGAAAAAAAACAGTTTTATACTCATTAGTGTTGATGAAACAGCTTTGTAACTGTTGATATTCTAGTTTCAACCATGAACTTACTCAGAATAGGACATATAATCTCAGTAACAAGCTGTAATTTATTATTGAGATAATTCAGGACTAAAACACTTAAGACAAGTAAAAAGTCTAACATAAAAAACTACTTTCTGAAAAGAACTATCTTATCAGACAAAAAATAAGCAAATATCACTTTGATCTAAAATACTTCATCTTATTTAGATTTCAGTTTTTTGTAATGTTTTGACTTTTTCCCACATCCTTTAATGACAGTTTTTTAAGTTTCCACAGTAGCCACTGTCACTTGAAAAGACTTGGTTATATCTTTGTGGCTTTTCTTCCACAACCACATGTCTTTATCGAGCTCCTTGTCGTCAATAGTTGGTGATAGAAATGACCAGGACCATGTGAACTGATATAAAATCTGAGTTTCCAACATTTTTTTTGGATAATTTCAAGGGATATGAAAAATGTTGGACATGTAATTTTCTCAATAATTTTTCTCTCTGTCAAAAAAATATAAAAAGTGGTCATATATTACATAGTAATACACAGCCAAGTACACAGCCAAAAGAAACTTGACTATTATTTAATGTTTGTCATAATTGTGTATTTTTACATATACTTTTATTATAATTTTGTGTTCAACTATAATATTAGTGCATACAGTTATTATACCTGCTACATATAATATACCTTTTAATAATACCAGCTTCCAGTGTAGTATAAAGTATAAAATAAACTATGATCGACTTCTTCTTCTGGAGTAATTCTACAGAAATAAAGTGCAGGACTTGAGTATATTTTTATTTTCTTCCTCTAGATGTTTCACAGACAAACCACACACAGTATGAGAATTTAACAGACGCAGATTGAGCAGATTTCCACCACGTCCACAGTCTTCAATAAAACCTGAGCTTATCTTTGATGTTTTTCATATTGAGTCACGTATCTTGATTTTGCAGGAATTTATATTCAGGACTCAAAAGGTTAATCTGATGCTGTGTTCTGCTGCTGAGAGTTAAAGCCTCTACATTCACCAACAGCTTTGTAAATAAACTAAAGGAGAATAAGAAAGATTTCTCTGATCTTATTATCTGGTTAGTTTCCACTTCTTGTTGAGCTTCCAATTGACTGTGATGCATATCTGTGGAAATAGGACGGCCACAGGCTGTTGGAGAAGGTGTGCTGTGAGATAATGAGATAACATTTTTCTTTTCTTTCCGTCTTCCTTTTCTTCGAATGTGACCATTAAAAGGCCACAGGAAAATCACAGGAAGTGGTTTCATTTTCCCAGAGCCAGGCTGAGCGTAAACACAGTCACATATCGATCATTAAAAAACAAAACAATTCTTTGTCACCGACTTTAAAAATGTCTCGATGATGTAAAAAAAAAAAAAAAAAACAAAAACACCTCAGCTGGTGTCCTGAAGG
Source organism: Polydactylus sextarius (assembly GCA_016801845.1). NCBI lineage: Eukaryota > Metazoa > Chordata > Actinopteri > Polynemidae > Polydactylus > Polydactylus sextarius. The sequence continues at coordinate 17,728,560 of CM028927.1, forward strand.
GGCTCAGGTTTAATCTTATGGATGAAATCGTTCTTAATAAAAGTGAACTGGAGCTGAGTTTTCTCCGGAAATTAGTTTCCATTTCACACGACAGGCTCATACTCTCACCCAGCGCCAGCATCTGTGTGTGAGAGCAAATAGATACTGAGGAACTGAGATAGATACTGAGACTTTCTGTTTCCATTGGACTTTATTTGATCAGAGCATCTTTAAATTATTCTGATGGTCTAAGTTTTTATTTGTGGAGAGAAAAAAGCCAATAAGGACACAAAGATCTGAATTTAATCAGACTTGTACTGTCTGTTTTAGATTCAGTCTCAGCTGCCGTGTAAACAGTTTTTTTATTGAAAGTTTCCACCCAATAGATAAATAGAGCAGGATTGAAAGTCTTATCAGCTCCAGTGTACGGAATTAAAAGTAAAATATCCTGGATAAAGTCACTGATGTCTCACAGTGTTGTGGAGGGAACTATGACTTTTTGTAAAGTTATAGAGAAAGAAGAGTTGTTGGAGTTTATAAGCAGATGATTTCCTTTAAAGTGATGGTCTGAAGTAATTTGAACCCAGAGTCTATTTCATCACAAAAACGAGTCAAACTCCCCCTCAAGAGATATTTTCCGTTGGTTAAAGTAATATCGAAAGTAAAATGAAAATAATATAAAAGTAAAAGGGGCAGTCAGCCAAGCGTATCTAAATTGTCATTTTTTAACCACTAATAAAGCTCAAAATATCACTTCACTTCAGCAGTAGCATGAATAGGGTCCCTAATTTCCCAGTTGTCATTTTTTACCCACTAATAAAGCTCAAAAATGTCAGTGAAGAGCAAAGAAAATGATGAATCTGCTGATCTGGAACACCCTTTATCAACAGTTGTTATGAAAACAAGATGTTTTTAATAAACTCTCAGTTCACTTACTAAGTTATCAGTACTTCAGTTTATGTGTAGGGACCCTATTCATGCTACTGCTGAAGTGAAGTGATATTTTGAGCTTTATTAGTGGTTAAAAAATGACAATTTAGATACGTTTGGCTGACTGCCCCATTTACTTTCATTGTTAACTATTTGGTTGTGAAAACAAAAGACGATTAAACTCGATATTACTTCAACCAATGTAAAATATCTCTTGAGGGGGAGTTCAAAACAAATTATTGCATCACATTTTAATGAATAGCTTATGTAATCTGTGAGTCACGTAGTTTCCTGTCTTCAAAATCACACAAAGAGATAAATCCTCTCAAATTTGGCGCAAAAGTCCACTTGACATCAAGGATGAAGTGATTTGATTCCGGTAACTAAAGGTCCACAGTCAAAGTCGCTTGTTTTTTTTTTTTTTTTTTTTGTCTATGCTGATGTTTGATGTCAACATTAACTGAAGCTCCTTACCTGTGGCGGGTTATTCATGCCAATAACAGTATAAATAAGTTATTCATGCAACAGAGGAGGAAATAAACATTGAAATGACTGTGAAAGCTCCGACTCTGATGAAGCCTACACGCCATCAGCTCTCCTCGCCATCAGTTCCTGATTTAAGTCCATTTAATTCTCCATAGTTATTCTGTTTCTGTCATGTTGTCCTGTCATTCTGCTTTTATTGTTCTTCACAAATCATGATCCAGACAAGAAACCGCCATGATTGTCAGTCAACAGGCTCTACTGCCGAGTGTGTGAACGTCTGCCTCGGGCTGCGAGTCAAACACAAGTGGCAGAAAAATGAGCTTTGGAGTGGAGGAGTGATGGCTCGCTAAATGGCTTGTCATCTCAACCATAAACCACAGACATATGGGAAGCGTTATGCAGATCTTTTTTCAATGCCTGTCAAGTGTGTTTTGAGATGAAGAAGACGCCGCCGCCTGACAGCCTCTGAGACACGTTGGCAGTTGAGTTCGTAGGACGTGGGTTGACTCCGAGAGAAGCATCAATGTGAAACGAGCAGAAGTCGAGATGCGATTGACTACGTCACAGTGATGGTCAATTTCTGTCCTAAACAAATGGAGTCGGATGAGAATAGACCATTATATCAAAGAACATGCATCAGAGGCAGCTGCAGTTACAGACATTTATCTCTGATCTCTGATCATCAAGGAAAGACTCCTGAAATTTGAGATGGATCAAAATCTCTCATGTTTGAAGGAACATAACACCAAAGGCTGCAAATAAAAGACATAAACAAGGCTTAACAAAGTACATTTTTTTAGATTAGTGGCAAAACTCAAGAATTAACCCACAAATAGCAGCAGGGTTTGATGGTCAACATGTTCACTCTCTGACACCAGAATAAAGAGCTTTGTAAAAGTCAAGTCGTGAAGAGATAAAAGCCTCGATGACCTTTTTTAAGTCTGCAGAGGAAGTGGATGGACCTGATCGTGGTTTGACTTTGGTCACGTCATCGTTAAAGACGACTCAGTCATAAACTTTTAGATATTTCTTTAGTTGGATAAACACAAACGTAGGAGCGACGTTCCTGTGATAAACAAGATGTCGTACGATGAAATTTACTGTAGCAAACGTCAGAAATCGATCTTTAAAAATGAAAATATAACCATAGATACATTTTTCATAAAAGGCTCTGTCTTCTTCTCTCATTGATCCGTTAATTGACCGGCGACGTTGACGTTTTTTTTCTTTGTGTTTTACAAGTAATTAGAAAAAAAGTCAATCGTTCTGATAATGGATAAGAATGATGGGATTTGTAATTAGTAATTCGAGCGCAGGTCTATGTGTCGCAGTGGGAGAAAAACTATTGATCCACCTGTTCCCTCCTCTGTGTCTGTGTCCAGGTGAACCTGGGCAGCCATCAGTACCTGTTCACCGTCGACGTGAACCCGTCTGAGATGCCGTGTCTCTGTCTGAGACACGATGTGGACGCTCTGGTCTGGCAGCCACGTCCCGACCAAACCAGCGACATGTGGGAGCACATCGCAACGTTCAACGCTTTGGGTAAGAGCTGTTTTTTTTGTTTTTTTTATGTATGTGCTGTGTGAAACTGAATCTCTTCAACTGATATTAGAGCTGTGTTTTCTGTGTAAATCAACTAGTTCTGTCCTTAGCAGAGAAACCAGGTCACGCAGGTAATCTGAGATCAGCTACAGCACATCAGTAATGAGATTTGGAGGCTTCATTTCCTTATTTTAACCAGGTGACAGGAGATCTGCTCCTCTTCACACTATGAAACTGTATGAATTTAAATTCATACAGTCATACAACAATATTTAGTTGTGGAAAACTTATAGGAGAAACTTGGTGACAGTTGTTATGATACTTGTCCAGCTGTATTAATGAGCATGTATTGTGTACATGTTTACATGATTAGAATCCTCTATACGCTACAAACCAGTTTCTATAAAAAAAAAACAAAAAAAACACCTGTTTACCCTGTTTATTTATCGTAGTGTGTATAAACATGACTGTTAGTGCTTTGTCCAAAGAGCGACAGTGTTAATTTATTCTGAAACCTGTGTCGGTAAAATCTTATACAATCAAAATAAAAAAAAAAAAAAAACCTGTTCATCAAAACGTTTCACACCCAGAGAGTTTAAAAACCTTCACAGGTCCCTTTAAGAAATGTGACACGTCCCATTAGTTCCAGAATGTGGAGAGATTTAACGTCCACAATGTCTTCATTAACATAACATTTTTGATGAATCATGAAAACTTTTTCATTCATTCAGCCGCTGACTTTGTTTACTTGTGCTGTCAGGCTGCTGCTGCTGCAGTGGATCCATGATGGAGCATTTTAAATGGCTTCAATAAAACTGCAGTTAATGACGCGAGGGACTTTAGCGACTGCAGCCGGCGAGGAATCTAAAAGATCTATGTGGAAGTTGTTTGAAAGCACGAGCACTAACAGATACCTTCTGCAACACATATAAAACATTCGACTGTCTCTGGATAATAAAACTAACTAGATGTTGTTGTGTCTGCTGGCGAAGCCGCTGACTGATGTTCTGAGGCCGATGTGTTGATTTAACTCTGAAACTCAAATCAAACATGCAAACCACAGACACATCTTCAATTTCTCCCTTTATTTAATTTATATTCTCATCTCTCTTTACTCAGCGAAGCCTTCTGCAGTGAGGTGGATTTCAATTTTCCACTTTGACAGATGTGACATCTTCATTAGTCTGTTTTTTTTTTCTTCTTTGTTATAAATCATCCAGGTTGAGATGCAGATTGATTCCTGCTGATGTTTTTTTCAGAAATTGAGTCCAAATGAGATTTCGAGGAAAACAGGCTCGTCCGTGTGTGAATCAAGGTGCAATAGAAACAACTGAGTTATCATCAGTGTCACAGTGAACACAGGAGTTAAAGTGACAGTCTGGAATAATTTGAACCCACAAATACACCCCCAGTCAAACTCTCCCTCAATAGATGTTTTATGTTGGTTGAAGTAATATCAAGTTTGACCGTCTTTTGTTTTCACAACCAAATAGTTAATTAATAGTTAAATGGGGCAGTCAGCCAAACGTATCTAAATCATCATTTTTTAACCACTAATAAAGCTCAAAATATCACTTCACTTCAGCAGTAGCATGAATAGGGTCCCTACACATAAACTGAAGTACTGATAACTTAGTAAGTGAACTGAGAGTTTATTAAAAACACTGTTTTACAAGACTTACCCAACGTCTGGTTTTCATCAACTGGTGATCCAGATCAGCAGATTCATCATTTTCCTGAACAACCTGAACCTACACTTACTAAGTTATCAGTCCTTCAGTTTATGTGTAGGGACCCTATTCATGCTACTGCTGAAGTAAAGTGATATTTTGAGCTTTGTTAGTGGTTAAAAATGACAATTTAGATATGTTTGGCTGACTGCCCCATTGACTTTGATTATTAACTATTTGGTTGTGAAAACAAAAGACAAACTCAATAAAACTTCAACCAACGTAAAATATCTCTTGATGCAGAGTTTGACTTGTATTTGTGGTGAATTTGACGCTGGGTTCAAATTACTCAGGACCATCACATTAAACCAGCAGCTGGTGGATCTTTCCGTGATCCTCAGGACAAACAAGTCTGATTACAACTTACAAAAGTCAAAGTATCTGCTGCAAATGTCTCTGTGTCAGATACGACACCTGCTTCGTTCTGATCAGCGTATTCTCTCGCTTGAAGCTGCGATAATGAACTTCAGAATGAGAATGGTTATTAGAGAGTGGAAATTATATAACGGATTAATATTGTTTGGTATCGACCGTGTTAATAGATCACATTATTTTTGTAAAACTTGCCTCATTAGACTTAATGACGAAGTTGAGCAGCAGTGGAGAAAAATGTTCAATGTGTTTGTCACTGAAATGCTTCAGGGTTTGAGGGTAAATCTCAGGAAGTAGCTAATCAGATTTGAAGGGTGAAGGATGAAGTGTTTTTCAGCAGCGATGGAGTCGAAGAAAACTCTCATTCGTTGGTGGCAAATGCTGCTGCTGTGTGGAGCCTGAAGACTAAAATAAATCTAAAAAGTAGTTAGTTAGTCCTTTTACGGCTGCAACATTTTCTTCTGTCTTCATGTCACTTGTTTTGTCCAATTAATGGTTGCCACTTTATTAGGTTCACCCATTCCATCTAATCCAGTTCAACATAGCGGTCTTCATGAATTTACTGGTTCATCAGTTGTGTCTGTACCTTTTGCGTTTGAATCCTCTGAAAGTCTGATGGATTGAACCATTTGCAGCAGATTCTAGCTCTTATTCCCAGTTCAATAAAGTCTTTAAGACCTTTTCAATTGTCTCCATCTGACCATGACCTGCAGCAAACACTTGAAGTCGCCGGGTTGAGAGTCAGAACCTCCGAGTTCGAGCCTGGAAAATGGTTAAATTGCTCCCTTTATGTTGAGAGTCAGTAATTTGCCTCGAGTAGAAGAGATAAAGTATCTATGGGTCCAGATATCTGGTAAGAGCTCGGACTAGAAGTACAGCTCCTCCTGTGTTGAAAGAAACTTTTCATTGGAGGTTTTCTGGGTACGTGAGACACATCTAATCTAACCTGAGAACGACTCCGAGTCCCTCAGGACAGTCACTGCAACCAGACTCTGGTGAAAAGTGATAGATGGACAATTTCACCTATCGGATCACTTTTCAGTATCTCAGGTTTTCTCCTCTCTATCCAGCAAAGACAAAATAATTTATTCAGTCACGACTTTAAGTTGAAGCTTCACAGAAATAATTCAGCAGGAAATCAAACTGCCTCAAACCTCTTTTTTTGATGTGATGATGAGAATCTAAAGATTAGAGAAGTTCAGTCAGTCGGTCCACGTTGAATCTGTTGAATCTGGGTGATAATGTCCCCTCGAGCCCTGATTCTTCAATAAGAGATGGACTTGTCTAATCCCTTTTTTTTTTTTCCTGTTAAACCACCAACGCATTAAAAAAACAACCCAAAACAACAACTATACTTTCCTGAAATAGTTTCTTTTTGTGATCTCCTGACTAATTTTAAAATGTGTGGGTTGAGGTTATTTTCAAGGACCAGACAATTAATGTTGTGTATTATTCATCATATTGGATGGAAACATTATCCTGCGATGAGTGTTGCATTATGGGTTGTGTTCAGAGCTTCAAATAGATGTAAACATCTTCTCTTTATGTCTCTTGTTTTTGTTTCTGTTTCCTAGGTTACGTCCAGGCATCCAAACGAGATAAAAAGTTTGCGACCTGCGCTCCGAACTTCTCCTACGCTTCGCTGTGCGAGTGTCTCCGCCGCGCATTCATCTACCGCCAGCCGGCGCCGGTGGAGACCGTCCTCTTCAACAGGAAGCAGGGTCGTCAGGTAGGACAGGTTGCCAAGCAACAGGTGGCCAGCCTGGACTCGGACAAACCAATCCTGGGCTTCAGAGCGACCAACGAGAGACTTTACATCCTGACCTCCAGTAACCTCTTTGTTCTAAAGGTCAATAATAATTAGATCTGGGACTTTAGTTTTAGATTTTCATCTCGTTTCCCGGTGAAACTGCAATTCGGACCAAACTGAACCTGTGTTTCCTCCAACAAATCTCCTCGTGTTTCACTTTATGTTTCTGTCTGTTGGAAAAGGTTTGAGATCAACAAGAAAACATTCATCAAATAATGATAATAAACATTCATGAGCTGAATTTTCTTTTGTAAATTCATTAAGAAAATGACTATTAATGATTCCTTATAAAACTCATTTAGATATTTCATGAATATAAATGAATTATTATGTTCATTAGTAATTCTGTGACTTCCTGTTCCTCTTCTCTGAATGTCTGATGGACGGAGCGGCGGCGTCCGGCCGTGTGGCGTTGACAGTTGGTCATAGTGTTGACGATGTGGAGGGATCCTTCGCTTGGCTTTTTTTTTTTTTTTTACAATCATCACTGAGGAAGATGCATTTCCATAAATTTACATAAGCACATTTCACTCACACGATGCTGCCTCCTGTTACATTTCCATGGCGCCATCTTGGATGGATCGTTCGGGCGTGAAGCCAAAATCTAAAGAGGTGAAGGTTTAAATGAAGGAGCTCGTCTGCTCTGACGAGAGTAAATATATAAATACTGCAAATGACATCTGGTGCATTTTTCTTCTGAACTTGTGCTGTTTAGAAAACTGACCTGAATCCACATTTTTCACATCTTCATGCTTGAATCCAGTAAAGAAACACATCTTTTCTTCTACAGCGCAGACATTTTCCTTTTCTATCTTAAGAAAACCCTGGTGTAGTCCACTCATCCATGCGAGCAGTATAATGAGAAAAATTCAATAGAGACACTAATGGACTTTTTTTTTTGTGAAAAAAGGGGGAAAAATAAAAGGTCCACTTCCTCTTCTTTGTATTTTCTTTTCATTGTAAAACAGGAAAAGCACAGGAGATGATACAGAGATGAAGGTTTTCACAGGACTGGATTTAAAAATAAAGGTAAAAGGCTTAAACACAAAAAGCAGCAGACTCCTCAGTGTCTCTTCATGTTTCAAACAATAAACAGAAAGCAGCTGCTGGTTGTTTGCTGTTTTGATGTCAGATCTTAAAGAAATATGTTTGTATCATAAATTAAACGATACAATGTATTGATCAAGCTTTTGAAATGTCCAGTGAAGAGCAAAGAGCAGTGCACATTGTCTTGTAACAACGGTGTGAGCTTAACAGTCAAAGGCAATTTGGATTTACAATTCAATGGTTTTCATCAAGGCGAGCAATTTTAGTGAAGACGCTGCAATTTGTGTCCTCGCCCCCCCGACTCCCTCGAGTGCCGTCGAGGTTTCTGAGGTGATTTGCTTCTTTCTGCTGAGCCACATGACGATACGCTGCAGGTAAACACACTTATCTCTCCTCTCTGTCTCTGCTTTGTCCAGGAAAATCCCGTTTCACTCTCCTGTTTTTATTTAATTATTGTTGTGCAATTGAATTAAACAGCGCCGCTGTTTTTTTTTTTTTTTTGTCATTAGTGGCACCAGCTTTCCTAGATTACTTGAAGGCGGCCTGTCAGAAGCACTAACGTCTCAGAGGATGAGCTCTGTGTGTGTTTACTCAGACACACACACAAAAAAAAATAAATCACTGCTGCCAAACCACTTGACCATAAAGAATTAGATAATTGAAGTTGGTTACTTCTTGGTTACCACTGCTCCTTATGTCTAAAATATAGAAGCAGCATTTTCAAGATTGACAGCTACGTTTAAAAAAAAAAAAAAAAATGTAATCACTTCCTCAGGATTAGTTTCATTGGCTGCAGGAAACTTGATCCGGTTCAAATTAAAATGAAGTTTCCTGATGACGACAGCTCATATTTCATAACCAGCGTTTGTATTTTCAATCACATTGTGAGTATATCTCTATATATACATACACACACCGGTGAATGAATAATAATCAAATTGGCAAAGAACTGAGTCATCTGACATTTAAAGTGCAGCTTTGGCAAAAAAAAAAAAAAAAAAGTTAATTAAATTTAATTAATTTGTTTTTATGAATTTTTTAAATTACGGTTGAAATTGAAGACGATACAGACCAAGACCGCTTCACAAAGCAAGAAAAATGTGATTTACATAGATAAAAAAGGCACCAAGACAAGATATAAAACAATAAATATGATTTTAGATCAATAAAGTTAAAGTTAAAATGAGCTAAAACAGACTTTAAATGAATGGAGAGATGAGGAGAGAGAAATGAATGAATCAGATCAAAATTTAACTTCTAAAATTAAGTTTGTTCTACACAATATGGAGATTTACCGATACAAGAAAAAGACTAAAAGTGACATGAAACTAACAGACTAAACAAAGTAAAACTCCATCGTCACATTTGTCTTTCATCACTCAAGATGAGGAGGAAAAAAAATCTAATCTGAGTGACTCCAAGCTGAAAGATTTGTTCAGATACGTCTCCTCCTTTGCTTTAATTCACCAGGATTCATACTTCACTTTAAGTATTAGTATATGCTAATCAAGTAGGGTCCCTCTATATCAAACCACTGCTGTGTCTTTTCAACATCCATAAGACGAGAAGCCTCAAAAAAAAACAAAAAAAAAAAACAATCACTTTATGATTGAAGCTCAGCTCCTCATGATTGAAACTGCTCTTCTCCGTCGGCATAATTGGCACCTTTTAAATTATTAAAAGATTAAAGTAAACAAACCCACATATTTCTGCAGTAAATCGTTACCGAGTTGATTGCACATTTTTTGGAAATGAATAGAGTTCCTCCCCGGTGGGATGCAGCAGATGGAGGAAGAGTAATTAAATGTTACCGATGTCATACCTGAGCCATCAGAAAAATCCTCGGAAAAAAATTGGCAACATGTTGAAACAAGGCAGATTAATCAGAAAGAAAAAAAATATCTGTTTTCCATCATTCAGTGTTTTCATTTTACAGTCAGAAAATGTGCAGTCTTCTTTATCTTTTGCATGGAGCAACGTAGCTCTGGAGAGGTTTTAAAAACCGTCATTTAAGATATTTTGTGTTTTACTATTGCTACATGGCCACTGAGTTCAACAACACCAATGTGAATGCTAGTTAATTCCAAGTTAGCATGCTAACTAGCTAGCCAGCTAGACTACTTTGTGAATCATTATGCAACACGAGAAGCTGAAGGTAGCTGAAGTAAAGCTAAAGCAGCAGTTAAAGTGATGGTCCGGAATAATTTGAACCAGGGTCTGTTTCACCACGAATACCCAGCGTCTTGTTTTCATAATAACTGGTGATGAAGGATGTTCCACATCAGCAGATTATTCATTTTCCTCTCTCTTCACAGACACATCAGCCTGTTGTTCAGGAAAATGATGAATCTGCTGATGTGGAACATCCTTCATCACCAGACATTGGGTAAGTCTTGTAAAACAGTGTTTTTAATAAACTCTCAGTTCACTTACTAAGTTATCAGTACTTCAGTTTATGTGTAGGGACCCTATTCATGCTACTGCTGAAGTGAAGTGATATTTTGAGCTTTATTAGTGGTTAAAAAATGATGATTTAGATACGTTTGGCTGACTGCCCCATTTACTTTCATTGTTAACTATTTGGTTGTGAAAACAAGAGACGGTTAAACTCGATATTACTTCAACCAACATAAAATATCTCTTGAGGGGGAGATTTGACTTGTATTCATGGGGAAATAAGTTCTGTATTTTTGGAAATATATGTAATTTTGTTACAGAAACAATTGCATGTGCAATAAATATGAGGAAATTAGCATGTGGTGGCTAGCTTAGCTTAGCATATAGACTGGGAACAGCACTTGGCCCATTGACAGTTTGTGTTGTAACTACCATTTATTGGCTCATAAGAAAATAAGAGTTTGCAAAAACCAGTAATAACACTTCAATACTGCAGGATGAAGTTTGTATCGATAAGTCGTTTTTCTGATGATACAGTGAAACGGATACGTGTTTTAAAGAGCCTAAAACCTTTACACAGATCTGAACCAGTGAGCTGTCTGTTGGAGAAAATAAAGATATTTTAAAAACCGAGAAAGGAGGAAAAATTCATCAGAGCCATTGTTCAAACACAGGTTGTAAATGATGCAATTTGGAAACAACTGACAAAGAAAGAAAGAAAGAAAGAAGCTGACGACAGAAACACTGTGAAAGATGCAAAACCCAACAACAAACAGTGACGTCACCAGCGAGCTCCTGTACTCTCCAGGTCTCCACCAATGTATCGGCTGTTTTTCAAGCCGAACAAATGAGAAGATCTAGATACAGACAGTACGAATGAGCTTTTAAAAGCAGGAGATCTGTGACTCAAATTAAACTATATTGATAAATGATAAAGGAGGCACCAGCGGATGGCTTATCCTTCTAATATATGGCTTCATAAATTTAACCCGACGTCTTTACAGTGCTTGGTTTAATTAATTTAACTTCATCGGAGTCTTTGATGAAAAAAAAAAAAAAAACATGCTTCACTTTTGAACAGCCTCTCAACACGGTTCGTTTTTCTTCAATGTGTAATTACTCATAAAAGCTGAGGCTGCTCCCGTCTTACCAGAGAGCTGTAATTACACCGCCCCTTGTCTTCTGCTGCCGGCTCTGTCCGGGGTGTCATAACGAACATTACAGTCCCATTATCACACAACGACCTCTTTTTATTGTACTGAAACACGTTTATTACAGAGCTAATGAGCCAGAAAGTTTCTTATCTTTACACCTCTGCATTTACCTGAATAATATTCCTCTATATGCTCATTCTCCATCATTTTCTCTTTTTGAACTCTCTTTCCCGCTTTCTCTCACAACTTTACTCTCACTTCACCACTTCTCTCTTTGCACCTTGTCTGTTTTGACACTTGATTAAGCTAAATCCAGCCTAGTTAATATTACATCGTGGCTGCACTGTTATTTAACTTCCAGAGGGGCACTAATGTGATTCATCTAATTCAAGCTTGCATCCTGCAGACATTCTCCTAATTATATCCTGTCATGCAAGAACATAATTTTAAGTGGTAATCCACAGTTTTTTTTTTTTTTTCTTTCTTTCTTTTTTTTTTTTTTTTTTTTTTTGGTTGCTTGTTGCTAATGGATAATTGCTGCCATGTTTCTTCTTTGCAGTTTCCAGAAATCACTTGTCAGTCAAATAGTTTTAGTGGCTGGAGTTTTGTGAAGTTGGTCTGAATAGTAAAACTGTATAAGATAAATAAAATCTATAAAGATTATAGTGATTACTATACGTCACTGAGCACACCAGGCACACAACAAAATTAACTTCTGCATTTAACCCATCACCTAAGTGAGCAGGGATTCAGCCTGGACAGTGCCCTGGGTGGGGGGTACCTCAGTGGGACCTGGTAGCTGGTGGATTTGAGCCTGGGACCTTCTGGACCCAAGTCTGCTTCCTCAGCCACCAGGTCACCATTTGAGTATGGTTAAAGTAATCAAAACCTTATTTTTCCTTTTTATATATATACGTATATATTATTTATATATAAGTACTGATGTCTGTTGTGGACAGACACTTAATGTTTTTATGTTCATGACCTCATAAAACACATTTTTGACCTTTTGACACAAACATGATCTCTCAAGAAAACCTAAGTTATTCTTTGAAAATCTGACACCGATGTTCTGTTTTTTTTTTTTTTAGTGGCCAAAAGTCAAAGGTGTTCAGGACCTCATAAAACACGTTTATACCTCTTTGAATACCTCAAAATCAGCTTGAGGAAATGGTTTCAAGTGTTGCTTAAACATTTACCCAGACACAAAGATGAAGTGATTATTGTCTCTGATGGCCAAAGCTCAAAGGCTTTTGGTACCTCATGAAACACATTTATAATCCGTTAAATGTGATATCTCAAGATCTGTTTGATCAAATGTGTTCAGATTTTTGTCTAAGCATTTACTCTGAGTCAAAGATAAACAGATTACACTTTGTTGGTCAAAGGTTAAGGTCACTATGACCTCAGAAAACACATTTTTTGTCTTGTGACTGACGTGTCCTGAGGGAATCAGAAAGCTGAATCCTCTCAGCTTTGGCACAAATGTTCATTTGGACTCTAGGATGAACCGTGACTTCACAAAACACATTTATGACACTTTGAATGGGATTTATGTCAAAACATGCTTGAGCAAATATCTGCTGTGTAGATTTTGGTCACTGAGACCTCACAAAACATGTTTTGCGGTTCTTAGATCTGATATCTTAACATCACCTTGAGGGAATTGGTGCAAATTTAGAAGAAACATCCATTTATACTCAAGGATGAACTGATAAGATTTGGTGGTCAAAGGTCAAAAATTGCTTTGACCACATGCAACATATTTTTGACCATAACTTGTAGATTTAAGCTCTAATTATTTGCAATTAGACAGATTGTCAGAGGCATAACTTTTCATCACAGTCTCTTTCAATTCATATTATTTTATTCAAGGATACACTGGTAGTTGTTTAGAAAATTTAATGTACATGTTTTCATCACAAAATTATTTTACACTTTCGATGTCTGTAATGAAGATGATATAGTTAAAATAGTGAGCATGAAAATATCACGCTAGTTGCTCAAACAGTCATCAGGGCTTCAGAGCGGTTTTGCTGTGTCACATGTTCCTGTCTCATTAAAGGTGTAAAAGGTGTAAGAAGAATTTGATATGAAATATGTCACAGAGACAGAGACAAGTTTCCCAAATAAAGGCTTTGCTTTTCAAGTGAATGATGCTTGACTACTCAAACATTTTTTCATCTTTCTTTTCTTCCAACCCACACAGGATGTATTGATACTACACCCTCACAAAACATGTCGGATCATTATATGTGACTTTACACATCCGTGAAAAACACACAGACACTGACACGTCGCAGATGTACGATAGCTGAGCTGTCTGAGAGCTCTGTAGAAAAGAGAAAGGACATTTTTTTTTCTTCCTGTAGCTCAATCCTAACACCCATCTTAAAGGATCTGAGTTCAGTCTGTCAGAGTGAAGCTGACGTTTGCGGAGACAAGAGCTTTTTTGTGCCCTGTTCTGCTATTTCCTACTATTTCTGCTATTTTCTACCAACTGTTTCTGGCATCTACACTGCAGCCTTGAACTGCTTTCTACCAAAGGAATAGTTCATATCAGACTTGTCGAGAGAATTCTTTGTCGGCAGTATCACCAGTAACCACAGTAACAACACTTTCTGCTGTTGAATTTTTGACGCAAGTCCAAACTGAAATATCTCAAAAACCTGGAATCAGGACTATGATGACATTTTACACAAACATTCACTGTCCCCAAGACAGGAATTTTAATGACATTTTCCAGATTTTCAGGCTCTTTTGAGGATAAATGAACTGCCATGCCAGCTATGTGACACCTGACGATGTGTTTTTGATTAAATACAACAAAAATCATTGTCATTCTCAGCTGCACTTTAAGCTCCACAATCACAACTCTTGCATTGTCAAAGATCAAATGTCTCTGACTTCACAAAACACATGCATCACCTATTGAATATGATATCCTAAGACGTGTTGAGGAAATCAGAACAGATTTGCCACAAATGTTCACTTGGACTCGAGCATGAACTGGTTCGATGTTGATAAATGGTTCCATTGATAAATGACAATGAAAGACTTAAAAACGTAATGATACCGGAGAGCCGTGATACTGTGGTACTTTGTCTTCTGTACGCCTGTCTCATATAGACGCCTGCTGCAAATAAACGCAGGGTCTGTTTAGTCATTTTGGAAAATAAAAAAGTCAAAAGTCATTGTGACCTCATAGAACGTGTTTATCACCTACTTAATGCAATATCTGAAGACCACCTTTATGGAAACAGCATAAGTTTGGCACAAACCTTGACTCAAGCATGAACTGGTCACATTTTAGTGAATAAAGATCAAAAACATAAAATATTATCGTCTGTTTGACATCACAAAAAGTGTTTATCACCTATTGGACGTAAAATAAAAGACCACCTTTACTGAAACAACATGATTTTGGTACAAATGTTCACTTTGATTTGCAACATGAACTGATGAGACTCTGGTGGCAAGAAGCTAGAGGTCAAAAGTCATAGTGACTTCATAGAACATGTTTATTATTTATTTAATGTGACATCTGCAGACCACCTTTATGAAATCACTAGAAAATCTGGCAAAAAAACATTGGCCTCAAGCATGAACTAGTTGGCTAAAGATTAAAGGTCATTGTCACTGTGACCTCACAAAACACGTTTATCATCTATTAAATGTAATACGTTAAGACGACACTGAGGAAGTTATTACAAATGGCACAAATTAGACCAATTACCTGCAACTGGACTTGTTGGTTGTGACATAAAACTGAAAGACAGTTTTTCTAGTGTTGTAATTCAGGTGAATCAAAATGGACGGAGCACTGATATTCTTAGCAGATACAATTTGTGAGTGGAGATATTTGCGGGTCGAGCTAACAGAAACCTTTCGTTGTGCCTTCATGGTTTAAGAGACAGGTCTACATCAGGGACCTGGGTAAAGGTTAATGCGTC
This sequence comes from Polydactylus sextarius, assembly GCA_016801845.1. Classification (NCBI taxonomy): domain Eukaryota; kingdom Metazoa; phylum Chordata; class Actinopteri; family Polynemidae; genus Polydactylus; species Polydactylus sextarius. The sequence continues at coordinate 17,743,960 of CM028927.1, forward strand.
TCTGTAGACCGTCTGTCTTCTTTCTGAGGTGTTTTATAGCCATTCTCACCTCTGACTCAGGAGCTGAGAGCTGAACCTACATCGGTGTAGGAGGGAGTGGGGTATTATTTACACTCCAGAGAAATTGTATGGAGCCTTTTGAAATTCTAGTCACACGGTGTCAGTGCTGGTGATGGCTGTAAATTAGCAGTTAACTCAAACCGCTCTCAGGGAATTTATATTAGGAAACAGATGATGGATACGACAGCTGGATTTACATTAATTTGCAAAAAATGCAGCAGTTATGTTTTGATGTATATGTGCTCTTTAGATAAATCCCATGTGGGGAAGTTGTGTGCGTATGAATGCAAATGAGTGTTTTCTGACATTTATAATGTACAGCGATCGACTTATTTCTTCACTAAACAGCAAAAATGTTCATTTCTTCCACAGCCACCTGTCAGCGTGTGAACATGATCAATAAATCAGTTTTTATAAATTTGTAAATCATATATGGAAATAATAATCATTGGTATTAGTAGTTTTGCAGGAGATGTGTTGATTAATTGATCTTTTTTTTTTTTTCATCTGTCAACAATCAACATATTTTTCAATCATTTAGTTTGTGGTATTGATGTTTTTTTATTATTATTTAGTAAAAGATTTGAATTATTTTTCCAACACAAAGAAACTAATTGATGTTTAACGTTTTTATCAATGGAGTCTGGTTGTGATGCGACAAAAGGGTTTTAATTTGTAAGAGAAAGTTTTTTGTCTGTTCAGTCATGTTGTCAGACATTTATAATAAGAGTCTGGAACAGTTTGAGAGTCGAGGTTACCGGGTTTACATTTCTTGCTGAATATATGTGAATTTTTATTACGTTGCTATGGTTACTGTATCAGAAAACAGTCGACTGGACGCCTGATGAATTTAAGTTCATTACTCTCCCTCGTTTTGTAGATTTATTATGGTTTACACCAAATCTTGAAGGAAATATCGATATTTTAACCCCCTAAATTTTCCATCATGTTCACTAGATAGTTACTAGTTGATTGTGTATGGTGCATTTATCTGATGTTTTTTGGCTGAAAATGATGTGTTAAAAGCTGCTGAAAGTCATCGTAGAGTTAAGACTAAAGCTACAAATACTCATTTAACGTTTTATTTATAGAGAGATGTAAATTTGTGCAGCTTTCCTGCCACTTTATTGATAATTTGATTCAACCTTTTTGGTCTTTTGTGTTTGATTCATCGACTATCCGCGACTTAAAGTTAATTTTAGGAGATTTTAATTTATCCCTTTTGATCTTCTGCCTCCTTTGACTAAAGGAAGATTGACTAAATATTTTTTTTTTTAATGTTTTATTTATCTTATTAGAAAATGAAATGAAATTATCTAGTCTCAGAAATAACTTTATTTGAAACATAGTCAAAACATATAAATTAACAATTTCTAGATAAACATCAACACATTCACATTAAATTCACATAAAATGCAAGCAGCTTCCAAATACATCACAAAATAATATGTTTTATTGAGAAATATTAAAAGAAATATTGGCATAAAAATATACAGATAATTCTCTTTTCTGCTGCTGAATAAACAAAGAAGAGTTACCATAAATAACAATCACTGTAAATACACAGGGAACATATACAAGTGCATAAATCCACTGATACTCAAGGCATGAACAGTACGATCATTAAACAAAAACACTTATTTGATATTTTCCACACGCAGCAATGAATCCGACCTGCTTCATCGCTTCATCGTCCTCCGTCACTGCGCCGGTGCGGTGGTGTAGACGGTGCTCGGACATTCGTAACCACGATAAAAGTGACAACATCAGCATATCTACAAACATCACGTCTACGCAGCCGCGATCGCCAACTCACTGACGACTTAAAACTAAACTAAAACCAGCCTGACGAGCAAAGCGACAGTTTGTTAAATCCACAGCTCACGTGATACAAACAAAACAAAACACTAGATTCACTTTGCCTCAGCTTGAAACCACAAACACTGAAGCTCACATGAAACTCAAAGTGCTGCAGATACATCATGTCTCTGTAACTACATATACAGATATATACAGTCTTCAGGTTCACAACCATTGATTGAACGATATGAGAGACTGAGATATCACTAATAAGGCATATTTTTTAAAGGGTTTATAAGTTGTATGTTATGTTAAATGTTTCGTAACATTAATAAAATGTAGAAAGAGATCAACAAAGGGTCACAAATGAGAAATTAAAGCATCGTAATTCAGATTTTCATTCTTTTTTTTAAAGTTAAAAGAAGATGGTTTAACTATGATCTGGTGTAGTGACGTAGGCAGGTCAGTACGTAGTGACATCACGAGTGGGCGTGGTCACTAATACGTCACACGGCGTCGGTATCGTGAACATATAGATTGTGGATTTATGAAAACAGATTTCGTTCCACATGTTTTGATCCACGTTTGTATTATTTTGCAGGAAAAGTCACACGATCTTTCCACATATCAACTTCTCTTATAAAGGTCTGATTGTTTTTTTCAGATTAATCTTTGATGAATTAGATAAAATTACAAATTAACCATATTTTCACATTATTACTTTCTCTTATGCTTCTGGCTGACTCAACATTAGCAATGAAAGCCAGTAAATGGGTGTAATTTACTAACACTTGTACTATAATCTACATAGATTATATCTATAAAACATTATATTTTAATAGAAGTCATAACGACTTGTAAACCCTTTATGAAGAAAGCCACAGGGAGACGATGAGACTATGATGAGTTATAATGATGTTAAACTTTATAAACTTCATTTTATGACACTTTAATATTCTCTAGTTTCCTCCTGAACGCTCTCAGTTCGATCTGTCGAGGTTCATGGTGCGTTCAAGGATCTATATATGTGCCCTTCACAATAAAAGCAGGGCCTGTCTTTTCAAAGTGACTCACTCTGTAATGGACCACTTGTCTTGAAAGAAGGGAGATATAGCAGACTGGTGCACAGTTACTGAAGCTGCATTGGGTGAGAACATTTTTTTCAAGCCTGAATAAGAGATAAGAGTGTTTTGATTGAAACTTGTGAGTGTGTAGAGTCTGGTCAGTTCATTCACGGTAAAATGGTCCGTTCACACTTCTGAGCCAGATTTGTGTGTCAGATCTTTTCAAGCCAACGACTGACTCCATCTCCCCCGTGACCCTCAAAGGTTAAACATTACAGAGCGGTGGATCTTTGTGGGTCTGTTGTGTCTTTGGTTTTCTTTGGGGATGAATCACGTGACTGATGACGTCGCATCATTCGACTCCTTTTGTGTTGAACTTCTCGTCACGTCAGTCGGTTCCTCGTTGTTTTTAAACGTCTCTGCTGGTCTTGATTGTGACGCAGCATCATGTACGTGAAGCGAGAACAGTGTTTTTTCTACACAATCCTTGTTTTGTTCAGTCACATACAGTGAATTAAGAGAGCAGAGCCGAGATAAGATAAGAGTTGTTCAACAAAAGAGCACTTATCTGTCATTGTTTGTGGCTTTACGATGTCTGGGATCGAGAGCTTGTGATTACACGCTGTGATTACGCATCGGTGGCTATAATCGGTGTTTACATCTCTAGCTACAGCAGCCTGCCTTCAAAAAGGTCAGCAGGCACTCAGGAAACAATATTCCCACTTAGCAGAGTCCATTAAGCAGCATTTTTTTAAAGTCTTAAATCCTCAGTTGATGCTCAGAATCAATCAACCTGGCTTCAAATGCACCTTAGGCGTCGTTGAAGTTCACTTTCCCGTACACACAGGGGTCAGGAAACATCATTTTCTGATCAGACAACAGTTCGTCGGTGACGGTGAGCTCCTCCAGCTCGGTGGTGAAGTGGTCCGTGCTCTCCACCATCGACGTATCCTTGACGGCGCTGTAGGTGAGGGCCACGCTGTAGGTGGCCGGTTTGTCCGAACCTTTCCTCCTGCAGCCGCAGATCTTACGGAAAGCGGCGCGAAACTTCTGAGACATCGCGTTGTAGATGACCGGGTTGATGGCGCTGTTGAGGTAGATGCAGATTCTGCAGAAAAGCAGGAACCAGTTGTTGAGATAGGGTCGGTCCAGGAAGGAGTTCACCACCACCAGGGTGCGATACGGCATCCACAGCGTAGCGAACAGGATCACGACCACGGCCAACATCTTGGTCACCTGCGATGGGAAACAACGAAGAAGAAGCTGTGAAAACTGTAAAACAAACCAATAACGTTGAGCTTTGAACATAAACACATGAGAATTATTGTTCAGAAACATTTAATTATTGAGATTTAGTGACGTAATCCCAGTTGTTAAAGGGCCAGTTCACCAAGAGCAACATATCAAACAACTAACTGGTTGGTTAGACTCCACTAGAGGGCGACATTTTTTATTTGATTAAGATTTTTTTTTTTTCGTGCTGAAACCAAATCAATTAATTGTCAGATATCCATATTTAATTGATAAATGACAAATCATCTTTTTGGTTTTAATGTGCAAAGTTGAACTTTGACCAAACTATTAATTTAGGGAATAAAATAATCGTTCATAGCAGCTTTAATCCATCAATTTATCCATTTATTATTATTATTATTGTTATTATTGTTGTTTAGATGAGTCACATTAAATCATGTTGAACATTTGTTTTTTGAACCAAATAAGCTGCAAAAATACAAGAAATATTAATCAGAAACAGTCTGTTGATGTTTTGATTTTAACAAGACTTTATGGATCAGTTTCTTTGACTCCTTTTATAAGAATATTTATTATTGATTTAATGAGTTTGTAATTAGATCATTTAGGTCTTATATATTTATTCTATTTTATTGTATTTATATATGGGGTTAAGAAGCTTTTAGAAACAAATTGTTATTCAAGGAGAATAATATTTTACTGTTTTACTTGGTGGAAGTTATATATTTATGCAACATTATGTGTCTTTAATAAGATTATGATGCGTTTTATGTTGTAGGTGTTAAACAGAAATGAATCATATATAAGTTTTACACTAATAAGAGGCGCATCTCACAAATTTTAAGACACAATAAGTGACGTATTGTTTCTGTTATTGTTGCGTGTTTTGGGTTAAACTCACCTGTCTGCGGGACGTCGCCGTGGAGCTCGAGTGGCGGGAGTTTTTACAGCTCAAGTTCTTGTTAATCGCCTGGTTGTTGTGTCCGTTCTTCTTCTTGTCTTTAGGGTCTGAAGGCAGCGGGTTGAGGAAAAGGATCCGAGCGATGAGTCCGTAAAGAACCGCGGACAGAAGCAGCGGCAGCACGAAGAAGACGCCGAAGTCGAAGAAGTAAATTGGTAAATAAAACTTCCGACTGACTCTGTAACCGCAGGTGATGATGGTGATGTTGTCGTACACCAGCTCCTGAAGGTCTGACAGGTAAAACCACATGACGCAGTACAGAGAAGTGAAAGCCCAAACGAACAGGATGATCTTTTTGGCTCTGGACAAAGTGCACAGGAACTGGGCTTTGATGGGATGACAGATGGCGATGTATCTCTCGATGGTGAAGGCGGTGATGGAGCACGAGGACGCGTTGATCCCCAGATACTGAAAGTAGGTGATGCACAAACAGCCGTAGTGACCAAACACCCAACATCCAAACAGACTGTCCGTGATCGTCGGTAAACCGGCGGCGATCAGAACCATCAGATCCGCCACAGCCAAACTCACCAGGTAGCAGTTAGTGGGAGTCCGCATGTGTTTGGTGGTGAGAACCACCAGAATCACCATCACGTTCCCAACGATCCCCAGGACGCAGATGGCGAAAAGCAACAAAGTGCTCATCACTTTATACTGAAGGCTGTAGTCCTCCCAAACTCCTAAAGTCTGGTTCGTCTCCGGTGATTCCGTAAAGTTTTCCATCTTATTTAATCAAATATTTCAGATTAAAAACGAGAAGAGAGGAAGCTTCGCTGCGGTCGCTGCTCCAAAACTGGTTTTCTGGTTTTTACGCGCGACGGATCCGCTGCGGCTGAATGTTTGAAGACGAACACATCGACTTCAGATGGTGTGAGAGTAAAAGTCTGTCGCAGGTAAAACCATCAAGACGCGGCAATGCGCCGCCGCTCTCGTGTAAATCCGCGCTCGTTCCGTGCGTAAAAAGGCAACACGTCGCTGCGCGCGGAGCAGCACAAACTGAGAGAGACGCAGATGGCGCTTTGGTTTTGAGCTTTGCTTTTTGGCACAGACTCGATTCACGCATGCGAGAGAGGGGGGATTAGTCCATTATTACATTTCGGAAACGAGACCTCCCCCAGTCAACAAAACCAGCTGCTCACTCACCACAAATGTGACAACACAGGTTTTTTTTTTTTTTATCTTCCTGCTGAATATAAAGATGAATTAAAAACTCAGGCGCCTCATATTGATCTACGGAGTCTTTAGAAGAATTAGAAGATATGAACCAGATCAGATCAACTGGTCAGAGTCACATATGTTACATGGAGCTGATATAGATACAGTTATCGCCTCTTTTATGGTTTTAGGTGAAACCAGAGAAGAAGATGAAGAGGAAGAAGAGATTGATAAACACCTTATATGACTCCAGAATAAAAAAAAATATGAAATGAGTCTAACATAGTTTCTAAAACTTAGATATCTAAAATAAAATACTGAAATCATCAGATTATAAATTTCCCCCCTCATCCTCTGTGGTTTGATTCATAAAAATGTAAAGTAACAAAAATGCATTTTCTAAAAAATCTTCCTTCACATTCTTCTGACATCTCCAGGCTCTTCAGGTGTTAATTAGAGCTTCAGCTCTGCAGTGATTTCTCAACACTGTAACATGTAATCAACTCATTTCTTATTGAGTTTCTCTGAATTAGAAGCTGATGATTATATAAGATGCTGAAGGTGATAAAAACAGATGAGTTCCTCATTATGAAAAACACGGAGACAGATCTGCAGTGACCTGCCTCAGCTCGGCTGCCGAGTCGTCCGACAACAACACGCCTGTTTCTCAGCACAACAGTGACTGTGGAGGTGGGAAACTCTCCTCCACACCAACTGTGCTCGTTGTTGCAGGAACTGAGCTGAGAACAGCGACGATCACGCCAACACTTCACTTTCAAGACGTGTGATTGTTGTGCTGCAGGGTTTTCAAGTTGCCAGAGCATCAATCCTGAGCAACAGGTGGAGCTGGGATGACTGGGAATTACATAATGAAACAATGACTCCCATCATTCTCCTGCAACAATGAAGAAGAAGAACAACAAGTGGGGAAAGACTCAGTTTATTGGATCTATTAGTTTATTTTCTCTGGACTGAATTTATTAGACATAAATCTTCTGCAGCAGGTTGATGTGACCTCAGAGAAGACAAGTCTTCATGAAAAGATTTATCAAATATCTTCAAAACTTCTCAAATATCTTAGTTCACATATTAATGCTTTAATTGGCGTAAGTTTTCAAAGATTCACTACTTTTCAATCTGTCTTTATCTTAAACTGACAGAAACTAAAGACAATCGTTTTGTTAGGAAACAAGTGGAAGAGTTTTACTGCCACCTACAGGACAAACCAGGTCAGTACCTTGAAAAAAAATGAAAATGAAGTGAACATTTTTATTATTGTCTGTGTTGAGTGTCAGATGTTTTAATTATAGTTATAATATCACTTTTAATAAGAGTTTTAATTCTATTAGTTTTGAAAATGTGTCCAAACTTGACACATTTTCTAATAAACTAATAGACATTTAGACATCATACCTCCTCAGACATTTACTTTGGACATTTATTTTTTGACTTTAACAGATTTAAGAATCATTATTTTATTTTCTCATTAACATTGAAATGCAGGTGAAGGTGGAGACGTCTGATCAGAGATCAGCTTCCTCCTGCGTTGACACAAAGATGGAGCTTTAACATCATCTCGTCTGTTTTCTTTACTCCAACATTTAAAGGTGATTGTTACTGATCATAGAGAATAAGTGAAGTGGCAGCAGCAGCATTTTACTGACATGGTCCAGGTCCAGAACCTGAACCTGAATCTGACTCCAGACGAGGAAGCAGCTCATCAGTGTGTTCACAAGTTATTTCTGTTTCTGAGTCACTTATTTCTATTTTTGACTTGTTCCTCGGGAGCTTTTTTTTTTTTTTTAAACTAATCTGAAGCTGCTCGAACAGTAAAAGACTGTCAGTGAATGTAATTAAATTGATTTTACACCATAAACAGCTCTTATACATGGTGTTGTTTCCAAGGTGCAAGAGTTTGTTCTATAGCAACTTCAGGAACTCGTGGAGACATAAAGATTTTTACAGAACAAGCTTTTGTGACTGTGAGATTTGCAGTTTGTAGCAACCAGCTGCCGGGAAGTCGAACATCTTCCAGCTAAAAGAAACAGATGTTTGATGTTTTCAGGGAGTTGGTGGGAAGTTTAATTCAAACACGGCTTCATATAGACGCCAGAGATACGAAACCAATTTGATTCTTAAAGTCAAATAAGTGTTTTTAGTTGAAATAAGCTTCCTGTCTGTTGAAGACCGAAGAGCATAATCACGTGACCGCCGACCACTCAGCTCTGTCACCCTGACACTAAAGGATTTGATGGTTTATAGACTCACTGATGCGCATTCATTGTTACAAACAGATAAAAACAAAAATACCAGCAGGTTGCGTGGATCTTTATTCATGAGAAAAACCTGCAGAGGTTTTCTTCTTCTTTCTTCTTTTCATCCTATTTTTTGTCAGACCTGCTCGTGTTGATGATGTTTGTTGAACCGCAGCAGAAAGACGCCGCTGACTGTTTTTGTTATTGTCAAAGGTAATAGTGTGTGGACGCACAGATCATCAAGTCCTGCAGCTCTGAAGTCGCACATGTTCCCCCTGCTGGTCCAAGACTGAAAACAGCCTCAACCTCCTGCAGATTCACTTTCTTCCTCCTCCTCTTTCTAAATATAACAATACAAGTTTGAAACTTAGTTGAATATATTGAAGATATTTATATATTTTCATAGGAAAGTGAATTTATTTGTTAATCAGAACATATTCACTTCTATAAACTTAACTCCAGGAACTGGAACTGGAAAATCTGGTCATTAAGATCCTACATTTATTGTACATCTGTTCATATGTGATTATATTTCCACAAATGTTTTTATGTCTGTGAGTCAGTGAGAGCTGCAATCACAGGATTCATATGTGATATTTCAGAAACACCTCGAGGGAATCCTTTCAAATTTCTCACAAATGTTCACTAAGACTCAAATGTCAACTTTAAATTAAATTTTGATGGTCAGAGCTCAAAGATCAAAGGTCATTGTTACCTCACGCGTTGAGTTTATGGCTTTTTGAATAAGAAATCTCCAGAACAGTAAAAGATGATCTGATTACATTTTGGTGGTGAGACGTCAAAGGTGAAGGTCACTGTGACCACACACGTCTATGATCGTAACTAAAAACTTTAAACGCTAATTAACTACGACTGGACCGGTTGTTGGAGAAAAACAACGGCACTTTAGTCTCATTAATAGCCAATTTTAAACTTAAAAAGGGTTTTCACCTTAGTTACAACTTAAAGTTCAGCTCAGAGTTTTAAATTCGACGGATAAAAACCTCACGGTGGATATTAAAGGGTTAAAATGTTAAACGACCTTTGACTGTTGTGATTTATTGCATCAGTGGCAGGTCAATCAAATGAAATCGGTCTGAGCTGACTGGGGCTCATATGTCTGTCAACCACACACACACACACACACACACACACACACACACACACACACACACAAAGGCCCATGACTGAAGGTCGGTCATAAATAACCTGGCCACCATTGCTGCCCTGACCTCCCTCAGGTAATAGTAAATACACTATAGAGTCCAGTCTATTACCTCCACTGACATGAAGCGTCAGTGCTGCGCTCCTCGTCTTCCTCACCTCCCACTGCCTGATTCCTCACGGCCTGGACTATTCACACACACACGCACACACACACACACACACACACACACACACACACACACACACACACACACACACACACACACACACACACACACACACACACACAGAACGAGGCGGCTGCAGGATAAACATTGACTCTATTCACGACAAAACAGACGCTTGAGTTTGTTCAGGGCGACTTCCAGGTGTAAATGTGCAGAGATATGTGGGTGTGAAGGTGCATGTTTGAATAATAAAATAATAATAAAAAAAAATACACATTTACATTCATAAAATTCAAACTCAGATTGATACTGAGATTTACACTCAACATTTGCATTTTCACAATATCATAAAAGTTCAAGATCAACACAAGAGATTTAACCAAACAGAATAAATAAATAAATAAAAAAAAAACAGGACACGCTAACGAGTGACATGTTTCTGAAAATAGAAAACATTTCTCAGTGAGTTCAGGTGAAATAACAACCGGCGTTTTAGCACAATGTGTGTCCTTCAAGCTGCTTTGAGTCCGATTGTCTCTTTAGTTCTTCAGACAAACAACAAACAAAGGAGCCAGAAATCAGCTGGGATGTTTTCTGTGCGACGGAGAAGAGACACAAGCCGAAGTCAAATAAAACAAGCTGGGCAGTAACAACAAGACAAACACGTCAGGCAAAGAATCTAAAACCACAATACAAACTGAGTCGATGATGAACAGGTGAAGAGACAGAAAACAAACAGGACAAAATACGTGTTTGTAATAACAACGACGTGACAACATCATGAGCTAAACACTAAATTATACACATATTTATATACATGTGTGTGTATATTTTAAATACATGATTAAGAGATGAATCATCCTCATATTAGAGTTAATGCTTGGTTGCAGGTAATTAGTGTTTAAATGACTGAATTATCATTTTAACCAGTTCATATTTAAATCTAAATAAACATTTGAAACGTTTTTCTTGTGGCGTTTGGACAGAAAACGCAGACACATAATGTCTCCTGTCATGTTTGTTTTTGGCACAGAGACATAAAATCAATAATTAATTCATAATTGATCAAACAAAGGATCCATTATAAGAAGAAGAAGGTAACATTATCTCTGTAATGATTATAAGAACCAGCACATTAGAATCTATTGTAATATTCAGAAACACTTTCTTTATTATTTACAAGCACAAAATAAACCGTTCATAGTTGATTTACATGTGCAGCATCACAGTGTGTGTTGATGTAGTTCAAGCAGCAGCTTGTTACACACACACACACACACACACACACACACTCAGGCCTGAGGCAGCTGCTGGCCTCAGCCCAGCGTTAAACACGGTACATGACTTGGGTCACACGCTAGAGAGCAGTTGGAGGACAAAGCTCTGCTTCATTATATCTGATGTTTTATGTTTTAATTATTATTCATTGTACTTGATACAGCTGCATGAATCAAACTGGGGTCAGGAGATGAAGATGTAGCGTCTCGTCTCTGCACCTGCAAAATATCAAACAGCTGCAGCGTCTCAGTGTTGTAGTAGTGATGTTTCCTCCTGGGATGTGAGATCACGTAACCTAATCTGCTCCTCTCAGCTGTAAACAGCAAGAAGGAGGAAGATTCATCCGTCTTAACTACGACTTTAAGTGCAGCGCCGCAGTGAAATGAAAACAAACCGCTGAGAGATGTATGTGAGACGACGGCCTGCAAATATTCTGCTCCATCGTCGTCTGAGAGGGGGAAAAAAAATCCCATGAGACATTTTCTCCCTCTCTAGTAACACCACTGTCCTGTTGTTTATGATCTGAAGTGATTTGTCATTTCCTCCAGAGATGCTCTCAACCTAGCAGGCCTGTTTTATTTACGCCAGCCGGCAAAGTGTGGCATTTTACGCTGACGCATCCGCTGTGAGGCAGGAGTACGAGTGGAGCTATGAATAGCTGATGGGATGAAGGCGAAGACGCCGGCCCAAGGTTAAACTAGGACACATGGGAAACAGCCGAACAGGAAGTCACACGTGAGTCAGACGGCCTTGCTGCCGGGCAGAGAGGACGTCTTTGACTGGACAGTGATGGTGGACACATACACACACATACACACACACTCCTGTTAGTCACACACACTCACATTAGTCTGATGATGGCTCGTGTCCTCTGGTCACTAACCAGAGACACAGGAGCTGAGTCAAACTGTGACTGAAACCTGAGCAAAGTCTCAGTCAGCAGAAAGTTAAAGGGCATTTTAGATCAAACATTTAAATCATTTGTTTAAAAAAAAAACAAACCCACAAACACAAACCAATTTAGTCGTCAATTACTGGACGTGTTCTTGAGATTCTGCTGTTTTTGGAAAATAAAATACATCTGTGGTGAGTTGTTCAAAAATCTTTCTGTGGGAACAGTTTAGTTTCAGTTTGCACAGGAGAAACTAAGCCAATCTGTGTGTGTGTGTGTGTGTGTGTGTGTGTGTGTATTTGTGTTCGTGTGTGTGTGTGTGTGTGTGTATTTGCCAGATTGTCTGAACAGTTGCTGCATCATATTTCTGTGTAGAAGTTTTTTAACTCGCTCACAGTTCTGCAGAGTTCAAAACCAGAAGAGTGTGAAATTAAAGTTTTTGGTGACTTATAATACGTACAAAGTGACAAAAAAAAAAAAAAAGTTGTATTTGTGAAAACGGTTCTGGGATCAGCTGTTAGAAAGTATAGAAATTAGAGGAAGATTAAGTCAAAAGTAACACAGGAGAAGCTGCAGGTTAAAAGTCACATCAAAGACGACACATGATTCTGGTCACAACACTGATCACTGGTTGGTGGAGGCTGAAATTATAGTTCAACATCTGTTTCATCTGTTATTGAAAGTATAACATATGAATCATAGACAGAGCAGAGCTGCTGCTACACAGGATGTTATGTTTTGTCTCTTGTTGGTTTAGTTTTATTTGAGTATTTTCTGTCACTTCCTGTTTTTATTTTGAATTTTTCTTTTTTTCCTGTTTTGTCTTGTGTCTTATTTCCTGTATTTTCCTTCCTGTCTGATCACCTGACCGTGTCATAATGTTCTGCACCTGTGTCTAGTTGCCTTTTCCATGTCGACGTCCTGGATTATTTTTTAAGTGTTGACTTTTTTTATTTGTGTTTGCTGTTCTAGCGCCACTCGACTCAACTCAACTCAACTTTTTTGGGGGGTTTTTCCATCAGGGATTGTACCTGGTACCTGAAGCTCTTTTTGGTACCTGCTCTGTCGAAGAACCAGTCGATCTGAGTCGATACTAAAACGTGACGTGAACAGACGCCGGCCACTGATTGGTCAGAGGCAGTGTCTTCACAAGCGCGACCAGTTGAGTTGAGAGAGCGTCAACAAAATAATCAAGCTCCATTTTTAAACAGCGACAACAGTGATAGCCATCGTCGTAGCTACCTCGTTGTAAGCTAACCCAGCATCTCCTCCATCTCCTCCATTAATGTTTACTGATGTTTGACTCCACCCACCACATTCATGTTGAGGAGGAACCAAACTGTGATGGAAAACAACATGTCTGGTACCAAGTGGAGCAGTGATAGAGAAACAAGTCTCCGTCTTTCTCACTTGCTTTCCTTTGCTGCATCTGCAACTTAGCTTGTTTTTTTCTTTCGTTGTCATTCAACTGTCACATTTGCCTCAGTCTTGACCCGATTCTGCGTATTTGGATTGAGCTCAGTTTTGGAAACCTGTTGGAGTTGAGAGGTACATTTGATCAAGACGCCTCCGAACCAGAAGGAGACGTCAGGATTGACCCAGAACACATGGAGAGGTCATATATGTCATCTGGGAACGTCTCAGGATCAACCAAGAGGAGCTGGAAAGTGTCACTGGGAAGAGAGAGACACCTGGACCACCGTGTCTGACCTGCTGCCGCTAGACCCCGATCCTGGATAAGCAGAAAAATGTAAAACACAGATGGATAAAGTAATAATGTGTCAACTGGTTTAACTGTGTTGATCCACTGCTGTTAAACCACACAAACACAAACCTGTTTATGTTTCCACCCATGCTGCTACAGTGAACAATAAAGACACTGTGGCCTGCGTTTACTGTAACATGGACATCATCACATCATCAGTCAGTTTCAGTCGCCTGCAGTGCTGTTATCCAACCTCGGTTGGTAGTTATCGCCCACATCGTGTCTATTTAATTACCTGGAGGGAAGACGTCCATGTAACAAGCTGTTGTTCACACATCCTGCATCATCAGGCTGAAACTAACTCAACTGGACATTAAATTTTCAAATCAAACAACTATTTAAAAAAAACAACTCATTGTTACAGATAATGGTCTGTGCGGTTTCTCTGCTGAATGTGCTGTGTGTCAAGAAATGTTATAGAAAACCCAGTGGTAACTATATAGATATAGTTTCTGATTTCAGCGATTTTTGTTTCATTTATTCTAAAGAAATTGTGATAAATTAATGAAAACAATTAACAAATTAGACAACAAACCACCGACTAAGCAGCAGGGAGCCGGACGTCTGTGCAAATATTAAGTTTTAAAGTGTCACGAATACAAATCTTCTGCTCCACATGCTGTGTTTTACGACTGTGAAATCTGTTGCGTTAGACACGTCTCTCGTCCTGTATCCTCTGTCTGGATTGTTGAAAACACCCTGAAGCGACGTCGCCTGCCGCTGAGAAAGTCCTAACCGCCAAAACGTACAGCAGCAAAGAGCAAAGCACACAACCTGCGAGCATCAGAGCTGATTGGTCTCAGTAAACACTGGGGAATGAACCTTGAATGGTTGCAGCATTGAAGCGTTTTGTGAATTGTGACCTTTGGCTACCTATAGCCTACATATGCTGCGCTGCTCTGCAGAGATGCAGAGAGAAACATTTCAGTGCATCCAGGAGGATTTCTATAAGTGGCTCAGCGGGTGGAATATCCTGTTTCCTGCATAATGTGGCTGTCATTTAAAAAAACCTCCTCGTGCTTCTTTTCGTTTTCTTTTTTTTTTTTTGTTTTTGTCCTATTTTAGTCTCAGGAAACTTTAGTTATCAGATCACATGATACGTGTGAATCAGATAAATTCTTCGATTCTTTGCTGGTAAAGATGGTGTTTTTGTTTAGTGTTGAAACGCTGCCAGTTTGGAGATACAAGCTCTCCTCGCTGCTCTGACTGTATGGGATTTGACATGGTTTTGATTGAATAGAAAAGCAGCAGAGTTTTTTTTTTCTTCCTTCTTCTGGCTGCATGGTGCTCCTCTGAAAATGGGCCAGCCGGTAAAATGATTTACAGGATGCTCAATTCAAAGGAGGAGAATCCCTTCTTCCTATATATACACGTCCCTTTGTCACAGTCCCATTGTTTGAATGCATATCATAAAGATAACGAGGTTAAATATACTCCCAGAGGGGAGGATGCTCTGGTGATTAATGGGGCTGGTTTTACCTTCTAGACGACAACGATTTCCTGTCTTGCTGAAGTGCTGTTGAGCACATTACCACTGCAGATACCGGAGACCGTGTCATCTGTCTTTCTTCTTCTGGGT
This sequence comes from Polydactylus sextarius, assembly GCA_016801845.1. NCBI lineage: Eukaryota > Metazoa > Chordata > Actinopteri > Polynemidae > Polydactylus > Polydactylus sextarius. The sequence continues at coordinate 17,759,357 of CM028927.1, forward strand.
AATTTGGAGGATTTAACAAACTGAGGTTGAGCAATTCCTCTGATTATAAGACAAACTACACTCAGAGTCACCGGCAGTAAGACGAGAGGATCGTTAGGTTTGTTTGTGCAGCGTGAAGCTGCTGCAGCAGATTTTCATTTGACTTGTTGCCCTCGGCTACAGAGCTGCTGCTCCCTGAACGACCTCTGACCTCTCTCTTTCACCTCAGTGATCAATAAAGCATAAATCATGTTATTGTTGTGTCCCTCAGGGGCGATACTGGAAAAAAAACAGGGAGAAAAAAACAAAAACAATTATCTAATTTCCTGTTTCTGTTCAGATACATTTCACCTTTTAACAACAATAATAAATCTACATTCCTGCTACAAATCCTGCTGTTTTATGTCTTTTTTATTTTGTTCTATTTTATTTTATTTTATTTGTGGCTCTTCAGATGAACAGTTCACCTCTGTTCATCTATAAAAATAAATAGTGAAACATTTTGTGACATCAAGGCTATTATGACTGAATAACATCGTCAAACACTTTGATTTGGTCAAACCTGAAAAATCTCAGTAATTGCTGGTTTTATTGAAGTAAAACGATTCATGTTTCCTTCAATAATTTATCCACTTTTCATCTTGTGCAACTTCTTATCTCGTTTCTTCATTTTGTTCAAACGTTCATGTTTCCCAGAGGATGAATCCGGATGATTTTTGTTTGGATTTCATTGACTTTTTTTGCTTTTTACTCTCTGAGAGAATCATGTTCCCCAGATGAATGACAACTTTCATGATCCCCTGAGTTTTATCAAGTTAATGCAACTAATTTATTTATTTTTCCCAACAAAAATCTTATCCTCTTGTGCATGGATTAGTACTAATTTTTGTACAGGTGATCGTGTTTCCCAGAGGATGTTTCCTGATTATTTTCATGTTAATTTTCACCTAAGTTACCTAATGTTTTCTTACTTAAACAGAAAAACAAATGTCCTCTGGGTCCTAGTGATTTTGTGACTTTGGTGCTCTCGTCTTCATGTTTTCCAGAGGATGTACCCTGATGTAAATGTAAACATTTTGTTCTCAGGACTATTTTATAATCCTCTCAGCAGGGTTTAACTGAGATTCATGTTTCCAAGAGGATGAATCTTACTGATGTTTTTTTTTTTTTTTACTTACCCCCCAAAAACCTTGTGTTTTCCTGCCAGGATTGGTCCATAATCATGTTCCCCAGAGGACATGATCTTTTACTAACGTATAAAGATCTCATTGTTCTTTCAACAGAATTGGAGCCATTTATAATCAAGATTCATGCTTCTCAGAGGATGAATCCTGGTGACATATTTTGGTCTCCTTTTTCCTCCGTCGGCAATTTAACACAGAGATTCCTGTTCCCCAGAGGATACATATTAATCACTTTTAAGATCCTTGAACCTCATATTCTTATTTCCAGTAACTGTTGTAACTTCCCCAGATAATTCATCATCCTCTGGGTTGACTGTGCTCACTGCTGTGCAGAGATTCATGTTTTCCAGAGGATGAATCTTAACAATCCTTATTTTCACAATTTCCTAATTAATCTGAATAAAGTCCAACTTTCTCACTAACACATAAAGATCTCAATGTTCTTTCAGCAGGATTGGTGCTTTTTATAATCAAGATTCATGTTCCTCAGAAGATGAATTCTGATTAAATCCTTTTTTTTTTACTCACACAGACAAAATCTTGTCCTCTGTTGGCAGTTTTGCAAACAGATTCCTATTTCCCAGAGGATAAATCATGTATCCTTCATGAAACTTTTTTTTTATTTGCTAGGAAAACCTTGTCACGCTCTCGATGGGTTGATGCTAAATGTTATATAGAGATGCACGTTTCCCAGAGGATGAATCATAGTAACTTACAGCTCCACTCTGATCTTAACATTTGGGAAATTGGCGATTTTTCAAGACGTCGCATTTTAATTCGGTTACAGTGATAATTTAATCCAAAGACAAACCACTGAGATTCTTACAACCTATTAGACTTTCAGTTGTTGTCGCTGCCTTGTAAAAAAAAATGAGTCTGATGAGAAAGTAGCTCTGTAATATGAAATATCTCTCTACTCTCATTCTCCGCCGCCTTCTGCCTCTCATCAGATTATGTGCGTGCATGTGCCGGGGAACACTGAGGCTGGCTGGGTAATGAGCATGATGAGGCGGTCTGTCGGAGCTCGGTCCGTGGGAGGGGTTTCTGTGCCAAACCTTTTCTCTCTAATTGACCGGAGAGCAGAAGCAGTCGGGAGATGCGAGCAGCCACAGACGCGCACAGAGGTACTCAGCAAACCGCATTTTGTTGCTTAATAGCCGCTTATTGAAACACATTAGGTGGAATGAGATTCATTATCGTGCCGCATGGTTACTAAGTGATTTGGAAAAGCTATTTGAGAGCTTACAGAAGCCAGAAAAGGAAAGAGATAAAGTGTTCCTGAGTGGGAATATTTCACTGTGTTTACATGATGATGTTGGATATTATCATGGGAAATAATTCAGGACTTGCTTAGTTGTACTTTTAGATGCTTGTGGTGCAACCAGGAGAAAGATGCGCGTGATTTTTTATTGTTTTTTTTTTTTTTTTTGTTTGTGCAGATATTTAATACTTAATACTTCAGGCAGCGATGTAAAAGTAGCTTTCAGCGACAAATAATGTTAAAGAATTAAAGTTGTTGTTTGATATTCAGTCGTTTCAATCAGTTTAACTGGTTTGTGTTTTACTGGCAGAGGCAGACGCATGCATGGGCTCGACAGATCGGAAAACCCAGCCCATGTTCAAATGGCTGATCTGGAACTGTTTTACTTTGATCAACCCGATCCCAGAGACGTCTCCGTGGGTTTAAATGAACCAAGTGTCTCGGAGGTCTGCGGCGGAGCGGAGGGTTCAGCACCATGGACAGAGGAGCAGAGAGCGGCCGCGCGGCACGAGGAGGAAACGGAAACATCTTTCACCTGCGGACAACGAGGTGATGAAGATGATGGTGGTGAGGATGATGATGATGTCCAGTTGATTGGGGCAAATACGCAAATCTGTAGACTGGATCAGAGCTCCTCAGGTGAACTGTACGAGGAGGAAGAGGAGGAGGAGGTGGTGGTGATGGAGGAAGAGGAGGAGGACATCACGGAACTTTACCTCCTGTCCGACGACGACCTCTCCTCTGAAAGCTCCGGGAAGTCTGTGGATTACGGCTTCATCATCGCCGTGACCTGCCTGGTGACCGGCATCTCTCTGGTCGCTATTTCCTACACGGTCCCCAGGGACGTGAGAGTGGACCCGGACAGCGTCTCCGCCCGGGAGATGGAGCATCTGGAGAGAGAAAAAGCCAGAGTCGGGGCTCATCTGGACCGGTGTGTCATAGCGGGACTGTGCCTGCTCACCCTCGGGGGCGTGCTGCTCTCCACCCTGCTCATGATCTCCATGTGGAAAGGAGAAATGATGAGGAGGAAGGCGTTTGCTTATTCCAAACACGCAGCAAAGTTGTACGGCTCCATCAGTCTGAGAACAGGGTCCAGTCCGACTCGGGAGTCCTGCTCACATTTGTCTGTGGCTGATGAGGATTTAGAGGTTCTCAGCTGAATTCACGGACTGGTCAAGACTCAGAAAAGTGCTTAGAAAACCCTGATGTGCTGTCCTGTAATCGGGGATGGAGAGAGGGTTTAATGCCTTTTTTATTTCTAACAGCTGAGGCAACTTTTCTGGTTGATGTAAACTTCTTTTAAAGGGTTGGTTGACATTTTCAAGCCTGTCTTAATCCAGTGCTCTCATGCTCATATGGACCTTGACAGAGTTTTTGGTTGCTCTGATTGTTGCTTTTGTGAAAATTCAGGTTAAACTTTTGGATGAATGAGGTGAATTTGACAAATTGTAAAAATCTCTGAGATTTTTTTGCTAAAGTTGTTCTGAATGAGGTCTCAGTTAAATCAATGTGAAATCTTCCAGAGTTACAGTCTTTTTAGTGCAAACTTTACTCTTTGTGCTACTATCCTGCCAACACAGCTCAGCAGGGAAACACTATCCAGGGAAACAAAGAGGGAATTTCATATTACAAAGACTAAAACTTTCTCTAAAACACAAAACACTGCAGGATTTTTTCCTCCACCATCTCTTCCACTGCAGTTATAGATTTCTTCAGGTTCAATATGGTTAAATTAAACAATCACTTTGACCAAAAACCTTTTCAATGTACATACAGATTGGGGATAAATTGTTGAGTATAAGTTGTGTGATGTTCAACCGCAAGCCAATGTGGCGGCCATCTCCTGTGCTCTTTGTCTCCCATCAGCAATTAACCACATAGATGATTAAAATCCTCTAAAGGTCCTCTAGAAACTCCCAAGGGCTATTAGGAATTCATTAAGGACCACTAAAACCTCTAAAAGATCCCCATAAATTCTTAAAGGACTGGTACAACTAACTCAAGTGGCAGAGCAAAATCTTAACAACCCACTGAACTTTCTAAAGGATCTCCACAACCTTTCCATGCATCAGTACTATCATAATGGACCTCCAGACCCTCTTCACTGTTAAAAGTAACTACGTCCTTGTTATTTGCTCCAACCGAATGCAGAACCCTGTCGATTACCATCAGAGCCTCACAATGATCTTATAAATGTGGAACCTCCTCGTTGATCACTACAACCTCCTAATCAACCTATGGAGACTTTTCAATTATCTCAAAAACTTTCCCAAACCACATCCAAAACCTTTTCATTGACCATTAGGACCTGGTGCTTTGAAACCCCATAGAGGACCACAAGAGCTTTGTTACTGAACCACTACAATCCTCTAAAGGATCTTTGGAGCCTTTTTATGTTGTGTACTACGAGAACCAAGAACTGGTTGCTGACCTTCCAAAACTACATACAAAACCCTCTTAATGACCATCAGGATCTTCAAAAGACATTTAGAAACTCGGTCGATAAAGGACGTCCAGAACTTCCTAGTTGATCTCTACAACCTCCCAGAGAACTTCCAGAACTTTGTCATTTTTTCTCTAAACCTTCCAAAACTACATACAAAACCCTCCTAATGACAATCAGGACCATCAAAAGACACAAACTTGATAGAGACTACAACCTCCCAAAGAACTTCTAGAACCGTTGTAGAACCTTGTCATTTTCCTCTAAACCTTCCAAAACCACATTCAAAACTCTCTTGTTGATGCTTGAAAAGAAGAAAAGATGCTTAGAAACCTTATAGAACACTGTTGAATTATACTTATTGATCACTACAACTTCCTAAATTACTACAAGAACCATATCATTGGCTGCAAAACCTTCCAGAAATGCACCCAGAACTCTTTTCATTATCATAAGAACCTGGAAAAGATACTAATAGACTCATTGATACTAAAACCAATGAAGCAGGGTCCTCAAACTCTTCCACAAAGAGTCCTCTGGCTGCAGGTTTTTGTCTCAACCAGTCAAGAGCTGCTTGGTTGGAACAAAAACCTGCAGCCACACGGCTCTTTGTGGAACAGTTTGAGGACCCCTGAATTAAAGGATCTCTAGAGCCTTTTTATGGACCACTAATGCTTCCCAACCCCCTAATGTACCACTAGAGCTACATCATTGACAGCTAACCTTCCAAAAACACATGCCGGACACTTTCAATGACCATTAGAGATTAAAAACTTCATACAGGACCTTCAGATCCTCCTCATCGATCACTACAGCCTCCTAAAGGACACGTAGATCCTTTTCATTGATCGCAAAACCTCCCAGATCTAAATTTTCAAACTCTCAATGATCATTATAACCTCAACTTTCAGAGCCTGCTGATGAATATTGAGAGCGATTCCTATCCATCACTAAAACATCTTTAATAATCCACAGAACATCCTCAATAAACTGTAGAACATCATGAATAAAAATCAGAGCGTTTTTATCATCTGTAGACATTGTACTGACATGTTGGATGAAGTGACAGTAAAATCCATCATAAAGAGTCTTCGTCAGGTTCCTCCTTTCATTTGTTACCTGTCTGTATGTGAATGACGGTACTTCATATAAGATAGACTTGAAAACTTCTTACCTTTTTTTTTTCTAACAGAGAAGGTAAAAAAAAATGAATTGTGGTTTCTTGAAATATATATTTTGTTTACATTAGTGGTTGGTGGTTTTGCCTTAAAGTGATTTCTGTCTCACCTTTTTCATTTACTGCTGCATCACTGCTTGTAATGATGCTGCTATCGTGTTAACATGCCAGTGCACACTTCTGTGTTGAAGGTCCTCATTTTGTTGCTGCGAGGGAAATCAAACCAGACCCAGGAGCCGTGTTGTTGCTTTTGCTTTTTTTTTTTCTTCCTTCCCACCAACTCTTAGAAAACAAACCACAACAGCAACTGCATGAATCTGTGTCAAACTCTTAAAGAAATTCTGTTTAATATAATTGTGACTTGCTGAAGTGATACGACTTGCTCGGATTTGTTGAAACGCAAATAGTAACACCACTGGAGGTGTAATTAGATTTTGTGGTTGAGCTCCGACGTCGGGGGAAGCTCAGTTTACACCTAATACACACGGGGGTTTGACAGCAGATGTTCAGTTAAAGCAAAAAGAGAAAGACCCAGAGACAGAATAAAAAAACCCTGGGAGGGGTGGAGGGGTGGGGAGGGTGCTCTCTCGGTAATTGGTGTTACTTAATTGCTCATGGGAGGCCTGTGAATCAGTGACAAAAACAAACCAAAAAAAAAAAAAAACTACATTTCAACAACCTCCTCCTCAATCAAGACAAGTTCACCTGCTTATCAAAAACCAGACCAAGTAATGGACTAGACTGTCTGCTCTGACAGAAGACGCCGTGAATGAACAATTGTTTACCACAATGTGCAAGAAAACATCTTCTGTGTGTAAATGGAAACACTTACAACCAGCAGGATCACATTATCCTCCACACGTCCTTCGCTCTGACTCTCCTCATTAATGTAATTAAATAGATGGAAGCAGTCGACCTCTTAATGTAATAGTAAGAGTTAAATCTCTAATGCAAACATGCGATGGAGTAACAGTTTACATATTGGTTTCACAGGTGTGTGTGTGTACGTGTGTGTGTGTGAAAGTGTAAAAGGAAAACTCTGGCTCTGATGTCAGATTCCCTGACGAGTTATTTTGTGATGAAGTGAAGAGAATTCCCTCCTTTCTCATCATGAGCCTGACTCATCTATTTCTTTCTTTTCTCTCTCTTTTTTTTAGTTTTTCCCAGATTGTGGGATGTGGGATGTCGAGAGAGAAAGAGAGGAGAGATAGTAAAAGAGAGTGGAGATGTGGAGGAGTTTTTTTTTTTTTTTTTTCACAGTTTTAGAAAAACATAAAAGTGAATCTTTCACATTCGAAACACAACCTGGAAACTACTGAGGAGTATTGAGGCGATCATCCACGGGGACATCCGATTTCCTTCTTCTCGTTCACTACAATAGATTTCATTTATTCTGAATGATTCAGTCCAACTTTAGAGGGATTGACATCAATACTTGACATTGACTCCCTGTCATCCGCATATATTACTGATGATAGATTAGCTCTGAGCACTAAGTAGCTTTAGCTTTTTGATAATTCACCACACGGTTCATTTAGCTTTAGTTTAATCACAACTTATTGTGTCGGCTGCTGCTTTTCAAAGTCAAGAATTAAATTTTTAATTCTAATCTTCAATTGTTTTCAGTTCATTTAACGTAATAATGATGTTTATCAAGAAAAAATAAATATGAAGCAGGTGGATTTGGGATTTTTCTCTTTAACCCTTTATTGTCATCTGTATCATATATGATACATGAGTTTCTCAGATAAATAATAATAATAATAATTTATAGTTTATTGTCATTTGTTATATCATTTGAAGTGTCAGGTATTAAAGGAATAAAAATGACTTATTTAATTCTCTGATTAGCTGTTATCCTCTAAAGTATTGTTGATTATAATCAGATGAGGAGCGGCTCATTTTAATGTGGTGATGTATAAACCTCCAGACAAAGTTTAAACTCACAAACCAGCAGGACTGTGTGCGTTCGATCGGGTTTTATTGACACTGACATCTCCCTGGTAACATAAACAAACAATCCAACAACAGCTATTGATTCTGTTTCTTTTATCAATCTCTTGTATAATCTAATTCTGCTTACGTCTTTTCTTTTCCTAATGACAGCAACAACAACAGCAACAACAATAACTCTGTTTGGTTTTATCTTTTAGTTGAATCCTCTCATTACAGATATTTGCAGATAATGTGTGTGTGTGTGTGTGTGTGTGTGTGTTTTGTGGAGAAAAAAGGAGGTTAAAGCTCCTTGTTTCCTCCACAGTCACATCATTAGTGATGTAAAGGGGCAGGGACACTGCAGTAGTTTTAATTGCTGTCTGTGTTTGTTTTGCCAGGGGACTCTTGGAGACATAAAATCAAACCTGTAATAAAAAAGGGAGAAACACACACACACACACACACACACACACACACACACACACAACACACAAATCAAAACATTTGATTTCCTGGGCCAGTGCAGAAAATGTGCACCTCTTACAAAAAAAAAAAAAAAAAATAGAACACACACACACACACACACACACTTTGACTGTCACACACTCATAAGTGGCCTCCCTCTCCTCGTTCATGAATGGAGTTAGTCAGAGTAATCATTCAAGGCAGCAGGAAATGGAATTGGATTGCTGAAGGGGTCAGTCGGGGTCAAGAGTCTGGGTGTGGCTGCAGCCGCTGGGGAGTAAGAAGGAGAAAAGCCTCTGCTGTGATGCTTTACATCAGCGTCTGGCAGCCACTTATCATCAGCTGTCATAACCACTCATCACACTGAGTGACAGAGCGTGCACACACACGCACACACACACACACACACACACACACAAAGAGAGAGAGACTCACCTACTCTGTTCTGTTGGCTTAATAAATTAGGAATAAGATCATGTCTCCAGGTCTGAAATGCTTCTCTTGAACTATCGCCTTAAGTTAATGACATATTCAATAATGACTCTCGTTACTCTGATTGTTGCATAGCAACGGTGGGCAGACTCCGTCACAGCTCTGAGAAAAGCAGAAACTGAGCTGAAGAAAAATTGTAGAGGAACAAGTTGGAAATAAAATCAACATCGACGTCGTTCGTCGGCTTCACAAACCGACAGGTGATTTATATATTAACGTATACATCTGTAGGCTGTGAGGGGAAGTGGAGGTAATTGTTGATCTCAGTGTTGTTGAATAGAGACAGTTTGGTGTCAAATGGACAAAACCAGAACCTCAGACGTCATCTTCATTTCCTCATGTGAATAAAACCTCCTAAATTTTACATACCCCGTCCAACTGTTTTTGAAGAGGTTTGCTTTCTTTAATCAATCTTGTGTGAAATAATTCTCATTAAAATATTCTTCTAGTACTAAGAACAAAGATTAGATGAAGTTATTCTATTGTCTAGTCGAGGGTGAAGTGATACAGTAGTGTTATTACAGCTAACTTTACTTTATGTTACATGTAGCTCCTAGAAAGGCTAAATGACAAAACTGAAGCTCCATGATTTTAAGATAAAGCTGCAAAGTTCGCAAAGATGTTTAAGTTAATGTAGCAGCTTCATAGTCAATGTGATGGTTAAATGACTCCAGCTCCATGAGGTGAATGGAGGGTCTCTGCTGCCCCCACTGGCTCTTGATGAAAAACCAACACTTGCAAGATCAGAGTCTATGAAGCTGCAATGTTGGATTCAACAAGGGCGGCACAACATTATGCAACAATTTGCAACAGCCTTTTTCAGTCGTTTTGTCCTGTTTGTTCAGTGTGTTCAAGGAGTGACCCAATCAGCACCAACATGTATATAAAACCCACACATTTTAAAAGCCGTTGTGAATAGTCGGTGTTCAGGGCACAGCTTTACTCTGAGACTGCAGGAGGACGCCACATCATCGAGTCTCGCCAAGTTCTGTTCTAATGTCAAGGATGCCTCAAAATTTCACCGAGGACTGAGTCCTTTATCTGTAGGAATTTCAAGGCTTTACTGATGTATCCTTGATATCGTCAAAATATAATATACAATCCTCCACTGGGCAATGATAGCGGAAGGGAAGCAGCAGCAATAGTCATTTAAACATAAGAATATATTTATTTCTTGAGTTGTTGATGTAAATTTAACCATGAACATGAACATACATTGTTAATAAATTGCTTTTTTGCAGTTGTTTATGTTGCGGTTATGGTCTTGTCACAGTTCATTGATCCATTATCTTACTCGGTCGTACCCGGACTGATGGTTTATCAACTGTGTGTGACATTACACATATGAATTTTTATGAATGTTTTTTATTTTTATTTTTTGCAGGAATAATGTGTGTTTCTACACTTACTAGTCTGATCTGAACTGTACGTGATTCAAATGCTAGTGAGGCGCGTAGCCTCATCTCTGCAGCGTACGACTTCAGCCTCTGTAGCAGCCGTGGAGCTTCTTCGCCTTTGCTGTAAACCAACCAATCAGAGCACAGCTCATTTAAATATTCATGATCTTACTGAGTAGGAGGGTCATTTTGTTCTAGGAGGATTTGATGTGTGCAGGTAGTTTCAGTTTCATTTAGGATCCTGGGCCTTTTTCAGTCCAACCAATCTTACATACACTATTTGGAGACCTTAAAGAACATATATTTATATATACTTTAAAAAAAAATCTATGACCCCTTTAAAGGCTGAATCATCTTTTACTTTACTGATCCTGATTTTACTAATATCCACCATCTTCTTCTGCTTCTTTGTGCTGATTAAGTGAACCACCTGCTGTAGATTGTGAAACAAGCGCCCACATACTCATGTCCTTTTAATTTATTTTTTTTCCTTCTCGCTGTCGTTGTCCTGGAAGAAAAGCAGAAGGGACACCATAACCATAGAAACGGGGTCAGCCTGTTGCTACGGAGAAACGCCTGTGTGCCTCAGCGGCTCGGTGTAAGAGAGTTAAAGATACTCTTCTTTTGATTTGCCGCTCTAATGGCAGCTGCAAAGTGTTTGCGGGAAAGCGACGTGTTCCCTCTCTGCTGTAGCTGCATAAAAAGGCTTTTTGAACCAAACACACCTCATTTGAGTGGAGGTGCTGTCAGGTGCTGTTGCTGCGTCTCTCCTGTCAAACATCCTCCTCTTCACGAATGGAAGAAAAGCCAGAAAATACTTCCCCTTGCAAAACCTGCACTCTGCTTAGATCAGACGTAAGCTGGAGTCTGGATTGCTGAATAGACGACTTAGTCTGGTTTTCACTGCTGCACAGCATTTTCATCTATAGATTTTTTTTATGCACACCGGTGTCGAGCTTTGGTCAAGACTCTTGAGGGAAAAAAAAAAATCTCATTTGTCTCTTTCTCTTTCATTGTTGGTTGTGGTTTGTTGTGTTGATATTGTTTGGTTTTTTTCACATTAAAAAGAAACAAATAAACAAGAATGAGTTAAAAAAAAAAAAAAAAAGAAAGTCAACAACGGTGTAAAGAATAATTTCTCACTCAGTCTTTCTCCCTGGCCTTTGGTGTTTACGTATATTAAATATTGATCTTAATCTCATTGAAAACTGTTGAAATGAATAAAAAATAATAAACAACAACATGTATTTGAAGAAGTGGAGCTACAAGAAATGATGCAGGACATACTGCAGTGTAGCAAGGAAACAAATCAATACCTGCAGACACATGAAGTAATTATAGTGCAAACCAGCAGCAAATAAACACCTTAAGTAAATGTACAAGACGACAGTCATTAAACTGTATTAACCAGCCGTGTGTCACCTCCCATTGACCCATAACCACACAAGACTAAGAGTGAAATAGAAGCAGATGAAATGTGTGTGACGGTTATTGTTGCTGTCGTCCTCAGACCTGATAATCACCACTGTTGTAGAGTCATCTGTGTGAACATGTCATTCTCCGAGAATCATCCAACATTCTGTCAATATTACATTGTTTCATTGTCCAAACATCAGAGAAGAAGATCTGTCAGTCACATTCACACCTACAAGGAAATTTTAAGAACAACCAGTCGTCCCAACCTGCGTGTGTTTGGACTGTGGGAGGAAACTGGATTCGAACGTAGAGAGATGACATGACATGAGAGATGACCACTGCGCCACTGCACCAACTACAGCTACATGTCTTTATTACTTATTTAAATACATATAAAGTTTAGTTTTCATACAAACTATATAATCCAATTAGAATCAGATTGATTTTACACCTAAAGGCAACAGGATTTTGATCAAATAATCTTATATTGAGGCAAATTTACAAACTTCTGCTGCTTTCAGAAGCTTTCAACCACTGGTTGTCATGGAGACAGCTTATATTATATATTATCATGGACTATACGTATTTATGTGACAACTTGGTAAACTCGTCCTGCTGAGATAGACACTGAGGTTGATGGCTGAGTTGATTATTCACCGTTTTCTCCTTTAAAACACTTTTAAAATGTTTGATGACTCATAACACGTTTATTAATTTTATGTCCAATGAAGAAAAAAAAAAAAAAAAAACGATCTTGAATTTTTTATGTCTCTTCCTCCGTGACTGTAAATCCAGACCAGTGCACACGTTTTATGAGCTACCTGCAGTTACAGGTCATCAGTGTGTTTTTGGGTCTTTTTGTTAAAAAAAAAAAAAAAAAAGAAAGAAAAAAGTAAAAAAGTAAAAAAGTGTCGAGTTTAAACATTTGTCAAATCTGGCGAATAAAGATTTTAAGGTTGAGAATGAACTTTTCAAAGATTATAGCAGAATATTGGCGACTAATTTTTTTTTTTTTTTTTGAGTGATGTTTAATGATAATGTTGAGTTTGCATTTAGAGTTTATTAGATTTCCTGTTTAAGAGGAGGAAGGTTGTAAAAAGCATGAAATGGCCTCAGCTCCTCGGGGGCCTGCTGACATAGATGGACTGTTCATGAATCTGGATGAATGTGCAATAAAAAAGTATAAAATATTTAATCATAGGAGCTAAAATGACAAAATGACAGACTAGGTGGGATGGTAATGTTTTGCGCCGGGGCCGACGTTAGTCACAGTTTTTTAAAATCAGGTTTTTACTGGATCGTTTGGTTTTAGAGGAACACTGATCCATCAAATAGAGATGCATCAAAATGAGGAAATGAGCATTTGCAAGTGTCTCTCAGAGAGAAAAAAAAAAAATGATGTAGCTTCCTCTCGCTCTGTCTGTAATTCCACTGAATAGATATTTCAGCACTTTGGGGGGTGAAGTGAAGGCTGGTGGGTAAATTAATCTCACAGCAGGACAGTTTTGCTTACCTTGTCTCTGATTTATGCTGCAGTTTGTCCCGTGTGCCAGCTTTTCATATCTGAACAAATAGCACCTGAGCAAGAACGTAAAAGGTTTGTTCTGAACAAAAGATGCATCTAATTTTCTTGTTTTGACACTGAAACAAACTAAAAAAAAAGAAAAGTTTTGACGTCGCTTCATTCTGCTGCATGTCGCGTACAGGTTCTTCTCAGAAACAGCTTCACACAAAAAGCCTTGACGGGCTTTATTTAAACTGAATCAATTGAGTGCAATCTTTCGGTATCAAACACTGCGAGGGCTTTTTTTTGTAACATCGATTGTGTCTATTCTGTTTGCGCCGCTCTATCAGAATCAATATTTTGTACATTTTACAACTGAGGAATGCTACAGCATCTGAACGCTGGTTTTTCAAGTTCTCTACTGCACCAGAAAGTCAAAAGACGACTTTCTGTTTTTTTTTTAGTACATCGGTTTTTGAATGTTTTCTTACTAAAGTAAAAAAGAAAAAAGTATTCAAAAGAATTTGTTTCATTGTTCAGTCAAAGTAAGATGTCACTTTATCATCTGCTTGTTTGTGTTACTTCAGGTAATCTTCAAACCTCACAGTGAACACAGTGAATAAAGTATGGTGGCCTTGAAGGTCAATACACAACATCTCAATGGAGACTTGTGGATGAATTTTAAACTGAGATTAAAGTGATCAAACCCAGTGTCTATTTCACCACAAATATGAGTCAAACACTCCCTGAAGAGATACAGTTGGGTAAGTCTTGTAAAACAGTGTTTTTAATTAACTCTCAGTTCACTTACTAAGTTATCAGTACTTCAGTTTATGTGTAGGGACCCTATTCATGCTACTGCTGAAGCGAAGTGATGTTTTGAGCTTTATTAGCGGTTAAATGACAATTTAGATACGTTTGGCTGACTGCCCCATTTACTTTCATTGTTAACTATTTGGTTGTGAAAACAAAAGACGGACAAACTGGATATAACTTCAACCAACGTTAAATATCTCTTGAGGGGGAGTTTGACCCTTAATACACTGACAACATCAACATCAGTCATCTGACAGCCAATAAAACAATCACTCACCTCTGAACTTGACAACCTTTTAGATTGTATTGACCCTCCTGGGCCACCGTAAGAAACTGTTTTTATGGAAAATCAGAAGTATTGTGATGTGAACTGATTGGGGTAAGAGACAACGCTATCTTGTTGCACAAATCCAAAACTCCAACATTACATTACACAAGATATAATCACAAATAAATGTGAAATATGTTTTCTTTTCTTTTCCAGGTGAACCAATGTTTAACAAACAGTATTCAAGATTCATGATACTAGGTTTTCTCTGCAGGTTGTTGCTGCAGTTCTGTGAATTTCTTATTGTCACCAACAAAGATAAAACACATAACATGTTTTTGTTTTTTCATTTGACAGAAACAAGAGAGAAACTAAGCGCTCGTTGTAAGGAGGAGTTCTTTGTTCTTTTCTCTCGACACGGGTTACATCACCCATCATTCAGGTTCAAACTGATCTGATTCATATCTGCATCATGAAGAAACACGCAACACAGAATCAGAATCACGTGTTCATACATGAGTCTGCAGAGAGAAATAATAAGGCTCCACGCTGAGCAGGAGATCTTAACATGTACCTCATCCAGTCTCAGTCTCCTGCCTTTAAATCCCTTGTAATGCAGATGACAACAACACTGAGACGCTTCTTACTCTGATGTGCATCTTCCAGCAACATAATTGCACAAAAATATATATAGATATTTTATTTTATTTCCATCCAAATCAAGATGACTTTCTTGTACAGCATATATTAAGTCTGCTATGATGATTTCTGTCAAGTTTACGGGGATAATTAACCATTAGCTAATTAGAGTTACTCTTATTTTCCAGAGACGTCAGCCTCCCTGTGGTCACATCATGACTGACGAATAAAAACTCTTCCTGAAGGATTAATTTGAGGTTGTTATTTTGTCCTATTCATTGATGTTTTGTCTCTCTGCTCTATAAATGGTTTGTAGAAAAATATTCTCCTGAAATTTGTAAAATTGTAGGAACATAAAAGAAATTCAGGGATTTAACTTGATATTTTTATGCAGCCATCAAATTAATAACAACGTGTCAGAAGAGATTTGTGGCGAAACATCACAGAGACACAGAGACACGGAGAACGAGGATTGAAAATCTGATGAGAATTAGTGTTGCTCACTAAATTTACCACCAGTCTCCGATAATAGTTTCTTTAAACCTGAACACATCGAGACATTTTAATCGAGCTGCAACAAGAACTTCAACCATCCTTGTGTTTACAAAATGAAATGTTAAAGGAGGGAAATGCCCAGTGTACTAGTGACCTAAGGAGGTGGCTGATTGACTCTCGACCTCACCATCGATCTCCAGTGGTGGTGTCTGGTGGACTTGGTCCTCTGATGGTGGATGAATGAAGTTTAAGAGATGAAGTTTGATGCTGAATGCAACTGATAATCTACCAGCTGCTAGTGCTAACACTGTTTATATAGTGATAGCATTAGTACTTTAATGATGATTATGTTTAGAGAACTGACCACCAGCTTTTTTGGTTATATAGGCTACATCTTTAACTTTTAAGTTCATATTTAATTTTATAGTATTTGTCTAGAGCCAAATTTTATATATATATACATTTCAGCTTACACATTTATCTCAAGGCTCCTTATTATATCTCTCATAATTGTTTTCTGCTGTAGAAAAATGTAAATGTGGTAAAATGTCTTCATGCTTCCTGTTCAGCAGCAAATTACAGTCAGTTGTTGTTGGCAGTGAACGGATAATCACAGTGGAACATGTGGCTGATGGATACATATGACTTAAAAGCCCAAATTAGAGTTTTATATGCACTTTTATCTTATATCCAGTGATCAGATTAGGACTTTAAATGATTATTAAATATCTATAGATATCTACAGATACATATCTATAAATATCTATCTGGAAGAATATCAGCTAATACTTATTTGCCACTATTTATTGCATCTACCTAACAGAGATTTCTGTTTTGAGTCTGAAACATAACATCGAAACTGTTTCCACTTCCACTGGTGTTTTGTACAAGACGCTCTTCCCCTCAGGCTGCATCTTCCATGTTCACGTCTTCCAGAAAATTATGTTTGACAGCTCCACAGTGTGAGGGAATAAAAATGAGCAATGTTTTTCTCATTTATATTTGCAAATATGTAACTACTGTCCTACAAATCATTTTTATAGACTACATACCCACTTGATAATGAAGGATATTGTAAAGCTCCCAGTCTCCCAGTCAAGGCTACGAGTCCATGTGTATTTTCCTTGTTTAGATTTACACTAAATCACTAAATTACCCTGTTTGCCAGTAGATCATAATACAGTACAAACACAACCTTGAAATCTGCACTTTTCATCAGGCAGCACATATTTATATGGACTCTGGACTCATGTATGTGTGTATATGTGGCTTTGTTTTCTCTCTCCATCACAGATAAATTACTGTGAAAATGACCGTCCCTGTCTATGCAGCTCAAAAAGCTCATTTCATTTTATTCAGCTTGAAATATATGAGGTCAAAACAATCGCTGCTCAATTGCCTTTTCTGTTTTGTCTGTGCTGAATGTTGCCTCTCAGCTTTCTTTAAAAGCTGAAATCATCACAAGCAACTTCAAAACACTTTTGTTGGTTTCAATCGGCGCTGAACAATGTGATTCAGATCAAACCGACGATGGGATCTCAGTCCACTTTGTTTGGTGTGTTTTTTGCAGCTTCGCCCACCACTTGGGTCCAGACTAAACGATCTCATCAAACATCCACTGAATTGCTATGAAATTTTTATTGTCATCTGCACAAAACAAGAAGAGAAAGATTTTTGGTGTCATTGTATTTTAAAAGTGTGAATCTGTGCATCAGGAGTTAACGCTGTTGCCTCACAGCAAGAAGGTCCTTGGTCTTTGTGTGGAGTTTGCATGTTTCCCCGTGTCTGCGTGGGTTTCCTCCCACCGCCAAAAACATGCAACATTGGGGATAAGTGAACTGAGCATACTAAATTGCCCGTAGGTGTGGATGTGAGTGCAAATGGTTGTTTGTCTCTAATGTTGTTCGTCTATATGTGGCCCCACGACGAGCTGGCGACCGTCCAGGAGGCTTTTATTATGATTATTTACATCAGCCGGCATCTCTACTATATATATACTCATCTATTTCAACTGTTTTAACCCTGTAAATACAAGTATCAGATCAGTAGTTGCTCTATATTAACAAAAATATCAAATATATATCAAATATGTTTTATTTTCATTTTCAAACCAAGTCAAGATGATGTAAGATTTGGAACAAAACTGGTTCTGCAGTCAAATTCAAAATTACAATACAAAATTACGACACTTGGTAAGTGTAATGCTAATGCTAATGCTAATATCCGCTGCTGATGATGAAATGCTACTGATTTGGTGATAGAGAGACAGCGGTGGGTTAGCTAGCTATAGCTAACTAGCTGTCGTAGCTAACCCACTGATTCAAGCCGGCAAAATCAGGACGCTGATGTAAACATCCAGGTCACGGGACAGGCAAGATGGCGGAGTAGTAGTACGTCTAAACTGTGCCTGCTACTGGCTAGCTTGCTATGTAGTAGCTACCTCAGTAGTACGCAGTGCACACTGAGGGTTCAGAAGCAGCTATAAACATGATTTACATGTTATAAATTAAATGTCATTACATTTTTTTTAGTTAATTTGATAAACATCATCAGAGAGATTCACGTTTTTGTACTTGTGAAGCTAGTTAGCTAATATTAGCATGCTGTAAAATCAAATCAGTGTGTTAGCATTAGCATTTAGCACCAAAGCCTCATTTAGTTCACGTACAAGCATTTTGTATTTTAATTTTGTAGACGTGTTATGTATTTTAACGAGTGAATTTGTTTTGTTATGAATCTCTTGGCTGTAACGCACTGAGACAGAATCATAGCGTGAGACTTTTTTTTTATGGTTTCCTGTCTTTTATTATTTATGTTTTCTCTCTCTTTTCTTTTCACTTTTCCTATTGGACTTTTTTTTTTTTTCACACCACAGACTTCCCCTGTTGTTCTCTCTGTCCGTTCACTCAGGGATAACACACGGCACCAAGTCCATGTGTGGAGACATACAGTATTCATTTGTGTAGTATGGACATTAAATGTCAGCACACTGTAGAACGCATTAGCATTTCAGTATTGATTTTACATATCGGTGTCTTGGCGGCCTTTTATGGACTCGGCTCTACGGTCTACTGTGTCTGCATCTGGATCCAAGGTTTACAGGAAATATGTGACATGACAGCTTCTCCAACACAAACAGAGCCAGAGCTTTCAGAGTTTATGAGCTTCTAAGAGGACGGGGTCACTCCCAGGTTGTTTTTCATCTTCAATATGGAAATAAAAAAGAGTGTTATGACAACTAACACTTAGGGAGCAACTCCTGTCTTGGTGTCAAGAGAAAATATGTTTTTTTTATGGGAAATGGATTTTAATTAAATGAAATTCTTGCACTGTGTCACCATCTGTCTCAGTCGTGGTCTCATTTGTATTATATTTAACTTGTCGATGCATATATATACTCTATACAGTGTATTATATATCCCCATATATTGTGCTATCTCATGCAAAACAAGAACCAAAATAACTTTTATTGACCCAAGGAATCTGACTCCAGCACTCAGACAATGTAAAAACTGCAGAGGATAAATTTATAGAAGGATACAGATACAAACATGTAAACAGAGGTAAACTAATGTTTGTAATATTTATACATGTTTGTGTGGAAGTGCAGAAGACCAGAAATTTATCTCGTAGACGTCAGATAAAATGAAAAGTTGGCGCCAGAGGTAATCAAAAATATCCACATCGGTGCAAAGAATCCATCCATTCGTCTGTTTTCTATGTTACTTATCACTTCAGGGTTGTGACAGACGCCGCCAGGCTGTCACAAGACTGAAATATGGACACAAACATCTGTCGCGCTCACAGTCACACCTACAGGCAACCTGCTTGTCTTTGGAGAAAACCCACACAGACACAGAGGGAACATGTATACCCCAAACACAAACTTCACAGATAGTAAAGACTGTGGCTGTAGTCTGGCAGATATTTGGCATTTAGTCACAGAGGAAGGAGGGTGAAGGTCTTTGGTTTGACTTTGTCATGTTTACCACACTACTTAAAAAGTAAAGGTAAACAATTTAAAGGCTTTCGCACTGACTGTGGCGGATCTTGGCCTCTTTTGGGGGCAGCTACATCTATGGTTTGGAGTTCAATAATTGGTTTTGGGTGAGTTTTTTTTGTCCTTTTGTTTTTTATTATTTTGCACCCCTAATTTGGGCGACATAAAGGCAGTACATCCTTCTGAAACTTTGACAAAATTGTTGACGAAACTGTGCTTTATATACAGAAATGGGTTTATGTTAAACCATATTTATTTACCATATTTAGGTAATTTCAGTGCGTTACATATATGTACATATCTTTGATTAACATAAACATAAACTTGTCATGTTAAATTTAAGTCTTAATTACAGAAAATATATTTTTTTCCATTACACTGTTAATTTATGTATTGTTCTGGCACCACAGCCAGATTGTTTTCTTTTTTAACATTTATTTTTTACAGTGTACATTAATTCGTTATCTCAAAAATAATGCAATTTAAATAAACAACTGTTAATTTCTTCTTTAGTGTAGGTTTTGTTTGTGTGTGTTTTTCTTGTAGTTTTGCACTTTGTTAGTTTATCTTTTAACAGGAACCATCTGACGTCCAGTCTTCCTCTTTAGATCCTGTTTGTGTCTTTAAGAGTCTCAGCTTTAATCAGTGTGAGTGGTTGAGCCTCCATGTGTCTCCGTGTAAACACAATCATAATTTCTGTTCCTCCTTCCTGTGCACAGTAACAATTACCAAAAGATGTAAAGTTAATCAGGTCCTCATTAATCTGCATAATTAACATTTATACTGTTTTATTAAGATAAACCCTCAGGTCTTAATGAACATAGAGATTTAATATAAAAGTTATCTATTACACACTCAAACATATCCATTCAGTCCGTTCAGTATTTAGTGGAGGTCTATCTCTTCAAAGCCGAGGCTCAGTGACAATCAGGATGTATAGTTTTTATTCATGTTTACAAAATGATCTGGCCACGTGTCAGTCAGGTGCTGGTGCCAACCCAGCAGACGGTCTCTCTACAAGGTCCAGATCTTGATCTTAAATCCACCTTAGTGTTCAATAACAGACTGCATCTCACCTGGAGAATCAAACATAGCCAGCACTGTTGAGATTTATATATTTATTAACTTATTCACTGAGTTTAAATCATGTGAAATTCACTGATCATTGCATCTCAGCAGACCCTCAACCTTTTTCCTCAGCCATAGTGATGAAACAACACTATCTTTAGTGTCACTTAAAGATCGTATTTACAGCACTTTGGCAGTGTGGCAAACTTTCTCAGCACTGTTGCCTGGTGACTGCAGCACTGCCAGTGCACTTAACAAGCCACAAGCCATCAGTGGTAAACCATCCTGCAGACTGTATGTTCGCACGGGGAAACTGTGCAGAAACTGAATTGGAAGTTGACGTTCAGGGAGGGGGTAGGAGTCCCCGGTACAGGCTGTTGTTCCTGCTGTCTTATTTCCACTGTTTTACTGTCAGAGCATGGAAATTCATTCTCTTTGACACTTGCAACCTTCTGTGTCTCCAGAAAGCCGTGGCGCTGCAAACCACCTAGTAAAAAGCACAACAATCTCACAAGAAGACTGTGAATTTGAATTATACCCAAGTGAAAAAAAGGTATTTCACACAATATTCATTTAAAAAAAATCATGTGATGTTACTCTTTGTGTGTGATTCATGCGTTTCATTTGTGTCTCTTGATCTAATGTCTTCATTAAATCCTTAGTATTTTCTCTGTGGTGCTTCATATCCACCTGGTTCTTGTTCTCATAAAAGAAGAAGTGGCAGTGGAAAGCAGCCAGCCGCTTAGACTGAGTAAGGGATATGTCCTGGCCTCCAGGGTGCACGGAAAAGAGAGGGAGAGGGAACGGAGATGTGTGCCAGCGACTATGACACACTCGCTCCTGTCTATTTTTTTTTTTCATTATTACTATTTTGTGTGTATATGATAGTAAGACACGAGTAAGCTCTTTCATGGTGATTTCATGTGGGAATTCATTGCACAGCTAATTAAAAAACCGATGAGATTGTGTACAGTCAAATGCAGCATTTGAGTAATCCGAAAGTGATGACAGAGCAGGTTTGTAAAGTTACATCGGGCTGCATTTTTATGACATATTACCTCTGTTTGACTCTTAGATGCATCTGCATACACAGCTGTATCAGGTAAAACATATAGCAGACGTGTTGTTTCTCCTCTAATTCGACTTCAAAAGGAAACAGTGTTCCTCCTTTGACTATCGACTTGCTGATCAGAGCTGGTTTGAGCTGGTAACACCCCTCGCAGGCTGAGAACTGCTTCTTCTTTTCCTGTTCATTGACTGATGCAGATAAAACAGTCCCTGCTGTGGTGACAGCTGCTAACGGTCCGACTATCCCTCCTCTGACCTCAGGCAGGTCAATAAAACAGCAGAGACCTGTTTAGGTTGGCCACATGTCCAGTGAATCCAAACGGACCTCACACGCTCATGTTTAACCTTAAACACATTTAAGATATCAATATTTTAGCATCACAACTTCTGAAGCCGTTTTATGCGAATATGTGAAATATCTTTCCAATAATTCAGCTCTTAACACATCACACAAGCTGGCGACCGTCCCGGATGTACTCTGCCTTTGACCGTAAGCAGCTGGGATAGGCCCCCCAGCCCAACGGACGGATGGATACATCTTGTTTTATGACTAATTCTTATTATTTGCACTGTGTGCTTGTGAGCTTTTTGTTTTTTGCTCTCATAAATACTATTTGGGTGTGTGTATGTGTATGTGTGTGTGTGTGTGTGTGTGTGTGTGTGTGTGTCTCTGTGTGTGTGTGTGTGTGTGTGTGTGTGTGTGTGTGTGTGTGTGTGTGTGTGTGTGTGTGTGTGTGTGTGTGTGTGTGTGTGTGTGTGTGTGTGTGTGTGTGTGTGTGTGTGTCTGTGTGTGTGCACCATGTTCCTGGCTCTTGTCATAGCTACAGGGATAATAATCTGAATCTCTACTAATGTGGACCAATCCACAGCTTGAGCTCTAAAACCAATTGCACATTCATGGGGCTAAAGCACTTACAGCAGCACACTGACATTTCCAGAGCTATGTGAGTTTCATTCCTCCACGGTATGGGTTCCTAGAAAGGTCTAATGTTAGATTTCATTGAACAATGAGTATGTCTGTCTGTCTAAACCTAGAGAACAGGTGTGGCTATCTATTTATCTATCTATCTATCTATCTATCTATCTATCTATCTATCTATCTATCTATCTATCTATCTATCTATCTATCTATCTATCTATCTATCTATCTATCTATCTATCTATCTATCTATCTATCTATCTATCTATCTATCTATCTGTCTTTCTGTCTGTCTGTCTGTCTATCACTTTAATGTAAAATAAAACCAATCTATTTGTCTGTTCATAATAATAACATAATATGTTAAAACAATAACATAATATGTCAAAATATTACATTAATAATTACACACACACACACACACACACACACATATATATATATATATATATGTATGTATGTATGTATGTGTGTATGTATATATATATATATATATATATATATATATATATATATATATATATATATATATATATATATATATATATATATATATATATATAACAAAACAGCATTATTTTAGTCATTATTTACAGTGCAGTTTAACAAAAAACCGGGAAAGCGGTGATGACGTATCTGTACCGGGTGACGTCAACGTTCTCTTTTGTAAATAAAGTTACATTTTGAAGGCAGCCAAGATGGCGGAGTACGATTTGACAACCAAGATAGCACATTTTCTTGACCGGCATTTGGTTTTTCCTCTGTTGGAGTTCCTGTCCGTGAAAGAGGTACAGCGGGTTTCACATTGTTTGACTCTAAAATATAACCCTGTTGTCTGTTGTTGGGAATTTATGCCTGAAAACAGTAAAGAATCGTCCCGGTTAGCTAGCTAGCTAGCTAGCCGGCTAGCAGTCACGTTAGGTAGCCGGTCGGCGAGATGCTAACCTGTTAATGTTAGACTTTTATAACCAGACAGTTCATGTAACGTGGGGAATTGCACTGAAGCAGAATATTGATGTGTTTTGTCAAAGTTTTGCTCGCTAGGTTCGTGTTTTTGTTACTGAGCGTGCTAGCCGTTAGCTTAGCTGCTACACAGCCTCCGTAGGATTAAAGAGAAGACGTAGCAACAATATTTACGATTTTGAGTATTTGTTAAGCTCATCGTGACGTTGTTGAATCACTCTTTAATGATTTTGGACTTTTTGATGCTCTTTAGCTTTTGACAGAGTGTTAATCATGTTATTACATGTGTTTGTTGTTTAACAGATCTACAATGAGAAGGAACTCCTCCAAGGGAAGCTGGACCTCCTCAGCGACACTAACATGGTGGATTTTGCCATGGATGTGTACAAAAACCTGTACCCGGACAAGGAAATCCCACACTGTGAGGACAAACAACAATTTAACAGCGTGTTCTAATCAATAGTTTGTTATTGAGCTAAATTCAAAACGTTTTAAACACTGCTCTTTTATTTTAGTTTCCATCTTTGAGCTAAATGGACACAACTGTTCTCTGGGTTTAGGTTTTGTTACTGTCCTCTGTTAGTTCAACTTGTCTCAGACTTGCTGTATGACTTTGAGATCAGAGATTTAAAGTATGAAGCAGGTTTGTTGGGGAAGCGTCAGGTTTAACCCAGGGTTTATGAACATAATTCACCTCTCCATCACCTTAAATTGTTTCAGTACAGACTAAAAACCTTTGCACAAAATTACTGACTAATAATATCATTTGGTTATAACACAGACTTTCTAACAAATGGAGGGAGAGTTGACCATCAAGTAAATATAAAAGCTAAACCCATTAATGTTATTTATTAGGAAAAAATAGCTACAGACTGTCAAATATCTCATGATTTCAAATGTTTCCGTGTGATTCAACAAAAACATCACTTCTGAGTGTTGGGTTTAATGCAACAAGATAAGGTAAAGTTATCCTGAGTGTAATGAACCTGCCAATAGTGCAGAGCTCAGGGTTATGTGGGCTGATGTAACAGATGTAGGAGGACGTCTTGTTCTTTCTGTCTCTGGTAGTTACATGATTTGATTTTTGATGCTGCACAAAAGCTATTTGATTAGACTAAATGTGTGATGAATAAGAATTTAAGTGCCTAACTCTTCTCTCAGAGGGTTGAACATTAGACTTAACTGATATTTAAACGATCGTTTATGTAATTTTGCAAATATGAATCGGCATCTTTGGGGTTTTGATAACTGGTTAGAGGCATTTCTCACAATTATGACATTTTATTGACCTCAGGATTGATACATTTTATCAAAATTGCTGCTATATTTATCCAATGAATCAGAACACAGTAGGTGTAGTATATTAAAATGCTCAGAACCAGCCATACTCATTTTACCAACACTTTAGCCTCAGGTAGAAAAAGTTATTGGGGGACATATTAAATATTAGGTGTTATTTACCGAGATATTTATATTGTAGCAGTGTGTGATGATAGAAAATGTTGTGTTTCAGCCTTGAGGGAGAAGAGGAGCACGGTGGTGGCTCAGCTGAAGCAGCTGCAGTCGGAGACTGAGCCCATCGTCAAGATGTTTGAAGACCCAGAGACGACAAGGCAGATGCAGTCAACAAGGTCAGATCAGCTTATTTAAGCAAAGCTTTTCTCTCAGATATTCTGCTCATTTACCAATTTGTGAAACTTGAGACTTCCTAAGTCTGTTCACTTGTTTAACGTCTTGTTTTTCTTCATCAGAGACGGGAGGATGCTGTTTGATTATCTGTCAGAGAAACACAATGTAAGTTTTGTATTCACACTTTTCCCTCTTATTATATAAAAAAGTGGACTACATTTTAATCTTGATAGGTGGGAAGCACAGTGTGTGTTTTTGTTTCCATAACAACCAGCTGAGAGCCAGCAGGACTGAAACCTAAAACACAAAACTCCCACTGACGTGTCATTAATCAGTGTGTGTTCTGATCTGAATTAGTTACAACTTTTATGCCAATGTTCTCTTTATTTTTATATTTACTTTATATACTTTTTATTTTAAATATATAATCCATAGATAAATTACACTTAAACATTATCAGCATCGTGTGCAGTCGTCTAAAGTGAGCGTCTGGCGTCAGCGTGAAAGAAACAAACAGACTTTATTTTTCCTAAAAAGATGAAAGATGCCAGTACAATCTCTAATCAGCGTCACTGTGTCTTTCTTTCATCTGCTCCCAATTAGTTTTCTTTGAGGCTTCTGCTGTTTGAACAGTAAATCAGACTATAAACTGTCGAAAGTCACATCCGCTACAACCTTCATGTCTCACTGTGCCTTTTATGACTCTATGACTCTGAAGTAGCAACTTGTTGATTGAGCCGTTTGTTACCGGTTGTTGGTGTTAAATTGTTTGCGTCTTACTGGTTTTTGTTTTTTAGTTTCGTCAAGAATATCTGGACACATTGTACCGCTACGCCAAATTCCAGTACGAGTGTGGTAACTACTCCGGCGCTGCTGAGTACCTCTACTTCTTCCGTGTCCTGGTAAGAATAAAATTAAGTCAAATATAGGTTTAAAAAATACATGAAATGGTCAGTTTTCTTTCATTTTATTTTTTTTCCTTCTCCTCCTCCTCTCCAGGTTCCCTCTACAGACAGGAATGCGTTGAGCTCCCTGTGGGGGAAACTGGCCTCTGAGATCCTGATGCAGAACTGGGAAGCAGCGATGGAGGATCTGACTCGACTACGGGAGACGATAGACAACAATGTGAGAGAATAATCAAGATGAAACTATGTTGGATGTTACCCTTTCTTACAGTTGTATTAAAGGGGAGACATTATTTGTTGGTCATTTGCCTAAAGTTTAGTTCACACTAGCGAACTTCACCAGTGATTAGTGAGTGTCAGATGCTGTCGTGATCGTTGCAGCGTTCACACTTGGTGACTTGTGTTCCCATGATCTGGAGTCTCAACAACTGGTCTGAGACCTGTAGTGTTCACACTACAAGACTTGTCAGTGATTGACTCCCGATCACACCGTGACGTCACCAAACTCTACGTCTGGTCACGTGAACTAGACAGGATGTAGCCGCTGCCTCTCACCGTGATTTACAGCCGTTTATTGTTGACGAGCACTGGTGAAGACGCTGCCTCCGACACAGACTAAACCGCTAAACCAGCGTGTAAGCATCACCATGGCAACACGCTGGTTTTTATGGTGGAGCTGAAATCAGCAGCAGACCTCCCCGGTACCGGGTAACATCTGGATCAGACGCGGGGAGTTTGTAGAAACTGACAAGAAAACAAAAGCCGACTTTTAAACGTGGTTGTGAGTGAATCAGTGAGACGGCAGCAGCATTTATCTCACATCCCTCCTCTGATTGGCTGTCGCTCTTTGTCAGTCTCTTCCGACTCCTCCAGTTTTAACACAACAGATCCAGTCCCGGTCTCAGACCAGGTCCCGACGGCCTCTGATGGAGTCGTTAGGGCTGTTAACTGATGATTCACCAATGATCAGAGGACCAAGTCCAACAGACATGACTGAAAATTGTTGGTAAAGTCGACTAGTGTAACTAGGCTTAAGTCATTACAATGAACCTACTTTTGACTAATACATTGTTTTTCTGTCTCCAGTCGGTGAGCTCTCCGCTCCAGTCACTCCAGCAGAGGACTTGGCTCATCCACTGGTCCCTCTTTGTCTTCTTCAACCATCCTAAAGGCAGAGACAACATCATTGAGCTCTTTCTCTACCAACCTCAGTGAGTCACTAAGTTTTTTTTTTTCCTTCCTTTCTTCATTGTAACATCGATATTAAAAAAAAAAAAAAAAAAGGAGTCACCTTCCAGATACAGTACGAGGGTGTGTACACACAGGCCTTTTGACACCTTCATCCAAAGCTTGTAATGAATTCTTTGTTGCTCAAGGACACGTTGCTCAGGGACAAAATTTTGCTGCATTAACATGGCCTTCGAACCAATAAAGCCTTTTCAGTTATGGTGAATCTATTTCATGTATTTTCTTCAGCTGAATTATTTCTCACTTGTGACTGACAGCGTGAAACCTTTTACATTCCAAGTTATCTAACGGTGTGAATGAAAGATTCCTCAGCACAGTTCTTATGACAAATGTGAAGTAACTGATGAGTGTGTCGCTTTGTGTTGTCAGGTATCTGAACGCCATTCAGACCATGTGTCCTCACATCCTGAGATACCTGACGACTGCAGTCATCACCAACAAAGACGTAAGAAAGCGCAGACAAGTGCTTAAGGACTTGGTGAAGGTCATTCAACAGGTACGTTTATTAAATATTAGATGAATTATTCTCATATAATGTTCCTCAAGGATTTAGTGAAACTCATAAATAATGGTTCGTCTTTGGCTCCCACAGGAGTCGTACACATATAAGGATCCCATCACGGAGTTTGTGGAGTGTCTCTATGTGAACTTCGACTTTGACAGCGCCCAGAAGAAGCTCAGGGAGTGTGAGTCGGTAAGAAAAAGCTTCCCAGAAGTTTCACCTTCACTTTTCCTGCTTAACAGTGTGTTTTTGTTGTGGTGCACAGGCCTAAATCACCCCCAATAAAAGTTAGCAGTCTCTGGGGACTGAAGGGTAATGTGAAGCCTCCGTTAACCGCGCTGCTCTGATCTCCTGAGTCTCAGGCATTTAACTTTGCAGCTATTCAGCCTCAGCAAATCCATGCCTGGCCTGATTTGCTGGCTCTAAATTTTATTCAGTTTGATTTTCAAAGCGGAACAGCTGTCAGATTTGGGGCTCGGTTGCCTTCTTTTTAGAAACTCCTGACTGCAGCGGTGTAGTTGTGCTCGGGGACCACTCTGCGCATCCTCTAAGTGCTCTCATCACTTGGCTTTTACTTCTCTTGTATGAATTCTGCTTCACTTGCGACGGCCTCAGCTATCGCAGTTTGAATGAACTGACAATGTGTTTTCCTCCGGATGTTAATGATGACTCGGATTTAAATCAACTTTATGAATGAAGTCAAATAGTAAATCAGTGATGTCTTGTCGGTATTGTGTTGTTGTTGCACCTCGGAGTGTGTTCACCATTGCAAAGCACTGAATAGCTAGATTTCTTACGCAAAAACAGTTCTTTTTATAGGAAATAATGATGCATCATCTTCTTCTTAAGTTCCTAAGACACTAATATATTCACACATTTAAGCTCTTCTAGAGATTTGAGGTGGCCAAACATCCCCAGATGATGTTTCTGTGATCACTGCAGTAAAAACACAGGAGGAGACGTCACAATTCAATCTCCTGTTAAACTCTCATTGAGGCTCACGTATGGTGATAACGTCAGGGTCTATTTCACTATGAACTAAGTCAAACTCAAACCAACACGTTACCGATACTTGGATCTGACTTGTTGATACCGAGTATCAATACTCAATACTTCTACCACACACACAAAAAAAAAATATTTGGCAAAATACAATGAAGTGGAAGACAGGTTTTATTTTCTTCTCTGCTTGTTGCAACAAATGATGATTAAATTATATAAAAATGAATATTTAATAGATAATAAAACAACTATTAAAAATAACATTTCAAGTGAAAAAGAATCATTTTCTGTGATATTATTGCAGAGCTTCTGCTTTTGAATCAAACAAAAATATTAATCCAACTATTTGGCGCAGTCTCCAGTTTCCAGCTGGACATATTGCAGTGTCCATAAAACATTATGATTCATCATGTTTTGTTGGTCTGGCGGCTGGAAACAGCGCAGTAGGTTCATAATGTTTAGGTTTGAACCTATAACCTATAAAATGTCAGAGTCTCTGTTATTTTAACTGCCCGTGGGTTTTCTCTTGTCGCTTTTCCAAAACCTGAGATAAAGTTGTTGTTGCTGTTGTGGTTTAGCATTAGCTTTAGCAAACTCGGTGTACTCAGGGTTATGGTGTGTCCTCAGACGTTTTATCAAATTGCTCGTATTGAACGACGTGCTCTCCTCTCCTCCCCTGGACACCTTTACAGCACAAAGTTTGCACTCTGCCTCGTTTCTGTCATCATCGCATATTTTGAAATGAGTCCATACTGCTGACATGATGTTTACTGCAGCTGCCAGTCTCTCGCTCCTCCTCGCTAACTCCGCTGTTTCTGATTAGCTCGACATCGCCCCCTACCCGCCAATCTAAAAAAATACAACAACCATGACAAGCCACCCTCTGATCAGTCCTTATTCAAAGCAATTGAATGCAATAACTGGATATTGGTTTTTGGTATCGGCGAACAAGTACAAGTACATGAGTGCAGTATTGACCCAATACCCGTTACTGGTATCGGTACCAAAGTACCAGTAACTAAATGTACCAATAGTTTATAAAAAAGACTGTTTTACAAGACTCACCCAACCTCTTGTTTTCATACCAACTGGTGATGAAGGATGTTCCACATCAGCAGATTCATCATTTTTCTGAACAACCAGCTCATGTGTCTGTGAAGAGCGAGAAAAATGATGAATCTGCTGATCTGAATCATCCTAAGTCACCAGTACGGTATTATCAGTACTTCAGTTTATGTGTAGGGACCCTATTCATGCTACTGCTGAAGTGAAGTGATATTTTGAGCTTTATTAGTGGTTAAAAAATGATGATTTAGATACGTTTGGCTGACTGCCCCATTTACTTTCATTGTTAACTATTTGGTTGTGAAAACAAAAGACGGTCAAACTTGATATAACTTCAACCAACGTAAAATATCTCATGAGGTGGAGTTTGACCATGTGGGACCATCACTTTAAGTCCATGACATAAACTTTATGTAACTAATCTGTGTATACAGCACATAATCTTAGCTTGTCTTGGGAATTGTCGTTTTAGAATAAAAACAAAAACGCAGGAACTGTTTGAATAAAATGCTTCTACATTACGAGGTTGTATAGTTTTGCTCCAGACTTTTAATTTCTGGGTGGATTAACCAGTAGTTTAAAAATCTGGCGAAGCGGTGAAAGTAAAAACAACCAAACCACAGGAAACGGTCGCCTTCACATCAGCTGTGGTCGTCGTGGGGTGCTCATTATGTACTCAGCTATACTTATTGTGGACTTATCGTTCCAGTAAAAGTCAAAGCCACAGTTGGAAATTACAGCTCTGGTCTCATCTGTCTGATGATAGAAATGTGATCTGTTATGTCATCAAATGGTGTAAGTTTGGAAGAAGATGCTGGAAAATGTGTCTCATGCTGACAAAGGAACTAAAGGAACCACTGACTGTGGCTTTTTCTCTGGGTTTTCTACATGTTTCTATACATGAACATCTTGTTTATGTTTGTGTAATAACAGCCTCAGTGTTGAGAGCAGGACTGTGTTTTCTTTTTTTCCTCCAGGTTCTGGTGAACGACTTCTTTTTGGTCGCTTGCCTCGAAGACTTTATTGAAAATGCTCGTCTCTTCATCTTTGAGACGTTTTGTCGGATTCATCAGTGCATCAGCATCAGGTACTTCGTCTTTCACACAAACACACTTGTCAGAAAAGACGTTAGCGGTGTCTCTTATTGTGAAAAGGACAATTTGCTTGAAAAGTAATGAAAAGATCTTTTTACTTTTGTGTCTAAATGATTGAAGTTGGACAATAATTTCACTTCTCAATGCTCCAATTTCTTTTAGATTTTATTCTCTCCCTCCAGGTGTAGTTAACATTGAGCTATATATATAAAAAAGACTTTAGATATGAACCAAACCTCCCTTTTCCTCCTCTTTCCTGTCAGCATGCTGGCGGACAAGCTCAACATGACGCCCGAGGAGGCGGAGAGGTGGATCGTCAACCTCATCCGTAACGCGAGGCTTGATGCTAAGATCGACTCCAAACTGGTGAGACTCTGCCACCAACTTATGTCGCAATACATCTACGTCAGTTTGTTTTTGACTGAAAAAAACGTCTCAGTCCTGTTGTGGTTAATAAGAAGACTCAGATATATTTTTATGTTGCTTTACGCTCTTAAATAAAACTAAAACTCTGTCTCTCAGGGTCACGTGGTGATGGGCAACAACGCCGTGTCGCCGTACCAGCAGGTGATCGAGAAAACCAAGAGTCTGTCGTTCCGCAGCCAGATGTTGGCGATGAACATCGAGAAGCGCGTGGCTCACAGCAACAGGAACGAGGTAGACTCACTGTTAAATATTTCATGCGCACATGAACTTTTCACCCTTCAGTCATACGAATTACCAGGCGAACTAGACGGCGAACGAGGTTATTAAAGCCATAAATTATGTGTGTTGCTTATTTAATTTTTTTTTTTTTTTCCTTTTTTCATCACAAACATCATGTCAGATTATGTAGTCACATGCTGGTTGTCATCTCTGACAGTTTGAGGCTTGATTTATTTAAAATTAAATCCATTATTCAAGCATCGGTTTATACCGTCTGTGCTTAGACTCGCTCTGTTATCGCTCCTGTCGTCTGTGTGTGTTCAGACTTTTCTCTCTTCGTCACCGCACAGATTCATCTCAGGTTTTTATCAAGCTGTAACAAATTAAAAAAAAAAAAAAAAACCCACATCAGTTATTAGAGATTTATCAACATCGCACAACATCCCACAGAGATGGTGGGAGTCGGCACCTTTCACCACTAGAAGAAACATCTGATCTGGTCGTCCTCCCTCACATGGAGGCAGATCTAGATCTAAGATTTTGTTCCAACTCTTTGAATTTTATTAAAATGAATACGTGCAAACTGATTCTTTAAATGTTTCTAATGTTTTTTTTTTTTTGTTGTTTTTGTTTTAATTTTCCTCAGACACCAAACTGGGCTGCTCAAGACTCCGGCTTCTACTAAAATGGAAATGAGCTTCAAGAAGATTCAGATGACTTTCAGGATTATTACTGAGGAGTTTTATTGTGTTCATGAATTTATTAGTTTATCAATTTTTATCATATAACATCCACTTATAGCTTCTGCAATAAATTAAAAGAGAAAGGCATCCAGGACGAGGCAGCTAGGTTCAATTTAAGTTATTATCACTCATCACATATTTAGAGACAGTCGCTTTAAATGGACGTTCATTTCCTCATCACAGTCTGTTGATAATCTGACCACGTGGATTTGACTCGGAGGTGCTTTGGAAACGGTGAAAATGCCATTAACATTAAAAACATTTGCCTCTTAAATGGAAAAGTGATTTGTTTCCTTCTTCCTCTGTGAATGTTTGACCACTA
The DNA here is from genome assembly GCA_016801845.1 of Polydactylus sextarius. Taxonomy (NCBI): domain Eukaryota; kingdom Metazoa; phylum Chordata; class Actinopteri; family Polynemidae; genus Polydactylus; species Polydactylus sextarius. Next base: position 17,792,001 of record CM028927.1, read on the forward strand.
GATGGCTCCGTTGGTTTGTTTTTTGTTTTTTTTTTTTTTTTTTCTATTTTCAGAAAGTTAAAGGAACTTCTTGTTCCCTGCCTGAGTGTTGTTGTATGTCAGTGTCCACATTTAGTATTTGTGATTTAAAAATATGACATGAAGGAGAGAAAAAAAAAAAAAACTTTGGATGGAGATAAAAGATCACAAACAAGAGCCATGTTATGGATCAGTTCCTTAATATCAAGGCTGTTTGTTTTTGTAACCTCTGGCAGTTGCACTTGTGTAGTTTTCTTTCTGCTTGTGTAGTTAATATTTAACCACGCCTTATTTCTGATTATTGAATGCCACCGTAAAGATGCTGCTTCATCTCTGCTTCTAATCTGCAAATATTTGACAAGTGTTGATGTGCTGTGAAACCAGTCTCCAGTTTATACACTATCGCTTTCACATAAATCCCTTTACTTAGCAGGAACTATTTAAAACCAGTTTGGGTAAATACTTTGGACTAATTAAAGTGCCGCTTTAGTGAAATGTACCCTAGACCTGACGGAGCAGTTTGGTTGTGTCTAGGTTGTCTGGATCAACTAAAGTTAGAAAATATAATGACTGTAAACTGCTGATGCCTTTACAATGAGTCAGAAAACAGACGTACCTGTGGAAACTGTCATTATGTAAATCACACCTGGCAGGTAAAAGAAAGGAATTGGGAGGAGGAGGGGCAGAACTGCCCCAGGTGCATTTCTGAGTTGCCCCTCGACCTCTTTGAGTCCATGTGAAGTTTTCTCTCTGATGTGCAGCTTGGGGAGTGGCTGTTCGTTGTGCCAGCCGCTTTAACTCTTAGCCACTCCTCCAAACTGTTTTTCTTGTGCACACACGGACACACACTTGCACTTTTCCAGGACCCATTAAAAACACAACGCACCCACACACACACTCACATGGCTGTGCGTGCAGAGAGCTGACGTGGGCTGAGGTCTGAGCAGGCTCCTTGTGGAACAGCTGGTATCCATCTGTAGCTGCTGCTGCTGCTTCTTCCTGCTGCTGCTGTAAGGCACCGTGGCTTCTCCTCCCTCAGAGGACACAAACCGGCCGCTGCAAACTCATTCATGCTCTGTGCTGTGTGCTCTCACTCTGTGGATCACTCTTGACTAGATTTGCAGGCCTCCTCCAGGATGGATATCCTGACGACCTGGGCCGTCACCAACCCAGCTGTGGCCCGGCTCCTCTGGGTCCTGGTCCTGGTTCTGGCCACTCTCCTGGTCTGGCTCTTCTTCTTCTGCTGCTACACTTGGAACCAGAGCTCCTCGTCCTCCCTGGAGAGATACCTGGCAGGTAGGTGGTCCCTCAACACCCCCTCCTCCACTCTCACACCCACTTTCTTCAGATGTGTAGCGGCCTGTGATATTCTCTCAACAAGCTTGATGCTGCTCGCTGCAAAGCTTTAACTTCAACTCAGGCTCAGTTTCACTACAAGGAACGTTCAGTGGAAATGCTTTTTTATTTCCAACTGTGGTAATTGTAAATTGTTAGTGTTTCCTTTCCAAGACTCCAGGATCCACATTTTCCACAAACTGCCAGCTCGTGTTGGCTGCGGCTCTGCTCTGTGGTTGGAGCAGTGACTGTTAGAAAAGTGCTGTTACACATGTGAGACACACAATGGCTCTTTTCATACTCATGAGTGTTTTAAATAAAAAAGCTGCTGCACTTCTTCATTCAGCGGAGAAACTGAAAAATGTGAAACTGTCAGTGTCTCTCAGAGTAAGTTTAAATCATCATGTTATAAATCTGACATGTTGTGGTGTCATGGCAGCTTTGTAACTGTCCTGTCACTGAAGGAAACATGTGCATACCTGCAGTGAATCATGACCTCAGTCTTCTGTCACTTAGAGCAACAGCTTCACATAGTCTTTATGATTTAATGTTGTTGTCAAAAAGTTTTACTTCTTTCTCAATAAAACATTGTTTGTTTCCTCACAGTGATGACACAGAACTCCAAATCTAAAGCTCCGACTCAGGTGAGGAAAAAAAAATAAAAATAACACTTCTTTATCTGTCTGACCTAATGAACCGTCTCCGCTGATAGAATTATGCAAATGGGTTCGTGCTTTAAATTCCTGTATGACCAAACTGAAATCCTCAAAGAAGAGTCTGCTTTCAATATCACACACACTAAGATTTAACATCAGCTTGTAATTCCTGCTTCAGTCTGTAGGGGGCCTCCTTCACTTGCATTTATTATTGACAAAATGAAGCACATGCACAGTTTTTATTTTCCAGGATGATATTGACATAAAGCTGATATATTTTCACCAGCGTCAAACCGATGTGGGATTTTTTGGGGCCGATGTTGATGTTAGAAAATAAAACAATCTGATTAGTGATTAATCAGAGCGATGAATCAGGTGCTTTGTGGAACAAATATGTTGCTTAATATGATCCAGAGCTCTGACAACACATCACATCCAGGATGTAGGATGCAGACAGTTTCAACAGTAACCTCCTTTATGATGCCACTGAGCTCCACTTCTGCAACGTCCTGGTCTTATGAATGAGTTTAATGCGTCTGTTGGCGTCTCACAGATCTTCCTCAGCATCATCTGATGGATGTTAAAGCTCCTCAACCTTCTCAGACACACAAAGAAAAAGAGGAGACAGTTGTCGTCCTCATTGCCTCAAACAACTCTTTTTATCTTTATCACATTGAGCTTTAGATGGTTTCATATGTGGTGGAAACACCTGTGTTAAACCGTAGATAAGACGGCACCAATGATTATTGGTGAAATGCTAACATAAAGATGACGTTTTTTAAGAAGATCTTGAGGTTTTAAATGAAGATCGATTAACCAGTCAATGCGTAGTGTGTTAGCTGATGCTACCTTCCTTCCTGTTCCTTCTGGATCAGGTTTGATCCTTTAAAATCTGTTAGAAATGGTTTTAACTAACTTTAAAACAAGTAAACTGCCTGTAAATCATGGTGTTTGTGCGAAGCAGGATGTTTTGCTCAAACAGCACAGATCTGAACCTCACGGTGGCGCCAGCGGTTAAGTCCGAGCGTCGCTTCAGTCTCTGGGATTCATCATGATGGAGCTGATGAGCGTCTGCTCTAAAATTTCACACGGATCCATTCAGACCTTGTTGAAATGTTTCAATGTTGAACAGAAGTGATTCAACCGGCAGAACATCCTGTTTTTTTACGTCTCATGTTCTGTCTCAGTAACAAGAGGAAGTGATGTGTTCAGTGTTTCCATCATGAGTAACAGTGATTCTTCATGAACACGAGAGGAAGTGACATTTGATGAGGCACAAAACAAACAACGACGCTGCAGATGTTCACAGTTCATGGGCTTTAGTATAAATATAATACCTCTGTGTGATATCACCTGTCAGCAGCTGCTGCATTGCATTGTGGGAGATGTGTGACCATCTTGGCTTCTCTGTGTGTGTTTTGGCGGCTTCAGTATGAGTGTTGTTCACTGTGCCGTCATTGTCAGTAGATAGTCGGCCGTTATGAGTGAAGCTCTTTGTCTGATTGGCTCTAATGTGCCAACAAAAGGTCCAACGGACGCACAAAGAGAAATGAGAGGCCTCTGTCTGAGGAACAGAGCTGCTCACAGAGATCGTTGTGGATCACAACTCCACAGTAAATCTAAAGAGATAAGAGTCTGTGAGATGATGTGCGTCGGTCGATCGGTTCAGAGGTTACGACACGAGGTTGTGTGTCTCTGTGTTTCACTGTTGGTGAATGATTTCATCCTACATGCATCTTGCATGTGATTTTCAGAGTCAAAGAGAAGCTTGTGTGTTTTTTGACAACAAAAACGTCACTTAAATGTCGAGTCAGTTTGAAATCAAACCAGTGAGACGGACTTAAGAGTAAATCCTTTCAAAATAAAACTCCTGAATCCCTGATTCTTGCATCATCAGATGGGAAAAGATTGAAAGATGCACGTTTATCCTCTTGGATTAGATAAATAATGATGTTATGGCTCCATTTCTGGTCAGTGAAGAAAAACAAAAGCCCATTTGTTTACCTGACGGTACAGACCATAATCAATGGCCTCTAAATAAGGAAGTCTTTGTGTGTGTGCCAGATATTGAGACCTGCTCTTTTCTAATTATGAGATTTGTAATTGGGAGAGTAAACTTTTCCCCAAAGCAAACTCAAAGTTGACTTAAACCTTTTTTTTTTTTTTTTTTTTTAATTTTGTTGTTATTCATGGGAAGAAAAGATCTGAAAACATCATGTCAGAGTTAATAATCAGAGCTTATGTATTATTTCAGAGGAGGAAAAAGCCCAAGGAGAAACCAGCTGCTAGTGTCCAGTCAGAGGAAGTGGCGTTGGCGGCGGCGGCGGTTGTGGCGGCAGCGGTGGTGGTGAAAGAGTCTGTAGCCGTTGGACACGAGCCACCGTGTCCAGCGGTGAAGAAGAGGAAGAGACGACCTCTTAAAGCTGCAATGAAGGAAAGTGTGACTGCGGCAGGAAACACGAAGGTGAGGAACTTTTTCTCCATACGTGTCATCAAAGTGATTTTATTTTATTTATTTTTATAATTTCCTGGCAGTTCAACTTCACTTTCTCCATCCACACTGAGTTGGTTTGTGACCTTTAACAGATTTCACGGAGGTTTTTTTTTTTTCTCTCTAACAAAACACCACAGTGTTACTCTCCATCATCCCTCAGGATCGATGCAATCGGCCAATTTTCCACCTTCAACTCTGCTTTTTGTGTGTTCATTAGGAAAGAGTGCAGCTAATTTTTTTTTTCTTTCATTCTGGTTCAATTAACAGGAACAATATTTGCTTTACACTGGTTGTCAAGAGAGTTTAATGTAATATTTTGTATATTTACTGTGACTTTGATGGTGGTGGATTAATCTACTTCTACTTCTCCCAAATACACTTGCCCAACATAAACATTTATTGTATGAAACCTACAACTTATTTAGCATATTTCTTCTATTTATTGTTGCTGCTACAAGGTTTAAACTTTCTGCATGAACCTTCATCGCTCGGCCGATCACAGTGAGTCCAGATCTGGATCAGACCTCTGGTATCCAGGACTAGTGACACACAGAGTGGGTTCAGTGTTGGACTGTGTCCATACTTTCCCCCTCCCCTCCCTCCCTCCTCACCAACTTCTCCATGTTCATTGATTTATTGTCCAAGTGGGAGTCTAATAATGTAGTAAGGCCACACAAACAAGCAATCTGTCATTCATGGTGTTTTGATTATGTAACAGCTCAGCAAGACACTTTTTAATTTGACTCAGTGCAACTCGGGCCTTGTTTTGGAGCGAAGGCAAAGCTCGGAAAAAAAATAAATAAACAAATTGCAAAAGCAATGAAAAGAAAAACAAAACATTTTTTTTTCTCTGATTAATAGTCGATCGTTGGTATTTTCAGGGTGTGTCTCATCTCTGGTGAGAGAATTGTTAAAATTTGGCAGAAATATTCACTTGAACTCAAGAATTTTTCTGGCCAAAGATCAAAGTTCATTCTGATTTTGTAAAACTTGTTGTTGAGATATTTGAAGACTCAAATAAATTACTCAAAGATCAACTGATTAACTCCGGTGACTAAAGGTCACCGTGACCTCACAAGACATGTTTTTAGCCACTTGTATGAGATATGTAAAGAAAAAACCACTTCAAATTTGACAAACACCTTCACTTGTAGGATTACATTTTTAAAAGTTTATAGTCACATGGACTCTGGGGGATGAAGTGTGTAGATTTTTCAGATCAAAGGTCACTCTGATCTCACATAACATGGTTTTGACTGAGATATGAGATATCTTAAGACTTGAGACGCTGACTTAGAGATGAACCAAGTAACTTTGATGTTCAAATGTCCAAAGTCTCTGTGACCTCAGAAAACACATTTGTTTGCTTTGTGAATGAGATAAAAAACTACTTTAAAGTGACGGTCCAGAGTAACATGAACCCAGAGTCTATTTCAACATGAATACAAGTCAAACTTCCCCTCAAGAGATATTTTACGTTGGTTGAAGTAATACTGAGTTTGACTGTCTTTTGTTTTCACAACCAAATAGTTAACAATGAAAGTAAATGGGGCAGTCAGCCAAACGTATCTAAATTGTCATTTTTTAACCACTAATAAAGCTCAAAATATCACTTCACTTCAGCAGTAGCATGAATAGGGTCCCTACACATAAACTGAAGTACTGATAACTTAGTAAGTGAACTGAGAGTTTATTAAAAACACTGTTTTACAAGACTTACCCAACGTCTTGTTTTCATAACACCTGGTGATGAAGGATGTTCCACATCAGCAGATTCATCATTTTCCTGCCTGATGTGTCAGTGAAGAGTGAGAAAAATGATAAATCTGTGAAAATTAATCCTTTCAAATTTTCTACAGATGTTCACATGAACTAGAAGGTGAACTGTGTAGATTTCAGAGGCTAAAGTTTGAAATCACTTTGACAACAATAACAAATTTAAATGAATTAATTTAATTTAATTACGCCTAATTAATGTTATAATAATTATTCTATGACCTCCAAGAGCAACATAAATACTTTGAACTTCCAGACACTTCTTATATTTTTATTAATGACATAATTTAATATTCAAATGTCTTTAATTGTCATTTGGCAACTGTTCTTATTGTTTGTAGTTGAAACATCATCATCAATTGTATTTAACACAACGTTACATTACATCGTATCTCCGCAGCTTTCAACCACACAAAGCAGCTGACAGCTGTAGAGACTGATGTGATTTGACCTTGACAGACACATGGGTGTTTAAAGTGTCATCTCCTTTTTAGAAAGTATATGTCTTCACTATATAATGACAGTTATTTGTTTTCACTGAGCTCAGCAGAAACGCGCTGCTTCTCCTGACTCAGCAACTTTAAGATGTGAAGTCCACTGTTTCAGTCACTTCATCATCCACACTGTTTCCCCTCCATCCAACATGAGATTTACAATTAAAAAGCACAAAAACTCAGCGTTCAAGGTTATGAAGCAGCAGTTCCTGGCTCCTGCAACCTGACCTGAGATCAGTTTGCACGTGTGCACCGATCGTGCAATCAGATGTCTGCTCTCATCTCCATCCTGGTGTCTGAGTTACTCCGGTCGAGCTGTGGTTCACTCAGCGGGGGAGGCTGCAGACGCTGCAGGCTGCAGGACGCACATTCCTGCCTGTCGGTTCAACCGCTGCAGCTCGGATCAGTCCAGGTCGGACCGGATCAACATCCCACAGCCTCAGGATACCGCAGGACGCAGGCGCGACCGGCGCTGCGGCTGAGGAGGAGGAGGATGATGGCTCTCTAACTTTGAGCTGATCTAAATAAATAGGAGGAGAATCTGGAGACGGTGCCGCTGCAGCAGACGGGTTTTTATTTTGTGTGATTTTCCGGCACTAAACAGCAGCAACCATGGATATTATTAGCGTGAGTAAAAAACAAGAATATAAATTATTTATATCATGTTTTTTTGTCGCATCGGTGACGCTGCTAAACCACATGATTTAGTGACATGTATTGTAAATATTCCGACTTATGTGACTGTATGAGCATCGTCCTGACCTGTCAGACTGTTGGTCCAGATCCTGGTCCTGGTTCTGCTTCTGGTTGCGTCTTCACTGCGGCTCAGGTCGACCAGGACACTGGTTCAGGTGTGGCGATGCGCAAAGCGCAGGAGCAGCTGCGATTTAGAGTTGTTGCTGTTGTTGTTGTTGTTTTTCTTTCTTTTTCTGGGACGGATCCAGACTTTACAGCTTTTTTCTGTCAACTGATGATGAACAGATCCAGTCGTAATGAAGTCCATCAGTTGTTCATTGACAGTGTGAAGGAGAGGGAGCAGACAGACAGACAGTCAGGCAGAGAGAGAGAGTGACAGTGTGTGTGTCAGCTGTCACACTGATTCACACACTGTTAGAGTCTGTTCACACACACACACACACACACACACACACAACTTTTTCCTCCATTTCCAAGTCCTGAGAGTTTCAGGAGCATGCTCTCTAATGCTCTTCAGGGTTGCCTGGTAACTGCGGCTCGCCTTGATGCTTTCAGCCTTGTTTGGATGGAGGCCATGCCAGAAAGCAGAGCCTCTCTGAATAGTAAATAGGTCAGAGTACACGAGTGTACACGAGTGATGATGTCAGGAGAGAAGTTTAATTGTCAGTCTGAGCTCTGCACTGCAGTGATGATAAATTCAGAGCGATGACTCCTCGTTACCTGCACGCTGGAGCTGAAAATGTAGGTTCATGTTGAAGCACATTGCTATTTTTAGGAGCTATGAATTTTTAACACAACAGCTCTCTCTCTCTGAAGTATCTACACTGCAGCTTTTCTTGCACATGAAAATCTAACTCCTCTAATCAAAGCAGTTGATAAATGTCATCGATTTGCATTTAGATCAGTCTATAAACTGTAACAGGAAACTATAATGTGTCATTGCTCTGTTACATTCTGTGTTATGTGCAGATGTTCAGTAAATGAGCTTTCTGAGAGAGATAAAGATGACAAACATGCAGCATTTCAGTCATAACAATAAAATGTAATGGCTTCAGATTGCATCCATGAAATGTAGCTGATGCATTGTGAATGTTACTCTCTGGGACTTTGGTTCAGTCTGCTGCCGTCCAATCAGAGAAGGCCGTGGTGGCGGGTGCAGCCGGCGCCCCCCAGGATGTGCAGAGCATCCTGTGAGCTGGATGGTGAGTCAGCAGAAAGGGAAGCTGAGAGCGTAGTGACGCTGTCAGACGGTGTTTCACCTGCCTCCGTTTCCTCTGAGAAGCTGCTCTCTGACTCAATCAATCAGACTTCTGGTGTTTTTGGTAAAAAATAGTTTTTATTCAGACAATAAATCAAAGTGTAGCTGAGCTTTTGTCTTAGTTACTGAACAATAGGTTTAAACATAGATGCACCAAAATATAAAGAGACAATCCCTCGGTTGGGAAAGACTGTAAATGATTTGCCTTAAATGATAACAAGCAGTGTGAGAGATTTAGGATGGTTTCAGTTTGATAGAAGACCAGGTAAAAACATCATGTACAACAAGGTGAGTGTTATTGGAAAAATTAATTATTTTGTGAAAAAATTCAACGTGTGAGAAAAAGTTTTATATTATCAAAGATTAAAGAAAAAATGTACAAGAATATTTGTTTTTTTTTTTAAGTTCGTATCAACCTCATCACATGACAGATGCTTTGTGATATCCTTTCATGTAATTATTATTATTATTATCATTATTATTATTAACTGTGATTCTGTGTAGTTGTAGCTGTTTAAATTATAGTTTTCAAGCTATTTTTTTTTCTTGCAATGTATATTATTCAATTTTCTTTGCTCTAAATTTGTGAGTTTTTTTCTTTTTTCTTCCTTCTTAAAAATAAATCTCACATCTTAAAATAAAATTTATAAACAGAGAATTTTTGATTTTTTTTTTCAATGGAAATTCTCAAATTTTCAGAGAATATTAAAGTGTTTCTTCTAGAGCTCTTTTGGGTTATTTTGTTGTAAAACTGGAAATGTATGACTAATATTTTTTTCCTTTCCCCTTTTGCAAAAACATTTTTTACAAAAACATTCGTGACCATTGTTTAGTTTTCACTTGTTTTCATTTTGTCCTTGTTCTTTTGTCCTCATTGAACTTTCATACACGGTGATGATGTGAACCTGCCGCTTTAAGAGAACGTTACGTTGTAGGTTGTTTTCTGTGTTAATGAGTCCAGTTTAATCAGGTTTCAGCTGGAAATGAACTTGTAACGAGCTAAGTCTCGGCTGTTTGACTGGAAAATGTCACAGAAAATCAATGTTAGTCTGAAAGATGGTGAGTGGTGAAATCAAACAAGTCGGAACAAATTATATTTGGGTTAATGTGAATCTCTGTTAATTGGTTAATTCAGATGATTAAAAATTGTTGAGCCAATTAATAAATTGTCAGTTTGAATTGTTAATTGATTAACTGTCATTGTCATTTTAAAAGCACAGTTTGTAAAAACGTTTTGAACGATTGAATATTATAAACGTCACAAGGAGCCTATTGATTCGTTGTAGACTAGATGATCGATCGATTAATTGATACAATAATCGATCTAATCAGTAAACCAGACTGAATAGTGGCTGTGGTTGAAGCTCCAATGATTAGTTGATTAACTGGTCAATTGATAATCAGAAAAGTTTAGAGTTTTGCAAAAGTTTTAATCCTTAGTTGATTGATTTGCTGCTTCAAGACATTTGAAGATGAATCAGTGGAAGAACTTAGACTATGAGAAACTGGGATGGTCTTTTCTCTGTTTCTGATATTTTATTGATTATACAATTAATTGCATAATTGGGAACATGAATGATTGTGAACATAAGTAGAAATAGATGTCATTTAGTAAACACTCTGTTCTGTTTTTTCTTTTCTTTTCATGATGCCGTCCAGACAATGGAGGAGGTGAATGGGAAGGCCAAGCGGAGGCCTCTGGTGCGGGCGGCGTCGGAGGAGAGCTCCAGTGACCTGAGTTCGATGAGCTCCTCTCCAGCTCCTGGAGACACGCTGCCCTGGAACCTGCCCAAGCATCATCGCATCAAGAGATCAAAGTCGGCATCTGGAGACGTGCTGGACCCGGCGGAGAGGGCCGTCATCCGCATCGCAGGTATGAACATGATGCAGGTAGAAACTCGACCTTTCAGAGCCTGTTCATCATCAAGTCATTGAGCTGAAGGTTTCATCCATCATGGGTCGATGCTCTTCGGTTGACCTGTGTTTGCATCAGTTGGTGTTTGGCGTGTGTGTTGTGATACTTCCCTGTTGTTGACTAAGGTTATGGTAAATATTCAGGTTATTATTGGCTGTTCTGGGTGTATCTGTGGTCTCTGGGTTTGGCTCTGGGCACAGTGATGGTTCAAGGATATAAACATGGTTTATTGTTTTGTTCACAGCTCGTTTCCCTCTAATCTTGACCTCATGGTCTTTGTTAGGCCTCATTAACTTTGCTGTCATAGTAACTCAAAAGTTATGGGTTTATTTGGCAGCTTGTTTATTATTCTTCATATCATAATTACATTTTTTGTTGCGGTTCTGTGGTTCACACTCAGGACCTAAAAACCAAACCCATTTACCGATGATCAGCTACTGTTTATTAATAGTACAACAACATGTCATTAGAAGATATTTGCTTTGTCTCAAATACTTCAGTCAATACGCTCACATGCTGGTACTTGGAAATGGGATTTATGTCTTCCACAACTTTGCAAATATATTGGGTTAGTGGTTCTTCCCCTTCTGCTACGAAGCCACGATGCAGATAACCGAAGGTAAAAGGAGTAAAAAAAAACACTGATCAGTCATCATGACCACCTGTCTGATCCCCTGGTCCACTGAGTCCTGGACTCCACCAGACCTCTGAAGATGTGTTGAGGTTTCTGGCACCAAGACTTTAGCATCAGATCCTTTAAATCCTGGTAGTTAGAAGGTTGAACCTTCAAGGATCAGACTCGTTGTGTCCAGTTGTGACTTTGGAGCCAAGTCAACACCTTGAACTTGTTGGTCCTTAAACCATCCTGAACCATTTCTGCAGTGTAGCAGCAGCATCGTCCTGCTGAAAGGTGACACTAGGACCAGGAAAAAGCATTTCTATGAACTGTAACAGTGTTTAGATAGAAGAACAAGTAGTTTCACAGTTTTCCAGTAGGTCACGGTCCAAAGCATCTCACTGTCTCCACCAGGTTGTCATCTTTCTATATTACATCTTGATGCCATGTGTTCTTCAGGTAAACAATATACACTCACCAGACCATCAACATGATGGAAAAGAAAATGTGATTAATCAGACCAGACCAGACCACTTGAGCTACAACAGCTCTTCTGTTGGATCAAACCACACGGACTTCGTCCTGTAGCCAGGTCACTGGTCACTGGGTCACTGGTTTTTCTTCCTTCCACCACTTTTGGTAAAACTGACCACTGCAGACCACAAATATCCCATAAGAGTTGTCATGGAGCCATCACAGTTTGGTTTTTGTCACAGTTGCTCCTTGTTTGAAGACACTGACAGCTGCTGCTGAAACTAGACAATCAATTTTATCAACTTAACCTGTTTGAATTCACGATGTCATGGTTGATTGGTGTGTACTTCCTGCAACACTCTGAACACTGTGTTTTATAAGAAATGTGAAGGTTGATTCTTCCTGTGTTGCATATATTCTCCATCCACCACCTCAGAGACTCTTGTAGGCAGTTGAGAGATTTATAGTGTACCAGTGTAGCTCAATGTGCTGATTCACGTCTCCTTGGGGGTGTTTCAAAGCACGAGGAGTGTCTGTTTACACACCAGAGACGTTCTCCTGGTTCTGCAGCTCCTCCACCTCCATTAACTCTGTGAACATTGAGGCAGGCAGTGTGACGATGCGACCCGCTCGCTCAGCACTTCCTGCGGTGTTGAGGTCAGATTGGACCACAAGCAGCAACATTGACCTCATCCGCCCAACCATCCATCCATCCATCCACCCACCAACCCCCCCTCTCTGGTTGTCTCTAATATTGATTTGATGGGGTGGGGTACTGCAGTAATGTGGTGTGGTTGGTTGTTATTGTCTCTGCACACACACAATAGCAGCAGCAGCAGCAGGAGTAAAAGACTTTAAGAGCTAAAAATTTAGGAGATATTGTGAGTATCGTCCTTGTCATGATTCGACTCTGTGTTAATGTGGAGTTTCCAGCCACGAGCAGGACACCAGGAACTGATCAAACGAGCTAGATAAAAGACGACTATCTTTCTGGATCGCTGCCATAACGGCTCCGGTCTGATTCATCGTCCCTTTAAGACACAAACCGAAGCTCGAGCTGCAGCTTCATCCCACAGCAAGTGGAGACAAGACCATTTGTTATCGAGCTACAGACGGTCAGGGTCGAATGACAGTAAATAAGATGCTGCTCAGACTGTGTCATGGTTGTCGTCGCCTTGTGACATGAAAGTTTATTGTTGAGATGATTCACAAATGTTTCCCTGTTGACGACAATAAAAGTTATTGTGATTAAAAACAAAACTATCGTATATATTAGAGAGAAGAAGTGTGAATGATCATGTTACATGTCGTCATAGCTGTAGTTCATAACTGGGACCAATGAGTTTTTATTTTTGTTTTTTTTTTTAACCTTTAGACAAACACTGATCATTTAAAACAGATGAGTAAAATTAGAATCTATTGTGCTGCAGCTGTTGCTTTTTTACTCGATCAACGTCTATTGAATTAATAAAAGTAATGATAAAATAAAAGTAAAATAAATAAAAGATAAAATAGTATATAATGTTAATATATATATATATATAACATAAATAGATAAATAATTTGTGTTGTAATTTGTTACAATTTGTTACAAGATTTAATAATTATCACAGATTAATAAAATAGAATTTTCTGGGGGTTATTTGATGTCAGGCATTAAAGGGTTAAAGGCATTAAAGGGTTAAAGGTCACATCTAACTTTTTGATAATTATTTCCATTTGCATTTAAATCATCGAATAGACGGAAACAAATTCAACATCAAACGCCGACGTCATCAAAGAGCTGAACAGTGACATTAATGTTTCAATTAATGGTTCGATTTCTCTCTTCTTGTCTTTCTTCTTGACTCCTACTGAAGTTAGCATGATAACCAGCTACCAGCTATTACTTCAGCTGCTGCTAAGTTTGGAGTCGAGTCTTTTCCTGATTTTAATTTTGGCCAAGTTGTTGAAAGGTATTTGAAGGGTAACGCTCAGTTTTGTTACGTAACCCTTCAGATCTGTCGTCCGTGTGTCGTGCTTCTTTTGTTTTTGACACTTCCTGTTATGTCACGTCTGACATGTGAAACATTTCTCCTGAGAGAAGCAGAGAGCAGATCATCACTTGTCCCACAAGGTTGGAAACATCAACATGAACACAGGTGGTGCCTGTAAAGACTGGTGAGGTTTTAATTTTAGTTTTCTGAACTAAAAAAATATGTCAAAATGTTTCCTCAGAGGATGATACAACATTATTTATGATGATGTTTCAGGTTTCACAGTGTGGGAGAGAAGATCAGTTTTATCAGTAAAGTATTTCATCCAGTAATGTCACCGAAGGTTGTTTAACTTCACAAACCATCAAACAAGATTTTTATCTCCCAATATTACTCACAACATTCAAGTTTCTGTTAAAAGAGACGTCGATATTCTTTAAAAATCTGATAGAAATTTAAGGATCAAAGCTTCTTTCACTGAGCTGAAGAATATCACAGGATCTAAATTATTCATCGGTGCTTTCAGCTTGAGGCTTTGTGCAGTTTTTATCAGAATATTGAATGGTGAATCCAATATTGATTTTTACATTTTACAGTCCTCAACTGTGGCCGCTTGCGTCAGCAGAGTTGTCACTTTTAGACTCTGATGTTCCCTTGAGCATTTTACGTTTATTTTTTTTCTGTCATAGAAATAGACACAGGGTTTTGTGTCTATAAATGTTTCCATTATTAACAAATAACAAGAATCCTGCTGCAGATGTTTTATATCTTTTTTATTTCAGTGATCAGAGTTGTGATGCTTTTCATCTTTTCATCTTTGACTGAAGAGTTTGTGTAGTTTACACACTGGACACTAGAGGACAGTGTGGAAAGATGAGGAAGTGCAGAAGAATCACTGATGTTACAATATTTCTGATATCAACATGTTTTCATTCATGTTGAGGATTTAGGAACTTTTCTTCAAGCAAAAAGAAACAAAATGTAAATTTATGACTTAGATACTTGGTCAAATTCAGAGTCACTGGTCAAATAAGGTTATAAAAGTCTTTGTTGAACTAATACTGAGCCAGTTACATTATTTTATGTGATGTAATTAATTTCTTGTGACTGACTTTCTGAGATTTATTACTTATAATTTGTTTAAAATTACTAATAGTAATTGTGTGCAAAAATCTAACAGAGATCTTAAAAAAACAAATATTTTTCCTTGTGAACTTGATTTTTCAGTATCAAATTCACAGGTTCACTCACTTTAACTTGAGTATAAACATGTTTTTGTCCATAAGTCATAATTATCTAAACCTGGCCTGGTTGTAGGAGCTATTTATTACTCCACTGTTATTTTAATTGCTCGTATTTATAATTTAAATAGGCGCTACACAGAAAAACACCTGATCATGAGCCAAACTGAGTCTTTTCAAGTATTAAATCAATAGAGGTTAAAGAGACTCACCATAGTAACTGTAATTACTGACACTGGAACATTAATGCTTCACTGTCTGGAAGGAATAATAATGTGATTAGTGTTATATAACATTTGGAAACTTCACCAACTGTATTTGAACCTCTAGTTAGTATTCAGCCCAACGTGTAAGAAGTAACCGGGCAGAGTCTTACAAACACAAATCAGCGGCTACACAACAACACAGTCAATGAATAGTGAGGGGGCGGTCGTATCCTTCCTCAGATGTGTTGTTGTTTTCTTTTTTTTATTTTAGCAGAGAACATGAATCAGTGTTACAGCCGTGGTACTCGGGTCTTTAGTGTGGTGATCTGTGGGAGGACGTTGGCACAGCAGCTCGACACTCGGAGCCAAAACCGTCCGAGCAAACGAGCAAACGCTGAGACAAAAGTGAGACTTTGTCTCCGAGAGACACCATCCGGTGGCCGGCGATGGGAAAACAGAGGGATGTGTTGTTGTTACATCCACAAAGAGATTTAATAGTCTTCCCATGTCAGTATTAAAGAGCCAAACTGTTCCGTACGATTAAAGATGATGATCCTGGTTGTTTTAATTTCAGACACATCTTCAGAGTTGTGCTGACTCGTGGTTTTACTACAGAATTGACAATGACAATGTTTTCTTTAATTTTCCAAATGAAGTGTTTTGATGTTCTGCAGGCGTTTTTCATGACGTCTGTCACTTTGGCTTCCACTTCATTTCTCCATTTACTCCAAACAAGTCGCCACTGTTAGTTTAACCAGAGTCAGACACTTTTGTTTTGATTAACGACCATTTCAGGTTCATGTTAAAGGTGATATTTGACTCGAATATGCATCTGCATGAATTACAATTTTAGTTTGAGAAACGCTGCAGTGAAAGTCACGCCACTGTGGTTAATTATTCAACCGACTCTTGAGTGTTGACGTGAAGGATTTATTAATATGAATTTTGCAAGTTGCAGTTTCATGCTGAGTGAAATTCTCCCAATTCTTCCGATAGCTGAGTAAACACAAACCACCACCACCCCTCTGCCATATGAGAAAGTGATAACACACGCAAATGTGCTCAGACTGCGAGTTTATCTGCTGTGCATTGATATCCCAGCTGGCATTCGTTCAGAAACATCACCGATATATTGTAGTGTGTATGTCTGACGGGTTTGTAGGTTAATGTGGTCCGCTGCCACTTTGAGTTTGTCAAACATTAGAGACATGATTCAGATGAGTGGAGCAGTTTTGAAGACGAACTTCAGCTGTTTGACACACACAAACACACACACACACACACACGCTAACTCAGCTGATGTGGCAACTCTGGCATGAGATGTAGCAACACGTTATCACCAAGAAGTGAACCAGCTGTTTTCTGTTGGACTGGGAACAATATTTAGACACCGACTGTTCTTGCTTCCATACAGACCAGATCAGACAATTAAACGTGTAACACACAAATATAACTGATGATATAATAACATAAACTGCTTAAATCTATAAAGTGTGTTGTAGTTTGCTTCTAAATTGGGAACAACAGTCTGAATTCGCTTCACTGTTCACACATTCATTGTTTTCACCCTTTTCACTATTAAATTAAACACTATTTTTACTTTGTATTAAAGTGATGGTCCAGAGTAATTTCAACACATGATCTTTTACCATGAATACGAATCCAAAAACTTCTCTTTTGTTTTCACAACCAAATAGTTAACAATGAAAGTAAATGGGGCAGTCAGCCAAACGTATCTAATTTGTCATTTTTTAACCACTAATAAAGCTCAAAATATCACTTCACTTCAGCAGTAGCATGAATAGGGTCCCTACACATAAACTGAAGTACTGATAACTTAGTAAGTGAACTGAGAGTTTATTAAAAAGGCTGTTGATTAAAATGATGAATCTGTTGATCTGGAACAACCTTCATCACCAGTTGTTATAAAACAAGACGTTGGGTAAGTCTTGTAAAACAGTGTTTTTAATAAACTCTCAGTTCACTTACTAAGTTATCAGTACTTCAGTTTATGTGTAGGGACCCTATTCATGCTACTGCTGAAGTGAAGTGATATTTTGAGCTTTATTAGTGGTTAAAAAATGACAATTTAGATACGTTTGGCTGACTGCCCCATTTACTTTCATTGTTAACTATTTGGTTGTGAAAACAAAAGACAGTCAAACTCGATATTACTTCAACCAACATAAAATATCTCTTGAGGGGGAGTTTGACTCGTATTCATGGTGAAATAGATCCTGGACCAACACTTTATTAATTTACTGTTTTATGGTTGGCATCAACTCATGATGGACACCAGGAGTTTCAGAGAGATCGTGTGCTGGTGTTGTATTAATGGAGATCTCTTTGGGTTCTGATGAAATAATCAAGACGTCAATGCATCATTTTAACAAGATGATGTTTAATTTGTCACAGTGGAATGAGAAGATTCAGAGTTAGTAATTTAGCTGTAATTTAGATAAATATAAACAAGTTTGGGCAAATTTAAACTAATCAAATGACCAGAGTAGTAAGAGGGTGAGTGCATTTTACCCATTATACAAATTTATATAATATTTTATCTTCAAATCATAACATTTCCTGCAGCAAACGGTGCTGATGTTGATGTTGATGTTAATGTAAATACACCAGGGATGTAAACAATGTAAACAGGAAATGCTCTGTGGACTTGACCATCTCATTCAGTTCAACCGTAGCTGATGCAGACGGCGGCCGCTGGTCCTTTGAAGTGTTAAGTGTCGTTTTAGTGGCATGAAGTTCATTTTTCTTTTTAGAAACATTTTAAACTAGAACTGAGGTCATTTGCCTTCGACAACCAGATCAGCTACAGCTACAATAACCTCGACCTTTCACCACCAAGTTCATGTTTGAGTCCAAATTAACTTTTCAAAGGATTTCCTCAAGGTGTTTTTGAGACTTTTGAGGCATTTTATCAATATTTAACAAACAGTTATTATTGGCTCTGTTGTGTTGGGTGTTTTGTCCAAACATCTGTTACCAGATTAACAGTTCATTTGAGATAATATTTCTTTGTGTGAGAATTAATCAAAAGAATTGTTGGAAACGTCTGGACAGAAACATTTTGTGAATGATTTACAGTAAATTTCCTCTGAACTTTTCCATTTTTTTTCTCCTCAGTTCCTCGTCCAAGCACCACTTCCTCACAGCAGCAGCATCCAAGTGTAGCCACAGTTTTTTTTGGCTTCTTTACTCACTATTGTCACTGCCTCATCCCTCAGGGTCTGAATGTAACAGTAGAAGCCGTAGATCCGTTGACATTACGTTTACACTCCTGTGGCTCTGCAGTATTGAATTGGAGGTTTATTTAAATGTGAATATAATTGGCTGCCACAGGGAGGGAGAGTTGATGGAAACTGTCAGAATCAGTTAAAGCTTCAGTGAGTAAGATTTAGTTGTGCACGTCTGTAGGAGAAGCTATGGTTTTACGTGACAGTCTTCAGGTAACATTGTAATGTGAAAGACCTTTTCAAGAGCCTGTTTTTGGTTTGTCCTGTTCTGAGCCTCTGTAGAAACATGGTGGACTTAGATATTAAGAGCTGGTTTTAAGGTGATGAAGACATAATTAAACTTGGTTACAGCCCAGATTGCAAAATCATTACAGGCCAAATTTCAGAGAGTTTCAGAGGGATGTACGACCTCTATATGGCTCAAATTAGAAATGCGAAATAAAACACAAAAGGACACAAAAACCCAGAAAGAGTCCAAAATCCTCACAGTCAAGATGAAAACCTTTATCTTTACTTTCTCAGTAGTGTGGTAAAACATAACTATGACATAGTCAAACCAAAGACCTTCGCCTGCTTCTTCTGTGACTAAATTAATCCAAAAATACCAACCGTCTGTCAGACTACAGCCACAATCTTTACGATCTGGGAAGTGATTATACACCAATAAAAACATAATCTTGAATATTATCTTACATTTCTACAATAGATCACATTAAATCCTACACTCTTAACCTTTAAGATTTGTTTTTGTGTAATATTTTGTCACCCACGGAGCCTTTAAAGGTTGTTTCACTGCTGTGTGATGTGACAACGATGATGAAGCTGCAGGATTTAAATGTCCGGTCTCGTTCGTCTCTGATCTGTGTGATCCTGTGTTTTTGTCCCCTACTCGTTGAGGTGAGGTGTGGTCCTCTGGCATTAAAACTTCATAATGTGTCGTCATTCAGTTTGGGGAATATGACGTGACTTTGTTTATTAATTTTTTTTAAAGCTGTGAACAGTTTGGGATCCATTCAGCTGGTGTCGTGTGTTTTGTCCCAGTTTCTCCAGCAGGAACTGAAAATAACCTCACGCTGCCTCGTCGTTTGTTTTTTCATGGAGGTAGCCATGTGTGTCTCTCTCTATCAGGGGTGGAGTTAGTCTGATTGGTGTGTGTGTGCATGTGTGTGTGTGTTTCTGGGATTTGTGGCTCTGCCCTACTGGTATCTGTCTCTGAAGTGTGTGTTTGCCTGTGCCTTTAAGAGGGAGGGTCCGATATGTGTGTGTGTGTGAGGGTATTTCTCAAGCACAGGAGGGGAGTGGTGGTCGTGGTCTGGAATGAAATCTACAGCTTTAGAGGGAATACAGTGACTGAGCGTGGGTGAGGACGACAGACACACACACACAGACAGACAGACCGAAAGTTGGACAGACAGACAGACAAGCCAGGAGGCTTTTATCAGCATCGAGGGGAAAGAGAACCAAAAAGTTGTCAGTGAAAAGTTAAAGGTAAAGTTTTTAAAGAGAGAGGAAGGTGTGTTAACGTCCTAACCCCGACTCAGGACCAGCCAGGCCATGTCAATGCCCATGTTTGACCCCGGTCAGCGGCTGCCAGAGGAGCAGGACTATGTCCAGGCTTATGAGAACGTCAGAGAGAAGTATAAAGGTAACAACAGTACTGTACACACTCAAACAACAAGCATGGAGAGTGTGTTTGAATGAGAGGTGGGCGTGTGATCGACTGAATGAGTGACTGAGTGACTGCATGAGTGAGTTCGTGCTGGAAACTTGGACGACTTTCCTGCATTAATCGGTTCCATATTGATTTGTACGGATGTGATATGATTCAATGTGGGGGAGAGATGTAGAAACAGGAAGTGTGTTGTTTCTGCTCAGTCATGTGATGTGACACCTTCATGCACGTCGTTCAGGACGCTGGTGGTGATGCTTCACACTTCTCTGTGGTGGTTTTGGAGGTTGAAGGTCCGGAGGTCGATGGCGTCCTCGACCTCCGTCTGGTTTGTTTTCTCTTCAGTTCTGATCCGACAGACTCGTTTACAGACAGAGGGACAGAGGTGAGACACGTGTCCTTTGATTGAATAGATCAGGTCCAACAGGGCAGCAGGAGTGAGACGATCTGCCAGGTGCCACATCAAAAAGACAGAGTCTGGATAAACACTGGCACGATGGTGTTTATTTTTTTTCAGAAAAGACCTCAGAGTTGAAAGATGAACAGAGGAATCCTCTGGATTTTCCTGCAGCCTCGTCTCCAATTTGACCAATTCACAAACCTCTTTGCATCAGGATTAAACATCTTAAACACAGACATCATCTGGAGATGCAAACACAATTAGACATAACGAGTTTAACTGTTAGAAGAGAAACTAAAAGTCGATCGATTGATTGATTTGTTGATCGCTAGCAAATTAAAGGTCATCTGAGACACATTTAACCACTAGTGGTGCTATAG
Organism: Polydactylus sextarius; assembly: GCA_016801845.1. Taxonomy (NCBI): domain Eukaryota; kingdom Metazoa; phylum Chordata; class Actinopteri; family Polynemidae; genus Polydactylus; species Polydactylus sextarius. The sequence continues at coordinate 17,812,853 of CM028927.1, forward strand.
AGCACAAGTTTGTTTGTATCCTAGAAATTCATCTGTAAAATGCAGTTTGAGACCTTTTGTTCCCTGAAAATGCAAATAATGTTTTGCAGTGATGGCTCTGAAGTTAAAGAGAGTAAATTAAGTTTGTAAATATTTATTGTCACAGTCTCTAACCTGTAAAGGTTTTGCTTCTCTGTTTTATCATCTTGTAAATTAAAAAATATTTTTTGATTTTGGCTTTAAAAAGTGGTCTGATGTGTAACTTTGAGCTCCAGGAAGGAACTAATCATCATCTGTCATTATTTTCTGAGATTTATTTTAGACCACAGCTCTGATCAGAGGTTCATTCAACCTCCAAGTTCACTGATTAGCTCATTACTTAAAGATCAGACTTCAAAATAAGAGTGTTTTGTTATGAGACACATCTCCATGTTATTTGATGTGTCTGATTCTAATTTCAGAATCCAACATGTTTGTCATGATTATGTCTGTGTGTTTTCACTAAATCTTTGCTGGATGAAAACTTCAGGAGGACATCGCGTTGAGTTTTTAACAAGTTTCGGTAGGAAATGTGTAAATAAATGCAGCAGGTGAATTACAGCAACATCTGGAGGTGGTTTCAGCCCCGATGACTGACAGGAGCAGCTGTGCTCTTCTACCCCACTTCTCATACATGTACAGTAGATTTTTATTTTTTATTTTTTTTTGGTTGTTGGCACCATGAGCAGTTTGTACCATACATGACCTATACTGTGTCTGTGTGTGTATAAAACTTGGCTGTGTTGCTGAGAAACAGCAGGAAAAAAAAAAAAAAACTATATAAAAATAGACTAGAAATAAAAACAGATCTCATAACTGTGGGCATCATTTCCACCGCAGCTACTAGAGACTATCAATAAAGACAAGTAGTGGACCTGGTCTTGGTCTTGATATGTTGGGAACAGCGTTGTTTCATCCAATCACAACAGTCATTTAGTCATTTTCTTCCCATGCGGTTGCCCACTGTGCATGTCACTGTGGGCAGCGTCCCGCTGTGTCTCTCTGGCACCGGCTCGATGCTCCACGCCCCCATCGTAACCTCCGCTGCCTCCGCCAACATCTCACTTCCTGTTACTCTTTTCGTGTTGTTGGTTTTTTTGGACTCAAACTTGTTTGTTTTAGATAATTTTACCTCGGTTATAAATGGAAAGAAACAGAGAACGTTAAAATACCTTCACTTTGTTGTGTGAAGCTGATCTGATTTGATGGTTTTTTCGTGAAATTAGGTTATTATCCATGTTCCTGTTAAATACAGTTAGATAATTAAAATTCTTATTGCCTCAGTTACATGACAGTGTTTGTGAAATTCTCTTCTATTTTTACCTTTAGTTGTTGACACTGGTTCAAAATTCACAGCGCTGCTGAGAGACATCAGACCCTGATTATAAAAATAGTAAAATATATGATATAAAAACATACGACCACACAAGCTGCATCTCATATCTCCATGAATATAACTTCAACTCATAAGAACAAAGCTGTTATTCCTGTCGCAGCTGTCCAGTGATGGGGATCATTTGCATAAGTTATGGCAGCAGGTGAAATTCAACGATTAAGTGCGGTTGTTATTATAGTAACCGAACAGATCTATTAGTGTAAAACATGCCGCTGTGCTTTAAATACTCACTCACGGATACGTCCCAGGAGTTTACTCCGCGTGTCTTCAAGTTATTCTCGTTGCTCGACAAACTAAAGAGACTCCTGACATTTATCTGTGGATGCTGCTGCTTAGAAACGTTGGGATAAGTTGTGTTATGAAAACTTTCCTGCTATAAGTGTTGCAGTATTGCAGCATCAATTTTTTTTTTTTTTTTTTTTTTTTTTTGTTGTCCCGTTCTTGTAACCTCATATCCCCAGAACACCATGAGGACTCACTTGAACTTGAACAGTTTGTTCTTTAGAGGTGATTGTGACCTCATAAAACATCTTTTTTTTTTTTTGTCCTTTCAATGCTCTTTTCTATCCATAAACTAATTGAAGTACTAATTACTTGTAACTGTACTGTTTGGTGCAGTCATATAATCTTAAAGTGATGGTCTGGAGTAGTTTGAACCCAGAGTCTATTTCACCACAAAATAATAGAGTCAAACTCCCTGTCAAGAGATATTTTATGTTGGCTGAAGTAATATCGACTTATACTAATATTATCTTTTGCCATTTTCACACACAAATAATTAACAATGAAAATAAAAGGGTCTGTCAGCCAAACCTATTTAAAATATAATTTTTTAACCACTAACAAATCTCAAAATATCACTTCACTGGTGATGAAGGGTTGTCCAGATGCGCAGATTCGTCATTTTCCTCGAAACATCAGCCAGTTGTTCAGGAAAATGCTGAATCTGCTGATCTGGAACACCCTTCATCACCAGTTCTCATCAAGTCTTGTAAAAGTTAACTTACTAAGTTATCAGTACTTCAGTTTATGTGTAGGGACCCTATTCATGCTACTGCTGAAGTGAAGTGATATTTTGATCTTTATTAGTGGTTAAAAAATGACAATTTAGATACGTTTGGCTGACTGCCCCATTTACTTTCATTGTTAACTATTTAAAAGTTAAAAAAGACGGTCAAACTCAATATTACTTCAACCAACGTAAAATATCTCTTGAGGGGAAGTTTGACTCGTATTCATGGTTCAAATGACTTGGGACCATCACTTTAAGTCCAGTAAGTTTCATATCATACTGATTTGATATTTTTTCTGCAATCAGTTACTTTTTAAGCACGAGTTATTTTTATTTTTTTTTTTTTTTTTTTACCAGTGTTTTTCATTTCTCTGTGGAAAAAGCTCCAGTTATAGATGTTTGGCTGCAGTGTTTGTTCGTCCTCCCAATGGAAATGCTTTGGAAAGTTTGAACTACTGAGGCAGGAACATGGCAGAGACCTCAGTAATGACTCCCATAAATACAGAACTACCACCTACACCTCACTAACAACACAAATGACCTCGCGTCGGGCTCAGGTGACCCTGAGTCGAGTTAAGATCAAGATCTTCCTCAAGTTTACATTCTTTTGAAGTGAGGTGGTCCTTTCACTGTTAGATATCCAAGGTTTGCTTTTAGGAATAAAAGACTTTTTGCTTTAAGTAACAAGCGACTGAAATAAATTAAGAAAAAAAAAAAAAAAAAAAGCATTAAAAAAGTAGAAATGATTGATTGGGAGGGAAGGAAATTATTCAAGATGGAAATTTTCAACTTTGCCAAGTTTATCCTGGAAAATTTAACCAACCAAGAAACTTAATGCTGTTTTTATAGAAGTAAAAAATGAACTGAAATTGAAATACAAATGAAAAATTGTAGAAAAATCTCTATTTTTCCACCATTTCTCATCCCAGGTGTCAGGTGATCGTACGTCAGGTTTCACGGGACCATGACAGCAGTCTTTGTTTGTTCTGATCTCATCTCTGTTTGCTCTGTAACATGGACGTCTCAGTGTCACTCCCTTTTTTTAAATATGCCAACATATTGGTATCTCTTCAGCTACAGCAAACCATGTCTCTGCACCTCAACTATGTCATGTGTGAGTGTAAATACCAACAGGGTTCATTTCTAAAAGGGCTGCGATAAGTTTGTCATGTGAATCACTGTTGAGCGGCAGCGCCTGTAGAGAGAGAAACCCCCTCCACACTTCACTTCCAGTACTTGACTCAGATCAGTTTCATGCAACTTGACCTCATATTCAAAAATAGTCATAGACCTTAAGTTATGCTCGCACCTTGTGCGCTCTGAACATCTCACATACTCGTGGTGGAGACTGATTATTCAAATGAGTTTAGGCTGCTGACTGTGAAAAAGGAAAAAATTATATCATATCATGTAGCGTCCAACACTAACAACCAGTACACCTGCTGTTTTAGGAAGAGAAAAACGTATTTAAATCGTATTGAAGCTGAATAAATACATTTTCTTCTCACAGCATTAGAAACTAATCATTAATAAGCAATAATGACAACACAGTTTCCTCAATTTGAGGATTTTGGATCTGATTTTGACAATTAAAACATCTCTGAGACCTCAGTAAACACACGTTTTACATAGTGATTGTGAAGTTTCACAGACGCCATGAAGGGAAACCTTTTAAATTTGGCACAAATGTTCACTTGGATTCAATCATGAGCTGATTTGATTGACAAAATTTAATTTACAAATGAAAGTGGGACCTCACAAATCATGTTTTTGGACTCTTGAATATGATACGTCAAGACTGCATTGAGGGAATCACTATAAATTTGGCAGAAATGTTCACCTGAGCTTAAAAGTGAACTGCTGGTCAGTGGTCAAAGGTGACTGTGACATTACATGACATATTGTTGGCCATAACTAAACAATGTAACCACTAATGACCTGCAAATTGACCAGTTGGCAGCAGCATAAAACTGCTATTCTAGTTCTTAGCTTCAGCGTCTTAACTCCTGTCACCATGCACTTGATCCGTCATTACTAATTTTTCTTAACATCCCTGCTTAGTCTGCCACCTACTTGCTGTAAGCTGTCAAGTTATGTGTGGTGATATAATCAAAACAGCATCATCCTGTAGAACAAACAATCCACAGTTTTAAACTAATCGGACAGAAAATCTCAATGGTCATCTCTGTGTTAGATGGATCCAGAAGAAAGTCTCAGTCTTTTTGTCTGCATGTTATTTTAGACAAAGATGACACTTTCTCTGAGGATGTCTGTCTGTTTTCTGACTGTTATGACTATCAATACTGTCAGATGACAGTGACCAAACCTAACTCTAACCTTTTAGTCTTCAAATAAACACCCGACTCTTTGAATGATCCCAAACTGAAACATGCAGGTCGACGCTGGACAAAGAGACACGTGGCTTATGGCGTATTGTTTTGGGGGCCTCTCACCGTGGTGACCTCCATTGACAGAGGACATCCTCATATATTATCTACACATATGTTCACACCTACGCTCAATCCTACAGTGGCGTGCCAACAGGACGGCTCACTGTGCTGTAGATTACCCAGGATTCACAGGCTGCAGCAGAGTCTTCTCACCTGTCTGTTACTTCACAGAAGCTCGTTAGACGACCTGTTCAGTCTCTGTTTGTTCACATGTGCAGCTGAAACATACAACAAATTGTATCAACGTTGTCAAGTGTATCCCACAGTTTTTGTCTTTGTGGTTTGTCTGCTGTTATTTGCAAGTCATTGCTATTGCTGCCTAGCTAACGTTGGCATTAACAGCTGTTTACTTGCTGCCTCAGTAGTTTCACAGGATTTCTTGCTAGCATCATCTAATTGTAAATGGTTAATGACATTGTTTATGGGTCTTGAAATGGAAGAATATGTCACATGGTCATTTAAAATGTAATATTTTGAACAATAAGCAAGGATAATCTTTGGAAAATGGAAGCTGATATGCCAGAAAATACTATGAAATTAAGCCAGAGCCTCAATGAAAAGTTGAATCACATTAAAACCACAAAAATCTTTTCAACAAGCTGTTCTGCCCACTGACCGTACAAAGCTTTGAGCTCTGAGAGGAGATAATGACCATGTCAGCTGTGATTATTGATGCCACGGAGACTCAGACTTTACTGATGCTGCAGTTACACCAGTTGGTCAGCACAGTCTCCATTGGTCATGTCACTTTATCTGGCGCTAAATAGATGAGTTCACATGCTGCCACTCTGTCTCTCAAGTCAGTCTTCGTAACAACAAATGACATCTACATGTAGTTGGTGTCTTTGGTTTCTTCTTCTGTGAAATGGTTTCAGGTCTGCAGAGAACTGCAGATCCTCAGCATGGACCATGAAAAAAGTCAACTCTGGCCTGGCAAAGTCAGCTGTTGAGACCTGAATTGTAATTGAGATGGGATTTGTGCTGGAGCAGAGGATTAGTGTCTTCCCAAACCCAGGGATTCAGTAACAGCTGACATCAATTATATAACCACGTTGCAAAACATTCATTCTACCAAGTCATCTTAATCTCAAAGTGAGTCTGAAAAGTTTGTTGTATTATTTAAAAAACAAAAAGTTTATGAAGGGACATTTTCCTTGTTCCATGTGCAACGTGGACATGAAGCTCAACAAAAACCTCACAAAAGACTGAACTCTTGAGTTCATTCCTGTATTTCTGGGACATTTTACAGCTTTAGCCAGTGGAGGAAGTGCTAGTCCAGTTTGATATAAAGATTAATAATAATTAAAATGATTAAAATGATACTGAACTTTTTCTGTCTTGCATTGCCTTCTTGTGGCTGTAGTTGGTTTCTGGATGTTGAGCTGTTGTTTCTATTGTTTCTGTCATTTTTTAATGGATTTTTGAACAAAGGTTCATCAAGTATTTTGTATATATATATATATATATATATATATAATTCTGGGGTCTTTGACTGGTGACCAGCTATAGCTACAGTCAAATTGTCCTTCTGAGCTCCCATAGTGCTGAAATCAGTTATGACATTGCATGAAATATGCAGATAGATTTATGTTGAAACTGTACTATACAGTGATTTATCATCGCTGTTTAAGATCTGCAGCAAGATTGAGACACAAATAGCATATTTACTCTTGGGGATAGCGGAGAGGGGTTGTTTGGGGACAGGCAACCAATGCAGAGTTATAGGTTTGCCATGGAGCTGTAAATGTGACCGTGTATTTATTTGTATATAAATGCTACAACTCCCCAGGATCCAAGTAAAATTTCTAAATCTTGCTGACTTTGGTCCTGGAGCAGAACATTGTCTTGGCCGTGTTTCTTCATGGTGGTCTGGGAGCTGGCTGTTTGCAATACTGTCATTTAAAAAAAATAAAATAAACAAGTGTAAATACAGCTTTACACTTTATAAAAGTGTAAAAGTAAAACTTTATTGTGCCAGTGGTCTAAATGGGCAAATGTTAAAATTACTGATTAAATCACAACATAAACAATAATCTTGTAATTGTGAATGTTGTTTCCTTTTACTTTCTGCTCTTACTGTAATTGTTCCTCACTGCCAAAGTGGAAAAAGTGGGAAAAAAAGAATCAGTGACTTGTTTTTAACAATTAACCTCAGGTGATTTGACAGTATGATGTCAGTGTTTACTTTTCCACACTCTTCCCAGATGCAGGTGTTGTGAGGGGTCCCTGGGTTTTCTTTTTCCGGCAGGATATCGACTAATGGCAGCGATGCTGTGAGGGATGTCTTTCTAATCTGCCTGTGAGGATGATGTCACCGGTAGAGAAATCTGTCTGGTCGCTAGAAGAGATTTCAGTCTCCAGGAAACAGTCAAACACAAACTGTCATTTTATCCGGTCTGAGTGCTCTGCTCAGTTGAGCTATAAAAGATTGTGAGTGGATCCTAAAAGAGATGATCATTCCCATTAATAGTGAATTGTGCTTGAAGTGCACAATCTTTCTGTTGATTAATTTCCTTAATACTTCTGGTCATTACTTGTTAAAATACATGTCCCTGTTTCTGAATGTCCTGAATGTTCATCCCTCAGTCTGACTTGTACATCATGGTGCAGAGTGAGAGAGATCCCGGCCCCTTGTTGGTCCTGTGGTGTGGAACAATAGCGCTAACACCCTGGTCCTGGCATGCTGCAGTAAGCCAGGCTAATGCCAGGAATGTCCATAGTGAGCTGACTGGCATGTACTCTGCTTTTCAGCAGGGTTTCTGGGTTCGAGAGGCAGAGCTGCATTTTCCACGAATCCACGCCCCGTCTCTGCTGCCCTTCTCACTTTTTAGCAACACTCAGAGCTGAGAGCTGTGGATTTGTAGCAGAGCTTTGGCAATTACAGCACTTTCATTGATTTTGTCTCACCTTCTGATCTAATGTTTGAGCTATAAAACAATGAGCTCATAGCTGTTGAAGATGAAGGATGGAAGAACATGAAACATATCGCATGTTCATGAAAATAAGATTATTTGTTGTCCTCATCTTAAAACATTACGCTCTAAGATTTGGTTATTTTTTATGTTTTAACCTCAGTTCATTTAAAAGTCAAGCGAGTCAAACCAGTTAGTACAATGTGTACACTGTGCACATGATTTGAACAACATTTCTGATCCTATTGGATTAACCTTCAGAAACTGAGCATGACTCTTTCCCACAGAACAAAAATGAAGCCAGATTATCTCCGTATGAATGCTGCCATCTTGTGCAGATGTTATAAACCATGTTGCGTTTATGATATAAAATAAGAACATTTTATTCAGTATGTTTTAATTCAGTACCCTAGACTGTATATGAAGATAGATGGCACACTTCCACCTGCTCTGACTGAACAATAATGAAGCCAAATTATCTTGATATAAGCGCTGCCATTGTGCAGATGATGTAAACCATGTCGCATTTATAATATAAAATAAGAACAGTTGGAGTTGACATGTTGTCCATATTTCTAAACAGTTTGTGGATGAAGCTCTGATGTTAATGCACAGATCCAACTAAATCACAGCTGATCAGTTTTAAAATCCTCGTGCTAAGTATTTCAACATTTGTTAGTATTATTATCTTCTTCCTTCACTTATCGCAGACATTCACAGTTATCAGTAAACACCATCCACACTGAATGGGTTTGTTGCTCTCTGCTGATAAACTTTTCTCACGGCTGGCCTCAGAGCGGCCTGTTGTCGCTCTCTGTCCGTGTTACACAAAAGGCAAAGAAACAGCCTGAATGTGTCTCTTTCATAGAGAGAGTCGCAGATCTGAAGCATCGCAGGCCTCAGAAAAACATTTTTCATCGTGACACGTTAGGCAGATTCCTCTGATGTCAGGGCCGTCCTCTCAAGTGCTCTCTTTCTTTCTTCTGTCTGAAAGTGCTTCAGAGAAAATACAGACACGTATTCTCCTGAATGTTTCATCAGGTCTTATATCATGTGTTTGCAGGGGAAACTCTGGCTTAATATGAGTTAGGTATGTAAAGCGGGACACTATTTTAAATGAAGGGGAAGTTGTGTGAAACCACAACTAGCTTCTCATTTTATCTGAGGCATGTGGTCATAGTAACTCACTCACTCTGCTCCACATTGTCGGCGTTGGGAATCAGAGTTAACAGATTATTTTTAGCCTCTGATCTGACCAGCTTGTTGTCTGTTTGTGTGTGCGTGCAGACAAGCTGCAACAACTGCACATGGAGTTCGATATCGCTTTAATAAAGATAGATATAGAAAGGGGTGGCACTCCGGCCTGTCTGATACCGGTCTGGCCACCGCACGGCGGTGTAACCCACTGGTCCTGCTCCAACTTCCAATACGGACGAGGTCCACGGTGGGAAGCTCCACATCCCAGAGAGGGGCGGGGTGGAGGGGCGGAGGAGGGGACGTATCAGGTCCTCCACCTCTGATTAAGAAGGACATGAGCTGAGTTTTAGACTTGAGTGTTGACACTGTAGCACTGAACAGCTGCATGGAAACAGAACGAGTGCAGAGTCAGGTGATTAAAAATCCACATGGTGACATTCAGCAAAGAAAACTTAATTTACTCATGTTTTGCATAAAGAAGAATGATAAATATGTGTCATATCGATACTAAAAAACTGATGAGATCTGATGATCAGAAGCACAGATCGAAGTTTACACGTGTGCTGCTTATTTTAGAATTTTATTACTTTCATTAAGGTGATGTTTCATGTGTGGGCGACCAGTTGGTGCATCGTGTTGATCTCCTGTCAACACCAAACGCTTCAGTTCTCTAATGTGTAGTTCTTCACTGCAGCACTGAGACTCGGTGCTGTTTTGATCTCAGAGGAGCTGGACAATTTTTTAGACTCAGATTTTACTTGTCGATCGTCACAGAACAGGTTCAGCTCTGTCCAGGACTTTGTGTGAAACAATCCTTTAAGTGCTGCAGGCTGAGTGGATGATGTATTTGTGAAGCTGGAGGTTGGAGCTCAGTGTGAATGGAGAGGAGGAGGTTAGATGGAGGTCTCAATGGGATCAGATTTCACTGGTGTTTTGATGATTGGCCCGAGCGCTTCTCTGCATCACCTGGTATCTCAGGTGCGCTCTGCTCCGCCTTCACCTCTTCTACCTGACGTCGCCTGAGGCTCAGGTCTTATTCTTCTTTTTTAATCCAAAGCTACCTGGTCTTGGGTTTTGATGGTTTGTTCTTGGGCTTGGTTTCTTGTGTGGTGGTTGAATCTCTGCAACAACTTCTACTTGGCAAACTTCACCTTATGGAAAGAACGAATAATAAAAACACAAGTTGTGGTCTGAGGTTGGTCCTGCTTGTGTTTAACCAGTATCCTGGGCTGTATTGGATTGATTCTCTATTGATCTTTTTCTGTTGAATTATTCGGTTGTTCATCTGTTCATCTGTCGGACACAATTGATTCAGAAACTATAGAATTACACATTTCAGCTTAAAGACAATGACAAAAATTATTAGTCTCTTTATTGTCCACAGAGATATTGACCATTTAAAAGCTTAAAGTTCAAAATGGCTAAGTTTGGTGTCTGGGCAATTATTTATAGATTTAGATTTACTACCAGCCTCAGGAGGAAGGATTAATTCACTTCCTCAGAGACTCAATTTGGGGAATAAAAGTCCAAAAAAAAAAAAAAACAGCGATTTGGGAAAACCTGCACGTTTTTGTCGTATAATTAGTTCATGTCCTTTCTGAGGGACACTGAGCTCTGCAGGAAGATGGTGGTGAATTTTAATGAAGGAACAAGCTTTGATCCAACACCATGATAATTAATCAAACTGTGAACCTTATAATGAACATGATGGAGCCTGATGGTGTCAATTGATCTTGTGATTGTAGCTGAGTTTCCATTACCAGTAGAAATGCACAAAACCTAAATATCACAACAAAATATCACAAAAACACTGTAATTATTGTTAAAACATCTTTTTCTCTCTCATGAGGTGGTTTTTCCAGCGTGTTGATATAAAAGTTTATTCCTAAGTTTGATGGAAACACATTTTCGCATTTACACGTCACCGGCAGTATCGGCAATCGAGATCACTGTCCCAAAACCATGGAAGGGCAAGATGCTCTGGTCCATCTTTCTCAAAGTGAAGTGTCACTCGGCTGATACACAAATATCCATTCAATGGAAACACCTGCAAGTAGCAGTTGGACTTGGTCAAATTTTTCTAAAAATATCACTATAACAGAAGCACAACCTTGGTACAGACTTTCAGGTGGATTCAAGAATTAAGTGATTTGACTTTAGTCAAAGTAAAACCATGTATTTCTCCTAAACGTGACCCGACAACCTTTAAGAACATATATAGAACAACAGCCTAAATATTGATGTTGGAGTTTCTTTACCCGCTAAAAGTCCATATTGGTATCAGCCTCAAGGATCCAGTCGTGGTCTCTGATTTCCCCTGATACTGTCCCTCAGTGATCATCTGCTCATTGCAGCTGTAGCTGAGTGAAACTGGATCCACCTTCAGTCTGACAGGCAGCATTGATCGTGTATTGATCAGAGGAGGGTCGTTACAGCCTTCCTGAATAATTTCTCCTCTACAACAACCTCCCTCCTTGGTTGAAAATGTGTCAGTTATGATGTTATTTGTTGTACCGCTGCTCCACATTCGAACGAGTGCGTCGCTGCTGTTTTCACACTCCAGCACCAGTACGAGATGAAGGATCAGTGTGTGAGAATAAAGTCAGAGGCAGGTTGTTGAATTCAACATGACTCTGTCAGAAGAGAAAGCAACGTTTCTGTTTCTTTAACCGGGTGTTTTTTCTTTTAAACATTTTAAAAACATTAGCTGATTATTTTCATTTTGTATATTTAGTATAAATACAACATCTGTTCTCTTCTTTCCTCTCAGGAGATAAATGATTTGTAGATTTCAAGATAAATCTTATTATGTTTATTCTCAGCTATTTAGTTGAATGTATTTTTCATGTTTTTTATTTCCCACCCTCACTGTCAGAGCTCGTTTTGTTTCAGGGATGTTCGTCTAAATTTCATCGACATGATTTACTGTCTGTGCTAGTTTTGTAGGCAAAGTGAAATATTCCAACAATTTCTCTTTTTGTGATAAAAAGCAGCTGGTACGACTACGCTCTTTGGATCAGTGAAACCCTTTTCAGACATGCAGCACAGAGACATTATAACCACGTCCACATTGAAACGTAATTGGTGCTTTTAAGTGGTCTGGTTTCTGGACACTGGACATTTAATTAAGCAGAAGACAAACCCGCTACAGGAGATCCAGATGGTCCCACTGAGCTGTGAGATGAATCAGATCAGGTGATAAACAAACCAAACATCTGTTGAATCATCCAAGTCCAAACTAACCAGACAGGTCACCCTGAAAAAATCCACTCTGAGTAAATCACAGCTACATCATCCTGGGTAGAAAAGACGGATTTAACTTCTCTTGTTTGTGTTTGGTTAAGTTTGAATCTATTAGCAAAACAACATTTGTACTGACTCAGTGTGTTGTGGTGAGGATGAGCTGCACTTTTCCGGGATGCTCCGAGATTTTATTTTGTGTTTCACTGAGTCATGGATTTCATCTGAGGAGGAGGCGTCTCTTCTCTGCTTTTAATCTCCTCCAGTTTGTCAGTCACGTAGTTTCATTTAACACAAACATAATGTTTGCTTTTGGTTTTCAGGCCAAATATTTTCCAAATTTCTCATCCTTGTAAAACCTTTGTATTAGATTTAATTTTAGCATAACGGCTCAGTCAAGACAAAATGTTTTATTGTTCTGCGTATGTGTAGATCCACTGGAAATAATGAACATACAGGAGATGTGTTGATTTTGACACCTGTGTTACATTTACTACCTAGATAATATAGATTGTGGCTGTAGCCTGGCAGATGTTTTGGATTCATTTTCTCACAGAGGAAGCAGGGTAAAGGTCTTTGGTTTGAATATGACATAGTTATGGTTTAACCACACTACTTAAAGTGACGGTCTGGAGTAATTTGAACCCAGAGTCTATTTCACCATGAATACAAGGCAAACTCCCCCTCGAAAGATATTTTATGTTGGTTGAAGTAATATCGAGTTTGACCGTCTTTTCTTTTCACAACCAAATAGTTAACAATGAAAGTAAATGGGGCAGTCAGCCAAATGTGTCTAAATTGTCATTTTTTAACCACTAATAAAGCTCAAAATATCACTTCACTTCAGCAGTAGCATGAATAGGGTCCCTACACATAAACTGAAGTACTGATAACTTAGTAAGTGAACTGAGAGTTTATTAAAAACACTGTTTTACAAGACTTACCCAACGTCTTGTTTTCATAACAAACTGGTGATGGAGGGTGTTCCACATCAGCAGATTCATCAGGCCAATGTGTCCATGAAGAGTGAGAAAATGATGAATCTGCTGATCTGGAACACCCTTCATCACCAGTTTGTTTTTCACCTGATGTTTGCTGACTGCCCCATTTACTTTCATTGTTAACTGTTTGGTTGTGAAAACAAAAGACGGTCAAACTCGATATTACTTCAACCAACATAAAATCACCATCACTAGAGAGAATAAAAAGTAAAAGTTAGGACAGTTATGTCTATGTTTCCATGTTGTTGAGTTCTATAATTGGGTGATTTTTGCCGTCCTTTTGTTTTTTATCTTTTGCAGCCATAATTTGGGCCATATTGGGGCCGTACATCCCTGTGAAACTTTTCCAAAATTGGGTCACATTTGGCCTGTAATGATTTTGTTATCTGGATATGATCTGTACCAAGAGTTTATGACATACAGAGTCATATAAAGTCTTATTCAACAAACATGACAACCAGGTTTCTTTTGACTCTGTAATTTCTGATGTTAAAGCAGTGATGGAGAGACCGGTTGTGACTGGGATGTTTAAGATTTCACATCACATCCATAGATTCATGCGTCCTCTGTCCCTCCTCTCATACTACGACAATAATTGCATTTCACACTTTCGCTGACTTCAGTGTTGGCCGCTCGCTGGAGCCTCGAGGAAAAAAACTGCTGAGTCAAAGTCAGAATAACCTTGACTGTCACCGTCTGAAATAATACAGCTACGGTTAAACCTTCACTGACTGTAAAGATTTACAACCAGATGGATTCTGCTGTTTTATTGAGACCTTCTGTCTGTGTGTTAATGGTTATAGAAAATAGGATTTTACACACAGAAGTCGTAACTCACAGTCCTGACACCTGAACATAATTTGAGTTAATCTGAAGAAATTTGTTTTTGCAGCTTTAGCTTCAGCAATTTGGAAGATTTTTCCTGTGTGTAAACTGTGAGAAAATGCAGTTTAAACTGTTATTGATATCAATATCATATCACATAAAAGATGCTGTTGCAGAATTTAATTTGATCGTTTCTTATTTGTTCAGATTGAAAAGTTTAGGTTTCTAAAGAAAAAACAAAAAAACTGCTGTGTCATCCAAACCAACTTCTGCTAAAACCGATGTTGATATACAATGAAAACTATTCGGTTCATGTCCACAGTTTTTGTTTGTGGTTTAGTCAACAGTAACACTGTGTTTAAGCTTGTGGAAGGATTTTGTTTTTGGTTAAATATGAACAAAAACATTGTGTTTGAAGTTAGTTTGTTTGAGACAAAGATTTGTCTCTGACCTTAACCAGATGTTGTGAACGTTAAACAAACATCGATCGACTCTTTATTGGCTCTGGTCTTCACCCGGATGCTACTTTGACATGTGCAACTGATGTGAACCCAAGACCTCAGCAGCATATTGTAGCCCACCACATCAAAAAACTGCTAAGATGCATCTGGAGGAACATGACAAACCAGATGTTGATCCAGAATCCAAATTCTCCAGATCTCACTCTGGTTGAGCATCAGATCCTGAATCCACAGGACCCACCGGTCTGTGATCTGGTTCTGTGGTACTAAGGTGACAGTATAATGCAGGTGGTTTTAGTCTTCATCATTGTCAACACAGAGAGTAACAAGTTGACATTGTGCTGCAAATTTTAAGAGGAAGTAAACATGGAAACATTTCCTCTTTGTGTTTGTGGAAAATTTAATTCAGTCACAGTTTTGTTTCCCTAAATATTAGTTTTGTTTCAGTATATTATTACGTTACTGAATATAAATGTCATTTCCATGAGGCAGATTCAGCTCTGCAGTGTTTTCTCTTGAAGGGTAGAGGCTCCTGCTGTTCAGTGGCAGTGATGGAGGAATTTAAAGGAGCTGATAATAATGCTGAGTCACTGAGGAAGCAGGTTAGTCCTGATGGAGGAGAAATAATTCACCTTAATTTATACAATATATATATATATAAAACTAAACACATATGTGATCTACTGCTGGAGAATCAAACTGTCATGATGTGATATGATGCTGGAGTCTGACTGTTATTGGTTGATTAAACTCCCCGTGAGGCACCACGAGGATGAGACGGGACGGCATCAGGGCGGGGGAAGGAGGTGGAGGAGAGAGAGGGAGGAAGGAAGGGGGGGGGGAGGGAGGGAGGTGTGCTTCTTTCTTTTCACAGTTTCTCTGCTGACGGAGAGGGAGAGAGAGGAAGAGAGAGAGAGGGAGTGAACAAAAACACTGAGCTGCCAACTCCTGTGGCAGCAGCACAGAAAGAGACAGAGAGGGTTAGAAACCGCGTCCTGATTTTCATCCTCATCGTTGTGTCTCAGTGTTGAGCTGATCTCAAACGGCTCAACACTGTTTGTTGGTTTGTTTGGAGCAGCGAGCATGGATCCTGGACGGTCTATCCAGCACGAGATCACCTCTCTTAAAGGTACTTCTTCTGATTTTTTTATTTTTTTTTTTACTTTTGTCATCACCGTCATTTACTTGCAGCTTTTCAGGACCGCCTTGTTTTACCCACAATGCCTCCCTGTCGAGGACTTCCTCATGGTATAGACGTAAAGTTCAGTGTTGAAGAAGGTGCAGAGTTTAAACGGAGGAATTATAATCCTCTGTTCTCACTCTGCTGCGTGTTTTTGTGGATAAAAGGAATGAGAAGCTTTTGTTCCCGGTGTGTGCTGACGGCGGTGGCGGTGGGGGGGTCGAGCCAGAGGTCGGGGGGGGAACGATTGTGCTGAGATGGTGTGTTTTTATGACATGCAGCGGGGAGGTTGTTCCTGCTGCTGCTGCATGCGGCACGTCAAATGCGTCAGCGCCGGGAGATGCAGAGCACAGCGGCTGCTGCTGCATCACCGCGGTAACGGCAGCAACGCGGCCGAACGCTGCCCTGCCCCTCGGCCGCGTCTCTGCGACTGTTGGAGCAGAAAGCTTCATTCATACTGTGCATCTCTGTGTGTGCAGCAGCGTGGCTTCATGTTCGCTGACGGTTCATGTTTACATCAGTAGTGTTTGCTCCTCCCACCTTCCTCACTCACACTACTTCACCTCAGGGCTGCAAAGATGCAATGATGCAACGATGAACAGATTTTTTTTTTAGCTCAAAAAGATATTTTGTTTTTTTCTCCTCTGCAGGTGTTACCGTCTGCACTGAGGTATTTCCAGACTTTCCACTGATCTTTTAATCAATGTTCTCAATCTAAATCTGACTGAGGAACAGATTAAAAACAGACTGACTGACATTTATAAGGACACAGAAAGTCCCAACCAGGCCTGGTGAAACTGGCTCAGCCTTAAAGAGAGAGAGAGAGGTTTCTGAGGTTTGTCTCAGGCAAAAAAAAATGTGCTAACACTTTTGGAAGAGTTAATCTGCTGCGGCAAAGGCATTTAAATGATCCTGGAGAGGCGTGTGAAGGAGTCCTGCCCACTCTGACGGACTCAGAGTGTTTTCCCCAGAGCTCCAGAGACAAAAGCTGCCTCGCTTCACTGAGCACTCCCAATGGACTCACTTAATATGTTGGACACTGCGGTTTAACTCAGACAGACTCAGTTCGTTTGTACACATGTCGTCAGCTCCAGACTAACGGCTGTTTCCAGGCTCTTTAACACAGGAGCCTGTTGATGTTAATGATCTTCTGTGTGCGTTGAGACACGAAGGCCTGATGATGAAAGCTTGATGTTTCTCCTCCAACCTGCTCTTGAGTCTCGACCCAGATATGTTGAACTCATCTCAGGCTTTTGCAGAAGCTTTTGGAAGATTTTCAGTCTTTGTAACAACAGATCTGTCAGCGTCTTTACCCGTTTTAACCTCTGGGTTTTGTGAAGCTTCACGTTTAGTCATCTCTGTGTCAACACTTGTTATCAGATTGTTTTTGATTCTTTGTGAAGGTTAAATGCCACAGGAAGAAATACAGCTTTTTTATTTTCAAAGCAGAGCGGCTCTGAAACAGGACGTATCCAGTTAAAACAAAGTTCAGGAAGGAGGTCGACTCACTTGACCTCTGAGCGGTTTAGTCTTTCAGGAGTAAGTGGCAAAGTGGCAAAGTAGCTTCCTGACATCTGAGTCACATCGAGAAACTTACAGAAACACAAACTGTTTCCTTATATAAACTTCATATTTTTCAACATAATAAAACATATTAAAGTTAAAATAAGAAAGTCAATTTAATGGATATTAATGCACATTTTACACCACAGGATAATAAACTGTAACTACGTAGTGTCCAGCTTTAAGAGGCCAATGACATGTGACTGACTGTCGAAGCTTTAAAATCAAAATGGATCGAAACCTTTTAGCTTCTGTCATTCGCAAAACTTTCAAACTGAGTTTTCTCTCCACTGAGATGCTTTTTATAATTCGTCTAAAGGTCATGGCATCAGTAGGGAGGTGTCAGTAAAAAGATACAAAACCAATATTACACACAGTTTATAATTGATAAAAATAAAAACAATCCTGTCAAAACTATCTCAGTAGATGTCGTCTACATCTTAACTTTCATGGTGTCATCTGTGTTTGTTGCATCATTTTTCTTTTATTTTTATAATAATTTAACTCACAATAACTGCAGCTGCTGCTCAGCCATTGTCTCTGCTGTATAAAGAGATGTTACCGTCAACACACGTGCGGCAGCTGGACGGCCTGTGTGTCAGTAAACCTTGCAGCTGATCCGGGGTCAGCCGCTGTCTTCTACTAGCTTGAGGGTAAAACCGTTGTGTCTGATGAGAACAAGAGCCAGAGACAGACAGGAAGTAGAGAGTAATGTGGATGATGCTCATGATCTGATGACGTCAGAGACTCTGAGCTGCTGTTACTTCACTTTACTCTTGATGTTATTAGTCTCGTCTCAGCTCTGTGAGTCCTGGTTGCTCGTGTTGTGAAATGTGATTTACAAACCTGATTGCAACATAAACAGTAAACAGTGTGTGAGCTGCTCTGCAAAGTAAAAACAACACGTTTAACATCAAGACAGATTTATTGTCAACCTCCCCGGAGACGTGTAAATATGTTATATATACGACGATCGTCCCTCTGTGATTTCATCACTGTGTTTCTGTTGGTGTCTGTCTGATTTCTGCAGATCACAGACCAGCGCAGCATCACATCAGCTTTTTTTTTTTTTCCTTTTTCCTCCGCTGCTGCACTTTGAGCTTGCCAAGAATTTCACTGCACAACATGATCCAAGAGGACAATGCAGGGGATGAGCAAGAGCGGCGGGCGGGGTCGCTCCTGAAAATAATCTAAATATTTATGTGGACAAAGTTTCTCTACAGTTGTAATTCTCATGTTATCATTTATTCTCTGAGCGTTTGGATGCTGCTGATGGACGCATCCTGTCTGTGCTTCGCGCTCAGAGATAAACGGATCGTGTGTCGCTTTCGCTCCGGCGACGTTCAGATGTTTCAGCCGCCATCTGAGCCTCAGGAATCACCTGACGGTTGAGTTTCAGATTCCTCACCTGTTTCTGTCCAGTCGGACATGTGATTCAGTCCAGATGGAAGAACTGAACTCGAACGGTCGTGTGAACACGTCAGAGAGTTTTGTCTCATGCTGATAAAAGCAACTTTTAATCTTTAATAGTTTGATGTTAATGATGGATCTAGAAATGTTTGCTCTCGGTGATGTTTCCTGGTCAATATTTTAGCATCTTTCAGCACGTAATTTTGGTTTTTTACGCCCTCTAATGTCTCTGCTTTTATCTGTGTTGTTTCAGTCTCGACTTCCTGCTCAGAGCCAGACAAAGTTTAAACAAGATTAAACACAGATTTAGATTTCATATTTTCCAGGTAGCTGGAATCATTTCACACACATGTGTAAATAAGAAAATTATCACCATCGATTTAAAATACATGAGGTTTTTTTTTTTTTTTTTTTGTGATATTTTATTAGATTACTATTATTTTCCAAACAAACTGATAAAAAGCTTAAAACAGTGAAAATATTGAACTAGGTGGCGTCATTTAGAGTCTTATTAATATCATATTTAGTTTCTTAAAATTTACAACCAATAAAAGATCAAATCGTCATCATGATCATGTTTTCCGTGTGTGTGTGATCGACCGTGTGTTTGGATCAGAGTCTGTATTTCTCAGTGACACTCGGTTTAATCCCATTAGATGTTTCAGCGAGTGGCTGGTTGATGAGTCCGATATTAACTCAGCTGATGTGATTATATAATCTCATTAACCTCAGGTTTCCTGTAATTCAGACGGACAACTGCTCCTGTTATTTGACACATCGTCTGTGATCATCACCTCCGTCCTCTAATCCTCCTCTCTGAGGCTTCATTAGACTCTTTATTTTATTATTTTTTGTGCTTCATTGGGTGAAAAACTGATTAAAGATTAAAAAACAGAGTGACTCCTCAACCACTTGTAGGTTGAGTTTTAAAATCACTGCAGCTTGAAGCTTTTTTTTTCCCAGATGTGTCCAGAAGGTGGCACTGTTACTGAAGTTAAAGCAGCTTCATATAAAATGACCAGAAGCTTTAATAACTCAGCCTGTTCAGGGTTAAGTGCTTTAAAGAAAACTGCTGTTTCCACAGCTATTACCCCGATACTGTTCTTTATTGTATTTGTCTTCATTTAGCTCCAAATGGTCTCATGGTCTGAACATTAAACTCTATGTTACCTCATTAGAGCAGTGACTGTTCGATCCATCAGCAGCTGCAGTTACACTTGTTTGTGTGTCAACAACAGCTTTTAAAAAACACTGCTGCATCTGGTTTATTTAGCTGTGAATAAAGTGAATATTTCACTTTCTGACTGTTTGTTTCTCTCGTGTGTTTTTTTGTCTTGTAGGTAAGTGACTGTTGCTGCCTCCGATACCGTTTGTGTCTTTGACTTGTGGCTCCAGACGACAACACGATGAGACACTGAGACACGTGAGACGCTGCTGCTGTGTCGCCTGGTTTAATATCTAATATTTAATATTTCTGGCTCATTTAATCACACACACTTATATGCTGGTGTTCTGACGAATGCATCTTTTTATTTAATAATAATAATAATAATAATAATGAAAGATCTCCAGGGAGTTGTGATTATGTTTGACGCTGAGTCGAGTGAATCTGACCTGCAGCTCAAACCTCAATATATATATTTATACTACATTTTCCTTACGTAACCCGTGATTACATTCGAGGTTCAGCATAAAATCCTGCTCTTAAACTTGTTTTCTTATCCCTCCTGCTGACATTTAAAGTTTGTCAGTAATTGTCAGTTATAAAGGCCTCATCGTTGTGCCATTTCCAGAACGTTGTTGGCACGAGGCGAAGTTATAAAAGAGCTGCAGGGGCTGTTTGTTGGCCAACCCCTCACCGCAGGCAAAACAGCCCGACGACAGCCAGCGAGACGCCCCAGTCATGTAAAAAAAAAAAAAAAGAAGAAGAAAGAAATCAGCTTTTTTCCTCACGAGGCGTCTTCTTCTTCTTGTTACTGTTGTGCATTTTTCTCATGATGGTGCAAAGTCTGGGAGCGATCGTGAAGGAGAAGACGAACATAGACCTCAGTCAAAGGGTCTATTTTAAAGTCGGTCCTTTCACACTGTCAGTGGTGGGTTTATGAGGAGGACACGCTGATATATAGGTCTCCACTAATGGCACCACACATACATCACGCTGACAAAGTGACACTTTACTGAACCACATCGTCATCCATGACTTTTTGTTCTCACTTAAAAACACCATTGTTGCACCACGGTGGATATATCACCCGTTACCCTAAATCCCTCAGGGAGAGAAGTTTCCTCTTCAGCTGGTAGTTAGTTAGAGACAGTATTCATGGTGAAAGTGGGGTGTTTTTAATGAGGCGTGATTGAATGAGAAGCTGCCTAATTGAGGCCCTGTAGCCTCCATGGAGAAGAAGTCACGCAGAGGTGATTATGTGAACTAGTTTTAAACATAAAGAGTATGAAGTACCTGAAAATCCCACTAGAGTAGAAGTACAGATACTCGTATTTACTGTACTTAACTATGACAGGTAATCTATAATTAAATGTAGTTAAATGTAGAAAGTAAAAGTACAAGTACATGTTAATAAAACAGAAGAATATTATGAAGTTTATCCAGCACTTTAAAACATGGAGCTACAACAATCTTCATAGACAAAGTCTTGAGTCTGAACTAAAGTATTAAAGTTGTTCTTTTTTCACTAAATTTAAATTTCTGTTTGATGTTGATATTGTTGAAGTTTCTCCATCATCCACCTTTAAGATGGAGCCTCCATCAACCCTCAGACATGGTGTTGATGGTTTAAACAGTCACAGGTCGACTTAGAGTGAAAACACCACATTTACTTTCATCACTGAACAGTGAAAATGTACCAGAGTAAAAGTTTATAATTAAATTAGGGAAGGTAGAGAAGAAGAACTCAAGTAAAGAACAGATTCTCCCAAAACGCACTGAGGTACTGCAGTGAAGTATCAGTACTTTGTTATTTTACAACCCTGCAGACAAGCCAACCTACTGAATATGATAAAAACATGAACAGAAGTGTTTTGTCCTGCAGCTCAGTCTCTCTCGCTCCTTCATGTCTTTGATCGTGTGATGTGATGTTCCCATGGTTCGACTTGGGTTGTGGGTTTAGAATTTATAGACATGAAGATGAAAGTGTGTGTTATTTTCTCCAAAGTAATGTCAAAACCAGCGCGGACTCGTCTCATCCTGCCAGATCTTATTTCTTTTTTAAATGTTTTTATCATCATGAAACGTTGTGATGGTCAGTCCAGAGGTTGAGGCGATGAACCGTGATCTCGTCGAACGTTTGTCGTTTCCAGGAAGAGGTCGCCTTGTTTTGCGTGTTGCCAGTAGCGATGCTATCGCCTCTGACCGCCGCTCTGGCCTCGTACTGTATTTACTCATATTTCTATGGTGTGTCACGTTACCACAGTTACAGGCATTCCTGACCGGCCGCGCCCTGCCGTGGGGTTTTTGATGACTCACTGCAGTGGCCAGACACACACACACAGAAACTCTCATATTTCCTCCTCTTCTGTTGCCTGGTTCCTCTTAATCACACGATGCTCTTATGATCTGATTTGGCAAACTGGCAACTGTGGGCAAAGTGCAGTCGGCCATTAGCCGTTTTCCCAGTCCGCCATTTTAGATCCGAGTCGAACTGATCAGCGTTTAAAATTTTTACGACGTTTCTTTTGCTCCACGGTGCAGTTTTCTCGTATAAAGAGACGTTTGTTTTGCCAAATGATGATGCTCGGTTCCTGTGGGCATCCATTAGCTGCTGATAGTCTCAGACATTTTAGCTCAGTTGCCCTCTGGACACTTTGTGTCCCAAAGCTTTTAGTCTGAATATTTGCAACCTGAGCTGGAACTTTTATGTCAATTTCTCTCGTCTGCATCAGAACAATAAACTCCGCAGACGATTGACGTTCAGCATCTCACTGAAGGACAATTTGTTGCTACTGAAGGTGTGAACCCACAGAAGCGTTGGGTGGTCAACCGCACCTCAGCTGCCTCCTCATTCTCTCTCACACACATCTGGTTTGTTTCTGTCCCACATGTGCCAGGATAGTCAGATAGTCACCGAACACATCTGGCTGGACTTTGTGGCTGTTTCCACTGGTTAACTTTCAACTAGTTGATGGCGGATGAGTAGAAAAGTTCACAACAATAAAGATGTTGGATGTTTGACGCATGTTTCACCCCCGGCCTGTTGAACCAGGACAGATAATTCTCAGCTTCTTACTGACGAACTACAACATTATAACATTGATGTGTGTATTTGATTAGATCTTTTTTTGCGGCAGCTTTTTTAAAAAAAATTGCAATGAAAGCTGCTTTGTTTTAGGTGTTTTGTTGCACTAAAGTTGCAGCAACAAGTTATAGTTGTATAACAGTATATTAATAAAGGTTTTATCATTATACTATACTGACGTCCTTTACTTGTTTCTCAATAGACGACTTCCTCTTGTTGCTCTACAACAGCACAAACGATAATTTATTCTTTACTAATTAAAATGATTTTATATTAATGAAATAAGTTTTTATGTCTGTTTGATTTTATATATTTTCACTGTCACAGCTTGTAGATAAAAGTCAGTGAAACTTTCCGGTGTTTCTGTCTTAAACGTGTGCTTTTATTTTGAAATTTGGAGATAAACGTCAAACGATCTTGTCCTGTATCTCTACCGACATCTTGACTTCGTTCCAGTAGTTTTCCTCTTCTTTCTTTCACGAACTCTGCCCGGATACTGTTTCTCTTGGTCCTTAGCAGCGATGTTGGAAGATAAATGTGAATCTCATGTTTCCTGCATCTTCCAAAAGAAACAAGGAAGTGAGTTCACTGACGTATGAATCAACGTTTCACTGGAAACAATGATGACAATGATGATTGGTCAAAAACTGCAACATTGCACTGAATTTGCAGGGTTTGGTTGAATTTCCATAAGTAGGAAGCTCTGTGGTGTATGAAACTACAACATTAGCATCCAATCCTTCAAGTCTTTGGGGTTGTGAGGTGGATCCCTAATGGATCTGGTTTGTCTCGGCTCATCACACAGAGTCTCGATCAGACTGGGATCTGTTTTGTTTGGAGGTTTGAGGAACAGCTCGGCCTCTTGGTCACGTTTCTTGATCTTGGTTTCTGTGCTGGTGTTGTGTTTGTTTGTGTGGATGAACTGTCGACATCTTTACATCAAACTGTAAAACAATGGGAAACATTTACTTGTGCTCCAGACTTCTCTTCTCTCTTCTCTCGGTCTCTTGTGATCTCTCCTGATTTAACTGCTGTTCCTGTAAATATAAATCTCTCCTCATTCATTTACTTTGTCCTTGATGTTTTTAACCTGTAATAACTTCTTGGGGACGTTGCCAACATGGCTGCCGAGTGATTATAATGACTTTGGAATTAAATTTTATTGTTATTTCTAATTTATTAAGTTGCTGATTAAACATCAAGCTGAACTTTAATAACACACATCGACAGATAATCAGTCTTCTTCCAGTAAAAGACATTAAATTGAGTGAACATGAGGTGGACAGATGTTAAACACAGAGAGAACAGATGCAGCACAGAAGGAGACGCGACGTCTGTTTGATTCGTACAAATCCACGAGAATCGTCTTTGTGTTTCGTTTACAGACGTTTACAGAAGAGCAGAAGAAGCTTCAGGTGTTTACGGAGCCTCCTGTTGAATGGATGTGAAAGTGTTGGAGTCTGTGCATTGTTTAAGAAACTCTCCTGGCAGGATTTCCCCCACTGCTGCTGCGTTTCCAGATTTTGAGAATGCAGAGTTGCATTTAACGACCTGGAAGACGACCATATATCTTTAATGACTCTCTATAAACTATAAACTGGAACGTAGAGAGTATTTCATCAGCCAGAGGAGCTGAACAGTCACATTGAGTTGTCTACATTCTCTGGTCCTGAGCCTCCTCCACCATGGAGATGAGAGTTTAAAAAGGGAGTGGGAGGCACAATAAACAGGCTTTTTTTTATTTCTTTTAATTTACATTTGGTCAAAGGTTTAAGATTCGGGTTGTTTCATGGTTACTCACATTCACACGGATGAGACGCTGCAGAACCAGACTATTTCTCAGACGGTTTGTTTCATTTCTCATATCTACCTGTGGTTTGTTGGTGTTAGAAACCAAACAAAAGTCTGTTTTTGCAGCTGCTTTTGTTTGATCTGATGCCACAGGACAGGTAATAGGGAGCACATGGAGATAAAAAAAATATATCTGCATCCAATGAACCAACCCGAAAAAAAAATCAAAATACCTCTGAATATCTTTTTGGCTCCGACACACGTGTTTGTTCCACTGTGAGTGATTTTTATCTGCTGTGTCATATATCAAGACTTTACCCCAAAATGTTAGAAAAGCAACGGCTCAGATATGTTTGAGATTTGCCAGATATCTTCACTTACTGCGTCAGTATATCATCATGACATGTTATGAAAATACCAGCGAACTGGCAGCACATAACTTGTGTGGCATTCTCCACACGGGTGGAGTTTGGAGTTTATCTCCACCTGAAGTGTTCGCAGCATCGAGTTAGGACCTTAAAAGAACTTTCTAATCTGTTCTAATATGAAACTGTTGAAAGCTCATATTAAACTGTAAGAGTAATTCTCCTCCTCCTCTTTAGTTCGATGCTCCTCAGAGCTCTTTGTGAGGAAACATTGCTCCCAGTAGACAAGAAATCTGTTTGCTATCAATCTTTTCCTGACAAAGGGTGACAAGTAAACAGGCTAAAGGTGATTTTCATTAGGGGGATTATAAAATGGTTGCAGTAGATGAATTATTAGCTCACAGACTTCTGTGGAAACAGAATAGTGACGCCAGATGTTCCTCCACATTTGCAAAACTTGACGCTCCTCGATTATCATTTAACAGTTTGATGCACATCCTGGGACTTTTAAATCAATCCACAGAGGGCGCTGCAGTGGGGTGTGACTTATCCTGATATGACACTGAAACAGTGAATGCAGCTTTTATTTAAAATGCGGAGAAACGGAGAAAAACCAACGTCCCCTGCAAACATTTTCCAAACCTAAACCCTGTATTTTTAGCCCCACACTGGCAGCCGTCGTGATCCTGGACTCCATCTTGGTTTCCATTGTCGAGCAGCCTCAGAGGAGGTTGAGTAACACAGACTGAAACACAGGCACAATTGTCTTCTCTTAAGGGAAAGAAATGACTTGATGTCTTTTCCATTCAGGTTTTCAGAGCTGGCTGATGGTGGTGGTGGGTGGGGGGGTGCGGTCTATGAGGGGAAAAGCCCAGAGATTATGGACTGTGTCAGTGCTCTCGCAGTTTTTGACCTTTAGGTTTGTTCTTTCCAAAAGAAACACAAGAACGACTGTGACGGTTCATTACATCGGACACCTCCAGCACTTTAACGTACAAAGGCACCGTTCATGTTGTGACTTCGCTCGTCGTCACAGTCACATGTTAACCGGCATCGATCGCTCGCTTTTAAAACCAAACATTGAGTCTTTCCTCCAGCTGTTGTGTGTTGCTTTTGGTTGTGTTGATGGTGGTTTCCTCCTCCGGTCTGTTGATGGCGGCTCAGGTGTCGTCTCTGACTCTACCTGATGAAGATCCTGTTTATCTGTCGGCTCATCCTCCTTGTTTCTACAAATAAAATGCACATCAGATGTGTAGCAACTTTATCAGCAGATACAGTGATTCACCGTTATCTGTTATCATTATTATCATTATTATTATCTGTTATGAATCTTCATGTTTTCACTAAACTGCTCTGCAGCGTGTAAACACAAACAGAGGAAAGTCTTCAGGTTACATCTGTTTGAATTAACATGAGCTTTAACAAAATATAACTTCATATAATCAATTAAATATTTCAGGCCTAAAATTCAGGAATTTAATTGTTTTGATTTATAAAATTATATTGTTATTATTATTATTAATGATAATAATAATAATTGCAACACATTTTTCAGCAAAAAAAGCTTACTCTCCTTTAATAAAAAACAATATTAGGTAAAAAGATCAGTTAATCATTAAATATTCTTTATATATTTATATAAAATAAAATTTTGTGCAATAATTTCTTAAATAAGGTTCAAACACTCGTGATAAAGATACACAGTAGAAGAGGTTTTACTGAAAATAAATTACAATAATTTTAGAAACAGATATGGTGACCTCACTCTGATGATGGTAAATTTATTAACCTGACTGAAGATATCACTGGTGAGTGTGGAAATATGTTTTCATACTGAAATACCATTTTATGTCGACGATACACACGAGAGACGTTAAACTCAACAGTCTGTCTGGACGTTGTTGTGAAATATCTTCCAGATGGTTCGGTCGTCACCTTCCTCCGTCCCGGTGTGTGAGTCTCACACTGACGAGAGTCATCACTTCGTTCATATTATCTCAGACACGTTATGTAACGTTTTCATATTTGGGTGGATGTGTTTTACAGCAGCAACGCGGAGTAGAGAACTTTCTAAAAAAATAAAATAAAATAAAAATAAATCTAATGGTCATTTGAGGTGGATTTGTGTAAGTGAGTTACTCAGAGGTAACAACGTTTGGTCTGTCACTTATTATTAAACTCTGTTTGGGTTGAACACTGCTCACAGTGAGATGAGCACTGCAACGGGTTTGCAGAAGTATTTTTGACCCAAATTGCCTAAAAATGGAAGATTTGTTCGTTCCAACAGTTCTTCAGTTGTTCTTCCTCAATTGAAACCTTTTTTTTTTTTTTTTTTTTTGATGATCTACTGATTTGATTTCGTGCAGAAGGTTTCATATTATTCTTTACATGCAAGTTTTTATTTGCAGAGGATGGTGCATAGTTTGATTGGTTAAGTAATCAGCTATCACAACCATATAAATATAGAGCAATGACAACAAAAGCTACATGTTTCCGTCATCTGAACCTGTTAAGATCAAAGTGATTTGAGTCATCAAGTGTTGGACGCTGTAGATTGAGTTCGTAGCTGTTTGATTTTGAATTGTTGTACGATCTGATAAAAGCTGCCTAATGAGGTTGTCGTGGGTTTGTGGTGGTATTGCCCCATTAGCCACACAGGCTACAAACATCCTCTGTCTGTCTCCCTCTAAATCTTTTTGTTTCTCTTTGCATCTCGTGTGCACACACCCCCTCTGACTCTCCTCCTCTCTTCCCTCTCTCCTCTCGTCCTCACTGTTTCTCTTTCGACTGAGGACCGAGAAAGGTAGGAGGGGTTGTGAGCATCGCTGTTTCTATGCGCTGACTCATGATGAAAATTAGGTAAACGAATCCTTTTAATCATCGTGAAGCAAAAATGATGCAGTAGGAAAGATTTTTACAACAGGTCTTCTTTGTGCATGCAAAGACTGAAGTGGTTGTAGTCAGAAATTTCAAGAGGATAAAGGCCTGAAAGAAAAGTAAAGGGAGTCAAAATGGTGGCTGGGATGGTGATGCCTTTAGCTGAACTGAGGGCGATATATGAGCTCCTCTTCAGAGACGGCGTCATCGTTGCCAAGAACGACAAGCGTCCTCAGTCCGTGCATCCTGGCGTCAAAGCAGTGAGCAACCTCAAAGTGATTCGAGCCATGGCTTCTCTCAAATCTAAAGGTTACGTCCGGGAGACTTTTGCTTGGAGACATTTTTATTATTATCTCACCAATGATGGAGTAACGTACCTCCATGACTACCTGCACCTGCCGCCAGAGATCATTCCTGCAACCCTTCAACGCAGTCAACGCCTTGCTTCCTGTTCTGCTCAGGTCCTGACAGTGAAAGGCCCCAAGTCTGACATCTCAAAACCAGGAGCTGAGAGGAAAAGCTTGGACATCGTGATGGACAAGAAGAGTTACCACCACAAGAGAGATGGAGACGACAGAGACAAGTCTGAGAGGCCTCCAAAAGAGCTCAGACGCTCCCATCAGGCAGCAGGTCAAAACACGACCTTGGTCCATAGAGATGGTAAAAGTTTTAGGCCGTCTGGTTTTCCCAAAAAGGGCAGCATCATTAGTTGTTCTGAGGCCAAAATGCCACATTGTTTAGTCCCTGTTTCCTCTCATCTGGTACCAACGATCTCCAAAGACACATCATCAGCTCCTCGTGCCTCAGTGGAGGAAGTACAGCAAACATTATTCAGTATGACTTCTTCTGAACCATCTGCACACGGCAAGATGCAGGAAGATACGACCAAGAAATGCACTGTCACAGCTGAGGTTGAACCTGGTCAACATGACAACCAGAAAACAGTCCAACTGTTGGTAGAAGCTGATGAAAAGGAAGAACAACAATACGTTGCTGAGGAAGTCGATGTGACCACTGAGTTTGATCTTGACCACGAGTCCTTGACGTGTCCATCAACATCCAAAGACAACCTCAGAGACCTGACAGAGGTTCACACGCTGAACTTTACTGATGTTGATAACAACCACAAAGTGATGCAGGAGGTTGTTGCTTCATTTCATGAGAGCGGTGCAGCTTTTAAAGAAAACTATCTCAACCCTGTGGACCTTTCAGAAAGAGGGCAGGAGGTGTGGAGGGTTTGGCCCGACTTCCCAGAAGGTTTGAGCTTTGTCTTAGTTCATCCCTCCTTTTCTCTCCTTATCTGTTTCCTCCTCTTTCATCTTATCTTCAGACGAAGCCGCCCAGTCGTTGTTATGGGTGCTGCCTTTGTTAGGGAGGACAAGAGAAGGATAATTTAATATTCTAACAACACGAGCAATGGTCTTGTCATTTTCCATGCAGCTAAATAACAACCAGACTGCCAATTAGGTGTCATTTTATTGGATGCATGACAAATTAACTATTGTTCTCATCGGTGCTCATTTATTCTAAAAACTACAGAAGCCAAACATCTAAAATACTCTTGAAAGCAACAGTTTCTTCATATTAACACTTGTTTGTAACAGTGGTCACTGAGCCAACGTGTCTTTTTTCTGCCACTTTCCGTTCTCAGTTACATAATTAGGCCACAGTGTCTTTCCTCCCTGGTAGTTTATTATTATTGAGGCCTGGAGATTTTCTGAGTCTGCTCTGTTTTATCTTCGTTGTAAATATTTATACAGCTTCCTGTGAGATGCTTAGTGGTACAAATCAAACAGAGAACTGTGACCAGGAAGTGAATTTGTAGGGTCTCGTGATGATCAGTGATGTAATGAATGTTACAGTACAGTTAACCGCAAGTATTTATAGAACTGGTTCGTCCGGCATCACTGAGACGAAAACTGATCTTGGGTGTTGTCACATGTAGATCAGCTCTAATTATACGACGGTTTGTAAATAAATATACAGTCATATATAGATACAGTTTACTTTAAGAAAACAGGGCCTCATAGAGCAACTTAAATAGCTCTATTATATTTAGTATTCAGGACTTTAAGTTAATTTTTTTTTTTTATAAATATTGTGGCACATAAGGACAAGAGAGGAAGGACAAACATTTAAGGGGAAAATGCTGCAGCACTGAAATCCCTCAGGGTAAAAATCAGGGTTTATATAACAGACATAACTTAATAACATTTTGATTTTTTGCCCAAATTTTGAACATGTGGCGACTTTATTTAGACAATGTGAGTTTGGGAATTTATATCAAAGTCTCCTGGAGACTGGCTCCAGGTTTTTAGACGCCATCGATATTTTTAGACTTAATTTAAAAATAATTTGTTTGGATACTTAGATATTCGGATATGACACTAAATACCAGCAGTTTTAAATAAATATCAATAAAAATAACCAGACGCGGAGCAGTTAAAGTTAAAGTTAGCCTTACAGATTGGATAATATATTATCTTGTGTCAGTTTTTGTTAATATTCATGTAGATATATATTTTGTGTGGATGTAATTGTGCCATCTGCTGGAGGAAAGTGATCTGCTTTAACTCCTCAGCTTCTTCTACATCCAAACATACATAATTTATATCCATGTTTGTTGTTATTTTTAGTTTACGTTACAGGACGTGCAGCGTTTCTCACAGTTTCCATGTAATTATTTATGAAGACGCGCCACACAAGACGTGAGCTTGATGAAGATGAGCACTTCTACATATTTTTAAACTACTGGTCTTTACCTTAATTCGCAGTCTGCCTGAAAAGTTTCCATTGTCAGGGCTGATATATGACTAAGCAGCAACTGGGAAATGTGAGTCCAATTAAACCACACTCAGCTTTTCCTGCCTGTGCCTCCACAAGAAGGGCGAAGCAGCGGAGCAGTCCAGATGAGAACATGTGGCAGTTGCCACCTTTCATCTGCCCTTCAGTGTTTTAGCCCAGCCTGCAATGAGCATAAACTCCAACATTTAAAAAGACCTTACTATATTTGAATGGAATAAGCACGGCAGCCGGCGCAGAGCTCCCAACAACCTGCTGTCTCAACGCTCAGTGTTATGGTGGTTTCCATTCATTAACGTGACACAGTGACAAAGAGAAATCAACTGAGAAAAAACACCTGAGCTACGATGGAAATGAATTATACTAGAGACTTCATGGAGGCTTTGATTCAACACTTCCAAGGTAGGAACAGTTCTGTCTTTTACCAAAAGGTGTCAGTACAGAAGTACTTTACGCTGAACCTCAGTCAGTGTAGAGGAGACCAGAGGATGAATCAGGTATGGGTGTGTCTCTGAACGTCGTATCAGGTCAGATAACAACCAACACGGGCCTTTGAGTCTGTGGTCAAACAGCTGCCGATTGTTTTTTGAGCAGAATTACACATTTGATGTCTCATTCAACACTGTAAGTGTTTATTTAGAGAAAACTGCAGAAGCAAATTATCGTTCATAACTTTAAACTGAACGACCCGGAGGACTCAGACCACCCAGGCTGCTCTGGTAGCGTCCAGCATCCTGTTTCCTGGCGTTAAAACCAGGAGGGGTGTCGGCAGCAGAGAGGCCCCGGACTGGCTGCTGCTCCACAGTTTGTGGATGAATGTTTGGCATCGATGGTGAAGCTGCAGAAATAACGTTATAGCTGCACAGATAATAAGACACGCAGACTGTATGCACATATGATTTTACTTTTAGACACAAAGATAACAATCTTCAATCTGGTCAAACTGGTTCCAGTAAATCATTTTTAATAGAAACAACTTTATACTTTATTATTCCCAGTAGGGAAATTGGGTAAAATGTTTATTTAACCGAAATTAAACTTCATATTTTCTCATGTTGATGATTAATCTTTTCTTTTTTCAAGTTTATCATAAAAAGTTACTACAGTTAAGTACTCAATTAATCTTCAAGACAACTAAATTGTTCAGCAGATAATGATGTTTTTTAATAATAAAAAGTAAAACATTCTGTATCAGTTGCTGTTATTTTAACTCAGAGCCATTGTTTCAGGGGACATTCAGTGCGATCCACATCCTGTGGATTTAGGGGCATAAATTGCTTCGTCTCCAACTTTGTTTTTTATGGCTTCGACAGAGCAGTCTTTGTTAAAAGTAACTCGTTGGCATAAATCAGGTTTTCCGCTCTTTGTCTAAATCCTGTAAGAAAACGTGAATGCGAATGTGTCCCCGGGAGTCTGTGCTGCCCTCCACACATGGACCCGGCCCAGTAACGCTCGTCAGAAACCACCACGCGTGAGATGCTGTTTCCACAGAGGAAAGACTCACAAATTAAA
The DNA here is from genome assembly GCA_016801845.1 of Polydactylus sextarius. Lineage (NCBI taxonomy): Eukaryota > Metazoa > Chordata > Actinopteri > Polynemidae > Polydactylus > Polydactylus sextarius. Next base: position 17,845,115 of record CM028927.1, read on the forward strand.
CCAAACTCACAACGGGTCGTCTTAAGTTTTCACTTCTCCAGCCGTGACTCTGCTCCATCCCCCCTACTCTCTCTCTCTCTCTCTCTCTCTCTCTCTTTTTTTTTTTTTTTCTGCTCTTTTTTTCCCTCGTGCGTTTTTAGCACGCCCCCCCCGGTTCTGATCTGAACACAATGTCGTGAGGTCAGACTCGACTCTTTGGCAGTTCAGCTTTTTCTCTAAAACTTGTGAAGACGCTGAGTTAAGATGAAGTTGTGCTGCTGTCTCTGTTCAAGACCACGACTCGGTATGTTTCATTTTATTACTTCTTTTTTGCATCATTGTAGACTCTGTCTTACTCTGTGTGTGTGTGTGTGTGTGCACATGTGGATGCTACAGATGTGATAAAATAAGTTTGGTTGAGTTGACTTTCTGGTTGGATGTTTGCATACCATCTGAGGACACTGCCACTCCCAGCATCACTACCGTTTGGATGAAAATCCTCTCACATTCCTTCCACTGGTTGTTTTAATCTACCTGTGCTCTTTTAAATTTCTGTTATTAATGATTTTATTTGGGTAAAAATAAAACAGAAAAAGACTTTTTTGCACTGAACGGACGTTTCTAGTCGTGTGAAAGTTGTCTATATAGTCCACGTGAGACTATGCAGAGTATGTATGACAATATGGGAATCATTGAGTGAACACATACCATGTGAGGAGAGTGGGAGTGTGCCGACTCCTCCCCTCACATGAAGGAGCTGAATTTATTCCAGACATCTGTGTCTTTTATCCTCTTTACTCCGTCTTTTCTTCTCTGTAACTAATTGCCAAATTTTCTGAGCTGCCCGTCTGAGTCTCTAGGGATTTGTTTTGACGTTTTTTCAGTCTGAGCTCATATAAAGTTTCACCCAGAACGAACTGCCAACCATTTACCCTTTTCCTCTTTGCTGCACCCTGTGCACTTCTGCTTCTGTCTCTCAGCTACTGGTCTTCAGTTTTTTTTTTCCCCCATTAAACTAAAGTAGTAGTTTCTCCAGGTTGTATGAATTCTTCTGAGCTCATACCAACTTGTTGCCTGTTGGCGTGAGACCTTGAGGGTGTGTAACGTCTATTTCTGCTCGTTTTATGGAGCGTGGCGACGAGTGGCATCACATGTCTGTGGATTGTGATTGTGACACTGTCTGCTGCTGCTGCTGGTGTTGAGTTTCTGCATGACACCGTTCACCATCTGACGCTCGCTGCATGACGCTGTGACAACAGAAACAGCAGCGTCGAGGTCGTTTTGCCCGCAGCGAGACGCTTTTGAAGTCTCAACATAGATGCGACTCAGTGTTTTCATGTCAAGAATCTTCACACACACAAAAAAGAAAAACACTCGGATGTGTCACAACTTTTTTTTTTTTTTTTTGTGAGGTTTATTAGTTTTAGAAAAACATCTTAAGGGGCCCGGAGAAATTTCCCCCTCAGGGCTCCTCTGAGTTTTAATGACAGGGTTTGTCCAGAAGAAAAAAAAAAAAAAAAAAGAAAAGAACTTTCTGATTTGAGCCGTTGTTATTTTGGAACTAGTGAAACAGTAGGTGGTAAAACTGTATCCAGTTAAATAGGTTTTCTGGGAAACTTATATACACTAGGAGCGTTTTCCAAACATATGGAAGCAATTAGAGCTCAGGGAAACATAGTGAAGTTACATAATGAGGATGAATTGATAGCGAATGAAGTGGGCGTGGGGGGGGTGAGATGAAATTTGGAAGCATGGCTTTAGTATAAACATTTAGAGGAGAATGAGGAGGAAGAGGAGGAGCTGGTTTTGGACAGACTTTGACTCGTTAAACCAGGATGGAAAAAATCTGTCAAAAAAAAAGAGAAAGAGACAGAAAAAAAAACCAATGAAGTGAATGAGTTGGAAACTTTGAGTTTAGTTCATAGTGGACCTCAGTTGCTCGTGCTGTAGTTTTGCTTCTTATCAAGGTTGAACTGTGCGTGTGTGTGTCACACACAAAACAGCCTCATGTATTATTAACTCCTGCAGATAGGCTGCAGCGAGGCAGCAAAGCACCGAGCCAAGTCCTGAGAAAAACCAGCAGAGTCACTTGAGCCGTAGAAGAAGAAGAGGACGAAGACAAAACTTTTTCTACATGACGTCAGGAGTGTAAAGTTGCTTGTGTTGCAATTAGATCTTAGAGAGAAGAGCGAATTGTTAGAATAAAGTACAGGAGAGGGGGAGGGAGAGAAAGAGAGGGAGGGAGGAGGACTGAGTCACAGGGAAGAGAAGAGAGGAGAGGGAGGGAGGGAAGGGAGGGGTGAGTGTTCGCTTTTCTCTCTCTCGTAAAAGTCACGGACAACTTGGCTGCAGCGCTCGTTTAAAAGTCCGGGATGGTACCACACCCCTAGGCTCACCCCTCCACTCCCACCACCCCCCTCACCTTTCACCTCCCTGTCCCCTCCTCCTCCTCCTCCTCTCCCCCCGCTGCCCTCCCACCTGTCTTCAGAGCCCGGGACTCTCCACTTTTGTATCAGGCCAAATGCCGGCAAGCCCCCCTGGAAATGTGTTCCCAACCCTGGTGGTTGTGGGCCACATCGTGACCCTGATCTTTGCGTGGCAGTGGAGAATACGCAAGAAACAAGGTAAGAGCAGCTGGAAAAAAACTCCTCTCGGTTTTGATCTTACTTCTGGAGCAATCGCAGCTTTGTCCTGAGGGTTTGTTTTAGTTTCTCGTCCTTCGGTTGTCGTCTTCATCCGTCGCGTCCTCTCGCTCGTGTTTTTGTGGCTCACACACTCTCTTCCTCCTCACTCCCCCCTCGTTTTTTTCCCTTCACACGTCTCAGTTTCCTGTGGTATGGAGATGTTGCTGTTAACCCTGTAAATGCTGACTGACTGTGATGTCATGACGTAAGAAGCTGGAGGAGGATTCGCCTTCATCAGAGCTTTTTTTTTTTTTTTTTTTTTTAGATGTGATGTGCACATCTCAGCATCACTCAGTTCTTCTCTCTGCCGGAGCTTTTTCTGTTTTTCTTACTCGACAAAAAAACGCCTCATCACTTTGTTTCTCTGTGTTTCAAGCCGTGTGGCTCTTTAAAAGAAATTTAATCTCTTTCTTTCCTTCACAGTTAATGTCTTGTTCGTCCGGTCTCTTTGAGGAATGTTGTCGGACTTAAAAACTAAAACACATTCTCTTCTCACACTAATCATGTGCTGCCAGGTGAGAAAAAAAAACATTACTCTCTGGTAGATGCACAGACGAGCCTGAATGTTGGCTACAGGCAGTGGACACACCTCTACAAACCTATTTTACTATTGACACAGCTTCATACAATAGTGGCTGTCATGCTCACCTCTGCAGGGCGACACACCCTGAGGCGGATTAAAGGGATTTGTGAGTGTTAGTCTGCAGGTGCAGCTGGTGCACGATCAGTTTGTGGCTCTTAAAGTTATTAAGAGAAACCAGTTTGACCAACGGTTACTTAAGCAGTTTAGCCAAAGTCAAGTCAAATAAAATAGCCTTGAGTCACATTATAACCAGTCTGCATCAGTTTGTGGTAAAGAGGTTGTTGTTGTCTTATCACCGCCGGAGGTCTAAGGTGCATGATGAACGAGACACCTCCATCAGATTAGAGCAGTTTCCACAACAGAGACTCAACAGTTTGCTGTGACAAAAACAAACTTTAATATGCAAATCTGAGAACGACATAAAAACTAAAAGTGAAGACAGATTTATCCCCTCGTCCTGTGAACATGTGTTCATGTAGCTCAGATGAAGCTGAAGGCCTCAGACTCGTTTGACTGGTAAATTGAGGCCAAACATGGTGTCATGTTATCTGCACCTCCTGTCAATAGTTGGACAGTTTTGCATTTGAGGAGATCTGCTTTCAGCTGTGTGTGTGTGTGTGTGTGTTTGCCGCAGTGCAGACAATAAGTCTACACCCTGTGCATCATATTCCTTCTTCCCAGCATCAGCCTGAACTTCAATGATGTGTATTTGTATTTGATGTGTATTAATGAACGGAGCAGGACGACGTGACACGTGACATTGACTTTCTACCGGCTGACGTCACTGTTTACACTTCATGTTCAGTACTAATCAAACATACAACGCCTTGGTCTTTGCTCGTCCACTTGTGAGTTTGAAACGTAACTTACAAGGTGCCTTTGACACAGTGGGAAGGTGAAAGTGGGTAAAAGGGATTTTTACCAGGGGCCAGGGTTAAAAAAAGCTCAGCGAGTGCCACACATGTCGGCTGGCTGATGGTAGTAAACTCGACACTGGGGACGGTCGACTGTGTATCCTGGATACAGTCATAATAAACCGGAGGAGAAGGAGGTCTGGTTTTCTTTGAGCTGGATCTTTCTGGACCTGAATACAGATATAAGTGATCTTGTGTTTCTATAAATTTAGACTCGTTTTGATCTGGAGACTTGTTCCATCTCGCTGGTTTTCTACCTTTTGTGTTTGTATTTCCTCTAATGATTTTTCTTTGAGCTTCTCTGAAGATACAAAAGATTAAAAAGCTTCACAACATCAACTTCAACTCTTAATCTGTCTAATCCATCGAGGAAGCCACACCCAAAACGCAGCGCGGCAGCGACCACATGCCACATACAACTCACTCAAGCATTGGGTTCAGATTTTTTTGGCCCGTGTCTCTGAGCCGTGACTCACTTTCCTGCTTCTTCTCTTCAATGTTTCGCCGTAATGACACACTAGAGGAGGAGAGGAGGGCGAAGCGTCGCCTTGGTTTCACTGAAAAGTGAAATAGTAAAACAACGTCATTCAAGGACGTCCGGTGTCGACAACAGAACATGTCTGTCGTGTCCCTGCAAGCCCACAACAATAGTCATCGTGAACATACAGCACATTAGTGGTAAACCTCTGGTGTATAGAAAACAGAAGTTTGTTTTTATATTTCAGATGCTGAGCAACCAGTGAGCGCGTCTCCAGCTCCAACTTCTCTTTACGAGTTAATTTAGTCCATTTTTTTCCACTTCTCTTCGTCCTAAACTCAATTATAACAAGTAAATATTAAGGTTGATTCAAGGTTAAAAACCTGTTTTAATATAAAACCAATTTAATCAATCAGTTTATGTCCCTTTTAACAACGGATGTTATATTGATGTTAATTTAGTTTATTAGTTAATTCATTTATTGAAGTCATTTTTTTCTTCGTGTGCGACGTTTAAATGTTTGTCGCTGCGACTTTTAATTTGATTGTGGTCGTTCGGGGATAAAACCTGTTTTTACTTTAATAAATCAAATATAAAAACTAATTTAATAAACTGATTTTGTTTGCAAACTTTTAAGACAAACAATGGAGACGTTTTAATGAAAAACATTGATATAATCGTTCTGATCATTGTTCTCGTCACTAAAAAAGCTCGTTACTTTTTCTTCTTTAATGGTTCGAACTGCAGCTTTAAATCGAAGATATGAACAAACTCTGACCACTCCTCCTCTATAAAGCTTGTAGTTTATTACTGTGACATATTTACAGTCAGAGAGGTTCGTGTGTTCGCTTCAACATGAAAATTAAAACCAGCTCCAGCTCGTGAATGTGAAGTATTTCAGAAAAGAAAAGAGAGAAAACAAGAGTTTGACTGTTTGAGTTATTACCCACAGCTGTTGTGGATGTGTGTGTGTGTGTGTGTGTGTGTGTGTGTGTGTGTGTGAGTAACAGGGGTGTGGGGGGGTTTGTAATGACTTTTCACCAACAGTGAGACACTATAGCTGCGCCCCTGTGTGCCCACACCGACAATTGCTTATAATTATTACGCACCAGCCGTTACTCTGCTTTGCATTAAGGTCCTCTCTGGTTGTGTAATAATCCTGGCAGAGACTCAGATATCACACAGTCACGCAGACTAAAACAGTCCAGGGTACAACTCTTCTCTGGGTGTGTATGTGTGTGTATTTCGGGGACGTCCTTCCCAGACGCGCGTCAATGGCACAAGTTTTTTTTTTTTTTTTTACGCGCAGCGCACGAAAGAGAAAGAACAAGCCAGACCAGAGGGGACGAGATGTTTGCGGCGGACAACTCTCTCTTCATGTGTCTTGACTAAACAAAAGGGGGTTGAGCTTGTGTGTCTGCAATCCGATCCAACCGAAGAGAGGAGGGAGAGGAAAGTTTGAGAGAGCTGGTACCGAGAGTCAAGGAGCAGGAGGAGTAGGAGGAGGAGGAGGGGGCGTTTTATAGACGCTCCAGGTTCAACGTTGTTGTGCCTTTTTACGCGCGGCGCGAAAAAATCCCCAGAAGAAGCAGCAACAGCCGCGGGGATGGCGGAGGACGCGGTACAAACCGCCGTACCGTCCTGGTGCGGGAGCCTGGAGCGAGAATTTTTCTATCGACGAACTAATTACATCCATGAAATGAGCTGCGGAGAAGTTGGGTCGCATCTCTACAGCCGCATGTGCTGCGCGGGTAAGTCCGAGCTGCGCCGCCGTGTGAGTCTCTGGAAGAGGGAGGAGGATCTGGTTGGGAGGGGCTGCGGCTCCTGCTGCTGCTGGTGGTCATCATGGTGATGATGATGATGATGATGGTGTTAACCTTTTCCATGCCTCCACCGACACACTCATACAGGCAGCACAGAGGGACAAGAGAGTGGGCGAAACTTTGGAAACCTCTGTCAACTTTGATTATTTTATTGGATTAATTATTAAATAAAATAAAATATGTTTTATGAGTTTTATCAGTGACATGTCGTTAGTTTTATCAGTGGTAAAGAGATGAACATGAGGTGATAAATGGATCAAATATTAATTGTTTTCATATTTTTAAGAAAGAAATCCTCCAACTCCAGATAATTGAAACAATTATTTTCTCGTTTTCTTATTTTTTCATAAAGAAAATAACTCCATCCATATTTTTTTTGTTCTTAAATCAGATTTCTCAGAGCTCTGTGCTCTGCAGTGTGTGAGTGTGTTTATGTGTGTTTCCCAGCATCTCATTATTATTCACTTCTCCTCCACATTTGAATACACAAACCGTCTCTGACAAACTCTACTGACAGTAAACAGTCAGTTTTTTGTTGCCAAGAGGTTCAGTGTGAGTGTAAACATTAGTCCAAAGTTTGTTTACTAAACTAAACATGCAGCAAAGATTATGTGTAATTTCTCACATCCATTTTTTTTTTTTTTTTTATTTCATTTTATTGGACTTTGACATTTTTAAGTCATGTGAGACTTAAATTGACTTTTCTTTTTCCCTTTTTTCTCTAATGTTTGAATTCTCCAGAGGATTGAAGCCAAAACTACTCTTTTGGAAACAGTTCGCTGATGAACTGGCAGCTTCTGTATGTTTTTTTTTTTTTATGTAGTCATGGTAACTGGCCGAACAAACCAGGCCTCCCACAGTCAGAAGTGGACGTCTGTGTTCATGAGTCAACACGACGAGGCCTCGCTGACCTTGGACTCTGGTTAGAGACTCTAGAGGAGAAGAAAGTCTTCAGCTGCTGGTTAAATATTAAGTTTTTATACATTCAGACGTGTTGCTTTGTAGTGCAGCTTTTTAACAGCAGAGGGAGACAAACGGCATTAAGCACTAAAAGCTGTCGTCTCCCTGATCACGCGTGAGGATCATAAAAGCACAGAATCATCCTGTCGTCGTATTTCCACGGCTGCAGGATTGTAAACAACATGTTTTGTTGGTTGCACGTCTGCAGAAACACGTTGCACGAAAATGATTTTGCATCTTCGTGTTTTTCTTCTTCTACTTTTTCGTCACCTGTTGAGTTGGTGAGTTTTAAAAGGATTAGCCTCCACACACGGTCGTGATAGTTCTAATAACAAACACACAGACGCAGCTGTGTCTTCTTCTATGGTGATGAAACCAGCTTCATACTGGATCATCTGCCCCATGATGCCCCAGGGCTCCAATTCCTCACGTTGGCCAAGTTCCACCCGCCAACACTTCATACCATCACCTCCCCCCAACCCACCCTCCATCATAAACCCCTTCACATATCACAACCTGCAGGCCAGATGAGTCCTCCACATTCCTCCTCACATCGCATGCTGTCACTTGCACAGATGAGATGAGACACAGGTTTTTTTGTTGTTGTTTTTTGGGTGGGAGGTCAGGGGTGGTTCTGGTGGGTGTTATCGCAGAGAGGCGGTGGCTCCATCCATCTGTGAGGAGGGCGGGCGCGCCCGCGGGAGGAATGCACCGACTTGAACGCTTCTCACAACAAAACTGTCACTGGAAGATAAACTCCCATCATCTCTGACTTGCTCTGGTTTATCGCTGCTTGTTATCAGGAACATGAAGAAAAATCCACACAGACTGAACTGCATGTTCAAACCGACACGCAGCTGACAGGACAGGACAGGTCTGGAGAGAACATTTAGGATGTTTCCTCCAAAACGTCACAATTAAAAATAGAAATGCACAAATACAAATGTTCTCAACCTTATATTTTTCTTCATAAAGAGTCTGTAGGATCTCGTTAAAGTTGTGGAGAAGGTTTAAAATCAGCAGCTTCTGTTTCTCAAGCCCCAACAAGCCACCTCCCTCTGCTGGCATCCAAAAAATCTGTTTCACCTCGTTGTGTCGTAGGATTGATGCTCCTGAAGGTGAAAGGTGTGTCGGGTGTTAAGCTGCTACAGGACATTTATGATATAACACAGAGGTGCAAGATTAACACACCTGAACATCTGAAGCTCCAAGTGTGCAGAAAATCAGGCACAAAAACTAAGCTGAACTTTTTGGAAATGCTCTCATGCAAACAGACACACACTCTTCACACAGATACAATAGTTTCTTTGTGTCTGGGATCATTTTCTGCAGCAGTTTGGTCTATTAAGAGTTTTTTTTTTTTCTTTCTTTCTGCCTCCTTTGTCTTTTTTCTTTCTTTTTTGTCCATTTGTGGTATTGAACATTTTATACAAGATTAGAAATCCATTTAAGAAAAATAAAATAGTCCAAACTCTATAAGCTTCAAATAAAACTCCATCTGTGCAGGTTGTTCTCATTAGAAATCTTTGAATCGTTCTTTTCTTTCCCGCTGCTGGATTCTCTCCTGAAGCTCAAACCCTCTGTGCCAGTTTGTCTGTAATTGCGTCCTGATGTAGGAGAAGTTTTTGCTCCAAGTTTTTTTTTTTTTTTACTCTCATTGTACCATATCGAGAAAAGACTGAGGATTTGTTCTCCCATCGTTTTTTGCTTCGCTGCCTCCCGGCAGAGTCTGAATGTATCTTAGAGAACAGACTCTTCATTGAGTCTCTTTTTGTAGCACGATGTCCAGTTTCTGATCAAACAGAGTAGAAGTTCAGACACTAGAGTAGAAATACAGACACTCGACCAAAAAATAACTTTGGTAAAAGTTCAAGTCAGTGACTAGAATGATTCTCCAGTAAAAGTCTTAAAGTATCTAGTATTTACTGTACTAAACTATGACAGTAATCTATAATTAAATGTAGTTAGGTAATGAAAGTAAAAGTAAAAGTACATGTTAATAAAACAGAAGAATATTATGAAGTTTATCCAGCACTTTAAAACATGGAGCTACAACAATCTTCATAGACAAAGTCTTGAGTCTGAACTAAAGAACTAAAGTTGTTCTTGTTTCACTAAATTTAAATTTCTGTTTGATGTTGATATTTTTAAGACTTATCCAACATCTTGTTTTCATGACAACTGGTGGTAAACAGTGTTCCAGATTCATCATTTTTCTCGCTCTTCACGGACACATCATCCTTTTGTTCAGGAAAATGATGAATCTGCTGATGTGGAAAACACTTCACCACCAGTTGTTATGAAAACAAGACGTTGGGTAAGTCTTGTAAAACAGTGTTTTTTAATAAACTCTCAGTTCACTTACTAAGTTATCAGACCTTCAGTTTATGTGTAGGGACCCTATTCATGCTACTGCTGAAGTGAAGTGATATTTTGAGCTTTATTAGTGGTTAAAAAATGATGATTTAGATACGTTTGGCTGACTGCCCCATTTACTTTCATTGTTAACTATTTGGTTGTGAAAACAAAAGAGGGTTAAACTCAATATTACTTCAACCAACGTAAAATATCTCTTGAGGTGGAGTTTGACTCGTATTCATGGTGAAATAGACTCTGGGTTCAAATTACTCTGGACTTTAAATCCTTTTGTTTTTGTCAAACATCTTTGTAAAACCGTGTTTCAGTGTAGGATTGTGCAGGTCAGCTTGACCTTTGACCCTTTGCATGAAGATTATTTCCCAACTTGGCTCCATAAACTCATTGTAGATGGTTTGATCCTCTTATTACTATTACTGCTGTTTGCTTCTTGTACTTTTGAAAAAGAGTTTAATCAGTGCGGAGGTTGAAGGTGGTCTCCGTGGTCGAGGTGTGGTTTACTGGGTGGAGTCGGGGGGTGTGTGAGTGTGTGTGTGTGTGTGTGTGTGCGCGCACCAACAGGGCCGAGCTCAGGTTGAGGAATCTTCGCACTCTGCAAACCGCTCTGCTCTGTGGTGAGTGACAGCTGCAGACATTGCAGCCTGCAGGCAGGCAGTTTTGCAAGAGCTGGTTAAAAAAAAAAAAAAAAGTATTAGGAGCCTTGAATGTCAGAGACAGCAAGTGAAGAAAGGGAAGAAGGAAAAAAAAAAAGGGAGTAAAGACCAGAACTCAGGAACTGAGTGTGTGTGTCGTGAACACTCCCACTGAAGGTGCAGGATCAGTCACTGTGCAGTAGGAAGGAAGAAGTGGACGTCTCATTCACAACGTCGCCCTCCCAACCTGCACAGGCTTTTAGTTTATTGTTGTTGTTGTTGATTGCTGAGATAACGGCGTCATGGCGATGCAGCACAGGTTCAGGAACTACTCGTCTGACAGTGTGGGCAGTGACGGGGTGTTCATCGAGGACGGGTACTACCAGGGGATGCTCAGGGCCATGGATTACAAGAAAGGTAGAGTTTGATTTTGTCTTGTGAATTTATTGAGTCAGACCTTGTATCTGGATTATTTTACTCTGATTTAATTTATAACTGCAGCCGCACTGAATCCAGTGGAGTCGGTGGTGGTCGTTTTTCTTCTTTAGAGCCACACCCCTTAATGTGTCACTGCTTTTCCTCATATTATTGGTCAGCTGTGTTGACACACAACAGGCTGAAAGAGGAGAAATCACTTCTTCTTCTCTTGTTAAATCCTGACTTGTGGTTGTTTCCATGTGTTTTGTGTAAAACCACATTTCTGTCTCCAGAGCGACGACTCGTTGCGACATCTTTATCTCTTCATCTCTTTTCTTTCACCTGATCTCTGAAGGGATGAAAAAGAAACATTCAGAGTTCGATCTGTAGCTTCAGGCAACAGAACTGAGCCGAGCAAACACATTATTTTGTAGGAGAACAGGGAGAAGATGAGAGGGAGGGTCGGTGATGTTTGCTTTTCTGTCTTTGAGAATGTTAAGTGCAGCTTTCAGGCTCCGTCTGGCTCCGACGTTAAACTGATTTCATCTTGTTTATTCGACCTGGATGCAGAGTTGAATTAAACAGTAGCATTTCTTGAATTTGAGGTTTATTTCCACTTCTGTTTTTGTGTTTTTTGTGAGTCATTGCTTTGGGAGTTGTCATCTCTGGATGTGGTGATCTTCTGTGGTTTCTCGTTTCTCTTTTCTCTTTCTATCTGATCACTGCTTTTTACACGAACTTTAATCTCACTTCTTTATCCAGAAAATGTAATCAAAGCTCCTCACACTGTGTGACCGAATTAATTCAAACACTCGCACGACAGCTTAATCTTTCAGTCTTTTCACTAAATCTGAAAAAAATCAGAACTTTGTGTCGAAATCTAATCACTTTAGTTCAAAGAGAAGATTTGTTTGCTGACGTCACAACCACCTGCATCACTCTCACTGCGCCGAGGAGGAGAAAGTGAAGACTTAATCCTGAGGTTGTTGATTAAAAAAAAAACAAAAAAAAAAACTAAATTTAGGAACAAGACTATGCAATGTGCACCGAACACTGTACCTGCTGGTATGTGAGAGTCCTGTTTGAAGTAATGCGACTGTGAAATCAAACCTAAAACAGCAAAAGTTTCACAAGACAGAACATGTTCGTGTCGAGGTGTTAATCCGAAGGATGTCGGACATAATTCACTTGTTCCGCCTGACGACAACGGCAGCAGCTTTCTTTTTCTGCAGAGTTTCCTCATCTTATTTATCACGACTGTTTTTCTGTAACGCTGGGAAAATATTTATTTCTAGTGATGTTTCCCTATAGAGTTTTTACTGCCAAACAGCTTCTAAAGCAGCGGTTTGGGGTCGAGGCCTGAATCGTAGAGGTTGTGGGAATTTTCTAGACAGAAAAGCAGATAAATACAATGTTTATTTTTTTACTTCATTGCCTCAGACATCAAAGATTTATTAAAAGATGGTTTCAGATGAACGGATTAAGTTTTGGTGGTTTAAGATTTAAAGGAGCAGTATGTAAGATTTTATCGTAATTAATCATAAAATGATCCTAATATGTCACCAGAGATTCAGGAATTTTATATTCACATTTTAACATTTAATTTACAGCATGTAAATCATGTTTATGTTTAGATTGAGTGTTTAGTCCTGTTGCTCCACCCACCGCTGTCTCCCTGTCACCAAGTCAGTCGCATTTCATCATCCAGGTCGTCAGTTTCCACTGAGCTGCAGCTACAAACGTTGTGGATAACAAATGTCTGACGTTACTAAACTAAAAGGCCTCGTTACGACTCTCATCAACGTCTTGAACAAAAGGAGAAACCATCGCTGAAGCACACACAACATGTGTTTGAAAGATGGAGACGGATGAAAGAGCTGTTTAACATGTGCTCCAGTCCATTAGCATTAGCATTAGCATTACAGCTACCAAGGGCCGTAATGCACAGAGGACAATTATCACCAACCCAATTTTTTAAACTATGGTATATCAAACTAGACGATGGTCCCATCAACATTTAGGAAACACTGATTGTGTTTTGCATTTCAAAAAAAAAAAAGGCCAAATCTTACATACTGCTCCTTTAAACATCAGTGTGACGTCATGAAACGTGTTTTTGGACACTTGACTGTGATATTTCAAGATTTTCTTGGAGGAATCATATAAAACTTTGGCAGAAATGTTCAATCAGACTCAAATATGAACTGATTATGTTTTGGTGGTTAAAGCTGAAATGTCACTGTGACTTTACAACACATTTTTGGCCATAACTTGTGAATTTAAACTCTTATTTCTTACAACTGCACTGGTTTGTGGAGACAACAACCTCACTCCTGCTACATCAAGTTGAACCGTCACATTCGGGGCGACTGGAGGGTAAAGCAGCTTTTAATGTTCATCACACAGTTTATTAAACTGAGCATGTTTTTGTTTTGTCTTCCTGCAGACGAACGGGACCGAGTCCAGAAAAAGACGTTTACAAAATGGGTCAACAAGCATCTGATGAAGGTAAGAACCAACTTCAGCTCTCGCTCAATAATAATTTAGAGTTAAACATTTGGACTGATGATAAAAAAAATTTATAAGTTCACTTTTGTTCATTTGATTATACTTCTGAGGAAGAAAGAAATAAAGAAACTCGAGCTCCAAACGTCCTCAATCGACCCTCGGGTCTAAATTCCTGCCGTTTCTTTTAAATCCCACCTGGTCTCAATAGTTTGAATTACACCTAAAATCTTTCCAGAGATGCTGAACAAATCTGACTGAGTCTGAGGCTGAACGCAGCGACAGCAGATAAACTGGAAACAGTAAACAAGACAAGATGAGATTTGATTTCTCTGCTGAAACAAAATGACGTGAAATGACTTTACCACACATTATTTGTGTTGACTGTAACTTGCGTGAGTGTGAGTGGGGTGAGTCACGATCGGGGATCACATCTGGACTCCAGACCCGACTGTGAGCGGGGGGTGGGAGAGGCTCCACGAGGCTCTGCAGGGGAACAGGACCATCCTGATCCAGACCTGAATATGTTAATACTCGTGATATTTAAAAACAGAACGTGTTAAGTGTTTTTGATCCGTGAAACACTTCCTGTGTAACATGCAACTATTATTTATTTTCATTAGAGAAAGTCTATAAACCAATTAAATGAATCAATGAGGAAAAAAAAACATTGACTGGTTGCAGCTCGTTTTATTCAAATATCTTTTTGTTTTATTCTGTTGCTCAGAGGAAATGAGCTTTTGATTCAGTTAAAATGTCTCTACAAGATATAAAAACCTTCACACACACACACACACATGCAGGATTCAGGTCGACGAATCCTTGTTTTCACACGGCAACTGATGTGTGTTAAAGTGTGAGGAATGTCTGCCGTCGTCCATGTGCGTCCTGTGACACGGTGAGATCACTCACCGGCTTTTGTCGTCAAGTCCTTGTTTCTTTTGTTGGTGAAAAAGAAAAAAAAAACTCTCAGATTTCAATCCAAAAAAACTGTAGACTCACAGTCTTTGCAGAGTCACGGGAGTAAAACAATGAGGCCAAGAGTCTCGTGAAAAACTTAATGTGTCGTCCCGCGAATAATTTGAATCTTTTTTTCAGACGGAAACAGGTTTTGTCTCATGCGTCTGCGTGTTTTTGTCTTGTGTCCGTCTGTCTTCTGATCCTGAAGTTTTAAATCTTCTCTCATCAAACTGTTTCTTCTTTCCATCTTCCATCCTCCTCTTCCTCCATTTCCCATCAGCACTGGAAGGGAGAGGTAGGTTTGTCTGTGAGCGAGAGTGTCGACTGGACGCAAACATATTCATCTGTGCCTCCTGCATGTCTGTTACCCTCTCTTTACATTTGATTTATTTCTAAAAAATCCCTCCTCATTTTAACACTGAAGTGTTTTTTTTTTTTCTTTAACTTCTGTTGTAAGAACCTCGTCTGTAGTGAAACTATTGTTTCTACATCTTCTACTTCTGTTTTTTTCCGTGCAAAATAAAAAACTGCAAATGTAGTAATGTTTATGAAGCAGTTAGAGGCATAAATAAAGTTTATAAGTAGTTTCAGGGGTGTGATTAAACCTCAGAGGAAAACTACTTCTGTTTCACCTCCGGGCTTAATTTCTAGTTTTGGATCTTGTTCTTTTGGTTTTAATAGAAACGTCTTTTATCAACAAAACCCACTTTTTAGTATAGAAAAAGAGATTTAATATAGGAGCGTTGATAGTTTTTCTATGCAGCGACGGTTTGTAGCCAACATCTTAGTGTAGAGTTTAGATCGTCTGGTTAAACTGAGTCATCAGACCCACCCTTACTGAATTATCAAAACTATAAAAACAAAAACGTGCAACTCCAGCCCCTCGCTGTTGTCGGTGTGTTGACATCCTTCCCCTTCAGTTGTGTTATAATTATTTATTTTAATATAAAGGTTAAAGGTTAAGTTGTAAAGATAAATGTGATTTCTTTTGCTGTCATTGCTGACGACATCGGCAGCTGTTAAAAAATGACTTTTTCCTGCAGGAATCAATGAAATATCACTGAAAAATGTAACAAATCAAAATGTTTCTGTTTTTGTTTTAGGCCCAGAGACACATCACCGACCTTTACGAGGATCTGAGAGATGGACACAACCTCATCTCCCTGCTGGAGGTGCTCTCTGGAGAGACACTGGTGAGCATCATTCACGTTAAAGATTTTAGGATTTCTGCTTCAGCCGTAACCTCCTCCTGGTCCTCGTCCTCCTCCTCTCCTACTTTCTTACTTTGCTGTCACATTTCTTCGTTGTAACCAAACTGTCTTAAATGTTTTACATATTTATATTTGTGGGCTTCTTGTCTTTACTCTTGCATGTGTTGAATTTTGATTCTCCCGGTGATATTTTTTGTGGACATTTCTGTACACGCTGAGATTACACGCAGCACTTTTTTCTTTCTTTTTTTTTTTTTTACCTGGTCTTCTTTTTGGGAACTCACCGTCCGGTGACGTAGCCTTAAAACACTAATTTTCATTTGTTGCTTCCATCTCGTAACCTTTTCTGCACTGACATGTTTGACCCCTGGTTTTTTCCTTTCTCTAATTCCTGTTTGCTGACCTTTGCCCTGACCTCTCCCCCCCCCTCCTTTTGCCTCTGCCTTCCTTTCTTCTCTTGCGATGCTCTTGCTGTGGTAGCCGAGGGAGCGTGACGTTGTGAGGAACGTGCGGTTGGTGAGTGGCGCCTGGACTGTGGCTGGCCGCCTCCTCGGGCGTGGCATGTGTCACCACCCCAGGTGGCTGCTGGGTTGTGCATGATGACAAGTCACTCTCCCTGTATTTGTCTCTTTTTTTGTGTCAAACATCGTCCTCTTCCATTTTAACCGGCGAAGCAGCAGAAAGACTAAACGATCAGGTTTCATGGAGTCAGTGGGTTGAAGTGGTGGTGCATGTAGACTCTGCTCTTATTGTTTATTTTCTGGTTTAGTTGATAAATATTATAAAATAAAATCTTAAAGAGCAAGTTGAATAATAAAAAAATATGTCTATAAGTCAGTGTAGTTAAAGGACCATACTGAACATCCATGTACATCACAGAGTCGTCTGCATAACAACAAACTTTCTAATGTTTTTAATCACATTATTTTCTTTTTTTTTTTTTTGATCGACCACAAACAGATACAGTAGTTTATCTAGTGTCAATGTGTTTGAATGTGCAAACAAGAATCTTTTAATTAACATTTTAAATGAATGTTTTTGGGTTGTTCGTCCCTGTTTTTGTGACTCGAGAAAATCCTTTAAAATTTGGCACAAACTTCTATTTAGATATGAGGTTGAACTCGTTAGAGTTTGATGGTCAAAGGTCACAATTTAAACATTAGTTGAAGCTCTAACTGGACTGAACATAAGGTGGTAAATCTGTTTTTCAATTAGTCCACGTTTGCAACATTGTTTTAAAAAAGAAATCGCAAAAATCAGAGGTGAATCCAAAATGTTGGTGCAACATCTACAAACTAACCTGATTTTTTGGAGCTTTTGCTAATATTTTAAGTTAATGTTTTAAAAAATACCACACAATCACCAAACCTATAATTAAATAAATAAAGCCACCGGTATGGTCCTTTAAAACAGTTCTGGGGTCAAATAAGAGTTGCAGAAATCATGTTTTTTCATCGTTCTGAGAAATAAAAAGCCTCAGTTTCATCATTTCAAGCTGAAATGTCGACTAATTCTGCAGCAAAGCTTCAAACTGGCTGAAAGCTTCATATTGTGAGGCACCAGTGCATGTCATGGTCATCGGGGTTTAACGCCGTCCTGCTCAGACTCAGATGTTTAAGGAACCTATGAGGTACAAGTTGTTTCAATTGTATGAGGATGTTGTTCGTAGTTCAGAGAAGAAGACTGAGGCTGATGATCGTTTGATTCATTGAGGTCGTTTCTCATCCATCATCATGCTTCCACCTGCAGTCATCTGGCTGGATCTTTAATGCACCTCAGGGTCATGTAGGGTCAGACCTGGTGAAGGGTCTGACCACACGCTTTGATCACACTCACGCACAATTTGAGTCACACTTCAAATTTGCTGTTTTCTTTTTTGTTGTTTGTTTGTTTCTTTCTTCTTTTGTTATTCTTTTAATTTTGAGTTTCAAAGCCCATGACTGTGAAGCTTAATGTAACGTAGAAACGTAGATATTTCTTTTTAAAAACACACAAAAGGTGTTGTCGGTGTCTCTTAAACACCTGATCTTCAGTCATGGGGCATTTGCTGCTTGTTGATCGTGTCAGACGTCCAGGTTCTCTTTTTTCTTTGACGCTCAGTGTTTTGTCATTTTGTTGCAGCCGCGGGAGAAAGGACGGATGCGTTTCCACAAACTGCAGAACGTCCAGATCGCATTGGACTTTCTCAAACACAGACAGGTCGGTGGAGATTTGAGAGAAAAAAAAAAGTTTTTGTTATGTAACAATAAATAAATGAATAAATAATTTAATTGGTGTCTTCAAACTTTCAGGTCAAACTGGTCAACATCAGGAACGATGACATCGCAGATGGAAACCCCAAACTGACCCTGGGTCTGATATGGACCATCATCCTTCACTTCCAGGTAACGAAACACATTGGTTCATAAATTTCAGCCCGTTATGACTTTTAGGGATGTCACGATTATAGATTTCCTTGATACGATTATTGTCAGAGAATTTATCACGATTATTGTGCGTTAATTGATTTCACAACACTATGAACATGTAAAATCACATGAACACTTAAAATGAACGTCTTAAAAGTTTCTTTTATTTCTATCTTTTGATGCCAACATAAAAAATATATAGCAACAATAACCAAATAACCAAACAGTACAAGAAAAAGGACAATAATCCCACTGACACTGAACCTCACGTTGTGTTTACACCCCAACATAATGTAACGTGAGGTGAACGTTGTGTAATCACGTTGCACTGAAAGACAAACCTGTGTCGACCTCGTACACAGTTAATAACATTTAACTTCCTACCAATCCACTCATTTGCTGTTACGTTAAGAAAACACTGACGTGATTTAATCCAGTAACTGTGTATTTACCTTTCATGTGGTCGTCCCGCATGTTTAAAACATATCGGACATGTTTCCTCCTTTGACCGCAATTTGTTTATGGCAGCTTCACATGCCTGAAAGCCGTCGTCCACAATGACACTCTGGTCATTTTTTGTTCTTTTGGAGCCAAATACTTCCATACGACTGATTTAATGAGCTTGTTCAGTGGAAATAACTTTGGGTCACCTCTCTTCTGCAACTTGAAAACAAAGCAACACACGTTGAAAACTGGCCGGCAACACGCGTTGCACTTAACTATGGTCCGGGCTGGCATAATATTATCCGACGGTATTCAGGAAACGTTACGATTAATTAACCGTGGCTCTTAATATCCCGATTAATTGTGATATTGAGCAATCGTGACATCCCTAATGACATTACACCGATACAACAAAGGTCGTCCTGATACGATTTCAATTGATTTGATTCTAAGGTCTGTGATCAATATAAGACAATATCAAACATTTAACACAATCAGCTCATATCAACTCACAAAAAACATCAAAAATGTACTTTAACACTTTTATGTCTTTGCTCTTTGAGGTTTCTAAATCAAAAACAATATTCTTTTTGATAAAATAAACATCCTGTTGTTCAATAAAGTGCCACATTTCTTGTGTGTAAGTTAACTTAAAGAGGCTCGATGACCTTTTATATATATTAATATTAACATAAACCATAAAGAAACAAAGATATTGAGATATAAACCATCACATCCTATAAAACTAAACTGAAAGAACTTACTATTTTACTACTTTACTATTTTTATTACTTAAAGTAGAATCACTTCACTCATTTTAAATAGACTCAGACTCAAATAGTGATGATATTTTATCAGTTAAAACTTAAAAATAACCCAAGTCACCACATCTCTCTTATTTTTAAATAACCATGTATTTTAAATATGACGATATGAATAATTTAATCTGTCGTCACACCTCTGGTTTTTAACGGCTACTTTTTCTGTAAATGTTTCTAATAAAAGCAGTGAACATATTTAAATGTATGAGAAAGGAACCGGCTGAGTCGTGCTGGGGAACAGCTGAGTCACATTTCCTGAACAACGGCCGGTGTTTATGTTTGACTTTTACATAAGATCAGATTCTTCCATTCTGTGACTAAACGTGCATTTACTTTCATTACATTGTGATTTGATTACTTCCGTTAGAAAAGCGCAGTAAAGGAAAATCAAAGTGCTGTTCTCCTGCCTGCGGTTCAATCATCAGCTTCAGTTTAGCTTCATGTTGACACAGCAGTAACAGCGCAGCAGAGTCCAGCGGACAATCACTTCCAAATGGCTTTTATTGGAACATTTGGCAGCACTTAGCTTCTCGTACACAACTACCACCACGAAGACTAAACACTGAGAAAAGACCCGTTCATTCATTTAACATGTCAGTAAAATTCAAAGCCTTTTTTTTTTTTTCTTATTCTTTCTCTATAGGTCTAAATCTAGAGTAGAGTCAAACATAAACAGTCTAATGTCTCTTTTCCACTAAACCGTTCTAGTGCGACTCGACTCAGTTTGGTAGCAGACACGTTGTTTTCATCACAGTTTGGTTCCTCCTCCACGTGAACTGCTGCGACGTCACGACACTAAAACATCAGTCAACATTAATGGAGGACATGGAGGAGACGCTGTACGTGTTGCTGGGTTAGCTCATGACGAGGCTGCTACGGCGACGGCTATCACTGTTGTCGCTGTTTAAAAATGGAGCTTGATTATTTTGTTGACGCTGTCTCAGATCAACTGGCGTCTGGTGGCAGCTTGTGAAGACACTCCCTCTGACCAATCAGTGGCCGGCGTCTGTTCACGTCATGTTTTAGTATCGACTCAGATCGACTGGTAAAAGAAAAGTGAGCAGAGCCGTGTTGAGCCGAGTCGAGTCGAGCAGCGCTAGAACGGTTTAGTGGAAAAGCTCTATAAAAGCAGACGTGTGGCAGCTGTGGAGGAAAGGATTCGTCAGAGAGTGAATGTGTTTAACAGATGAGGGGGAGCATAGGAGCATTCTTTGATGCTATAATGGCCATGATGGTTATGTTGGGATGTGGGATCCTTTCCTTCATCCCACACTGTGACTCAGTGATTCCCATGAGGGAGGCGTGGGCGCTGGCGTGACAGGTCGGGATTCAGAAGCATCAAACTCAAACTATTTTAACCTTCATGTTTGAGTAAATCCACTCAATCATCAAGTTACAATAATCCTCAAAGCAAACTCTCAGTCTCTTTGTTTTGGCACAAGCGAGTCGCTGCAAACAATGGCTGATTCCCGCCCCGAGCTCCCACAGGTGCAGTTTACACAGCTCACTAACGTGCAGGTGATTGGTTTTAAAGTCAGGAAGCTGAGAGCTGAGATTCGTCTGCACGTTTTTTAAATATAAATAAATAATAACCAGAGGGTGGAGGTCCTGGTAGTGTTTTTTTCCGCTCAGGGTCTGAGTCACGCTGTGCCCACGTCCGAAGCACCGGGGTTTCCCTTCTGGATGGAAAATAGCAGAAAAGGAAGAAATGGTTTCGTTTTTCCCCTCCTCCGCCCTTTCCTCAAGTGAAATTATTAGCTCTGCTGTGACTCATGAAGCCAGAGACACTGATAAATCAGAGAAATGTATCAAAACTGCAAAAGCACCATTTGATTTGACGCATAATTTGCAGTTAATATTCTGTAAACTAACTGAAACAGAGGTGGTGAATATTTTAGTTCGTTGATGAGAAGATGGAAAAACTTTAAAACTTAAACTAAAAGACTTTTTTTTCCTGATTTCCTGCGATTGTTGTGCAAATTCTTCTCGTGTGCAGAGAGCAGCCGCCCTTCTGCTGCATCAAACAGACCAAAAACAAACAACGCAGACTTTTCATAAGAGCCGTCAGAACGTCTGATTATAGATATGGTACAGACGACAACTAGCGGGTGGTAGATTAATGCTCAGCGAGGCAAACACAGGCTGCCAAATCACAACTAGTGGAAAAAAAAAAAAAAAAAACCAGCCTCGATGGAAAAGAGCTGAAATTTACCAGAAACATCTGAATTGATTAAATCTGCAGTTTATTTTATACTCAGTCGTTTTTACGCATTAAATAATAAAAAAAGAAAGATATCAGTGTGTTCCTGTGACTCATAGCTCAACCCCGCAGCTCTTAAAAAACAAATGAATAGAAATTTGCCTGTTGAGGTTTTGTTACCGAGTCCAACACTCATTTACAGCCGCTGAGCTGTAAATAAAAGTATTTATCGAGATTTTTTTTGTAACATTTTTTGTTTAAAACACAGTATATCTTTTGTACGACTCTTTGACTCAGTGACAGTTTAACTCGTATGATTTCTGATTTTGGTTTCTCTTAATTACAAAGCTTCTGTATTTCTTTTCCAAAACAGTGAATGTGATGGATTAAAAGTAAAAGTGATGGTTGTAATTTGA
The DNA here is from genome assembly GCA_016801845.1 of Polydactylus sextarius. NCBI lineage: Eukaryota > Metazoa > Chordata > Actinopteri > Polynemidae > Polydactylus > Polydactylus sextarius. The sequence goes on from CM028927.1 coordinate 17,866,926, forward strand.
GGTTTTAAAAATGTGAGTCATCTCAAAAAGTCTGGAAGAAATCAGTGGATAGAGCTTCAATTATGTTTAATATGTCACAGAGAAAATGATGAAAAACTCAACTCACTGTTGTTGCTTCATATTTGATTTATTCTGTTTAATTTATTTTACGTGACCTTCGGCTCCGTCTCCTCCTCCGTCAGATCTCAGACATTCAGGTGAACGGTCAGTCGGACGACATGACGGCCAAAGAGAAGCTGCTGCTCTGGTCTCAGCGGATGGTGGAGGGATACCAGGGCCTGCGCTGCGACAACTTCACCACCAGCTGGAGAGACGGGAAACTGTTCAACGCCATCATACACAAGCACAGGTGAGACGTGGGTCACAAAGTTAAAAAAACAAACCAAAAAAAACAAAACAAAAACCCTGAAATGACGTCGTCACACCGAAGCATTTTCTCTTGTCCGGACTCGAGAACGTTTAACACATACATTTTACTGACAGTCTCTGTGACCTTCGTCTTTTCATGTTTTATTATTTTTATTTACTGCCGTCGGTTCAGAGGAATGTCAAATTAATATTTGTGTTTTACGGTTGTGACCTGGACTTGTCAGGACAAGTCAGATCGTTTTTAGTAAATCAAACACTGACGACTGATTGACTGAATTGTTGCTGCTTTAATTTATCTCCCCTCAATTAAATATTTATTATTAACAATTAATAAACATGATAAAGACATTTCAAAGTGTCTTTTTAAACCTGTTTGCCAACTGAACATGTTTTATTGGACACTAATGATCTGTGCATTATATATAATGACAGTGCTGTTTTATTGTGATGATTAAAAACTTTAAAATGTCTTTATCTGGTATCTGAATCTGAACAAATTGTTTAAAGGAGAAGTTGAAGTTTTTCTTTTCCTAAAAAGCAGCTTCAATTCATATTAGTTTCAGTGGCTTTTTAAAATTTTTACTGAAGGAAAAAAGACAATATGTGTACTTAACAACGCCGTGGCAACCAAACAGACAATGACACAGTCTGGGAATGAAAATGTTTGGGACGTGAAACATCGACAGCAGCGGTTTCTGCAAAATGTTTCACCACTTTTTCCGTCACTGGCCTCAGTCCAAGCTGCTGCTGCTGCTGCTGCAGCCTCAGCTCGGCCCAGTGAGGAAACTCCAAACTCATAACAGCCGCCCTTCGAGTCTACAGGAGGCGTCTGCTCTCTCTCTCTCTCTCTCTCTCTCTCTGCTCCAACCACGTCCTCTCTTCTCTGGGTGGAGTGCCACTTTCAGTCTTTGTGCTGAATAAAACCCTGCAGGATCGTTTTCTCCGCAAGAGACGAAAAAAAAAAAGAAAAGAAAAACAAAACATGTACAACTGGAGCTGGCAGCTGTGAGAGTGAGAAGACATGGGCTTTTTTCTTTTGGGTGTATCACTCTAATTTGAGAAAAGTTTACCCTGGAGGTATGCTCACTGGAGGCTTGGCAGGTCGAAGCAAAACACAGGTACGATCACTGTTCGGCTGTAGATTCTTTCCCGGCGGAGGAAGAGCAGGATGCAAAGAGCTGCAGAGGAGCAGAGACGACTCGGTTACAGACTTTTGGCTGGAAACACACAACAGGAAAAGGAGTAAATTACAAACAGAGATCACCGCTGGATACGAGCAAAGATGTTGTCGCTCTAAATAAGACTGCGGTTACAACTTTTTCTTTTTTTTTTCTGGAAAATAAAAGCTCGGAAACTTTGTTACGATGTTGAAGATGAAGCGCAAGTTTCGCTCCAAGGGGCGTCTGAACAGCGCCTCCAGCAGCACGGTGGGATCCGTCAGCGACCTGGACGACCGGGTCATCATGCTGTGCGACGACATCCCCGTGGAAAACTCCTACGACTCGGACCGAGTCTCCCGCAGCACCGGGGTGCGCTCCAGCCGAGGATCCCACAACGAAGAACAGGAATCTGGTTCAGATGCTCATGTCATCCACCTGAGCCGGGACAGGCGGTCCTACAGACAGGCCTGCTATGTGGACAGAGAACCGCCCCGTGGTCACACAGAATACTACATCCAGAGAGTGGTGCAAGTGTACGAATACTTCCAATGTGCTTTGTTTGTTTGTGCTCCGTGTCCTCAGAGTGACTCTGTTTGGTATTTCTGGGCACAAGATGTTATATTATTATCACCCAAGATTATGAGATGCTCACTGCTTGTGCCTACTTGTTATTAGACTGCAGTTATCTCTGTGGTGAAGTGCACTCCAAGGTAGTGTCTGTCTAGTTTGCATATAAATAAGTGCAGGAATTTTAAGCTTCCTCTGGGTGGCGGGAGGTTGGGGGGGTGCTCCTGTTTTTGCTTGCCCTTTCTGGCACCGGGACAGACAGGGTGATCGATCTGCCTCCAGCAACAAATGTAACAAACCCACCAGTTATGGCTGGCAGGTTTTAAAAAAAGATTTAAGCTCTTAAATCTATTTCCTTGTGTGTTCTGTCTGCAGGCCCACTCTGATTGACATGAGTCAAGTTTACCGACAGAGCAACCAGGAGAACCTGGAGCAGGCCTTCAGCGTCGCAGAGAGAGATCTGGGCGTCACCAGACTGCTGGACCCCGAGGGTGAGACGACTTATTATTTACTTTCAGGGACATTTTCCCTCAAGTAACATTATTTTATTCATTTATTTTTAAATCCTCTTTTTCTGTCTCTCTGCAGACGTTGATGTGACACATCCAGATGAGAAATCCATCATCACGTACGTCTCCTCTCTGTACGACGTCATGCCGAGAGTACCGGACGTTCAGGACGGTGTTAAAGCCAACGTGAGACAGAGTCACTCGCCACTGTAAAACAAAAATTGAAGATTTATGTGAACTAGAAATTGATTTTCTTCTATGAATGTGTGAATGTGCTGCAGGAGCTGGAGCTGCGTTGGCAGGAGTATTACGAGCTCGTCACCGTCCTGCTGCAGTGGATCAGACACCACATCCTCGTCTTCGAGGAGAGGAAGTTCCCCACCAGCTACGAGGAGATCGAGGTCAGTTGGAGTTTTTTTTTTTTTTTTTAACAAATATTAACGTGAGTGTGACAGATGGTGAACTAAAACATCCAACTGTTTGACCCTGCAGGTTCTCTGGCGTCAGTTTCTGAAGTTCAAAGAAACTGAACTCCCTGCGAAGGAGGCCGACAAGAATCGCTCCAAACACATCTTCAAGTCTTTTGAGGTCTTAATAAATCGGTTTCATCTCTACAACCATGTTCACAATTTGTTCCAAAAATGTTTGAAGTTACAGTAATTAAACATGTCTTATATAACTGAGACAAATTCCTCTTTTTTTACACTGGTATTTGACCCTAAACGCCTGCAGTTCCGCCTGCAGCACATTAGCTTGTCAAACTCTCGCTCTAAGATTAATACGAAGCAGAGAAACAGCTGAAACCTCTAGAAGATGATTCACGGCAGCAGTTTAGTCCAGAAATGGAAAAAAAAAAAACTCACCGCAAGGTTTATGTGGTTCTCACCGTGCAGGGCGCGGTGCAGGCAGGTCACATCAAAGTGCCGCCGGGTTACCACCCGTTTGACGTGGAGAAGGAGTGGGGTCGTCTGCACGTCGCCATCCTGGAGAGAGAGAGACTCCTCAGGACCGAGTTCGAGAGGCAAGTTAAACCTCGTCACATGTCGTTTGTTTTCCAAAGCAAACTCTGCATTTTTTAATTTAACCACAAGATATTTAAAAAACTGTTACTGCGTCCTCATGAGGATGAGTCATTTCCCAATGATTAAGTTCACTTTGGTAACATCAAACTGAGTTGGTTTTGAGGGAGGGAGGAGAGGGAAGTAAAAAAAATCATATTAAGGGAAAACTCATGACAACCGTACCAGTGCCATGGCAACAGTCTCGCAGTAATGTGATCATCTGATGGTCGAGTTTTACAAAATATCATCTCTAGTCGGGTGAACAGACTCAGACCCATCATGGCTTTCATGCAGCAGGGATACGCGTTAAAGTTTTTATTCCGCTCCAGGACAGAGTGAGTTCTTTGACTCTTTTCACTTTTTTTCACTCTTTTTTTCTTTTTAGTTTACTTTTACTTATTTATAAAGAGCTGGATTTTATTTTGGTAAATCAAAGCAGAAGCAGCAGGACAAAGAAGCAGCCTGGAGAATAATATGAATTGTCTTTGAAACAGTTTCTAACCTTCAACCTACTCCTCCTTTTCTTTCCTTCGCAGGCTGGAGCGACTTCAGAGGATCGTCAGTAAAGTCCAGATGGAGTCGGGGGTGTGTGAGGAGCAGCTCAACCAGGTGGAAACTCTGCTGCAGACGGTGGGGAAACAAAACCAGAAATATTTACACTTTTACAGCTGCATCCAGGGCTGTGAATCACTTAATCCTCATCTGTGTGTGTTTATGTTTGTCGCAGGACGTGAGGATGATGAGCTCAGGGAAACCTGCTCAACACACAGCAGAGATGGAGGCAGATCTGGAGAAAGCAGAGGGAATGATTCGCTTCCTCTTTAATGATGTTCAACTGCTCAAAGATGGACGCCACCTTCAAGCTGAACAGATGTATCGCAGGTAAAGGAGAAATAAATAAATTAATATAATTAAATTAATAAACTTTTTTTGGAAAGATTAACCCTCCTGATCCTGGTTGTAGAGTTTACCGTCTCCACGAGAGGCTGGTGAACCTCCGCAGCGAGTACAACCTGAGGCTCAAGTCGGGCGTGACGGTCCAACAGATCCCCATGACTCAGACCCACACCGCCCAGGTCCTGCAGCAGGCTCCCATGAGGGTGAGGCCCGAGCTGGATGAAGTCACCCTGCGCTACATCCAAGACCTGCTGGGCTGGGTGGAGGAAAACCAGCGGCGCATCGACGATGGGGAGTGGGGATCCGACCTGCCCACCGTGGAGTCACAGCTGGGCAGCCACCGCGGCCTGCACCAGTCTGTGGAGGAGTTTCGCTCCAAGATCGAGAGGGCGAAAGCTGATGAGGTATGAGTAAGAATAGATTTGACTCTTTTTCTCATTTGCCCATAAAATGTCACCAAACTAACCCATGACCTCACCTCTCCTCTGCTCCAGAGCCAGATCTCTCCTGTCAGTAAAGCCGCCTACCGCGATTATCTGGGGAAACTGGAGCTTCAGTACGGAAAACTTCTGGTAAGAGATTCATCTCTTACTTTAAGTTTAAAAAAAAAAAAAACAGAGAAAGTCGCCAGTTTGAAGACTTCAACATGTGTCAAATGTGTCGCTACAGAACTCCTCGAAAGCTCGTCTGCGCTACCTGGACCAGCTTCACGCCTTTGTCATCGCGGCGACCAAAGAGCTGATGTGGCTGAATGAGAAAGAGGAGGAGGAGGTCAACTACGACTGGAGCGAACGCAACACCAACATGGCGGCCAAGAAGGAAAACTACTCGGTAAATTAACAGTGTGATGTTTTATCTGCAGAACTGACTGTGGTCGTGGTTTACACTCAAACTAAATGTTGTTGTGGTGGCGATCAGGGTTTAATGAGGGAGTTGGAGCTCAGAGAGAAGAAGGTGAACACTGTCCAGACCACAGGAGACAAACTCCTGAGAGACGGACACCCTGCCAGGAAAACTGTGGAGGTAACGTTGCTGCGCTTCTCACACACACACACACACACTTCATCACAGTAATTAAAAAAGAAATAGTGGAGTAGATTCATGTTTCCTCTCCTGCTCTCTCTCTTCAGGCGTTTACTGCAGCTCTGCAGACTCAGTGGAGTTGGATCCTTCAGCTTTGCTGCTGCGTCGAAACCCACCTGAAAGAAAACACTGCCTACTTCCAGGTACCATCAACCACGACTCAACCACTACAGTTTCTTCTCACTTTTACAACCACGCAACTTCACTTAACTTTGTTTTTTTCCACATCCAGTTTTTCTCCGATGTGAAAGAGGCTGAGGAGAAGATGAAAAAGCTGGAAGATACGATGAAGAGGAAGTACATATGTGACCGATCCATCACGGTCACACGGCTGGAAGACCTGCTGCAGGACTCAGCTGTGAGTTTAACTTAACTTTATTGTTTAATGTTTATGTTCATTAATCAAGGATTTATAAAAAGTAACAGACAGGATCCCTAGATTTTAAGGTTTCCGATGGTCCCTGAACTAATCACGTGCATTTAATCAAAATCTATTTATTCTACATGTTCTGCTTAAAAATGTGTCTGAAATAAACCAGTTGGCTCGAGTCACATTCTGTTAAAAACATAAAATTCTGCGTTTTCATTTGCAACTGGGCAGATCTGAACGAGTCGTGTGACACCAACAGTCACAAGATAAAAATCCAGTGAACATTGAGATGAACTGCAGGTTGTTGTTCACACAAGAAGAGAAGACGCTGTAAAGTTTTAAAATATAAAAAGCTCAGGGTGAACGGCACATAGCGCCGCCACATTACGTTTTTTAATCTCTGAATTTTGACTGAACTTGGTAAAAAAGCTGCGAGATCAAAAAGAGATGCATTTTAAACATACATGATAATATTCTGTGATTAACAGGATGAGAAAGAGCAGTTGACCGAGTTCAAAACTCACCTGGAGGGACTGAAGCGACGAGCGAAGACCGTCGTCCAGCTGAAACCACGTAACCCTGCAACTCCATTAAAGGGCAAACAGCCCGTTCAGGCCGTCTGTGACTTCAAACAGATGGAGGTGAGTCAGTTGACACGTTGATACACTTTCAGTTTTATTCTGAAGACAGATAACAGCATCTGTGTGTTTTATCTTCCTGCAGATCACAGTGCACAGAGGAGACGAATGTGCTCTGTTGAACAACTCGCAGCCGCAAAAGTGGAAGGTGTTGAACGACAAAGGCAGCGAGGCGTTGGTGCCGTCGATCTGCTTCCTGGTTCCACCGACCAATAAGGACGCTGTGAACAGCGTCGCCGGGTGAGTTCAGGTCCTGTTACTTCTCCGAACAATCTCAGATCATCGTATGTAAACATAAAATAATCTTGACTGTTCTGATCCTCAGACTGGATGGAAACCTCCAGAGGCTCCAGACGCTGTGGCAGACCATGTTCGTGGACATGAAGAGCCTGTTGTCATGGCAGTACCTGATGAGAGACATCCACATCATCAAAACCTGGAACATCACCATGGTAACACCACAGAAAATACGATATTAGAGAAACTGGGCCTTTAAGTTATTTTTATTTATAAAAAAAATGTTTGTTTTAATCTCCACTCCTGCAGTTTAAGACCCTGAGGGTGGAGGAGTACCGTCTGGCTTTGAGAAACCTGGAGCAGCACTACCAGGACTTCCTGAGAGACAGTCAGGACTCAGAAATGTTTGGCGCTGAAGACCGAATGCAAGTGGAGTCCAACTACAACACAGCCAACCAGCACTACAACACCATGGTCAGCTCTGCAGAACAGGGTGTGTATTGTTTTCTTCTTTCATTCTTTTCTCATCAACCCACACGACCACACACACACACACACACACACACACATCTGTTTAAGTTGGATCAAACGTTTTCTCATCACACATTTGTGTTGACATCAGTCATGGTCATGTGTGTGTATGTTGACTGTTTTGGATTCATGTTACAGGCTATGTGCCACCGCGAGCAGGTAAGGTGTTTCAGTTACAGCTGCAGACGTGTAACAGCACCTTCTGATTGATCTGGCTGAAAGTGTCTGTGTGTGTGTGTGTGTGGGGCTGTCATGTTTCATTAACTCAATCAGCTTCGTCACCTTCACTGGTTTTGATCACTCCTAACTTCACTCTCTTGTCTGTGTGCATGGATATTTCACGGTAACTGCAGTGAATGAATTAGTCAATGGACTGATAAATTAACAATAATAATAGATGGAGATGAGCTCAATCAAGCATGAAGAAGTAAATCACCAAACACAAATCAGTAGTTCTACTAAATCCACAGTTGATTCTGAGTATTTCCCTCAAATGACTTGATTGTTTTGATTGTTTATCTCTTGCACTGCACAAAACCTTACTTGAACTAATAATCAATACATTAATGCAGAATATATGTTCTCAAATACATCATATATCAAAATATATCTACATTATTTTCATTAAACCAGGAGAACAGGACGAGACCGTGTGTAAGACCTACCTGACAAAGATCAAGGACCTTCGTCTGAGGCTGGAGGGATGTGAAAACCGAACAGTGACGCGTCTTCGTCAGCCGGTGGACAAGGAGCCACTGAAGTCCTGCGCCCTGAAGACGGCCGAGCAGATGGTAACGTTGAGATATCGAAACATAAACCACAAAAATCAGGCTGAATTGTTAATGATGTAGCTAAATAATTTTCCCGCGTTCCCAACGGCAGAAAGTCCAGTCCGAGTTGGAGGGTTTGAAGAAAGACTTGAACTCAATCGCGGAGAAGACGGAGGAGGTTCTGGCGTCTCCTCAGCAGTCGAGCTCGGCGCCGATCCTCCGCTCCGAACTGGACGTCACGGTGAAGAAGATGGACCACGTCTACGGCCTCTCCTCCGTCTACCTGGACAAGTGAGACTCTTGAGAAATTCCTCATATATTCACAGCTGCAGTTGTGCTGTTGTACTTTTAAACTCAATGCAAACCTCTTGATTTCAGGCTGAAGACAATTGATGTCGTGATCAGAAACACTAAAGACGCAGAGGACACGCTGAAGAGTTACGAGACTCGTCTGCGTGACGTCAGTAACGTCCCGGCTGAGGAGAAGGAGGTGCAGGACCATCGCACTCAGCTCAAGGTATTTCCTCTTTCCTTTTCATCCTGGACTCAACAGTTTAAATATCATTAGTACATATGAAGACTTTGTTCTTTCGTCCAACAGGAGATGCGTGCCGAAGCAGAAGCCGACCAGGTCGTCTTCGAGCGTCTGCAGGACGAGCTGAAGAGAGCGACGACCATCAACGACAAGATGACGCGGATCCACAGCGAACGCGACGCCGAGCTGGAGCATTACCGCCAGCTGGTCTCCAACCTCCTGGAGCGCTGGCAGGCTGTGTTCGCTCAGATCGACCTGAGGCTGCGGGAGCTCGACCTCCTCGGCCGACACATGACCTCCTACAGGGAGAACTACGAGTGGCTGATCCGCTGGCTCGGTGAGGCCCGGCAGAGGCAGGAGAAGATTCAAGCCGTGCCCATCGGTGACAGCAAGGCTCTCAAGGAGCAACTGGCAGAGGAGAAGGTATTGTCACAGAAATAAAGAAATAAAACCAGAGGGCGGTGATACTGACTGTGATATCGATATTAAATAACGTTTTATTTACAGAAACTCCTGGAAGAGATCGAGAAAAACAAGGACACGATTGAAAACTGCCAGAAAAATGCAAAAGCTTACATCGACTCTGTTAAGGTTTGTTCTGATATTTCTTAAAACTTAAAAGCAAAAGGAAGATGATTACCTTGTCTTGACATAATTTTTTATATTTATTTTTTTCTCTTTATTTTTTTAAGGATTATGAGTTTCAGATTTTGACCTACAAAGCTCTTCAGGATCCGATCGCATCTCCTCTAAAGAAACCCAAGATGGAGTGTGCATCAGATAACATTATCCAGGAGGTCAGTTCCTCACACAAACTACTGCTGAATGATTTAAGCTGTTTACACTGTGATATTTTGCTTTGTTTAGTATATTTAAGTTTAGCATAAAGACTGGAAACAGGTGGAACTACTCACCTGGTTCTGTTTAAACATCTTCATGTCATTAACTGTTAAATATCTATATATTTATTTCAGTATGTGACTCTGAGAACGCGCTACAGCGAGCTCATGACTCTCAACAGCCAGTATATTAAATTCATCATGGATACACAGCGCCGCCTGGAGGAAGACGAGGTATTTAACAGTCTGTGAAAACTCACAACCTCACTAACACAAACGACTCCACCCCCCCCGACTGTTAACTGATTAATGTATGGGAAATAATTTGTCAAAGATGTTGGCACTTGGAAACGTTTTATTCTGTGACTCAGAAAAAGAAGCAAACTTTCATCCTAATGTTGCAGCACATCACATCTCCACTTCAGTTTATGTCTCATTTCCTTCCTACACTTTGTATTAAAGACAACTCATGTCACATAGTTTGTTACACGTGACTCCAGTTTGGCATCAGCTCCAAATCCAGTCACATCTTCTAACCGCTCAGCTGCTTGTCCAACAGTTTCACTTTTGTTTGTTTCCTCTTGAAATCACTTCACGATTGTGATTTGAAGGTTTTTCGGTTAAGCCTTATATTTTTTACCCCTTTTTCTTCTTTTTTTCTAACTTCTTTCTATTGTGTTTGATCCCTTTTTTTTTTTTTTTTTTTTTTCTGCTTGCCAACGCTTTGTCATGATGAATATTAATCACACGCTTAAGAGCTGAATTTACCCTCGAAAGCACCAGGTATTTAAAAACAAACAGCAGACTCTCGTCTGTAGAGAAAGGAAGGTTCAGGATTATTGGGAAACCTTTAATTATTGAACTACTTTTAGGATTATTATTAAATTTGCCATCATCTTGCAGGCGTAATATGTTTCTGAAAGGCTACATTTACTAATTAGGGCTAAAATTAATGATTATTTCTACAACTGATTAATTTTTTTGTGTGAAATATCCTTTTTTCACTATTTTTGAATTAGTTGCTCATAATTTAGTGGAGATTGAGGCTGTACAGGTTTAGAAAATGCTGAACCTTCCTTATAGGAACAACCCTTCATCGTTCATACCAGTCGGTAGAGCTCATCTCTCGATGTCTGCAGCATCACTGCTCCTCCATTTTGGATTTAGCATATGGCCGTTTCTCAAATGCGAGGAAGCTGCTTAAAAGATGCTTTTTCGAGGACGCCACGTCATCGAGTCTCTGTTCCAGTGTCAAGGATGCCTTGAGTTGTAGTTATTATCCCCCTGTCATGGAGTCCTTGATTCGTAGAAATTTTCCACAATCCTCCACTGCACAATCATAGCAGCAACAGTCATTTGAATATAAAAGCTTTATTTATCTCATGAGTTGTTGATGTAAATTTAACCATGAACACAATCATACATTAATAAATTGCTTGTTTGCGGTTGTTTATGTTGCGGTTATGATTGATTCATCCATTATCTCGGTCGTACCAGGACTAATTGTTTATCAACCGTGTGTGACATTACACATATGAATTTTTATAAATATTTTTTTGCAGGGATAACGTGTACTTTATTAGTCTGATCTAACTGTACGTGATTCAAATGCTAGCGAGGTGCGTAGCCTCGACTTCCAAGGCGACCGTGCTGCTGAGGAAGCCGCCTCGCATTTGAGAAAAACGGCCTCAGTCTCGTCTCTTCCGCTGAATCCAACTCGACTTTGTGTTGTTGTGTCCTGTGACGATCACGTTGTGTTTGTGGCATCACTACGCTGATCTGATAGTGAGGTTTATTCCAGTTTAACTGCACATTTCCTAAAGCGCTTCTTACTTTTTGCATGCTGATTATTATTTATTCCCTGCATAGAGACACAACTTGAGCCCTAAACATCACACCAATCACATCAGAAACAGGAAATTTAAACATGAAATTTGTTGAATCTCTACACACCATTTACATCTTGAAAATATAAATCCCAACTTTGTTATTATTGTCTGTATTTAAACACTGCTACTGCATGAAATCAAAGTGCCGTGCTGTGCTGTGAAGTAAAGTGTCATTGTCTGTGCCATACATTGTATAAACATGACAAGCATTTCCCAATACAGTATCTTCCCGTAGTTATAAGAACTTTCTGTCGTAGGTAACAATCTGTTGCTGTAACATAGTCTCATGTATTTACATGTCGATGTATCTACATGTTTTAGTGGAAATTTATTTTATAGTCTAACACCTTTAACATTTTCTCACTTCCCTTTACTCCCTCTTTGCTTCTACTAATACAGAAAGCTTCAGAAAAACTAAAAGAAGAGGAGAGGAAAAGGCTGGCAGAGATTCAGGCTGAGTTAGACAAACAGAAACAGTTGGCTGAGGCTCACGCTAAGTCTGTGGCCAAAGCAGAGCAAGAGGCAGAGGAGCTGAAGCTGAGGATGAAGGAGGAGGCCAGCAAGAGGCAAGACGTAGCAGTGGACGCTGAGAAACAGAAACAAAACATCCAGCAGGAGCTGCAGCACCTGAAGAGTCTGTCAGATCAGGAGATCAAATCCAAGACTCAGCAGCTGGAAGAGGCGCTGATCTGTCGTAGGAGGATCGAAGAGGAGATCCACATAATCAGAGTCCAGCTGGAGACTACGATATCGCAGAAGAGCACGGCCGAAGCCGAGCTGCAGAAGCTCAGAGACAAAGCTGCAGAGGCCGAGAAGCTCAGGAAATCTGCTCAGGACGAAGCAGAGAGGCTTCGCAAGCAGGTAGCGGAGGAGACTCAGAAAAAGAAAAACGCAGAAGACGAGCTGAAGCGTAAATCTGAAGCTGAGAAAGAAGCTGCCAAGCAGAAGCAGAAAGCTCTGGATGACCTGCAGAAATTCAAGCTTCAAGCCGAGGAGGCGGAGAGGAGAATGAAACAAGCCGAGGAGGAGAAACTGAGGCAGATCAAGGTCGTAGAGGAGGTGGCGCAGAAGTCTGCTGCCACTGAGTTACAAACCAGATCTTTGTCCTTCACTGAAAAAGCAACGAAACTGGAGGAATCCCTGAAGAAAGAGCAGGGAACTGTGCTTCAGCTGCAGGAGGAGGCTGAAAAACTCAGAAAACAACAAGAGGAGGCAGACAAAGCCAGGGAGCAAGCAGAGAAAGAGCTTGAAATATGGCGACAGAAAGCCAACGAGGCTCTTCGTTTGAGGCTTCAAGCTGAGGAAGAGGCTCAGAAGAAGAGCCAGGCTCAGGAGGAGGCAGAGAAGCAGAAGCTGGAGGCAGAAAGAGACGCCAAGAAAAGAGCTAAAGCTGAAGATGCTGCACTGAAGCAGAAAGACAATGCAGAGAAAGAGCTGGAGAAACAGAGGAAGTTTGCAGAACAGATAGCTCAGCAAAAGCTTTCTGCAGAGCAAGAGTGTATCCGTTTGAAGGCCGACTTCGAACATGCAGAACAACAGAGAGGACTGTTGGATAACGAGCTCCAGCGTCTTAAAAATGAGGTGAACGCTGCTGAGAACCAGAGGAAACAGCTGGAAGACGAGCTGGCTAAAGTCAGAGGTGAAATGGACGCTCTTCTGCAGATGAAGATTCAAGCAGAGAAGGAGACGCTGTCGAACACGGAAAAGAGCAAACAGCTTCTTGAGTCCGAGGCGTTGAAAATGAAACAACTTGCCGAGGAGGCATCCAGAATGAGGTCGGTAGCAGAAGAAGCAAAGAAGCAGAGGCAGATTGCTGAGGACGAGGCGGCGCAGCAAAGAGCCGAGGCTGAAAAGATACTCAAGGAGAAACTGGCCGCCATCAACGAGGCGACTCGTCTCAAGACTGAAGCGGAGATGGCTCTGAAAGCCAAAGAGGCAGAGAATGAACGACTGAAAAGAAAAGCTGAGGAAGAAGCTTATCAGAGAAAACTGCTGGAGGACCAGGCTGCTCAGCATAAACAGGACATCGAGGAAAAAATCACACATCTGAAGACCTCATCTGTGACTGAATTAGAAAGACAAAAGACCATTGTGGAAGAAACTCTGAGGCAAAAGAAAGTGGTGGAAGAAGAAATTTACATCATCAAGATCAACTTTGAGAAAGCATCAAAAGAAAAGTCGGACTTGGAGCTGGAATTGAAGAAGTTGAAGGGAATTGCAGACGAGACACAGAAAAGCAAACTCAAAGCCGAAGAAGAGGCTGAGAAACTGAAAAAACTTGCTGCAGAGGAAGAGAAGAAAAGGAAAGAAGCTGAGGAGAAGGTGAAGAGGATCACTGCAGCTGAAGAGGAGGCAGCAAGACAATGCAAAGCTGCTCAGCAGGAAGTTGATCGCCTGAAAAAGAAAGCGGTTGAAGCGAAACAACAGAAAGATAATGCTGAGAAAGAGGCAGAGAAGCAGGTTATTCTGGCCAAAGAAGCAGCGCAGAAATGCACTGCAGCAGAACAGAAAGCTCAAGATGTGCTCAGTAAGAATAAAGAAGACATTCTCGCTCAGGAAAAACTGAAAGATGAGTTTGAAAACGCAAAGAAACTTGCACAAGCTGCAGAGAAAGCCAAAGAGAAAGCAGAGAAAGAGGCCGCTCTGCTCCGTCAAAAGGCAGAGGATGCTGAAAAACAGAAAAAAGCTGCAGAGGATGAAGCAGCTAAACAAGCCAAAGCTCAGAAAGATGCAGAGAGACTGAGGAAAGAAGCAGAGGAGGAGGCCTCAAAGCGAGCAGCAGCTGAAGCAGCAGCTCTGAAGCAGAAGCAGCAGGCTGATGCCGAGATGGCCAAGCACAAAAAAGAGGCAGAACAAGCACTTAAACAGAAATCTCAGGTAGAAAAGGAACTTACAGTCGTCAAACTGCAACTGGATGAGACCGATAAACAGAAAGCACTGTTGGATGAGGAGCTTCAGAGAGTTAAAGGTGAAGTCAATGATGCCGTCAAACAAAAAGCACAGGTGGAAGATGAACTGTCTAAAGTTAGGATCCAGATGGAGGAGCTCCTGAAACTTAAGATCAAAATCGAGCAAGAAAATCAACGGCTCATGAAGAAAGACAAGGATAATACTCAGAAACTTCTTGCAGAGGAAGCAGAGAAAATGAAGAGTTTGGCTGAAGAAGCTGCCAGACTTAGTGTGGAGGCTGAAGAAACAGCCAGACAGAGGCAGCTCGCTGAGTCTGCCTTGGCCGAGCAGCGAGCACTTGCAGAGAAAATGCTAAAGGAGAAAATGCAGGCCATCCAAGAGGCTACCAAACTGAAGGCTGAGGCAGAGGAGCTGCAGAAACAAAAGAACCAGGCTCAAGAAAAGGCTAAAAAACTACTGGAGGACAAACAACAGATCCAGCAGCGCCTTGACAAGGAGACAGAGGGTTTCCAAAAATCACTAGAGGCCGAGCGAAAGAGGCAGCTCGAGGTCTCGGCTGAAGCTGAGAAACTGAAATTGAGGGTGAAGGAGCTCAGCGACGCTCAGGCCAAAGCTGAAGAGGAGGCTAAGAAATTCAAGAAACAAGCCGACGAAGCAAAAACTCGTCTTCAAGACACAGAAAAGCAGGCCACAGAAATTGTTGTGCAAAAGTTAGAGACTCAGAGGCTGCAGAGCACCAGAGAGGCTGACGACTTGAAGAAAGCCATCGCTGACCTTGAAAAAGAGAGAGAGAAACTGAAAAAAGATGCAGAGGAGCTTCAGAAAAAATCTAAAGAGGTAACACTGTAACATGACAGCGACATTGTCAAACAATATACAGAACCCTTGTAGTTGATATTATCCTGCTAAACACTAACTATAGAATAGTATTCAACACGTACAGTATTTCATGTAAATTGCAGAGTCTTTAATTAACATCTCGCAATTTATATAAATGTTATTCAAATGTAAAGTATCACAGTGTCACATTTGACTTTTTTTTTTTTGGAAAATAAGTAACTTTTTTTGCCAAGTTACAAAGATCAATACCTCCCTGATGTCTGTATGTTAAACATGAAGCTGGATCCAGGAGACTCTTAGCTTAGCATAAAGAAGGGTGGGGCCATATGCTAAGCTAAGCTAAGCTAATCAGCTGCTAGCTCTAGCTTTGTATTTACTGCAAAATCATTAGAGTTGTATTGATCTTCTAATTTTACTCTTATTTCAAAAATTGTTGAATTATTTAAATATTCTTTAGGTTGTAAGATTGTGCGGTTTCTCACTGATGTTTCACTATTTTTTTCTTTATTCCAAACAGATGGCAAATGCCCAACAGGAACAGATTGAGCAACAGAAGGTCATTCTTCAGCAGACTTTCCTCACAGAGAAAGAAGTGTTGCTCAAAAGAGAAAAGGCCGTTGAGGATGAGAAGAAGAAGCTTGAGAAACAACTTGACGATGAAGTGAAAAAAGCCAAGGCTCTCAAAGACGAGCAAGAGCGTAAGAGGAAGCAAATGGAAGAGGAGAAGAAGAAACTTCAGGCCATCATGGATGAAGCTGTGAAGAAACAGAAAGAGGCTGAAGAGGAGATGAGAAACAAGCAAAAGGAAATGGAAATGCTGGAGAAGAAAAGGCTTGAACAAGAGAAACAAATGGAAGAGGAAAACAAAAAGCTTAGAGAGAAGCTGCAGAATCTCGAGGTTGCCTCCAAACAGGCTGCATCCAAAACTAAGGAGACTGAAGTCCAGACAGATGAGGTTCCTGAGGAGCAGTTAGTTGCGATGACAATGGTGGGAACAACAAAGAAGGTTTTCAATGGCTCTGTTGAAACGGATGGAGTGAAGAAAGATGCAGAATCACCATTAGCATTTGAAGGAATAAGAGAGAAAGTTCCTGCAGAAAGGCTCCATGATATTGGTGTCTTGACCAAAAAGGAGCTTGACAAATTGAAAAAGGGCAAAACTTCTGTGCAAGACCTCGGAAAGACTGATAAAATCAAAACATGTCTTAAGGGTCAGAGCTCCGTTGGAGGTATCATGACTCCATCCAAAGAGAAAATGAGTATCTATCAGGCCATGACACAGAACAAGATCAGTCCTAACACTGCTACAATGCTCCTGGAGGCTCAAGCAGCGTCTGGTTACATTGTAGATCCAGTGAAAAACAAACTCCTCTCTGTGGATGAGGCTGTTAAGGAGGAGTTGATCGGCCCTGAGTTCCATGACCGAATGCTCTCTGCAGAGAGAGCAGCCACTGGATTCAAAGATCCTTACACTGGAGCCAAAATATCGCTGTTTGAGGCCATGAAGAAAGGACTGATTGAGAAAGACCAGGCCACTAAATACCTAGATGTACAGCTCGCAACTGGTGGCATCATTGACCCCGTCAATAGTCATAGAGTACCCCTGCAAACCGCCTACAAGCAAGGTCAGTTTGACGCAGACATGAACAAGAAACTAACTGATCCCAGTGATGATTGCAAACTATTCATTGACCCCAGCACACAGGAGCAACTCACGTACAAACAGTTACTGGACAGATGCACCAAAGATGCAGACACAGGCCTGTTGATTTTACCAGTAACTGAGAAAGCTGCTCAGACAGAAAGAACATACACAGACCTGGAAACTAAAGACATATTGAGTAAATCAACTGTTGATGTGCCTTTCGGAAAATTCAAAGGAAAAACCGTCACCATCTGGGAAGTCATAAATTCAGAGTATTTCACTGAAGAGCAAAGACGGGAACTGATTCGCCAGTACAAGTCTGGCAAAATCACAGTGGAGAAGATCATCAAAATTGTGATCACTGTTGTGGAGGACAAGGAGAAAAATAATGAAAATGTATTTAATGGTTTGAGAGCTCCAGTCTCTGCCAATGAACTGTTAGACTCCAAGGTTATAAACAAAGACCTGTTCAACAAGTTGAGTAATGGCAAGATTACAGTCAAAGAGATCTCTGACATGGACTCAGTGAAGAAGGCACTACAGGGAACACCAAGCATTGCTGGGGTATTGAATGAACCAACCAAGGAGAAAATGCCTTTCTATCAAGCTATGAAGAAAGAATTACTGTCACCAGAAACAGTGTTGAACCTTCTTGAAGCTCAGGCAGCAACTGGCTTCATAATCGATCCCGTCAAAAATGAGAGAGTCCCTGTTGATGAAGCTGTTAAATCAGGTCTCGTCGGCCCAGAACTGCACGAGCGACTTCTATCCGCAGAGAGAGCGGTCAGTGGCTACCAAGATCCATATACAGGAAAGAAGGTGTCTCTATTTGAGGCCATGAACAAAGGCCTTATTAAGAAAGATCATGGCATTCGTCTGCTTGAGGCACAACTCTCAACAGGTGGAATCATCGACCCTGTTAAAAGTTATCGCATCCCACATGAGGTTGCCTGCAAGCGCGGATATTTTGATGAGGAAATGGCCAAGACCCTGAACCAGAACACTGATGAAACAAAGGTGTTTTATGATCCTAATTCACAAGACGACGCAACCTATGCACAGCTCATTGATAAATGTATTACAGATAAAGAAACCGGGCTCCCACTGCTTCCCCTCTCAAAGAAGGCAGCAAAACCAAAGGAAGAGAAACAGATAACAGAGGCTAAGACAAAAGCGGCTCTGAATCAAACAACTATGGAGCTGGAGTATGGACCTTTCAAAGGAAGAAAAGTCACAATCTGGGAGATCATACACTCTGAATACATCACTGAGGTGCAAAGAATAGAACTGATCCGACAGTACAGAATGGGGCAGGTGACAATTGAAAAGTTGATAAATATTGTGATAACAATGGTTGATGAACAGATGGACAAAGAAAAAGAAGAAGCCTGTTTTGAAGGCCTTAGGGCACCAGTCACTCCTAGCTCATTACTCGATTCCAACATAATTGACAAGGCTACATTCGACCAAATCCAGCAGGGCAAAAAGACACCTAAGGAAGTCAGTGAAACTGATAAGGTCAGGAAGTACTTACAAGGCACAGACCGAATCGATGGCATCACTATGGAAGATTCAGATGAGAAGTTAAGCATTTATCAAGCATTGAAAAAGAATATTATACAACAAAATACTGCGCTTGCACTTCTTGAAGCCCAAGCTGGAACTGGTTTCATAACCGATCCAGTCAAAAATCTCAAATACTCTGTGGATGACGCTGTGAAGGCTGGAGTTGTCGGACCAGAGCTTCATGAGAAACTTCTCTCAGCTGAAAAAGCAGTGACGGGATACAAAGATCCATACACAGGCAATAAGATCAATCTGTTCCAAGCAATGAAGAAAGAGCTTGTGCTTAGGGAGCATGCTATTCCTGTCCTGGAGGCTCAGTTT
Source organism: Polydactylus sextarius (assembly GCA_016801845.1). NCBI lineage: Eukaryota > Metazoa > Chordata > Actinopteri > Polynemidae > Polydactylus > Polydactylus sextarius. The sequence continues at coordinate 17,885,663 of CM028927.1, forward strand.
AGTACAGGAGGAATCATTGATCCAGTCAGCAGCCACCGTGTTCCCAATGATGTGGCCATTCAGCGAGGCTATTTCAGTAAACAAATGGCCAAGTCCTTCAATGAACCCTCAGGTGATGTTAAAGGCTTCACCAATCCCAACACCAATGAAAGTGTTACCTACAAGCAGTTGGTGGAGAAATGTGTAAGAGATCCCAACTCAGGTCTGTGCTACCTGCCTCTATCAAAGGTTGAGGCTCCCGCTCCTGTCGAGAAATCCTATCAGTATACAGAGGAGCAAGCTCAAACAGATCTTGCCAACACACAAATTGAGATTCCACATAAGAGTTTTGCAGGAAAGAGTATGACAATTTGGGAAGTCATGAACTCAAATATGCTTCCAGAAGAAGAGAGGCGCCGCCTCTTGGAGCAGTATCGTTTGGGTCAGATAACAAGGGAAAGAATGCTAATCGTAATCATTGAAATCATTGAACACAGAGAGACCCTAAAGATAGAGCAGAGCATGTCCTGTGATGTCATCAGAAGAAGAGTTACCATTGAGGAGCTTTACAGCGCTCGAATTATTGACTTGCACACTTACAACCTCCTGAAACAAGAAAAGATGAGTATTCGTGAGGTTATGGAAATGCCAACAGTAAAACAGTACCTCTTTGGTACTGGTTGTATTGCAGGAATCATGTCAGACAGTCCACCAAAGATCAGTATTTACCAGGCTATGAAGAACGGACAGATTAAGCCTGAAATTGCTTTGAACCTCCTGGAGGCCCAAGCAGCAACAGGATTCATGATCGATCCAGTTAAAGATGAGCTTCTGACGGTTGATGAAGCCGTGCGCAAAGGACTTGTTGGCCCTGAACTTCACGACAAGCTTCTTTCTGCTGAACGAGCAGTCACGGGTTACAAGGACCCATACAGTGGAAAAGTGATTTCCCTCTTCCAGGCTATGAAAAAAGATCTGATTCCAGAGGATTATGCCTTGAGGCTTTTGGAGGCCCAGAATGCAACTGGTGGATTAATGGATCCTGAATACTACTTCCGCCTCCCTACAGATGTAGCTATGCAGCGTGGATACATCAACAAAGAGACACTTGACAGAATATCTGAACCTACTGGGGATGTGCGAGGATATACTGATCCAACAACAGATGACAAGCAGTCCTATGCCCAACTCCTGAAAAGATCCAGAGTTGACAAAGAAAGTGGTTTGCGTTTGCTTTCACTGGCAGACAGAAGACTCCTCTTCAAAGGTCTCAGAAAGCAAATCACTGTGGAAGAGCTGCTTCGTTCACAGATTATCACCCAAAAGACATACAATGAACTCACCGATGGTACCATTACAGTGGAGGAGGTCAGCAGAGACCTGAAGAAATACCTTGAGGGTACCAGCTGCATTGCTGGTGTGTACGTAGAATCTAGCAAAGAACGCTTGTCGATTTACCAAGCCATGAAAAAGAACATGATCAGACCAGGGACTGCCTTTGAGCTCCTCGAGGCCCAAGCTGCCACAGGATATGTCATCGATCCTATTAAGAACCTAAAACTAAATGTCACAGAAGCTGTGAAACTGGGTGTTGTTGGCCCAGAGTTTAAAGATAAACTCATCTCAGCTGAACGAGCAGTCACAGGTTACAAGGAACCTTATTCTGGCAAGACCATGTCGCTATTCCAGGCAATGAAAAAGGGTCTCATCCTGAAAGACCATGGCATTCGTCTGCTAGAGGCTCAGATTGCTACCGGTGGGATCATTGATCCACAGGAGAGCCACAGATTGCCAGTTGAAGCAGCGTATGAACGTGGCCTCTTTGATGAGGAAATGAATGAAATCCTCACTGATCCATCTGATGACACAAAGGGCTTCTTTGACCCCAACACAGAGGAAAATCTCACCTACCTACAGCTGATGGAGAGATGCATGACAGACCCCGAAACAGGTCTCGCTCTTCTGTTGTTGAAGGAAAAGAAGCGTGAGAGGAAAACATCGTCCAAGTCTTCCGTTCGCAAACGCAGGGTCGTCATTGTCGATCCAGAGACTGGCAAAGAAATGTCTGTATATGAGGCGTATCAGAAAGGGCTGATTGACCACCAGACATATCTGGAGCTGGCAGAACAGGAGTGTGAATGGGAGGAAATCACCATCACCTCATCTGATGGAGTTGTAAAATCCATGATCATTGACAGACGATCTGGTCGGCAGTATGACATTGATGATGCAATGTCACGTGGCATGATTGACAAGTCAGCTCTGGATCAGTACAGAGCAGGAACTCTGTCCATCACAGAGTTTGCAGACATGTTGTCTGGAAACATGAGTGGCGGCAGGTCACGTTCATCTTCCTTCGGCTCATCTTCATCCTATCCCATGAGCCCAATACCTTCCATAAAAGCACCAGCAACCACATGGAATGATCCAACAGAGGAAACTGGCCCAGTAGCTGGAATCTTAGACACAGATACACTGGAGAAAGTGTCCGTCACAGAGGCCATTCACAGGAACCTTGTGGACAATATAACAGGTCAAAGGTTGCTGGAAGCTCAGGCCTGCACAGGAGGCATCATCGACCCAAATACTGGTGAGAAATTCTCTGTTGCAGATGCAATGAACAAAGGACTTGTGGATAAGATTATGGTGGACCGCATTAGTCTGGCCCAGAAGGCCTACAATGGATTTGAAGATCCTAGAACCAAAACCAAAATGTCAGCAGCCCAAGCCCTAAAGAAAGGCTGGCTGTACTATGAGGCCGGACAGCGCTTCCTGGAAGTCCAGTATCTGACTGGAGGCTTAATTGAACCAGATTCTACCAGCAGAGTGTCCATAGATGAGGCTGTGAAGAAAGGCACCTTAGATGCACGCACTGCACAGAAGTTGCGAGATGTTAGTGCATATTCGAAATACCTCACATGCCCCAAAACCAAGCTTAAGATCTCTTACAAGGACGCTATGGAAAGAAGCATGACAGAGGAGGGAACTGGTCTACGACTACTTGAGGCGTCGTCTCAGTCTAGCAAAGGCCTTTACAGTCCCTACAGCATCAGCGGGTCAGGTTCTGCTACTGGGTCACGGTCTGGCTCAAGAACGGGATCCAGATCAGGCTCCCGAAGAGGCAGCTTTGATGCCACAGGATCAAGTTTCACTACAACCTTCTCCTCTTCATCCTACAGCTCACCAAGCTATGGCCGTCGATACTAATGAGTGTGAAAGTTAAGGAGTGATTTTCTAAAGGAAGGATACACTATCAAACCACAGTGCTCACCAGATGCCTAATTCTCAGTGGAATAAAGACTTCTTTATTCTGCTCTGCGTGTGGTTGTTACAAAACTTTTAATATGTAATTTCATACAAGTTTCATCATTTTAATTTTTGTATGTTTCACATTTACTTTCAACTTTGTTTATGCTATCTTATCAGGCTTTCTGATTACTGTACTGTAAGCACTTAGTATATATCAAAGGCGTTTCAAGTGTACATTTTGTTTTTGTCTTAATTTCATAAGTATTCACTGATCCACAAACATGAAATTAATTAACTTCCAATATTGTGTCACATTGTAGTGTTCGTGACTGTTAGTCCAAAACTCAAGGAGAACCAAATTGGGTGTATAAACAAGGAGACACATTTCTGTACATGTGTATATTTTGGAATATTAACAAAAGCAGGTTAAAGAAAGATAATAGCCACTCTGCAGAGCAGAATAAAGAGTCTCCTGAAGAGGAATAACACTATGAGAGTCTGCTTTAAGAATGCCAAGCTTCAAGATCTTTTCTCTAATGGGCTACACTGCCGCATATACTCTACTCCATTCCCAAATGTCTGATGTAACAACTGGAATTACAGCAACACACTAATCTCGTGAAATGAAATGAACTGCAAAGTACAAACTCCCACAAATGAACAAAATAAAGATCCTGTTACGAACATTAACACCATTGGACAGTCCTGGAATTTACTCATCCAACCTCAAGACAACACGTACAAGTCCCTGCCTTCATGGACACTCAAAAAAAGTATGTTAAAAAAAGTATTTACTATTTTATCTATGGACAATTTGGCTGTAATTAGTTTCTGAGTCTCATGTTTTTTTGTTTTTTTGTTTTTTGCTCTTCCAGATATTATCTTCATGGTTCATCTCATCTCCAGCTCTTTTCTCAGATGTCTTCCAGAGACCTGTGGCATTAATTTGGACTGTGACCTTTACTGTAATCAATAATTTTATGCAACACTACTTAAAACTCACTTAGTCATACCATGTTCCAATGGATTATTTTAACAGTGGACCATTTTGAAACTTGCATCTAATCGTGAACTCATTTAAAGGCCTAAAACCATGCTTTGTAAGTGCCTGCAAAATACTGTATAACACTTTACTGGGATGAGTACTGTAAGATAGTGTGGTGGTTACACTGCAAACTGACTGATGCATGACTGAAGGAGCAATGCTACCCATAATGGTATGATTACTGTGTTATCAGGTAAGCTTTTTTACAGCCCAGTATGTCACAATCTAACGTGAAAATAATAACAGTTTCAGCGTGTACTCACACAGGGCTAAAATGTATGGTTTGAATGTTTAATAGCTAAGATCTGCTTTATTTTTTTCCTTTCACAGACACGTAATGTATGTACTGTATATTGAATATATAGAGCACTATTGCTGAAAGCCATTAATTAACATTTCTTTGAGAAAGATCTTTAAGCTTTGCCACCAGACCCAGTATTTGTATTTTCCACCACATATACTTTTGATTTTAATTCTCCTTTGTAAAGCAACACATTTGATCTATATCATTTTATTTTCGTACTCTATATTTTTTTGCTTTGCATGATTTACTAACATTTAAAAAAAAAGTGCAAAAATGAAATAGTTGTATCCATGATAAAGCTTTTGTTTTATTATTATTATTACGTTTCAAAAAGGTTTGAAGGATGTATTTTAATGAGGGTTATCAAGCCTTGTTTAAAAAAATGGTGTATTTATAATAAAATGGTGACGAGGAATTTTATTGCAACACCTTACGCTATGTAAATAAACACGGAAATGAAATGTTGTCTCTGACGTTTATTTAATGCAAAACATGTTGACTGAAATCACATCTATTTTAAATGAACAGTGTTTATTTACTTTTTCAATTAGGTGAAACAAATATATTTCTAAAGATTTTAAACTTGTTTGACCTTTTATATTTGATATTAAACAACAGAGTATTTTTGTTGCCAACTTCAAAAGAGATATGTATTTTGAAAATCGCATGATACAGAAAGTTAATGTTAGCGTCTGTAAACGCTGCTTCAGTTTTGAATTGGAAAGAAAAGACTGACACCTAGAGGCTAAACAGTGTAACTACAGTCGTCCACTGATAAGTTGGGAACAAACTGAGGAGATGAAGTAAATAAAACGAAATTTAATAAATAACATCACATAAACAGTTTTATTATTATTATTATTATACTAGTCCTGTAGATAAACACTGGAACATAGTGATCAGTATTAATCAGTGTTATGTAGTAAAGTACTAACACTTCTCTACTGTACTTTAGTATGTTTTGGGAGTATCTGTACTTTAATTGAGTTTTTATTATTATTATTTTATCAAATTTCCCTCCAACTTCACTATATTGCCTAACACCATGTCTGAGGGTTGATGGAGGCTCCATCTTAAAGGTGGATGATGGAGAAACTTCAAAAATATCAACATCAAACAGAAATTTACATTTAGTGACAAAAAAACAACTTTAGTTCAGACTCAAGACTTTGTCTATGAAGATTGTTGTAGCTCCATGTTTTAAAGTGCTGGATAAACTTCATAATATTCTTCTGTTTTATTAACATGTACTTGTACTTTTACTTTCTACACTTAACTACATTTAATTATAGATTACTGTCATAGTTTAGTACAGTAAATACTAGATACTTTTAAGACTTTTACTGGAGAATCATTCTAGTCACTGACTTGAACTTTTACCAAAGTTATTTTTTAGTCGAGTATCTGTACTTCTACTCTAATGTCTCTACTTCTACTCTAATGTCTCTACTTCTACTCTAATGTCTCTACTTCTACTCTCATGTCTCTACTTCTACTCTAGTGTCTTTACTTCTACTCTAGTAGAGACTTTCAGGTTGTTTATAACAACACCGGTACTAATACATATGGAGCCCTTACGGTGACACTGGATTAAAAAATAAATGAATAACGTGTGGCCACGGATTAACCAAGTAACACTCATTATTATTTATTTATTTATTTATTCATTATTTTATCCAATATCACCAGAAAGGCTCCGTATTAACATCTGCATAGCAACAATCAGCCCCGATCAATTCATCCAAGGTCTCCTGTCATTGGTCAGTAAAGTCAGATACATTTTCCCACACTTGGGAAGATACATTTATATAAGGTCGATGAGGGTTGACAGACCTTAGTGTGTGAACGGCATCTGGTCTGGACACCGAACCTAGAAACATGTCCTTATCTAAACCAGCACCTACCTCCGAGGACCAGGAGTCCCGGGTCCCGAAGTGTTCCCGCTGCCGACATCACGGCATGATCATCCCGCTGAAAGGTCACAAGAAGTTATGCCAGTTCCTCCAGTGCAGCTGCTGGAAGTGCTGTCTCATCACTCAGCGGACCCGGATCGCGACCTTCCAGCGGGATCAGAAAGGAGACGCTCCGGGTAAAACCCGCACTGAAGAGCAGCCTCCCGGCGACCCCACCGGCGTCCCACCGGATGAGGGAACTCCCGGAGATCTGGTACAAGATAAAGGAGCTAATCCATCCACCACATCTGGACTGATTTCTTCCCAATCCGAAGATACCCAGGTGATTTCGGACGTTACCTCCACCTCTGGTAGCCCGCTGGACCTCCGATCACCTGCCGCAGGAAGATCGCAGGTGTCCGGCTTGGAGATCCAAGAGAAGCCGCCTCTCACCTCCGGGGAGGAGGCGCCATGTTCGACTTTTAGTGAGTTAAATTATAAAAATTATCCGATTATAATATTAAGCTGTGTCGAGAAAAATAAAAATAAACAAGAAAAGATGCTAATGTGATAATTATTGAAATTAATCTAAACTTCTTCTGGAATTTACTCAGAGCGCGAAACTAAAACGAACCAAAATGGCGGCCACGACACGACTACACCAAGTTATTAAAAGGTTAAAATGGACATACTTAACATTCTTTAACGATTTTAATTACTGATTTTAATGTTCGAGTAAAAAACAACGATAAGTTGTACTACTGTGAGTTAATACTTGTTTTTTTTTTTTTACCATATTTTAGCAAAAAAAAAAAAAGCATTGTCTACAGTTGCAGCCGTGGCCGCCATCTTGTTTTTGGCCGCCATTTATTTTTCAAAATTTCATTTTTTTTTCTTTTCTTTTACTTGTTAATTTTGTCAAATCATTTAAAGCTGAAAAAAAATCTCAGTAAAGCTTGTCTTGCTTTTATTTTTCTTTAATAATAAATAATAATCAAAACCGCAAAAAGACTGAATCTACTATCATCGTCTTAAAGTTACATCATAGAACGTTTTTGAGAATTTTAAGTTCTTTTTCCTTAAAAATGACTTTAATTTATTACGTACTCACATCAAAATATCCCCCAAAATATAAGTACTAGGCTAATTTTACTTTTTAATGTCCCATTCCACAGTAATGTGTATTTTTGAATTATAATAATTATAATTCTTTGCATTAATGTCAGTATCACTTTATTACTGCGACTGGTAAATTCAAATTACATTAATTATGAACAAAGTTGTGTTTTTGTCCTAATTCATCTAAATACATCATCAATTATCTAGCTGTCTTATCATATAATTGTAGTGAAATAATAATAATAATAATACAATATTTGTCTCTGAATTGTGAAAGACAGACAATAATAGTAATAAATAAAACTAGTTACTGACAATAAAATAATTAATCAAGGAATTAAAACATAATGGAATCAGTTGCTGGTTGTAACCACCGTGTTACGTTTTAAGTCGTGTTTTTTTCATTTTAGATCTGTTTTTTTTAATGTTTCCTCTTTATTTTCAGACGCTGATGACACAAGGCAGATTCCACCTTTTCCTGTTTTTCATTTTCCGTTGAGGACGTCGGGTTTATACCTCAGCTTGGACATGCTGTTGATGCCACCGGTGCCGTTTGGATTTTACAACTGTGGCCTCACTGGACGTCACATGTTCTCCCACTTCCACCAGAACATGGGGCATTACCCACCTCCACCACTGCCTGGACCTTTGGCTGTAAGTTATAATTTCTTATTTCTATTAAATACTGCAGGACGGCCACTACAATAGTTGTCATGGTTTTATTATTTAATGTTTCAGGGACACAGAGCCGTCTTCTTTGTGCCTCAACCACCACCGTTCCCAGAGTCCCAGCAGGAGGAGCTGCAGCCCCTGACCCTGAACGAACCAGAACCAGGCATCCTGGAGGTCGATTAATCTATTTTCTTCAGGGGATTTCAGTTTGTTATTGATTGTTGGCTTCAATGTTCATGTTTCTTGTTCATGTGCTTGTATTGTTGTTCCCATAGAAATTATAAAAAATGTTATTAATTATAATTAATTATATTTTGTATTTTAATTTCTATTAAAAAAAAAAAAATAAAAGTTAAATTTACCTTTTAATTTTTCTGTGTTTTTACTTCATTCACAACCTCTCACACACTAATGACCATATTTATTTTACTATTTATTTAAATAAATACATTTAAATAAAAGTTTAGGAATCATAAATAAAAATAGTTGGCCTTGTCTACAATTAATAATTAGGATTAAATTACACTACAATAATTAATTATTGTCATTAATTTATTGCTTTTATAAATTAAACCATTGTCACTTTAGTGATTATTTTTTTAACACTTTAATTTAACCAGAATTTTATTTATTTGTTTGTTTTTTATTTGACTTTGTTATTTATTGTTTTATATGATTTTTCTTTTTTATTATTAATTTATAATTTTTATGTTATTTTTTTAATTTAATACATGCTGATCTTTTCAATAAAACAGAGGTTTTAGAAACTCATGTATCAGATATGATACAGTTGGCAATAAAGGGTTAAATCATTACTTTTAAGCAGGTATAATTATTAATTATTACACAAATGATCGTGTGGCTGCAGGTTTTTATTCCAACCGACAACAACTTGACTCATTTGGAACAAAAAGCCACACGACCTTTTGTGGAATAGTTTGGACTTTATACTTTATACCACAGTAAAATCAGTAATATCATTTTATCTACTTTATATTCTGGGTGAAAAGTTTATGACTCTTATTTTATTTTGAACTGGTGCTTTTCATATATTGTCCACAAGGGGTAGCACATACCTCCACCCTCTAACTACCACTAACTTAAAAATCTGTCTTTAGTCTGAACTTATGAGTTCAGAAACATTTCATGTCGATTTTATTTATAAATCACTTAAATTTAAACGTGTTATCGTTACAGTTTATACATACAACAGACTATTTCACACCGACGCTGTGCTGGTTTATTCCTGGTTATTGATATTTCTCACTGAAGTGTGGGAGCTTTATGAGGAATTCCAGGAGGAGGTGTGTATCCTCCCCTACACACCCGTTTGTCTTCACCGGTTGGGGATCAGATTTTTATCAGACTGACTTAAAGTTGGCACCAAGAGAGTAGCTGCTTGGCAACGTCCACATCTGAATTCCTGAGAAAACTTAAGTTTGATGAATCAGTACTGATCTCTACCTGTTATTGTTTTCTCTGTCTCTCTTGATGGTGGTACACAAACTATTAAGCGGGTTTCACATGGGGATAAAGTGTTTGTAAATTATCCTGAGTAGTGTGTGAATGTCTGAGACAATGTTCACTATTATCAATCTTGTCAATTTTGAGCCCAGAGTTTAACAAATAAGTCAAATAAAAGGGGCCGGAGAGATGTTTATATCTTTAAATGTCAAATTAAGTTGTAAAATGATTCACATGTGACCTGCAGGTTTAGTCAGACAGAATCTAAAAACACGGATGTTGAGTTTAAGATAAAAATAAAGTTATGAAGAAAACCAAAATAAGGCTTAAAAGGAGAAGAATAGCAGTCAGTCAACAGTTACCAAATACAACATGCAGTGAGTCAATAGTTGTACTTCTGCACATGTACAGTGTCTACATTTCATGTGAAACAGCAAAACGGCAAAATTTTCTTGTTGTAACATGAAAACATATAAAAAAAACAACCTCTAACAGTGTAAGAAGATATTTGTCATCACTTTCAGGAGCCTGTATAAAGTGTCACCATCAGTCACCACATCAAAACACACAAGGGCTACAATTACTCAATATATTTATTAAATTACGTGACGAGTAATGACAAGTAAATAGGTGCTAACCAAACCCAGTGTGTGTGGTTGTCTGTTTCTACTGAATTCAGCGTTAATTATATTATATTTCTGACTGAAGTCACACCCAACTTGGATTATTTGGCTTCCATGAAATTCATGTGTTCAAACAGGTTGAAATGTTTTCTTTTGATTAGTAGTTTGTGCTTTTTTGGCACAAAAAAAAAAAAAAACACTACTTCAGCTCTGCCCAAGTAAAACAAACCACAGCTTTAGATGTCATCAGCTCCTTAAAGTGATGGCTGACTGCTCCACTTTCTTTCATTGTTAACTATTTGGTTGTGAAAACAAAAGTCAGTCAAACTCAATATTACTTCAACCAACGTAAAATAACTATTGAGGGGATGATCGACTCGTATTGAAATAAACTCTGGGTTGATGTTACTCCAGACCAACAAGTCTTTTTAGGCTGAGGCTTCATAAAATATAAGACTCCTTTATATTATATCTAAAATATATTAAAGATGCAGTGAAAGTTCTGTTCCTGATTCGTTGTTTCTCTTGTTTTAGCGTCATAAACAGGGGGGTATGAGAAATTTCCCAGCATGCACCAGGACAAGGATGGCAACAGAGAAGACAGGACGCTATAAATTTACAGGGCAGTTGTCGAAAAGTTTGAGATCTAATTGCTAAATCAATTATTACATTTAATTTATTAAGGTAACTTATTTCTAAACACTAATCAATAACGTTTGTTAACGTTAGGTAACAATCGCTCGTCGTCGCTTTGCTAACGTTTTCCATTCATCTGATAACAGGACGTTTTCTGTCAGTGTCAGTGTCGGTGATGATGTAAATGTAAACGAACATCTTGTCAGTTTTTAATCCATCACCAACTTGATGGACGTAAACGAGTCTGCAAATGCCATCTTTGCAACTAGCGACGATTTTGACTTCTGATGACGTATAAAGGTAAAGTAGCAGCGTCTCATTTCCTCGAGGAACGTTTTCACCCCTGAACACTTTGTTTCAAGGGACGAGGGGTAAAAAAGAGGAATGGGATTGGCCCTTAGAGTCACATGACAGAGTCAGGACGATTCTCCCATTCGCTGCTGCTTTTTTAAAAAGTAAATACTGCAAACAGCTTCTATTACGTCATCAGATGGTTGATTTAAAGGCAGCGTTGCAAATTTAGCACCAGTTCTTCAAACAAAAAAAATTCACCTTACAACAAACCTTAACAACTTTCTGTAGAAGTGAGTCCCCACTGCTTTTGAACATTTGCAAAAACATCTGGAAGCAAGTTCTGGTTAACAGGTTTCATGCTTGTTCCATTGTCTGACAATAAAAACAGGATGTGAATAAGAACAGCATCACTGGGAATGCCCCTGTATCAAAATAGTATGTGAGCAGAGAAAGAAACTGATAAATGTCTCAAACTGGTCAGAATGTAAATACAACAACATGAATATGCTAATTATTGTATCTGTATTGTGTTTCTACAGTAGTTGTTCTCGGTTTCACTCACTGACCAAACCATGCTGGTTTTGGCCGAGACTTGTTTATCCTGCTGCTCCTGGTCTAAAGTAAACAGATAAGGCAGTGATGGGGAAATCACTGAGAATGAAGAAATTTAATAGGAGGTTAGTTTAACTGAAAAATGATGTGTCCAATGTGTTATTTAGTCAATATTTTTTGTTTTTCTAACACCATTTTCCATCTGTTCTTTTCTAATTGCTTATCCAAGGTCAGCAGTTCAAACAAAATGGTTCAGGTCTTCCTTTCCCTGGACTTTCAGGTCTTCCTGAAGTGATATCAGGTTAGATGAAGTCTGTAATCACTCCAGCATGTTCTGGTTTCACATCACACTTGTGATTGCCTGGAAAAAAAGACCTCTTCTGAGAGGCTTTCTGATAAAACACCCCAATCACTACAACTAGCTCCTTTTCATGAGAAGGTGCAGCAGCACGAAGGAGAGTTTAGTCTAAACCAAAGCATGCATGCATCTATATTTTAACACAACGTCTGTTAGTTCGAGCAGCATCTGAAGGTAAAAAACATTCAACGATCTTGAAGGTGATTACACAGTTCTGTGTAAAAGTTATAGGCACCTCCACATGTTGAGTTTTAGCAGTGCTTTAAAGACCATACATGTTTATCTTTCACTTTCTTTATGCAGATATAATAAGAAAATACCGGAAATTTTACAAAGTGTTTAAGAGCAAATAAAATGTATTAATGATTCTGGATTCAGACTGTCGCCACCACCAGATTCATTGCCCCAGCAGTGTTTCAGTGACCAACAACCACAAGAAATAAGCTGATAACAAAGTCATTGTTTCACACCCAGATCACGGATAGACATGCTTAGTCTGCCAGAAACTATCGGCAGATCCAGATGTGACAGGATCAGCTGCTGATCTCATCTTGGCTCGACCCAAAAGAGATGCTGCAGTGATAAGAATATTGGCAAGTCATTATCAGTTGGAGCCACACAAAACATGCTTTAGGTCCCTGGTGACCCTCTTTATTGTACGGGGAGGGACCTAGTTTGCCTTTGGATTCATCCTTTGGCCTTTGGCTTTTCCCATTTTGACCGAGGTGAGATCAACAGCTGATGTTAACACCCCTGTCACATCTGGATCTGCTCATGTCAGACTAGACATGTCTATCAGTGATCTGAGTGTGTAACAGTGACTCAGTCAACAGCTTAACCCTTGTGGTTGTTGGTCACTGAAGCACTGACGGGGCAACAAACCTGAGGTTGACTAGAGTCTGAATCCAGAAACATTAATACATTTTATGTGTTCTTAAAAAACTTTGTACAAATTTCCTGCATTTTTTCTTATTATATTTGCATAAAGATATAAATATGTATGGTCTTCACAGCACTGCCAAAACAAAACATGTGGGGGGTGCCTATAACTTTTACACAGAACTGTATATCATATCTTTTGGTGCATGATAGATGGACCTTTTTAGAGCGAGTACAACTCATGTAATTGAGGAAATGTTCCTGCACATACTTTGTCGTCCATTATCACTAACTATCTACCATCAGTGGTGATGGCAGAACAGGTTTTCTCAGTCTTGTACTTTTTGCTTTTTTTTTTTTTTTTGTAGTGTAGAATTTATGACATTTGTAATCAGACAGAAAGCATCCCTACGCTCAGCCAGAACAAGTTATTAAAAACTGGGTGTATCTAAGTTAACGCCACACTGATAAAATCAATCAGGAGACACACGCCATGTTGTACTTGGGACTCCTGCCCACTTCATTTCAGTATCTCATAAAAGAAGTCACTTGAGGACAGCGTCTGAGAATCAAACTGAATTATGTGCCAACGCAGCTCAGAGATCGAATGTGCAAGTTAATAGCTTCCTCATAATCATTATTGCTGACATTTGCATACAGTACAAGTAGATGTTGAGATCAGATTTAGTTAGAAGCGTTGCAGTGCTGCATTTTTTTTATACAAGCAGGCGTGGTGTGTGACCTCCGATCTAATTAAAGACAATGTTTTGGGGAAAGGAAAGTTAAGGTAAAGTTAGACAATTGAGCTCAGTTGTTTATTTTTAGCTGCTTCTAAAGAAAATCAGACAGATATTAATGAGGTGAGACGGTCGGGGGCTCTAAGCTCTCAGAGCACGGTGAACTGGGTGTGGTGCTGACATGAAGGGACAATGGAAACACTATTTAGAAAGAAAACACTCCTGGTTGAGATAAATTCTTTTGCAGGCAGATTTGGAAAGTCCTGAGTAATTTCCTGTAGGACCTTCAACAATGTTCAGCGTTAAAGGAAAAAAATCTCTTCCTTATAAGTGGACAATGAAAGACATGTGACGAAGGTTAAGAAGAGTTAATGGAAACAGAAAAAGAAACTTCTAAAACACTTGTCCTACCCTAGAGTTGTCTTCAGTATTAAGACCTGTCGAAGCGTTTTAAAACTGAAAATTGTTTCATGCTTAAATAAATTTGCACATTTTCTCTTACATGAAATGATAAGAAGATAAACACTGGAAGTTTCAGGAAATTCGTCGGCCCACCTCCTCACAGATGAATGCCTTCAAGGCCCTTTCACAACTCCTGGGCTGTCTGCCAACAACGCTACAAGTATCTCAGGCCCTCATGCAGAAAGTTAACTCAGCCTGGTGCAGCTTTTAGTTTCGGCACATAACTCAGCTCTGTTTAACAGCAGTAATGAACAAACACTGGATTCAGCGTGTCCACTCAGTGAAGCATCAACATCTTCAGTCACAGAAATATTTGAGGGTAGTTGTTGTAACATGACCTGGTATTTATTTTCACTCATCAATGCTTCACCTTTGTGACATACACTAATAAGAAAGACCTTTTAAGGTCTAATGAAATAATGATGCACAAAACATTTGACCTTGACCTCGTCGAACAGCATTCACACAACTTTCTAGGTGTGTTTTCTAGCCTGAGGTTTGTGTTTCAAGGGAATTTAAATCACATGACTAAACCAAGTTATGTGGACACAATGTTTTTTTTTTTTGTGAGATGTCAGCAAGTTCACTGGAAACCTATTCATGATCATTTAAAGGAGCTGTTATCTAATAAAACCGACATGCTCAGACACATCAAGCCTACACACACATTTGTCTGCGCCTCACCACTTACAGTTTTGTTCATTTGTAGTGTAGCAATTACTTTAATGTTGCAATGTGTATGTCTTTGTACCACAGAGTGACAGATCAGTGTGTGGTTTGATGTTTATTTAAAGATGATGAACAGAGCAGAAAACTGGAGCTTAAGTTTGTGTTCAGAAGGATTAAGAACGATGTTTAAACAGATTAAACATTACATTTTTTACACAACATTTTTTTAGATTCTTCCAAAGTGTTTAAAGTTCATCAGGTTAAACTGAGTCATGTAGGCACAACCTCATTTAATGAATTAATTGCTCCATCAGCTATTATTAGGTTGGGTAAACATGTAACCTCAAAAGTAATGCAAAACCAAAGGTTCATACCAAAGGCTACAATGTAACTAAGCACATTTACTTGGATTAAAATTGTCGCTTTGACTCTCATCTCAAAGTTTTTGTTACTTTGAAACATTGAATCAGTTTATAATCGATGATTGATCAGACGCAGCAACATTGATTAACAGGAATGCAACATGAAACCTGACGAGACAAAACAACAGACAAACAAATAGTTTGATAAAAGTAAAAATAAACATAAAACTTTTGTCTCATCAGTTTTATGAACAGTCAGTAATTAACTCATCCAACAGAAAGACTGTCCTAACGAATATTTATTTTAAAATCTATGTGAATAAAGAGAAAGGGTGATTCAAACACAAATGTAAAGGTCAGATGAAGTCTGACCAGTTTTGATTTAGTAAAGAAAATCTCCACAAAGGAGGTTTTAATCATAAATCCAGGTCACTTTGTGACTTTGAACTGACAAAGTAAAGATGTGTTTATTAATGATTTCACTTTTTACAGACAGAGAAGAAAATCTAATAGCTTTGTCTACCCTGAAGCAAAGAACCAAAATGTCAGAGTTAAATCGTAAATGCAAATTCTGAGGAATCTCATTCTACAAGACGGAGAGATCAGTCTGTACATGTAAACGTCATGTCACCGCTGCTAATCCTCCTGTTGCTCCACACCCACGAACAGTGCAGTGTAAAAAAGAAACCACTCTAGTTTAACATGTCTAGTCTTGTAGATGTTACTTTTTTCTGTACTTTAAATAAAAAAAAACTGTGCAAAGGATAAATGGATTATGTTGTAATTATTATCTCCCATTGATGGAGGACAAGTTGGAGCTTACAGTCGTCAGTGACAGTAGCCGACTTCACGCTGTGGAGCCAGGCTGGGCCACCTCGGTGCTAGTGCCCCAGGTCTAGCCCAGGTCTAGCCAGGATGGTGGTTCAAGCACACCAAAACAAATGACCAGCGGCAAGTAAACAATCAGTTCTGTAGCTATTTTTAATTCTAGTTGTACCAGATCCACATGGGTCTGCTGTAAGTAGTCGGCTTGCTAACTGCCGTTAGCATAGCTTTTACTGCGCCCACAGTTTCTTAAGTTTTCTCAGACTTGAAGGGCAGCTCTCTCTGCCACGATGTGTTTCACAACCTCCTCGTTCCGAGAGCAAAGCACAAACATTATCGTGAGATCAAAACTGTCGATTCATCTTTCTCCGTAGCAGCTAAAATCGTAAATACATTTCTGTACTGTCATCTTTATTGCCTCTACCTGCTGTCTCCACACCTACAGCAACGGGTTGACTCCGCCTTAACGTTGACGCCACCTCTAGCCTCTCTCTGGCCCCGCGTGGCCCAACGTTTTGGTCGGGCCAGAAATCTGGGGCTAGTGGTCCTGAGATGGCCCCAACGTGGCACCAGTTAGCATCGGCTCGAGGCGGAGTGAGAGCAATTAGCCCCGGCACGCCCCAGCTGGCTCTGCTTTGGCCCGACAGCGTGAAGCCGGCTAATGACACATCCACTTCACCAACCAACCTGTAAAAGTCTCCGTCATCATTTAAAGTAACATTGTGTTCATCCGCCCTCAAACATTTGCTGATGTTTTCCCATTAGTTTGGTGACTAATCTGTGATCAACACATCAACTCTCCTGAACAAGATTCGACTTGGTTTAGAAGATGGTAAACTGTTGCCCATGTGGCAAACAACTGTCACATTAAATTTGGATTCAATTTACATAAAACTAGATAATTAAACCTAATTTAACAAATTTAAGTTAGAAAACTGAACTTTAATTATGGAAAATATCTGTTTTTTTTCTGGCATCACAGCAGCAGGATAACTGTGTTTTGTTTCGGTTTTTAGCTTTTCTTTTTTTACAGTGTGCAGAGTTTTAGGACGTTGGAAGACAAACAGGAAAAGACACTTGACATGAAATTACTTGTCACCAATAAAGATAATAACATTTAATCTGAGATTATGTTCAGTGATTACATCTGATTGCTGGTTAGTATTAATTCCAACCGGTCAAGTCAGATCATTAGTCAAGTTTTATTTTCAAACTGAGATTTAATTAGACTACAACTCATTTGTTTCAAATAAAGTGTTCATTAGTTAACAATGTAGAAAAAAAACACCATTAGTGTGTCATCAACTGTTAAATGAATCATTTACACATTTATATTTCCACTTCCTTTATTCTGTCTTCCTGTGTTTTAGCTTCAGTGTCAACAACAAACTTTATCTTATGAACCAAATGTTTGGAAAATCACTTTTTAAAAATAAATTCTTGATTTAGATTCTTCCAAAGTTCATCAGGTTAAACTGAGTCATGTAGGCACAACCTCATTTAATGAATTAATTGCTCCATCAGTTATTATTAGGTTAGGTAAACATGTAACCTCAAAAGTAATGCAAAACCAGCCTCACACCAATGGCTTCAATGTAACTAATTACATTTACTTGGATTAAAATTGTCCCTTTGATCGGAAGGAGCAACATTGATTAACAGAGAAGCAACATGAAACCTGACGAGACAAAACAACAGACAAAGAAGCAAATAGTTTGATGAAAATGTTTCTAAAGAAGAAAAGAAGTGAAAGTGAAACATCTGTCTCACTTATTGTTTTTACTACATTAGATGTTACACTTCAACACTGACTTCTGATGGTCTCAGTGCAGGTTGTCTTCCCTTGTGCTATTTTTTTTTTTTTTTTTTTTTTTCAGTGTTAAAAGAGCCCCTCAGGACCTTTAAACTATTTTGTATTCACAGTTGAAAACCTGCCAAACCTGAGACGACTTCTTACACAAATACAAAGCTGTCTGTTATCACAGGGCGTCCGTCTCTGCTGCTAACAACCTGGCAGGTTGGATAAAAAAGATAAGCTCTTGCGTGAACTGCTCATTTTCAGTAAAGGTATGCTGATTGTAAAAAGAGAGATAATTTACAGTGCATTGATAAAAGACAAAAAAAAAAAAAAAAGTTCAAGACTTTGAATTGGAATATTTTTTCAGACTTTAGCTTAAAGATTAATCTTTAAGATCTATAGTATTCTCAAGTTACGTCTCATTATTTGATGTTTGGTTACATTATGTCAGTTTATTGAAATTTCTCACCTGTGGTTCAGTTTAAAGGGGTCAATGTGCACGTCGTGATTGTTTAAAAGCACAATGGACTCAGTCGCAGGAAGTGCACAGGAATTCCCGGCATCTTAGGCTCAACTTAGAGAAGTCTCTGCTCCAACTGACACAGTCAGCGGGACCAGTCCCTCCTCAGAGGGGAGGGACTTCACATCCGGCCCTGTTATATGTAACCGGTGAACAGGGAAATACCTCTGAGATGTTGGGAGCTCTACAAAGTCCCATCTCTCACGCCAGCTCACACCAGCTGAGCCAGATTCCAAACAAGACCAGACCAGACTTTCACTTTAAGACAATCAGGTAAAAAAAGATTTATTTTTTTTAAACTTGTGAACTTGTTCTTTTATTTGTTTCTAAACAAAAAAAATCAAATCAAAATCTTATTATTTCTGTGAGAGCGTAGTAAAATAACTTCAAAACTTAAAAACTGCCTTAAACTGCAGCTTCTTATCTTTTGAATGATTCAAGCTGGACAAAGGAAATGTGAAGAATCTGCATCTGCAGTCGACAACCATGTGATAACATTCCTCCAGTGTTACCTCTGACCACAGTTGATGCAATAATGTTCTATTCAGTGTATCATTATATGTCACTTTGGAAGAATTTCACAAGTCTGAATAACTTTCATTTTCCCACCATTTCCACATCTACAGCAACAGAAACTGTCACGTAGGTCAAAATAAATATTTTCAGTTGCTTCATTCATTCCTATATCATTGTTATCTAGAGGGTGTGAAGTCTGCAGGGCACTGACAAAAGGGCACTGACTAGAGACTTAACTAAGATGCGCTAATAACTAATGTATTCTACTGTCAATCTTAACATCACTTCACAGGTTTATATGCCTTCTGGGAAACTATAAACTATAGGAAACTACCGGTGCTCTGACAGAGTCTTGGCAAAGTTGAAGCTAGTTGTTAAAAAGTGTGTGACTATATCTAATCCTTTTATCAATCAGTAAATTTTATCTTACATCAGTCAAACAGCTTTGTATCTAAGCGGCACTTTTGTTTTTTAAACTATTCTGTTCTTGTCGTTGACCCAGTAAACTAACAATGACATGATAAGAAGAAGTGAAGCTGCGATAATAAATTGAGTGACAGGAAAATGATTAGCAACTATTTTGATATATGATTGTCAAAATCAGTAGTCCAGTTCCTAAAATGTAGCAATTATCTGTTATTTTCTTTATGGAGATTATGGATTATTGACTGTTGATCACAATTACTTAACACTTTTCTTAATTGCTGCAGATGGATATTTTTAGTCCCTTTATGAATAGAAAAGTGTAAATAGCGGTAAATATAAAACAAGTGGCACATTGCAACAGTGGGTACAGAATAAACTGTCATAAAGTCTAATCTTGTGATGGCAATAATTCTCAGTCTTTGTTGACTCTGTCAACAACGGCTAGAAGCCGCCCTGCACTTGTCAGAAAAACTCATTCTAATCATTATCTGTTTGTAGAAGAAACCCCTCCAACCAACTAGTCTGACTCCCTCTGTTACATAACCTCTCATTGCATTTCACAGTCCTAGTTCCCACATTTTTCAAGTCACTGGCCTTAAACTGTACAAATTTGCAGATAAATCATAAACTTGTGCTCTTCTGGAGGCAAAATCTATTTTTACTTAAAATAGTTAACTATTTAAAATGTGCATAATAGTGTAGATATGTGCACAGGTAATAAAAGCATACACGGATACAGTATAGTGTGTCAACACAATTAGGAAAGGTTTCATGCAGCTATAATGCATTTGCCTTTAAGGTTTGATAAGCAAACTGAACTGTGCAATAAATGTAAATTGAATGTTCAACATCTTTAAAACAGTTAAACATTTACAAAGTGTCACGAGCACTTCACACCTTCCGTGTCAGAAATGTAAAAAAATTTTCAGTCTTGGCCTGATTCTTTATTCCTATAGTGTCGCAACCACAACACAATGACCTCACGGGTGTTACAATGAAAGTAGTGATAAAACAGTACACACCTTTAGCTCACTGAGATTATAAAAGACAGAAGAGCACTATTTTTAACCATAAGGTGTTCACATGCTACTAAGAAAAATGCTTCAATGCCAGCTAGTGGTTTCCAAGTAATCTATAAACATATGGAAATAATAACAATACACAGAATGAGTCTTGTCCATGACGCTGATTTTTGATTCTTTAATCACTCTGCAGGTTTGCAAAGTCGTGGTTGAGTCCTCCTCCACACCCTTTTTTTTTCCTCAAGACTGTATTATTCAAACAAATGGGAATGACATCATGTATGTAGTGAAACCCAGCCACAAATCTATCAACAGTAGGAGTGGAAAGAAAAATTGCTGTTTTCCTTGTGGCATTTTTCATTTACCTTTGCAAGTTCTCTTAAAATCTGTGACTTTAACCCCAACCTCCACCAGCCCAACCTTTAACTCCTTTTTTAGTAGATGAATTAAATATGATGCATTATAGAGTTTTTTATTCATTCATTGAAGTTAAGTGAAAACCAAGCCCAAAAGTTCACCTTTTCAAGGCCTGACAGGCTTTTGTAAATATCTGGAAATCCACCAGAAGCTTCCTGCTGAGTGTTTACTGCTGTGAGTTTAAATTGGTAAAGAATGGAAGTGGTTGTGTTTCAAGTATTTCCATTCAATGGTGTTACAACACAGCACATCTGGCTGTTCCAGTTTTTAAGTATCACGCTTTGACGTGCCAAAGCAAATACATGACGCCTGCAAAGCACATTCATAAACTGGCACATTTATTTCCAAGACACGATGGCATGAAAAGAAAAAAAATACTGAGTAAAATATGTTTCATGTGTGTTAACCAATTATTAATTTATCAGCTGTGTACAAATAGAGATTGTAAAAATTCCATAATCATATTAAGCAGTTACACAGTGGAAAGAACCAGTCTATAATATCTAAATTGGTTAGATTGTATAAAGTGTATTAAGGCCTCGAAATAAAGCCTCAAATAAAAAGTATTTTAGTTCTCAATAAAATATTACTGCAGTATTTTGGCACAGTGAACTTGAGTTTTGATCTTTAACTATCTTAGAGCATTCCTGAGATAACCCATTCAAAAGGCCAGAAATGAGTTTTGTCAAGTCACAATGACCTTTGAGCTTTGACTATCAAAATCTAATTGTTTTATTCCTGAGTCCATGTGAACGTTTGTACCAAAGTTGAAGAAATGTCATCACTTCTGACAAGATAAATCCTAAACTTGTTTGTGATAAAGAGATTTGACAAATATTGAACTTTTCTTTTCTTGACTCTACAAGGGCGGAGATTTGAAGCCCTGGGCCTCTGACCAGAAAAGCCTGAGCATCTGCAGTCTCTCTCCCCGATTTTGGAAAAGCCCAGAGTGTCCAAGGATCTGAGGATCCCTGAAAGCTTGAAGGTCTGTTGTGTAATTGAAAGACTATGTATTGTAAAACTTTCCTTAGGACTGTAAATTTCCAAACATTGATCATTGATTAACATTTTGATTAGCTGACTTTGACTAGTAGGTATTAACAATATGAGATTGCGAAAGGAAAGTGGTCAATTTTATCATGTATTGTATGTGTTATGGCATTCTTTAGGTCAAGATGGACAATCAAGGCACAATACAAAATGGTGGCACAGCCTTCCGCAGACCAGTGGCTGGCATATTCCTGGAGAAGACGAAAGAGAAGATAACTATATACCAAGCGATGAAAAAACGTCTTCTTAAGCCAGGAACAGCTTTAGCCCTGCTTGAAGCACAAGCTGCTACGGTGGGCATCATAGACCCGGTAAGCAACAAAATATTTCCAGTTGCAGATGCTGTAAAAGAGGGAATAGTTGGACCAGAAATGAAAGACAAACTCCTCACTGCAGAGAAAGCCATCAGTGGCTATGTAGACCCCTACACCAACCAAATTATTTCTGTATTCCAAGCTATGCAAAAAGATTTGGTCCCAAGAGATTACGGCCTGAGGCTGCTGGAGGCGCAGATCGCAACACAAGGTCTATATGATCCCATTGAGAAGACAAATCTTTCAATTGAATCAGCAATTCAGAAAGGCTACTATGAGAACGATTTGCTCAATGATCAGATGTCAGAGCTCCAAGTGTTCTATAATCCAAGTTCACAAGAAAATCTCAATTACCAAAGCCTCAAAGAGAAATGCACTGTTGAGCCAGACACAGGACTGTTGCTCCTTCCTGTCAGTGTATCTTTCAAAGGTCTGCGAAGAGGCATTTCCTCTGCTGAACTCTTAGAATCAAAGATCATTGACCAAAAAACATTTGATGACCTACAAAAGGGGAAGACCACTACACAGGATGTGTTGTTGATGGAAACAGTGAAAGAATACCTAGAGGGAAAGGGCAGTATTGCAGGCATTGCTGATCTCTCAACCAACCAGAGAATGAGCATTTATCAAGCCAAGAAACAAGGCATAATAATGCCTGGAACAGCCCTTGTTCTACTAGAGGCACAAGCTGCAACTGGATTTATGATTGATCCTGTAGAAAATAAAAAGTACAGTGTGGATGAGGCCATTAAAAACAATCTTGTTGGCCCAGAATATCATTCAAAGCTGCGTTCTGCCGAAAGGGCAGTAACTGGATACAAAGACCCGTACACTGGAAAAATTATATCTCTATTTCAAGCACTGTCAAAAGACCTCATCGTTAAGGAGCATGGGATCCGCCTACTTGAAGCACAAATTGCTACAGGAGGAATAATAGATCCAATAAACAGTCACAGACTCCCCACGGACGTGGCCTTCAAAAGAGGGTATTTTAATGAAGAAATGAATGCCATACTAGAGGATTCAGGGGATGACACAAAAGGGTTTTTTGACCCAAACACAGAAGATAATCTCACCTATCTTCAACTGATAGAAAGGTGTGTCACTGATCCTGTCACTGGACTGTGCCTCCTCCCACTCCATGGTAAGTCAAACAGCCTGAATTCCAACTTCATTGACTACCAAACTAAAAAGGTCCTCAAAGAAGAAAAGGTGAAAATGACATGTGGCAAGTACATGGGAATGACGGTATCCCTGTGGGAACTGCTGATGTCAGAATACTTTGATGAACAGCAAAGGCAAGACATCTGTCAGAAGTATCGAGAGGGGAAGCTCAGTATCAAAATGATCATTACAACAGTTGTGGAAATCATAGAGAAGTCTGTGAAAACAACTAAAGTTGTCTTTGATGGCATCAGAGATACTGTCACAGCCACACAGCTCTTGGAGGCAGATATCATTAGTAAAGAGGTTCTGGAAGATCTACAAAAAGGAAAAAAGTCAGTGAAAGACATAACAGAAGACGAAAATGTAAATGTGTATCTACAAGGGAAAGACAGTATTGCAGGTATTCTACTTCCTGATTCTCAAATCATGACAATCTACCAAGCCAGACAGAAAGGAAAGCTGAGACCAGGAACTGCTCTCATTCTGCTGGAGGCACAGGCAGCAACAGGGTTCATTATTGACCCTATTGGAAACAGAAAGTTTTCAGTGGATGATGCTGTCAAAGCAAAAATTGTGGGAGCGGATGTCTGCCAAAAGCTTCGGTCAGCAGAGAAAGCAGTCACTGGTTACAAAGATCCATATGATGGCAAAATAATTTCTTTGTTCCAAGCGATGCAAAAAGACTTAATCTTAAAAGATCATGGAATTCGTCTCCTGGAGGCACAAATTGCTACTGGTGGGATCATTGACCCAGTGAACAGCTTTCGGATTCCTGTCCATGTGGCCTACAACAGGGGGTACTTCAATGAGGAAATGAATGAAATCCTGAATGATCCAACTGATGACACCAAAGGATTTTTTGACCCCAACACCCATGAGAACCTGACATACTTGCAGCTCATGGCCAGATGTGTCACAGATCCCAGCACAGGTCTGTGTCTTTTGCCACTTAAATGCAAAAGTAACAAAATCAACATCAGTGACAGCCTTCAAGAAACATTCAAAACAACAGTTACTGTTAAGTATGGGAGGTTTAAGGGCAAACACACAACACTTTGGGACCTTATCAATTCAGAGTATCTGTCTGAAGACAAACGACAAGAGTTTTTCAAGCTCTTCAGGTCAAGGAAAATCACAATAGAACAGCTCATCATCACCATTTTAGAGATCATTGAGAAAAAAGAGGTAAAAAAACAATCAGATCTGAACTTACCAGCTTTGAGAGGAGAGGTTTCTGTTGTGGATATTTTGGATGTGGGAATTGTGGATAAAGACACCTACGATCGTTGGATCAATGGACAGCTAACAAACACCGATGTGATGAAGAGTGTGAAAGATTATCTACAAGGAAAAGGTTGTGTAGCTGGGGTGACACTGCAACCCTCCAATCAAAAGCTGAGCATCTATGAGGCACAGAGAAGTGGTATCCTAACCCCTGGGACAGCTCTTTGCCTCCTTGAAGCACAAGCAGCCACAGGGTTCATTGTTGATCCTGTGAAAAACAAAAAACTCACAGTGGAGCAGGCTCTTAGAGAAAATGTAATTTCTCCTCAGATGTATGAAAAGCTTTTGTCTGCAGAGAGGGCTGTCACTGGTTACACAGATCCATACACTAGTCAAAAGATCTCACTTTTCCAAGCCTTGAAAAAGGATCTGATTGTCAAGCAGCATGGCATCCGTTTACTCGAGGCCCAGATTGCTACAGGTGGTATCATTGACCCCTTGAAGTGTCTTCACCTACCCCTTGAGGTTGCATACAAGAAAGGATACTTTGATGCTGAACTTAATCAAATTCTGACAGACCCAACTGATGACACAAAGGGCTTTTTTGACCCAAAAACAAAAGAAAATCTGACATACATGGAGATGTTGGGTAGATGTGTTAAAGATAAGGAAACAGGACTGTTTCTCTTGCCACTGAATGACAAACCAAAATCTACTGCAACACAGGTAAAAGTGTATACTGACACAGAGATAAAACAAGAGTTGAAAAACACAGTTGTGAGCATATCCATAGGACGCTACTCAGGAAAATCAGTTTCTCTATGGGACCTGATTAACTCTGGCTACTTCACTGAGGAACAGCGACTGGAATTAATTGAAAAATACCGAACAAAGAAGGTTACCACACAAACCATAATCACTCTAGTGATTTCCACCATTGAGGAACTGGAGAGGAATGAAACACCCAAAATGACAATGGGACTGAGAAAGCCTGTCTCTGCACAACAGCTACTGGATTCTGATGTTATTAATGCAGAGACATTCACGCAAGTGAGAAATGGAAAGGTGACTTTTGAGGCAGTAACCAAACAGGAATCTGTGAGAGGATACCTGAAAGGAACTGGAAGCATTGCTGGAATTAAGTTTCACCCCTCACAGGAAATAATGAGCATATATGAGGCAAAAAATAAAGATCTGTTGACACCTGGCATTGCACTTCAACTACTTGAAGCACAGGCTGCAACAGGATGGGTGATAGATCCTCTCAAAAACAATTTCTATGCTGTTGATGAGGCTGCAAGAGAGAAAGTAATTGGACCAGATGTACATGAGCATCTTCTCTTGGCTGAACGAGCTGTCACTGGTTTCAAAGATCCATATACAGATGCAACAGTATCGCTGTTTGAAGCCATGAATAAAGGTCTGATTCAAAGAAGTGATGCCATTCGTCTTCTTGACGCACAGATAGTAACGGGAGGCATCATTGACCCAAATCAAAGTCACAGACTTCCCGTCCATGTTGCTATCACAAAGGGATATCTCAGTGAAGAAATGAGAAAAAGTCTGATAAACTCTACTGATGATGGAAAGGGATTCACTGATCCAAATACGAAAGAAAAGCTCTCGTATCTTCAGCTGATAAAGCAGTGTGAGAAAGATCTTGAAACTGGGTTGCTCCTCCTGCCCTTGTATGGACACACAGATGAACAAATAGAACTAGAATTTAAAAACATGCCCGTTGCCATTCATGCAGGAAGATTTAAAGACAAAGAGGTATCATTGTGGGAGGTGTTGATCTCTGAATACATATCAGAGCAAAAAAGGAAGCAATTTATACAACAATACAAAACGAGAGCCATAACAATTGAGGAGCTCATTGAAATACTCACTGTTATCATTACAGAGGTGTCATCAAAAGAAAAAAAGTTTAAAGGACTAAGAAAGCAGGTCTCAGCAAGTGAGTTGTATGAGTCAAAGATCATCTCCAAGGAACTCTTTACACAGATTGTACAAGGTGCAGTAACTGAAGAGAATGTGAGCAAGATGGAATCGATTCAGAAATACCTTGGAGCTACAAATTGTATAGCAGGTGTCAGAGTTGAATCGACAAAAAAAGTTCTAAGCATCTACGAAGCCAAGAACAAAGCCCTACTGACCCCTGGCACTTCTCTTATACTGTTGGAGGCCCAGGCTGCCACTGGCTTTGTCATCGACCCAGTCAAAAACAAGAAACTTTCCGTTGAGGAAGCTGTGGCTCAAGGAGTAGTTGGCAGTGAGTGGAAAAAGAAACTGCTTTCAGCAGAAAGGGCCGTCACAGGGTACAAAGATCCCTACACTGGAGACACAATATCTCTTTTCCAAGCAATGAAAAAGGATCTAATTGTCAAAGATCACGGAATCCGTCTTCTTGAGGCACAGATTGCCACAGGAGGAATAATTGACCCAGTCGAGAGCCATCGACTGCCTGTCCAAGTGGCATTCCAGAGAGGTTACTTTGATGAGGAAATGAACCAGATTCTGTCTGACCCCGATGATGACACCAAGGGCTTCTTTGACCCAAACACTCAAGAGAACCTCACCTATCTCCAGCTGGTGGAGAGGTGTATCACTGATCCCATCACGGGACTTAACTTACTGTGCATCGTTAAGAAAGGAGAGTTTTATTTCTTTGTTGATGAGATGACAAAACTCAGTCTGAAATCTAAAACAACAACCAAAGCAGGAGGAAAATACAGAGGAACAACAGTGTCTCTGTGGGATCTACTCTACTCTAAATTCATCTCTGAGGAGAGAAGGAGAGAACTTGTGCAACAGTACAAGTCAGGATCAATCACTATTGAACGCTTTTTGGAAATCATCCTGACAATCATTGACCAGCAGACCAAAACAACCTCATCTTCATCGCTCGTCACATGTCAACCGCCACAGACACAAGTGGACAGTAGCTCCACAAAAACTACCATCACCACTACCACAGTTACAGAGACAAATCAAGTTCCAAAGTTTCATGGAATCAGGAAAGATGTTACTGTTACTGAGCTGGTTGATTCAAAAGTCATTGATGAAGACCTCTACAAAAAACTTAGCACTGGAAAAGTGACAGTGACAGAAGTGAGTGAAATGGAGTCAGTGCGCAAGTACCTTGAGGGCACCAACAGCATTGCAGGGGTGTATCTGCAGTCCACCAAGGAGACCCTAAGTATCGATGAAGCCAAACGCAGAGGTCTGCTGACTCCTGGTACTTCTTTGGTTCTGCTGGAGGCCCAGGCTGCCACTGGCTTTGTCATCGACCCAGTCAAAAACAAGAAACTTTCCGTTGAGGAAGCTGTGGCTCAAGGAGTAGTTGGCAGTGAGTGGAAAAAGAAACTGCTTTCAGCAGAAAGGGCCGTCACAGGGTACATAGATCCCCACAATGGAAGCACAATATCTCTTTTTTCCAAGCAATGAAAAAGGATCTAATTGTCAAAGATCACGGAATCCGTCTTCTTGAGGCACAGATTGCCACAGGAGGAATAATTGACCCAGTCCACAGTCACAGAGTGCCCGTACATGTTGCCTATGAAAGAGGTTACTTTGATGAGGAAATGAACCAGATTTTGTCTGACCCCGATGATGACACCAAGGGCTTCTTCGACCCAAACACTCAAGAGAACCTCACCTATCTCCAGCTGGTGGAGAGGTGTATCACTGATCCCATCACAGGTCTTAGCCTGCTGGTCATTGTTAAGAAAGGAGAGTTTTATTTCTTTGTTGATGAGGTGACAAAACTCAGTCTGAAATCTAAAACAACAACCAAAGCAGGAGGAAAATACAGAGGAACAACAGTGTCTCTGTGGGATCTACTCTACTCTAAATTCATCTCTGAGGAGAGAAGGAGAGAATTTGTGCAACAGTACAAGTCAGGATCAATCACTATTGAACGCTTTTTGGAAATCATCCTGACAATCATTGACCAGCAGACCAAAACAACCTCATCTTCTTCGCTCGTCACATGTCAACCGCCACAGACACAAGTGGACAGTAGCTCCACAAAAACTACCATCACCACTACCACAGTTACAGAGACAAATCAAGTTCCAAAGTTCCATGGAATCAGGAAAGATGTTACTGTTACTGAGCTGGTTGATTCAAAAGTCATTGATGAAGACCTCTACAAAAAACTTAGCACTGGAAAAGTGACAGTGACAGAAGTGAGTGAAATGGAGTCGGTGCTAAGTACCTTGAGGGCACCAACAGCATTGCAGGGGTGTATCTGCAGTCCACCAAGGAGACCCTAAGTATCGATGAAGCCAAACGCAGAGGTCTGCTGACTCCTGGTACTTCTTTGGTTCTGCTGGAGGCCCAGGCTGCCACTGGCTTTGTCATCGACCCAGTCAAAAACAAGAAACTTTCCGTTGAGGAAGCTGTGGCTCAAGGAGTAGTTGGCAGTGAGTGGAAAAAGAAACTGCTTTCAGCAGAAAGGGCCGTCACAGGGTACATAGATCCCCACAATGGAAGCACAATATCTCTTTTTCCAAGCAATGAAAAAGGATCTAATTGTCAAAGATCACGGAATCCGTCTTCTTGAGGCACAGATTGCCACAGGAGGCATAATTGACTCCAGTCCACAGTCACAGAGTGCCCGTACATGTTGCCTATGAAAGAGGTTACTTTGATGAGGAAATGAACCAGATTTTGTCTGACCCGATGATGACACCAAGGGATTCTTCGACCCAAACACTCAAGAGAACCTCACCTATCTCCAGCTGGTGGAGAGGTGTATCACTGATCCCATCACAGGTCTTAGCCTGCTGGTCATTGTTAAGAAAGGAGAGTTTTATTTCTTTGTTGATGAGGTGACAAAACTCAGTCTGAAATCTAAAACAACAACCAAAGCAGGAGGAAAATACAGAGGAACAACAGTGTCTCTGTGGGATCTACTCTACTCTAAATTCATCTCTGAGGAGAGAAGGAGAGAATTTGTGCAACAGTACAAGTCAGGATCAATCACTATTGAACGCTTTTTGGAAATCATCCTGACAATCATTGACCAGCAGACCAAAACAACCTCATCTTCTTCGCTCGTCACATGTCAACCGCCACAGACACAAGTGGACAGTAGCTCCACAAAAACTACCATCACCACTACCACAGTTACAGAGACAAATCAAGTTCCAAAGTTCCATGGAATCAGGAAAGATGTTACTGTTACTGAGCTGGTTGATTCAAAAGTCATTGATGAAGACCTCTACAAAAAACTTAGCACTGGAAAAGTGACAGTGACAGAAGTGAGTGAAATGGAGTCGGTGCGCAAGTACCTTGAGGGCACCAACAGCATTGCAGGGGTGTATCTGCAGTCCACCAAGGAGACCCTAAGTATCGATGAAGCCAAACGCAGAGGTCTGCTGACTCCTGGTACTTCTTTGGTTCTGCTGGAGGCCCAGGCTGCCACTGGCTTTGTCATCGACCCAGTCAAAAACAAGAAACTTTCCGTTGAGGAAGCTGTGGCTCAAGGAGTAGTTGGCAGTGAGTGGAAAAAGAAACTGCTTTCAGCAGAAAGGGCCGTCACAGGGTACATAGATCCCCACAATGGAAGCACAATATCTCTTTTCCAAGCAATGAAAAAGGATCTAATTGTCAAAGATCACGGAATCCGTCTTCTTGAGGCACAGATTGCCACAGGAGGCATAATTGACCCAGTCCACAGTCACAGAGTGCCCGTACATGTTGCCTATGAAAGAGGTTACTTTGATGAGGAAATGAACCAGATTTTGTCTGACCCCG
Organism: Polydactylus sextarius; assembly: GCA_016801845.1. NCBI lineage: Eukaryota > Metazoa > Chordata > Actinopteri > Polynemidae > Polydactylus > Polydactylus sextarius. Next base: position 17,916,001 of record CM028927.1, read on the forward strand.
ATGATGACACCAAGGGATTCTTCGACCCAAACACTCAAGAGAACCTCACCTATCTCCAGCTGGTGGAGAGGTGTATCACTGATCCCATCACAGGTCTTAGCCTGCTGGTCATTGTTAAGAAAGGAGAGTTTTATTTCTTTGTTGATGAGGTGACAAAACTCAGTCTGAAATCTAAAACAACAACCAAAGCAGGAGGAAAATACAGAGGAACAACAGTGTCTCTGTGGGATCTACTCTACTCTAAATTCATCTCTGAGGAGAGAAGGAGAGAATTTGTGAAACAGTACAAGTCAGGATCAATCACTATTGAACGCTTTTTGGAAATCATCCTGACAATCATTGACCAGCAGACCAAAACAACCTCATCTTCATCGCTCGTCACATGTCAACCGCCACAGACACAAGTGGACAGTAGCTCCACAAAAACTACCATCACCACTACCACAGTTACAGAGACAAATCAAGTTCCAAAGTTCCATGGAATCAGGAAAGATGTTACTGTTACTGAGCTGGTTGATTCAAAAGTCATTGATGAAGACCTCTACAAAAAACTTAGCACTGGAAAAGTGACAGTGACAGAAGTGAGTGAAATGGAGTCGGTGCGCAAGTACCTTGAGGGCACCAACAGCATTGCAGGGGTGTATCTGCAGTCCACCAAGGAGACCCTAAGTATCGATGAAGCCAAACGCAGAGGTCTGCTGACTCCTGGTACTTCTTTGGTTCTGCTGGAGGCCCAGGCTGCCACTGGCTTTGTCATCGACCCAGTCAAAAACAAGAAACTCTCTGTTGAGGAAGCTGTGGCTCAAGGAGTAGTTGGCAGTGAGTGGAAAAAGAAACTGCTTTCAGCAGAAAGGGCCGTCACAGGGTACATAGATCCCCACAATGGAAGCACAATATCTCTTTTCCAAGCAATGAAAAAGGATCTAATTGTCAAAGATCACGGAATCCGTCTTCTTGAGGCACAGATTGCCACAGGAGGAATAATTGACCCAGTCCACAGTCACAGAGTGCCCGTACATGTTGCCTATGAAAGAGGTTACTTTGATGAGGAAATGAACCAGATTTTGTCTGACCCCGATGATGACACCAAGGGCTTCTTCGACCCAAACACTCAAGAGAACCTCACCTATCTCCAGCTGGTGGAGAGGTGTATCACTGATCCCATCACAGGTCTTAGCCTGCTGGTCATTGTTAAGAAAGGAGAGTTTTATTTCTTTGTTGATGAGGTGACAAAACTCAGTCTGAAATCTAAAACAACAACCAAAGCAGGAGGAAAATACAGAGGAACAACAGTGTCTCTGTGGGAACTACTCTACTCTAAATTCATCTCTGAGGAGAGAAGGAGAGACCTTGTGCAACAGTACAAGTCAGGATCAATCACTATTGAACGCTTTTTGGAAATCATCCTGACAATCATTGACCAGCAGACCAAAACAACCTCATCTTCATCGCTCGTCACATGTCAACCGCCACAGACACAAGTGGACAGTAGCTCCACAAAAACTACCATCACCACTACCACAGTTACAGAGACAAATCAAGTTCCAAAGTTCCATGGAATCAGGAAAGATGTTACTGTTACTGAGCTGGTTGATTCAAAAGTCATTGATGAAGACCTCTACAAAAAACTTAGCACTGGAAAAGTGACAGTGACAGAAGTGAGTGAAATGGAGTCGGTGCGCAAGTACCTTGAGGGCACCAACAGCATTGCAGGGGTGTATCTGCAGTCCACCAAGGAGACCCTAAGTATCGATGAAGCCAAACGCAGAGGTCTGCTGACTCCTGGTACTTCTTTGGTTCTGCTGGAGGCCCAGGCTGCCACTGGCTTTGTCATCGACCCAGTCAAAAACAAGAAACTTTCCGTTGAGGAAGCTGTGGCTCAAGGAGTAGTTGGCAGTGAGTGGAAAAAGAAACTGCTTTCAGCAGAAAGGGCCGTCACAGGGTACATAGATCCCCACAATGGAAGCACAATATCTCTTTTCCAAGCAATGAAAAAGGATCTAATTGTCAAAGATCACGGAATTCGTCTTCTTGAGGCACAGATTGCCACAGGAGGAATAATTGACCCAGTCCACAGTCACAGAGTGCCCGTACATGTTGCCTATGAAAGAGGTTACTTTGATGAGGAAATGAACCAGATTTTGTCTGACGCCGGAGATGACACCAAGGGCTTCTTCGACCCAAACACTCAAGAGAACCTCACCTATCTCCAGCTGGTGGAGAGGTGTATCACTGATCCCATCACAGGTCTTAGCCTGCTCCCTTTGAAAAGGTGAAGAAAAAACTCATGATCAACATTCACTTTCCATTACCAGTTTCTTCCTTCGGTATTGGTGACTGTCATTTTTGTCATATAACCACAGAACAATTTCATGTTGTTGTTTTTTCACTTTTTTTTTCAGTTTTAATTTTGTTCAAGTCAGGTACACAAGTACACTAAATTGTGCTGGAAATGATTGATTACTTTTCACTAAAATAAACTCAATCTATGGAAACTTGCTGTCATTAACTACAGAGAGAAACTCTAGTTTAATGTAATTAATGGTTCCTTTGTTTGATATGCTAACACTGCACAAAATGTACTAGTTTTAAAACATGAGTAACGCTGAAAAGTGTAGTATACATTTGTGGCTGCAGTGGTCTTTTTTGGTTAATTTTTTATTTTGTTATGCTTTTATTTTGTTTGTTGTTTTTTACCTAATTCTGACCTTGCTGCTTGTCTTTACACTGATTCGAATGAATGTCATTGGACAGAAGCTGGGCTTGTTTTTATCTCAGATATAGAAGCAGCAGTTAAGATGTAGCATAGCATTTGGGCACAATTTGTTCTTGGTGAAATATGTTTTGATTTGATTAGTAATTGAATGTGAGTAGAAGAACCAACCACACAATAATTGGTTTATAATACTGTACTCAAATTACTTTGCGTTGCAGACCAATAAATAAATAAATAAATGAGATGTGAATTCCATGTCTTGTCTTCTTTTGGTAGTTTTGTTTGCTGCAAAAAGTCAAATGTTTCATGCTTTTGAACGTCTGAAATATCCTTTATTATTTCAATAATAGTGTTAAATGTCCATATCGCTTATAAATATTAATGTATTACACTGGAGAACAGACCCCATTTGGGTCTTTATATAAATAAACAACACTCTCTAGTGGAGAGAAAGTATATTAGCAACTTAGTATAAAAACCCATATAAAATAAGTCAAAATGATCTAAAAACAATCCACACACACACAAATGAACGTCCTTGGTCTATAGTTGAGGTGATTCTCTGCCAAACACACTGATACGTCTCTACACATATTACACTTGTCAGCTGCTTTTCTTTCACCATTTATTATCATTATTATTTTTCATTTATTTGACAGACATCAAAGCTTTGGAAATGAAACAAGCGCCAAGATATAGTTTATGTCTTGTTGTACAACACCTCTCCACAGGAAGGTAAAATACAGGCAAAAATGTAACATATATAAACGGTGTCTATACAGGAGAAAGTCTGAGAACAGTGTCTCTTTCAGTCATGAAACATATCGAAAATATTAAGACTAAAACCAGTTTGATGCCTGGAGATATTGTTTGTGTCGTCACCAATGAGTGCATCTTTGTTCACTTGTTCATTTTTGTACCACTGTAATGATAATGTACAGTTTTATTTCCTTTATTTCCTGCAGCACAGTGTTGTCCTGATAAAGCATCAAAGAGTTCATTAACTGATCATCAAAAGTTATAGCACCTGTAGTTATGGCATTTTTCTTTCAGTTCCTCAATTTCACTTTATTTTTGAGGTTTTGACCACTCAGACATTTTCTGGTAGTTTATTATTCATCATATTATTATTCAAGATCATTTACTGGACTTCAACTTATTTAGTTTTAAAAAAAACTGGAAAAAATGAGGTGTGATATACAATTACAAAAACACCATCATGATCCACAAATTCAAGTGTGATAAGGAGCACCAAGAATCAGAATATCAGAATCACTCCAGTTTGTCGAGAAGCTGGTGAATTTCTTCTTGACCACGATAAATTCTCTTCAATCCTCTTGGAAGATAACGACAAGATGAAAGGTTGAGGTAATTTAGAGCAGTCATTTGGCCAATGACAGTCCTGCAGAAAAAAAAGTATTTCTCATTAAAGCCATGAAAAGATTAATAATAATAATAATTATTATTATTATTATTAAACTTGCAGATTGTGCAATTACCTGAGGGCAGGTGGTGTGATCCTCGTCCCGCTGAGGTTGAGTGAACGTAGAGTATCCGTCGCCGTCGCCTGCCCCAGGTGACTCATCGCTATCTCCAAGTCTTCCTCAGAGAAGAGCTGGTTTGCTATGTCAAGCTGTTGTAAAGTCTGACTCCACTTTTCTGTCACCATGTGAAGTCCCTTCTTTGGTGGTGACAACCCAATATGACTGGAGAAATACTGTCCCCAAAACAGACACTCGAGCTCTGTCACATCATGGAAAAAATAAAGAGATTGTTTATTGATTTGGTTACAAACACATAAACGATATTACATACAAGTATTAGACAATGCAGGCCAAGTGAGTATTTTATATATATACACTTCTATTACTGTGAAAAGCCCCAGCTAAGCTTTTCAGTATCATCTCTAAAAACGTTTAATTTTAAAATGAAATTTAAGTAACTTGTTGGGCGCAGGGTATTTCTGTGTAGAGTTTATTTGTTCTCCCTGTGTTTGTGTGGGTTTCCTCCCACCGCCAAAAACATGCAACATTGGGGATTGGTGAATTGAGCGTACTAAGTTGCCCCTAGGTTCGTCTATGTGGCCAAGCGACGAGCTGGCGACCGTCCAGGGTGAACCCTGCCTTCGCCTGTAAGCAGCTGCCCCGAGTACGGGATAAAGGGGTAGAAGATAGATGGATGGACGGACACTTAAGTAACTTCATGACCAAAATTTTACAAAATGAAATTATAAATCTCAAGAGTCAGACTTACCAAGACAGGGTAATGACGCAAGTCCGGATGGCGTTATTCTCGAACAGCCTCGTAAGTCCAGCACCCGGAGTTTTGTGGAACCGAAGAGAATGTCCCACAAATCTTTATCAGTCATGTAAGAGTAAGACGTGGTCGCGATACACAGCTCTTCCAGTAACGGGAAGCCAGACGATGAATCAGCGCCATTACGCATTGTCTTTTGCAGCGGGCGGACATTCAGCATCCGGAAGGTCTGATGGGAATTTAAACTGATTCATTAAATGATAACAAGCTCATGCACAGGGAGAACAAAGAGAGATCGGCATTGGAGCTGCAGCTGCCGATGTTGTTTTGACATGTTTTTAAAATGTCAAATGTATTAAAAGTGAAAATATTTTTGCCAGAAGTCAAAGTAAGACATGTCTTGTATGTTCCAACTAATTTATAACAATACATGACAAAGAGAAGCATCAAATCCTCTGAAACTATTCACATTTTACTTGAAAAATGACAAAATTTAAAAAGAAAAAATATTGATCAGGTTGTAAAATAAAAATGACCTGAGTCTGTTTTGCTGAGCTGCAGCTTCAACGTAAGAAAATTACAATCCCAGATAAAACATTATAGGGACAAGTGTCGAAAATTAGCATCCGCCATAAACATGAACATAAAACAATAAATAAATTAACTAATAATTACAGCTGCAACGTAGACAGATAATCATACAGTCACTAGAGATTAGATTAGATTGTGTTTACTTTGAGTTTAGGGCAGGCCATCTGCAGCGCCTGGATGCAGACAGAGAGTTCACAGTCTTTACTGTCGAGCTTCGTGTTGACTTCCAGCAGCTCCAGGTCAGGAGAGCAGCCCCTCTGGAAGATTAAAAACACTGAGTCGTGTCTTTTTAGCTCCTTTGTGCTTTTATTGGCTTTGACTGTGTGTAACACACTTACAGTTATGGCCGTCAGAAGTCTGTCAGTCTTGAATCCGTGAGTGAACCAGATCTGTTTGATCTGGCTCCCGTGGTTTTCAAGGTAACCCAGAAGTCCTTCAGGTTGAAACTACAGCGAGAAAAAACACAACTATGAATCTTAAATTGAATAAGTTTACAGGTCTGGGCTGGTAAACAACAAGGTGTTTTTTTATTTACCTCTGAATACTGGAGGTTGATGCTCTGCAGAGAGCGGCTGTGTTGACCGAGGCTTTGGAAAGCACCGACTCTCACATCGGTGCAGTACGAGAGCGTGAGGGAGCGAAGATGAGGACAGGACTGTGACACCACCTACGGTTAATCACAACACAAACAAAAAGAAAAAGAAAACATATAGTAAATACAAAAAAAGATTCCAACAAAAAAATGCAATCCTTAATTTATGGGGTAATATTTTAACATAGATAATTCTGTCCCCTCAAATGAAGTACAGCAACATATTTAGTATAAGTAAATATTAAAGAGTTTAAGATGCATTGAAAAAAAAAAAAGTCCAACATCCTAAAAATAATCATGTTACTATGACATTTGAAAAAGTAAAGTATCGAACCCTTTGGCATT